>CM041050.1:11591528-12791528 GCA_023078785.2 Hyles euphorbiae
AACTGATTTAGATTTTATCTGGCAGCAGCTTCTACTTACTATTGAGTTTTTATAAATTCATACCTAAATTAGAATGTAAAATTGAAGATGACTGCTTCGGGTCTTAAGGACGGATCAGTTGCAACTTGCAATAGAGCATCGAATGATTAGAAATATTTTGGTAAATCCTAGAATTAAACCTATTTCTTATCGCTATATCATAATTAACCCTGAACCTGAAAAAATATGATTATATTTTGGTGTATAGAGTGACCAATGCAACAACGACTCAGAACATTACACAATTCCTAGATTATGTGTCTTGTAATTTTGTATTGTATGATCTACTATTAATAGTTAATGCTATTTATTAACAATGTCAAATAAAAAAATAATAAATCTCAATCGTATTCTCGATTGTAGAGTAGGCCCGTGCTCTGCAGTGGGACGTATATGGGCTGATACAGATACAGACAGATTAACAATGTGAAAAGTAATCTAATAGATTATAAAACCTGTTTTATTTAACTTATTCCAAAATCTTTTTTTTGTCTTTCCATTAGATCACCGTAGTCTCTGATATTGGCTATATTATCAATGCCCCAACCAATCTGGCACCCATATAACGACTCTTTGATATTCACAAAGGCCGGATATGGCGGAAATTTTTCAAAAGTTCGCTGTTTCCTGCTTGTTGATTGTATGCATCCAAGTGAAAGAGCGATTTTTTGTACCCGTATCCTGGCTTCAAAAGACTATCAGCGCCAATGCACAGACTTTTGAAAATTAGTCGGCAGTCCCAAACCGTAACTTTGATTTGACTGAATTCAAACGCAGTTCTTTTTTTATTTAGCAATGGCATCATAAATGTTGATGGACTTATTGTTTTTGTCCAGCATTATTCAGTTTATTTGTCTGGAGAATTGGAATACAGTTCCGAAAATAGTGTTGTTATATCCATAAATAAATCGTCATCAATATAGTATATTAGTTTCCGTTGTTTGGATTTCTAATCACTATGAAATTGTTGTCAAGTTTCAGCGAAGGTTATGTTGTATACTAACTGCCTTATCCATAGATATTTGATAACCCTATTTTAGTAACGGAATTGTTTGTCCTTATCGAATGGCTTTTGAATTTATATTGAGTGAAACAGACAAAAAATTCAATAACTAAAATAGGTTTTTAAATAATCTATGAATAAGGAAATAATTTTGTTTATTAAGTATTTTCGGAATACAGTGGTCGTATTCTTAATATTACTTAACTGGGTTTATCCTTAGCTCCTAGTAAGGATCACATTGAATTAAGAATCGCGGATTGCTACTACGCCTTAGTATACTGCCGCGATCAGATTGAGCGAGAATTCTATACACGCACACTTTACAGTTTGAGCATCGCTCAACAATACAAATAAATTTAGTAACAGAATAAGTACTGTTTTTAACAATAGATATAGACATAGTTCCTCTCTTTAAGCATCAAAAAAGACACGAGCCATTCTTACCTTTAGTAAAAAAGAATCCTATTGGCCTTTCTTGTTCACGTGATCCTGTAAAGAATTTCTTTTACACAGCGATTTCCTTTTTGTCTCCATTTCAAATAGAGATCGCGGGCGGGTCGTTAGAGATGCACCCACGTAAGTCGATCCTCATCTCATTATATCAATCTTCTTTGACATCTTAATGGATTATATAAAACGTCTTCAAGGGGAGGTATAGGCATTAAGAAAAAAGTTTTTGAGTGGCGTTTGTCTACGGGAACTTATATCTGTGTTGGGAGTGAACCTCCGTAAATCATAGCTGGCTGGAGAAAACAAGACGGATACTTGCATCGGGGAATTGTTAGTAAAATGTGAGATTTCAATTATGTCTTTATAGATTGTTTGTTGTGTTAGCTGTACGGAAGAGCATTGGTTAATTCTGGTCGTTTTGCACGTGTAGTATTTTATTATGCTATTAAAAATAGCTTGTGTCACGTAATCTTTGTAATCATCCCATTATTCCCAACAGATTTAAATCATGTCTTTTGTAACTGGCATTAAATCCACTTTCAAACGCTTCATCCGCGGCTTATCCCCATATGCGCAAAGGCGTCAAATCCAAGATTGTAATATAAAACACATCAAAATGTGCATATTAAAACAGCTCGGCTTAAAATATCACTTTTACTTGAAATAGAATTTTGCATATAAATCCCCATTGGCGACGTCGCATCTCGGTGCAGTCGCACCCGTTTGCCGGCCGTAGGGATTTATTAGCGCTACCGACTCCAAGCGTGGGCGGAGATGATACGTACTCGGAATGCATTTACCTTTTAATAAGACATGAGGTGCCCGTGTTCGAAATTTGAAATCAAATATAGAATGAGGTGTGATTTTTAAAAAAGTAGCCAGCCAGATGTGTTTAAATAGTTTTTGTTCTGTAAAAAATTGAAAATAAATATTTTGGAATTCATTTAAAAGTTATTGATGGCACATTTTTCCTATGATGAACTGTATTCGATTAAATTATTTCATGTTGTTGTTTGTTTAAAGCAACATTGTTGGTAATTAAAATACAACATTGTTGGTAAGCTGTGAATTAATAATATTATTTACTACGGAGATTTATACCGAAGGCGTTCTGAGTGCGATATTTTCAATAGTTTGGTGGCCTATTGTGTGTATCGGTACTTTGTGCTTAACAGGATAGAACGACAAACACATTTCGCCAAGCAATTGCGATAAATATCCGTGAAACTACGTCTCCGAAAACATAACTTTAACATATCAAAACATGCGTAAGAAGATAAAGAAAAAAACGTTTATTATGTATGAGCTGAGTCATGAGAAATGAAAGTCAAATGAGTACAAATAAATTTTTATGCGTTTGATGGTGGCCGTGTAATTAAGGCTTATTTTAGGAGATACATAGACATACTTTATGGTCAAGTTGTAATAAATACGTGTAGGAGAAGCAAAAGTAGAAGTAAGATTTTAATTAAGACGCATGATCTAACTTAGCTTAGTTTTCTCGACTTTTTAGCATCGAGTACCAATGTGGTTTACTATGGTAATGCATTGCATTTAAAAATAAAATTGAATTTGAAATTACATTCTGTTTAATTTCTGTAAAAAAATATCTTCAGATATTTCGAATTTGTTTTATCTTTGAATATTCTGTATGGTAAAAATACAGTTACTAAGAAAACAATACGCAAAGTCGAATATACGTGACACGATATCACTTACATACTGTAACTATAGTTATACGAAGACATGCGAAAGATACTGAGGGTCCAACCCTCGACGTTGCAAAAATAAGCCATAGAAATTAAGCACCCCATACATACCTATACACGCGTATTAGAATGTATAGGGAGATCCGTCTGTAGTTTTGCATTTAGTACCATATGAATTTGATACTTTTATTGTATTTCTCAATTCTCAATAAGTCTAGTTCAGGAAGTAACTATAGGACAACGTTACTGGTAGTAGGTCTCTCATAATATGTTAGAGGATGCCTGGGTGGTACCACCGCAATGTGTATTTCTCCCGTCAAACAGCAGTTTAAATTAAATTAAGGACCTTGTAGCCAGAGTAACTACTGGACATATTGAGACTTAACATCTTATGTCTCAGGATGGCGAGCGCAGTGGAATGCCAAGCATTGCTTTGTAATTCAAGGTGTTGTTTGGTTTTGCACTGTTAATGAGCGGTCGCATCGCTTACCATCAGGCGAACGGCATGCTCGTCTCGCCATTCACTGCAAAAAAAAACACGTACCTGAATCGAATTATTGACTTGTCATAAGAGTCGAAGAAGGCAATTTAATTAACTACGAAATACATAGTATATCGAATCATTTCGTTTCTGTAGATAATTTATTGACATTGCTCTACGAGTATTATATGCATGGAAATAATTTTGCCGTGCTCGGCAAAAAAGAACGCGTCACTTAGGTCATCGCGCGGTTGGACTTAATTATTACTTTTGCAATATTTAAAAAGATATATAAATTAAAAAAAAACTGTGAAACTACATATTATCTAAAAACATAATAATATATCGTCAAGCACAACAAGATTTTACAAAATTCTAAAATACTATAAAAGACAATCCTATTTCCATAATGGAGTCCTTCCCACAATATAATCGAATATTAATTTGGCATCGTTTGTTTGGAAGTGAAGTCTGTAACGATCGTCGATTCAATGAGTATTGGGCGAAGTTATACTGGGTATTAACATAAAACATCAAAACTCGCATTAAAGTGTCCAAATACCCTCGCTTAAAATATTCCCCCATGGCGCTGTCTGCGTTCGGAAAAGCGAGGACAGTTGGATGACGTGGTGTTCAAGGGATGAACTTTGGACGTATCATATTTCATTTTCTTAAATTTCATTTTGAAAATATTTTTTAAGGTTAATTATGTTTTTTGTATCTTTTTTTACAAGTAATTAAATCTTTTTATTACAATATTTTTACACAATGAAGTTAGATAGACAAAGTCTTTGTATATTCAGCAGACATCTGTTTGTAAAAAATGTTAAGGTTAATTTTTATTGTTTGGTACTGGAATAAATTAAGTAATTGGAAAAATGTCAATAGCTTTAAACGATACGATAACAAGATGAGTACGTGTTCACAACGAAAGCTTACATTTCTCGTAAGCATACATATATACTGATTAAAAAATGTTCTTTCCGCTGTATTCCTACACCTTATACCACAATATAAAACAGACTATATATTATTCAGCCACATCATCATACTTGAACAATATAATAATTATCATTTATCGTTACAGGTTTTATGTTGCGGAAAGGGTCTCTGGGTCCGCCCTACGAGCTGTTAAGCCAACTGCCCTGGCAAAGATTTAGATAATACGAGCAATATTACCATGTAACGGAGTTACGAATATAAAAGCTTGTGTAAAGGGTTAATTCTATTATTTTTTATTTTCATGAATCATATCATGATGGCTATGTGAATAGAAATAATTAATTAAATATTAAACAATAGCAGGTAATTCTTCTATTTCAGTATTTTTTGGAATAGTAAGTTTTGGTTGTATCCGTCTACATTATTTTGTATTGTATTGTATTATTCGAAAAATGAAACTTAGTGATTTCATAGATTTTTAAAAGAACCGGAGAATTCAAGTGAGTCACAACAACTCGCAAAGCTTCAAAATGAAACTTGAGTGATATCTTAGATTTTTAAAAGAACAGAAGAATCCAAGTGAATCACAACAACTCCCAAAGCTTCAAAACGATTTTAGAAACAAAAACACCTAAAATAAAACTTGAAAACGAAACTCAATTGATCCATACAAACTTCTCATGCGTATCAAATGCCATGTATCTTCTCTGTCTATACCTGCAACCCTTACGGCACCACACGAGCACTTAAGGCATTATCCATGTCTGAATCAACGGTTTGATTGCCAGCAGTCTGCCCTGAATGGCTCATTAAACCGTATTTATATCCTTCAGTTTCACCACGTTCTAACTCTTGCCTAGTTCAATGGAGTCAGAACTGGCTACTTCAAACGCGCGGAAAATAAAATTAGATCGCGCAGATGTGGCATTAAGTGCACTTACATAGATATATTTCTTGAAAGTAAGCAATGTTTATGTAGCGTTAATATTTTCAAGCAATGACCACGACTGGACAATGTCGGCAACTGTCGATTATAAAATTAAAGATACACCTTCAAGGTGTATACCAACATATAACACTAGTCTAGTTTAATAAAAGTGAAGAACAATGGTGATGATGGGTTTCATTGAATACAAAAACAAATAATGTTCATAAAGGTATGTAATACTCGTATAGCATACTACTTTAAATTAAGAGTGAGTTAAAAAAAAATTTGATGGATTATGCTAGGAAGGAAATAAGAAATTTAGAATTGGCTTGCAGAAATGTTTTTCAACCATTAGAAGCATAGCTAGCATTCCTTCACGCAGCATCGCATATCCACGTCTCGGAGCGATCATTGTTCATAGGCAGACGACCGGATGACAGGCCCGGTGATAAGCATGAACTAATCCGAACAAAATGCACATATTCGTACAAAGAGACGAATACTCGTAAAGTTTACGATCCGCCGCGTAGGATGTCCCCTCACAAAGGACCTACTGGGGAGCTTGGGGAATCTTTTGCCTGCACGTTTTTGTCTCTCTGTGATGTAACATTCATAACTTCTGCTATATATGTATGTGATGCATTACTTTTGAATTTTTATGACGTGACAACCCTCTCACAGTACATTTTGTTGTACAAGTCTAGATTTTTCGTCTCATGTTTGAAGGCAAATGATTTGACCGCGTGTTAGTGATTGTCACCATTGTTTATGTCAAGAAATAAACGATTCGACTCTTGGCGGGGTGTAGGTAGAAAATAGGTGACATAATAATATGATATTATGTGAATATATATTCCAAATTATCTACTCCAAATTTTTTTAAAATTTTTTCGAAAAATTTTCTTTGTGATCAGTTGAAATCCGATTGCAACCATCGTCTTAACCTGTAACCTTTATAACATCGTCTTTCAACCCTCGAATCTATTTACAGTACCCATTTGCTGTTGATATTTGTTATTTTCCGTTTTATTAACTAACCTATGAGGCGTATAAAGCAGGTTATTATCTATCAGTCTGCAACGTTAAACTCAAGGATACGTCTATACCCTTATGTTGCTATAGGGTTTCAAGACTTCTATGTTGGATGAACGCCAATTCATTCATAAAGTCCCTGGCATGGTTTAACGAAAGTTGTTGTGGTGACTTACACTTTGACAGTTTTATACGCCATGCGTGAGGCAAAACAATGGGCTTATTATCTAGACGTTTTATAACTATTGGATAACTTCATGCTTTTTGAAGTCGTGCATATTTTAGCTAATAATCCGCTGCTTTAATACTGAAAGAGAATATTTTAAGAGTAATTGTTAGAGAATATTGAAACTAGTATATTTGTCTTATTACGTGGAGACAATGAATCAAAGGGAATTAATCATTGACTTATATTCTACCTTGATATCGATGGAATTAATCAGTTTATATGGAACTTACACTTACTTTTGGATATGTGTTTTAATAGCACATGAGTGTGCGTTTTAGATAAACCTAAACATATTCAGCTATTATAGATCGAAGAAATTCATATATTTTAGAAATTAGAATAAAATATAATAGGTAAATCTGTATGGTTTATATTAAACTGTTATTTTAATATGTGAAGATGCTTTAAGCTACACAACATCAGCGCCGCAGTTGATGTATCATTTATATTCGAAATAATAACGTGTTAATACTTCAAGCCAAATAGCTCGTTTAAATTAGGCCTATAATAAGAGATTCCCATTCGGTGCCATAATATCAAACTTTCGCTATTATTTAAAGCTTTATAAGGAATTCAGAGTGACTATTGGCCATATTTGGTCTTAGCATCTTATGTCTCAGGATGGCAAGCGTGATGGAATGCCAAGCATTGCTTTGTAATTCAAGGTGTTTTGGCTTTGCTATTCTTCATGAGCATTTCAGCATTCTCGCCATTCATTGCAATAAAAGATAAAGATAAAGCATTCAATCCATTAAAAATCTCCGCATAATTATTAGAGTGTAAAAAAAGCCGGAGATTTGAGTTGATAGCATGCGTGTGCAGTTCCGCGGAACGCAGGGGAACGTTCAACATTGTCAGCCCCGGAATCACGTATACGCACTTTGTGACGAAACATTTTTGACTTGCACGATCCGTCAAGCGCGTGATCCGGTAAATACAGGTTCTACAAAGAACCTAAAAGGATGGTTTCATATAAATAATCAACGTTATGAAAGGTTATGTATGAAGAATATACGGATCTGACGTGTAGGTAGGTTAGATTTGTTGGTTTTCATGATAAAATCTTTGTAAATAAAAATAAATACCTATGATAAGTGTTTACTAAGCACAAAACGCGAGAATGGTAAAAAAAATCGTTTTTTTATCTTCTAAGTAGGTTTTAATTCAAACAATATCGGAAAGATTGGAAATTATTGAAAATGTCTCAATAAATATACGATGTGAACATTGCAGAAACATTTAAAACATTGCAGAAATTAATGGATTGCGATATTTCAATGTGTAGTCTGTACTAATAAGTACTAATATAGTACATCTATTGCAACATTGACTCTGAACTAGGAACTGGAGTGTAATAGAATCAAAACTTAGCTGCACCTAGGTAATACAAATTCAGAAGTTTCTCCCTCTTATCATATGATTTATCAAAATTATATTCGTTTGATAATATACAACACGAAATAAGTTACCAAATTCATATTTAATATTTTTTTGTGGCAATATTATAGATACAGTAACAAACAATACATGAAAAAAATAATATAGTATATTTATAATCACTCACCGGAATCTCGATCCTGATGCTGCTGGACGAGGCCGATTAAAACTGTGATCTTTTTAGCACTCAACATCACATAATATATTATTGTCCACAAGATCGAAACGAGGGAAACACCAGGAACAACGCACGCGCCATGCTTTGCAAGCGTACACGAAAAACTGAACTACTCGTCCAGCAAGATATTATAAGATAATTACAATAACTACCCTTCCCTACACAGTTTATTTTAATTAAAATTACAACATCGTAAAAATGTCAGTTGAACCAAATTGTTTGTTAAATTCAGTATTTTACTATTTAATTTTTGACTATACAGTCAGTAAGAGTAAAGAGTTAAAATTATTACCTTCGATGCAAGAATTTATTCTTGTAATGTGGGTTGTCAAACTTAAAATTAAACAGTTCTTACATATTATAATTTTTTACAATAAAATTTCCAGATTCATTAACAAACACACGAAGAGCTTTCCAGGTTTCAAAAATGTTCTACTTGTAATTTAAAATGAGTAGCTAAAGTTGTTGTTAAGCTCAAAACTGTGGCACAAAACTAAATACACTCAATAGTCACACATAAATTGTCCACAAAAATACAAGCCTTGTGATATGGGTATCAAAAACACATAACTCCCGTACCAAAAAATAAGTCACATTAAAATTTGTCTCGATGTAGGAAACGAATCCCGCAACCTCTCAATGAACAGTGCTACGGAGGCTATCATAATTGTAATGGAATAGAGAATTTGTTAACCAGCACTAAAAAGAACAAATATTTTGGCTCTAGTAATTGCTATATTTTGATGGTAACAAATATACCATGTCAGCGTAACCTATGGCATTTAAAATTTATCTTCTAGGTTTTCAAATAATATTCTCAGGAGTTATTAAATATGAAACTCTTTTCGAACAAATATCGCCGGTGCGCTGTCGCTGTCATTGCTAGTGAAAATGCATTCAAATTGTTTTCGCAGATAGCTTAAACTGTCGGCGGGGAACGAAATATCTTCAACATAAATATTTTAATATTAACACTTTTGTCAGCCTACGGGCCGCAGTAGATGAGCGACCTGCTGTGAAACGAACGGCTGGGGTCATGTCGAGTATTCTATAAATTACTTTTTGGGTATTTATTCATTTGGTTTGTATTTTTTTTTTTGCTTGCAGTATCAGTACATGATGGATGAAAGGCTTGTCTGTTACTTATATACGAGTGTACGAAAATGATCTTAGATGGTCTAAATAAATATGATTATTGTACAATGTCATTAAATCCTTTGGAGAACTTTAAAAAATAAGCAGCGAACGTACTCGTATCACTTCTTTGCCTTTGATTACTAATACCTTCATTAAAGCTCCTTTAAGAATACAAACTTTACTGGTCTGGTCTCTCATACGTGAGAGGCCGCCTGGGTGGGTACCACCGCATAGTCTATTTTTCCCGTCAAACAGCAGTGTAGAAGCACTGTTGTGTTTCGTATTGAAGGACGTTGTAGGCAGAGCAACTACTGGACATATTGAGACTTAACATCTTATGTGTCAGGGTGGCGAGCGCAGTGGAGTTCCAAGCATTGCTTTGTAATTAGAAGTGTTTTTTGGTTCTGCTACTGTTTATAATCTGTCGTATCGCTTACCATAAGGCGAACGGCATGCTCGTCTCGCCATTCATTGGAATAAAAAAAGATACAAATGAGTAGTTAGCAGAATAAATATTACTTGTTGGTCCCTGAATGAGTGAAAATGTAATGTAGGTTTCATTGATATTTGTGATTTTTGTCACAGATATAAGAGTAAGTTTAATTCAATTCAGTTGTTAATATAACTCTTGGGGATTATCTTATGAAACATTTATGACCGATATTCGTGCTCGCGGCTATTAAGTATTATCTTCTTGAACCTGTTTTACGGAGTATAAATAATAAAGCAGGATTTAGCCGACAGACGCAGTTGAAGTTAATAAAAAATATATCGAATATAGAGCACTCACTTTGATTGGTGGCAAAAAATACACCAGTTTCGAAGTAAATAAACTTCACCCACTACGCATTAAGAGGTTTTTAAATTTATTCACCCTTCCATTCTGCAAGTTTCTCGAGGAAACTTCGAGGAAATTCGAGCGATTAATCCGAACCGAGTGCACAAAGTTAAGGGTTATATTTGCATAACGACCCGCCTAAGGAACAGCACGGACATAGGTACGAGTCCTACGCTCACGTAAATAACTTCTCTGGTAAGTAATCTCCCATCTTCTCCCTTATCGTTGCTACATAACTTTATGTCTGTTCCATACTGATTTGGATCAAAATTTTATCTAATCCTTATACCTAACGCTAACTTAAGAATTATACTAATATAGGTCGAAATTATTATTCTGATTGAAACTAAACTTCATTTACTACCTTCGAAACTGTAGTGTAGTTCATTTAAGAAAACAAGTTTCCTTATAAACCTTTTTGTCATCATTAACAGCAATATTTCATAATGTAGTTGCTTACTATAGATATATGCGAAAATCTGTATGTTAAGCAACTCTGTATTCTGTATCAGCCCATTTACGTCCCACTGCAGGGCACGGGCCTACTCTACAATCGAGAATACGATTGAGAGTGGTTAGGCCATATAGTCCACCACGCTGGCCTAGTGCGGGTTGGCGGACTTACATACCATAGAAATTCTTATGAATCGCCATGGCAATTAAGCAACTACATTACTTAAAAATCAAATTTAAACTATCTATCTTCTATCGCTCCTTATGTTAGTCTGATAGTCACAAATATTTTCTTCTCTCTATTTACTATCGCTCGCTAATGTAACTCAAAAACTTACAAATATTTTCCGAAACCATTTATGCATTGGCGCCCCTCCAGGCATCGCGTCGCGTTATCCACGTCAGCGCGCTGATGAACCGGTGTAAATCAGCGGTATTTCCTACAGAAGTGCCGTAGTGCACACTAAAAGCGCTATTTGTTATCCTTTTGTTACACGCGCATGAAGTGCGTCGAGAATGTTATTGAATGGGAGAACTTATGAGCGCGCTCGCTGCTGAGTGTTTCGGCAATGGGTTTTGTTTAAGCAGTGTATTATGGAGTACGTATATATGTATGGAATAAGGTGTGCGGAGATGGTCAGGCTGAAAACCAACGGCAATGTTTACCGATGGTGGAAATTTAATACGAAGAAAATTACTATGTAAACTTAAATGGCATGCTCGTCTCGCCATAGGCAATAAAAATGTAAGGCTTTGTTGCAATTAGACGATGTTTAAAGGATTTTTACACACCTTTATCTCTCGGTATGTGGAGATTAAGAACTTAAATTAAGGATTCTAATCCTCGTTTATAATATGATTCTATCCCATATAGCAGTTAACCTTTTTTTGGATACGTAATTTCAGTGTACATTCCGTCGTCAAACTTTTAAAACAAGTGAAGTGTACACCGAGACAATCCGTAATGTCAAAGCCATTATATAAATAAAGATCCAAAACACATTAGCTTTACATGTAATTCATCAAAGCCCCTCATGATCAACCCTTGCAAGTTATAAAAGTAAAAATGCAAAAGTAAAAACCACAGGTGCCGGTTCTTCACTAGATTCTTGACAAGATGTCGCGAGGGCGCTCCAGCTAAGTGCCCTCCAATTAGGACCAGCTCTTGTGACTGTTTTGCGGGGCTTGGAAGCGTTTTTTAAATGCCCTGTATCTAGTACTTTCTTTTTCTGATACTTTTGCGTGTCATCGTGAAGGGTTTTAGCAATTTAGCAATATTTTTCTGGTGTATTTTTGTGTTCATATTGGTATTTTTTATTTGGATGCAAGCCGCTTTCGATAGGTTAGTGTAGAAAAAATGAGAGACTCGTATTCTACAATGTGTTTATATCCACCCAGATAAGAAATAGTGATGAATGTAATAGTAATTTATTTATAATATGAAAATATAATATCTCTGCGAATTCCGTATGCCAAGCTAAATACGTTGAATATTGATTTTGTTGCTAAAATTATCCGCTCCCAAAACAGGGAAGGGTTTCAAACATTTGCTTCATAACTTATAAAGATACCACTGTCCATGATTATCAAAATTTACGCATTCAGCTAGAAGTTTGCACATAGCTCCGAAAATCGTCAGTTGAAGCAAGACAGTTGTCGATTAGTGACCACTGGAAAGGAAGGGAAGGTCCATCCTGCTAATGAGCACATTTAGTGGCAGGGTCGCAGGGTAGTCGATAGAGGAATGGGACCGGACGTTGTGAGATAAGATTAATACAACATGATTTAGGAATGGATTGGAGAGGTTATAAGTGAATTATTTTTGTATTAAACGGCCTGTGTTGACCACCGCTTGGAACCACCGCAATAGCCATTCTCTATAATCTATCTTTAACTAGAGATTTCACTTGTTATTTCGATACATTTTGTGTTTCATTTGACAAAGATAGAGATATAGATATGGTGCACATGTTTATAGATAGCTGGGTAAGATAATACCTATATATATATATATATATATATTTCAATCTTTGTTTATTGAAGTGTATAATTGTACTGAAATAGTAATGGTATCTATTTTAACCTCTTGTTAAAAATAGAATAGGATTTAGAGAATGCCCGTAAGAGTCCCGCGTTAAAGTGTAACGGATGATTTTCCTATGAGCGATGAGAAAAGTAGTTATTCTAGTAAGATGATGGTGCTGGCAGAATTCCAGATCATATTAAGAAGAATAGACTGCCTCGGTGGCGTAGTTGTACTACGGTACGGGTTACAAAGCTGAGGTCTCGGGTTCGAATCCCGGGTTGGGCAAAGTGATATTGGATTTTTCTATTCAAGATCAGCCCAGAGTCAGGAATTTGTGCCCGATATGGCGATAGGCTCGCCACCTATCATATTGTGGGACGGAAAATACAAGCGAAATGTGGGTGCCCTGGCACTTCTGCCTACCCCTTCTGGGAACAAGGCGTGAGTTTATGTATGTATTAAGAAGAATAAAATAAGGTTTTGAATATAGAACGGAGTTGTCAAAGGGTGATGTGAAACATGGCCGCGTCAGGAGAACATTACTCTGTGATTGCCATTTAAATATGCGAGTTGTATGTCGTAGAAAGCCTTGTGACAATGTGCATGATGTTAGAAAAGAATAGAGGTAATATGACTATACAGCCGGCGTATTATTTGGACTTTTTATATATGTTTATTTCACCTTTATATCCATTTTTATATACTACATTCCAAAATCATGGTGTTGTAAACGAAGCATTCATTGTCTATAATTTATCTAATGGGATTTACGAGCAATTGCAGTCGCCAGTCACTTTGCATAAATTATGCCAAAGCGTATTTAAATCGAATCATTAGGGTTTTTAATTGGCATCCAAAACAGCCGTATAGCTTAATGGCCAGTACTACTCAGTAGGTGCCTTATTTAAAAATGGAACCGACACGAATTCCACGTTCTAAAGTAAATAAATAAAGCATACATGCATGATTTACACTGTACGGTATACAGGTGTAGGCGTAGCGTGTCGAGTGGGTAGTATATTCAGAAACAACATAGCACCTTCATCTTTTTGAAGGGTTTTCTTTAATACAAGCCGAATAGAAACTCATGAAACTCTCATGTGTGGCGCAAAACAGATGCTCGAGCGAGTTTATTTTTTAGAAGGCTGTTAAGTTAAAGGGAAAAGGTTAATTTTGTTACCGCAATTTTACCAACTTTTTTTTATTAATATGATATGCTACACAGACATTTCAAATACATGAGAATGTGTAATGTTACTAGTTCTTGTAGAATTTAAGATATGTATTGTTTTAATAAATTAATACACAGACTTAATACTGATGTGGCTGTAAATGATTAATTACTATTGGCTACAATCTACAATTTCCTCTTAGGGGAGGTTGAAGTCTTAGAGATCCTACCACGTTTAAATATACTAGCCAATGTATGGGAAAATTATTTATAGACAAAAATCCATCTCTTATCACTTACACCATCTCAATACGAAGCACCGTGTCGGAACGTGGTCTCAATTATTAAACAATGCAATCGTCAGAGACGCAGCGCAACCCTAGCTTTAATACTTGAATACCTAGAATTTGGGTCAGCGGACGTGGAATATACGATCCGTGTTGCGAGTGAAATTATTTAGTGATGATATAACCACTTGAATTTAACATTCGTGCCAGCCCTAACTGCTTTCCAAATTTATCGCGCTTTTAGGTATCACCTTTGAAAGGTAGTACTAATTTATTTTTTAATACTTTGTAAGATTTTTTTTATTGATATTGTGGCAGAGAATTTGTCCCGTTTTTAGGCATCACCTTTTACAGGTAGACAAGTAAAATGTTTGATACTTTATAGGTTCTTTATTTTGATACTTTATAATATTCTCATGTCATTGTGATTTTATTGGTGTTTCTTAATTAATGAAAACTTTTTGACTGGCTACTGGTAGGTGACCTTTTATTGCTGCATTTTTATTTCTTATTATATTTTTCCTAATTGATGAAGGTTATAGAAATAACTGTAAATTGTAAGGGCAATGTAACAACTACGGTCTACAAATAAAAGGCGGTTTTTCAAAATGCTTATATATTTTAATTCGAAAGTTTAAAATCACTACATTTTTCTTAAACAATACAATACAGTGTCTATTCTTTCATTATATACATCTAATAATGTTTTTTAAACATATTCTTTAATTAAATATCCATAAAAGCATTTCTAATAATTATTTCCATTTTCAAATATTTAGTATTTTTTCATAATTATGGGAAACTAAATATATTTTTTCATAATTTATACAAAACAATCATTTGGAGATTTTATTGCAATCATAATTAAATAAATTAATATAATTTAAAGCAAATATATTTTATGACTAAAATCAGTGTTCGAGTAAAATTATCCAAGTGTGAAATGACTAAGTACTATTAGTGAAATTGATTGTGATTTCTGGTAGAAGTAACTCCAGGATAAAACATATTTTAAGTAGACAAACCATCGTTTCATATTTAATACAGCGTTACATACATAGAAAGGACCAATATTTTTCAATACTTATTGTCATAATAGATCTTTATTTATACATATTTTGTAATACACATCGATACGAAACCAATAATAAAATGTGAACACAACAAAACAAGATACGTAAAAATAAATTTCAATTTAGTTTGAAATGAAATTCAAACACATTGCAGAAGAGCCGTGAACGCTGTGGAACGTGATCGACAATCCGAGAAGTTTTATCACAAATCTAAAATGCATTCAATTTCCTCGCCATTTGCGTCGGTTTGGATACTAACACACCGCAACAATACAATTCAATTGGGGAAACAACGTCTCTCGACCACCGTGGCGCAATCAACCCTGCCCATCTCTCGAAACACCCTCGACAGATTAACCAACATATTCACATCGTTGTTCCTACACAACCACAAATTCAAAATATTCTCCGTCGGCGAACACGTATTCGAAAAGTAATAGTAATACGAACTTATCCTCAACTTCTCCGCCAACAGACGCCAATCGTTACCCTTCGACGTCTGACAATCCAACAACTTACAAAGAATCACCCGGTCCGAATTGGTCAGTATGTTAGTCCTGTAATTATTGTCAACACTAAAATTACTCTTAAACGTGTTGTGTTTGTACACAAAGTCGTACCTGCCAGACTTTTTAGTCAACGAAGAGTAATTGAAAGGGTTCTCGATAACATTTACAGTGTCGACGGTCGAATAACTGTGCCGTTTGCAGTTCGTGTTCAAATCGTTCGTTTTCAAATTGAAATTGACGGAATTGGACTGTTTCTGCTTTTGGTATATGGAAACGTTTAGTTCCAAACAGTTTATTGAGTCCGTTTGGTGGAGGATGAACACACACGTCATCGATTTCATAGTCATGTTCCATATTTGCGAGTACGGTATCTCCTGGTACTTCCCGCCCGTGTGTACCTTCCAGCCTACCCCCACATCCCTCACATTGACGCACAAATCAGAGCAATTCTCCTGAAAATATATAGTTTTGGGATCACAGAGCATCGAGCCGCCCGACTTCTTTTCGATTTCCAAACACTCGTTGAAAGCGATCGGTGTGTCGGCGAAGACGTGTGTTCGCAAACTATAAAAACTATCGTCCATTTTAGACACGAATAAAGCCAGTTTGAGAAGCTTAGCGTCTAAGCCGCTGAAACTTCGTCCGACTAAAACGAAGTCGCTTAGAAATTCGCACACGATGTAAACTTTGTTGGGGTCTACTTGAGCGAAGATCGGTGTGCCGGGTGTCTCTTGGCCTATTGTGAGGACTTTACGCCACTCCGCCGAGTTGATTTCCTCTGGCTTCTGAAGGATGGAGAGCAGCCAGCTGGTGTTCTTCAACGAGGCGCAATGAGGCAATGTTATTACCACGCCTTTACGGAAGTGGAAATTCTTCGGGCCGCATCTCACTACTGGACTTAGTTGTGTCTCACCTGTTAGAAATATGTTAATTGTATATTTTAATGATGCTGATGTAAATTATTTTTTAACGAATAAATAATTGCACAAATTACAGCAACATATTGTTTATTTACAAAGTTTTTTATTTATCTGAATGATAATAAGTATCAAAGAATTTGTTATTTTAATGAGATGAAAATAATTTATGAAATAAATAAAATATTTTCTATCTATGCATTCATTAATCAATGTTAGTGACGATGGATAAGTAATCCTGTCTCTTGAAATTGCCAGAAACCCTTCAGCATAGTACAAGTACATGAAGATAAAATGCTTTCTAACTACATAGTTACAACGAAAAATAATGTTGATGTTGTACTCAAAGGAAACTGATGGCGGCCTACGCTGTATTAATTTCGTATTAATATAGCTTCTGTATCGCAAGTCACCACTAATATAGTGCTCATAAATAACCAATACAGAAATTCAATCGACGCGTCCCAGTTGCCGCCTCGGGACAGAACTAAGTCGTCTGACATTTGAGATTTAGGTCACAACACTGTTAATCCTATTTCGGAGTAGACACTGCCTTACAATGGACACGGGTTAATATTAACCAGAACTTTCTTGCTTGTTGTGACGCCCCTACAGGTGTCTTCTTTCTAACATTCTATTATCTACTCTACATCTTTGTGATATGGTTCAAAATCAAATGCCAAATTAGCTCGTCTTCATGTATTTAGGGATGCCATTCTAGCGTTATTTTCTACTTCCAATTTAGGTCGGAGAAAGGTCGCGGAAGCTATTAACAACGGATTAAGGGGTGGCTTTGGTCATCTAAAAAGATATTGTATCAAGATATTACTTCTTTTTGAATTGTTAAGCGGGTCCCGGATTAAATGTTCGGATGTAATTTTATTTTTGGGATTATTGATACGTTCCTTTGTAATATTAATGTGTATTCCATTGGTAAAACAGAATTATCAATTTCAAACCAGAGTTTATTTAAAACTTGATCGTATAATTAAAATATGTACGAATAATTTAACACAAATATTAATCATGAAACTTTGCAAATAAGTTTATTTAAAACAGTGGATTTAAAATTTAATTAGTTCGTAACTTGCCTTAACTATACCCGAAAACATTACAGTTGGCAAATGTTGTTGTAAAACTGACATAATTAATTCAAAAAGTAGTATCACAACAAAAATTTGAGCAAAAAATGTAAAATAACAGAATAACTGTGTCCCTAAAAAGTGGTGCTCTACTTCAATTCCTTGCATGCCAATATCGAATCCTGGCTCAAATTTATTTTTGGTGTTGATGTATATAACGGGCGAGCCTTTATAAAACAATACAAATGGTTGTAAATTGTAATCTAAAAGTGATTTACGTGACTCACCTTCCTGCAACATCGGCCGGTTCCATTCTTCGTCAACCACCTCAATGGAAAACAATTCGTCTCCCTTATCAACCACGCCATCAGGAACGTACAAACTCACACCACACTTATCCAAACTCAACCATTCACCATCACTGCTCACCATCTTAGATTTAGCAGTTTCGAAATGCGTGCTCACGTATTTGGAATCAGTTGATGTATTGTTTTTTAATGATGGCGACATTTCTACACTCTCGTTGTACGATGAGCCGGCTGAAAGAATTTGTATTGTCAGTCTAGAATTTAGGTAGAAGGTAATATATGATAAAGAAAATCTGCTAAGCATGCAGGCTGTGCAAAAATGGCTGTAGATATAATTATGTACTGAATAGGAAATTTGATTATACAATAAGTAAGAAGTTAAATTGAGTAATACCTCATGTTAAATTGCCTAAAATGTGGAAAATAAAAAAAAATAGTTTTGATATTTAGTAATGAAAGAAATGGTGAAGCTGATGATCGTGCTAAATGGCATGCAATTAGAAAGATAATATAAGACAAACTGGAGTTGCTTACTATCGGTTAATGATTATAAAAACATCAAAGAGTATTATTACACAAAATTAAATACAATAATATTAATTACTACAAAATTTAAAGAAATTGTAAATGTAGAGTGCAGTTTTAAAAATCGAAAAATGAAAAATATATAAAAAAATCGTTAGAAATATCATCGAAACTTTGTGGTTCAACTAAGAAAAATAACAGGCAGTATAATAAATATTAAAGGCTATATGATCAATAGATCCCTATTCATAATTCGTTCATGAATTAGGAGTTGATACGAAATTGCTGAGTTCCAAAAACAAAAAAGGATCTCTAAAGTAGAAAAAAGTATAAAAAATTAAGAATTCCTATAGTAAAATGCATTACAAATAAATCAAGCAGTGAAGAGTGCATTAAGACTCACAGCTCAAAAAGCAGCTTGAGTCAGAGCGGTCTGACTCGGCGGCTTCCTTGCAAGCGGCACTCCGTTCCGAACGATCCCTTACCTCGTGGTCGATCGGCGCTATATAGCTACAACAAAAATATATTATTAGTACTTTAGTGGAAAGAAAGAAATATATTCTTATTGTAGGAGGCAGCCAAGAGCTTCTTGTGGCTGAAGATGATGATGTGAATAATCTTAATTTTAATTTGATAATTAAGTACTTTAGAACTGTTAACCCTATTTCTTATTCAAAAAGCTTTTATCGGCAGGCAATACATGAAAAAAATTTAAAGATAATCTCATTACAAACGTAAATGCAATACTTTCCAGGCTTAGAGATTCGATTCGTCAATGTCGAATTACTTGGAAAAGAAAATTCAAAATAAATAGTTTTGGTCCATTTAATTTCGTTCAAACTCATTGTAAAGGATCATAGCAAAATAATTTTCAGTTATCAAAGGTATTTACAGCAATTTGATGTCAAATATATAATAAGTCCAATTTTCACTAACACACACCATATTATGAACGAGAAAATCTACGTTTTTGAAGACGCAAATGTATGACAGTGCTCCCTGTATGTATATTATATACTAGCGTTCAGGCCCGGTTCCGCCCGGGTGCAGATACACTTCAAAATGGCGACCAAAATGTTTAATTACGTCTATAAATTTAGATTATCGGAGCAAAGTCTCCCTCTGATATAAATTTTGAAGCGAATTACGAGAAACGAATAAAATTTCTTCGTATTTGCTAGATTTTTTACTACTGGTTCCCTCCTATAGGTCATAGCTTGATGATATACATCTTATAGTATTCTACGATAAAAGAGCCTGATAAAGTCAACATTCAATGATAAATCTATCTGTTCCTACCCTTAATATTCCTTAATAGTTGAGTTTCATACCTGTTAGCCAGCTGTGGCACTTCGTACAAGTGTTCGTGTCGCGTGGAGGTGCTGGTGTGGCGGTGCGTGCGGTGCGAGTCCACCGTCTGGAACTCCTCGTGGATCGTCAGGTCCGGCTGGTTGGTTAGCGTCCTTTTTATAACGCTCCCCAAGTAATTTGTACCTGATTGCCAAGTTAATATTATTGGTGGTTGTTTAGAAGATAGAATTTATTTAAAAACAGCAATGCTTTCACAGGAGTTGGAATTTATTTAGAAACTGTAGTGTTTTAATTGAATATTTTAGATTTAACAGCATTACTGCAGAATGTGGGGTTGGGGGCAAATTTACGGCCTTATAAATAAAAATATTTAAAACCTCTTTTAAGTATCGTATGTTTTGTCTTCTGCACACAAAGTAATATTAAAAGTCGTTCAAAAGGGACGAAACATTCGATAACTAAAATGGGTTTTTAATATTTCTATAAGTAAGACCGTTAAGTGTTTAAAATCAATATCGAAATAATGTTAATTTTAAATTCCAAAGATTTCAAGTTAAAATAATATAAAAAGCCTAAAGATAAAAATTCCAGGACTACTTACCAGAAGGTGGTTTGACATAAGGCGAGTTTTCTGTCATCTTAATTTTCATATATTTTATTCCCAATATAATAACAACAAGAAATATAAGGAATGCTATTGACAAAGCTATGAACAATGGCCAGTAAGACGAACCTGAAAAATAGCCGGCAATGTTAGTTTGTCCTTTTGACTATCAAACAACCAAAGGGCATTAAAACTAATCATTTACAATGGACTAAACAACTTTTAAAATTATGTAAATTTGGAATACCCATATTCCAAATTTAAAATCATCCAACTCACCATCATTAATAATTTCAGATTTAGAAGTCCTCACGCAAAGAGGACACTGAGCGACTTGGTAATCCTTGCCGAGACACGCAGTGCTGGTCAAACATCTCCTTCGCCGCGTTTGAAGACAATCCGAGTCACATCTCGACCATTCTGACCATTGTGACCAACGACCTGACCAATATTAATAATGTTTGATATCTGAGAGTTATTTATGGAGTGAAAAATAAAGGGGCTATGTTTACCTAATAAAATATCTGATGATTCGTCCGCCAACTCGTCTATGCCATCTACGTATAAATCTGAAAAGTAATGCATAATTGATAATGTTTTCTAGCAATAGTAGGCATTTCTGACATCCCCTGTGATTCTACATCTAAAACCGACTTCTAAATAGAGACAAATGTTTATATTTGTTGGCATGGTAGAAACTGTAACTGTGCTTATATTTATTGGTAGAATCTTATACTTCTGTTTTCTAGTCAACTAGACCCAAAATAACAATTTTCTGTCAATTGATCTTATTGTTGAAACTTGATGACTTGTAGGAAGTTCATCCGAGTGAAAGTGGCTGATCAACAATTAATAAAATTAACATAAATAAATAAATAAATACACCCAACAGTCACACACTTAGACCTGACTAAGATCAAATTTTGTCCTGGGTATCAGGAACTACGAGAGACTTTTCGGTCTCACAAACAATAGCTAGTGTACTTGTATGAAGTAATAACATACCCATATCACAGTCCATGTCGCAATCCTGCGTCTTCTGTACATTTGATCCCACGCACGGCTGCCCTCCGTTGAGTGGCCGGGGCGCCGTGCAAGTTCTCTCTCTCTTCTTGCCCGTCCGACCCTCTCTCCGAGAACAACATTCCTCCCACGAGGACCATGTGCTCCAACCTCCATTTACTTGAGAAAAAATGAGTTATAAATGATCATTTTTGAATAAATATTCCCTATGTCACACGCTCAGTCATCACATCACATTTAGATTCTACTCTTGTGCCGTGATTATCAGATACTAAAAGAGACCTTTCGGTTCCATAATTAGCCAAATGTGCAACACTTACCTGTAGATCTCAAAAACATTTGTCTTAGTACGGGGATCGAACCCGCGGACGATAATTTACTAAATCGTTCAGTTATTAATTGCTAATTGCATGAATTAACTGTAGTAATCAACTATTACCAAAGGAATATGTTGTTAAAAATTTGGGAGACATTTATTACATACGTGGTCGGGAAAATCTAACCTCTGATTTTTCATTCTTTGTTATTCGAATAGAGTGAAATGCAAAATATTCAAATATACATATATTTGAAATGCATGAAAGATTTTTCCATTTGCACATACCAAAAACTGTTAGCAGGGCAGGTTCAGACAGCCTTTTTCCTGCTAAATTTTCAGCGACACATGTGTAGTTCGCCATATCCTGAAAATTGTTTCACAATGAAATTCTGTTTCGCTTGTCCGTTTCATGAATGTGAAATGTTTAGTGGGAAAAATGTTGAAACGCCTATTCATGATAAACTATCCAGATTCAATTCATGGAGATTCAAAGTTGTTTATCGTACGACCAAAAATAAAAACAAACATAATTTTAAATCCGCTGCTACACAAGCTAGACTTACCTAGTTCCTCTATTCTCGTGATTTCAAATTGGTTATTGAACTGGTTAGTTGGTTTCAATTTAATACATAATTTATCATTAGATAATTAATATTAAATGAATACCTTAACCCATCATTCCTTATCGTCTATTTAAAATGAAATGTTCATCAGCGGTCAAACATTATCTTATTCTCAAACACTAAATTAAACAAAGAAATAATTAGAAGATCAACAAAAAATTTTTTTCGTTTCCATTTTAAAATAACATTATTCTAATTACTATCCTGATCCTCATAATATAGTTATTTATTAAAGCTATTCATAAAAAAAAATATTATAATTCCTAATATCGTTACTCTACAAAACCGTGCTATATTAATCTACTATAACCCCTGATCAAATTTGATTATAATATCAAACATACCAGTAAAGTAGCTTGTTTGATGACCAGATCGTCTTCCTTGGTGATCTGCACATTGTCGTCTACCACGACAGGGGCGCCGTTCTTGAGCCAGTACAGTTGGGCGAATGGCGCGGCAGGCGGTGGCTCACAACGAAACGTTACCGGACTGTATTGTTTTACTAATTGTGATTGTGGTGCCACGGAGAATAACTTCTTTATATCTAGATAGAGAAGATGAAGTAATCCTTCATGATAAAATTAGGGACACTCATGAATAGCGCTATATATTAAATTAGTCTATTGTTTCAGGGCTCTTGTGAAATTAAAGAGGCACCTACCTACTGAAAAATACTTCGTTGGGTTAAGCTGACTTGCATTGCAAAACTGCCATTTAATTAGTGATAAATTATCATATAACTCTTCAATTGTTTTTCAAAAACAAAATCTTTTATAATAATTACACAAGTCATAAAATAAATCACGCACGCAACAACAAAATTTAATGAGCAAGACTTTTTACAAATTTGCTATAGTGCTTAATGTCGCTCTAAAATTAACCAACCAAGTCGATTCGATAAAACAACACAGAACTACAACAACGACCTTATCAAACAACTTATAAGTGGCTCTACTATAATATGACAGAATGAACTCGGAACGTAGTCAGCGAAGCGCAGTAAACTTGACTGGTTGTAATTTACGAGCCACTGATAAAAGCTTTCGGATGTCTGAAGGAAAATGCTAAAGATAGGTACTTTACATCGTCGAGTTGAGGTAGTAAATCAGTTTTAAAAATTTCACCACCACGTTACTTTACTCAAATTGCATTTTTAGACGGACGTTTTGGCTGCATACTAAATTGTTATGATCTCGGCAAATAAGTTTGTAGTTTGAATGTTGCTCATGCTATGAGTACATTACATGGCATTAGTTATGATTTATTGTATTGATTTTGTTAATTGGAAATATTGAAATAACTCATACTATTTTTTGCCTAATTTTATAAGTGGCTCATCATGTGTTTCCCAGAATATTTTACATAAAAAATATTTAAGATCCCTCAAGGTTTCAGTCAATACAAGCTGAGATTAAATAATTAACCTGTTTCACGTTCCGTACTTCTATCTTTGAAAGTCATACTTTAATCGCAATATACATAATAGTCACTTAAAAAAACAATAAACAAGTACTCACAAGCAATCTCAATAGTAGCTGGTTGACTTCGTATCTGACCTCGACTGGTCCAAGCGAAGCACGAACATTGGTATTTATCATCTCCAAAGTATTCCTCTACATTCTCTCTGGTTACTTTGTGTTCGCCCTCTATGATCCTCACTCCAGTTTGTGGATCGACGAATTCGAAATTCAAAGCTTTTAGTTTTACACCAGTGCATTTGAAGTACACCTTCAAAATAAAGGAGACTGTTAAAATATTCGGCCATGGACAGAAAAGTAATTGGATAACATTATTGAGTTGATAATAGTTAAGCGTTTTCACAAAAGTTTCAGACAAATAAACCAATTTAATTAATAATTAGGAACAGAAAATTATACCATAGCAACTTGTATTTGTTTTATAATTCATTTATTTTCTACGTTCAGGCCTTTTGGAGGCTCTGTTTGATTTAAAATTGTTTACTATAATAAGAATTAATTTTGAATTAGCTTTAGTTTAAAAATAAACGAATTTTGTTAATTGCATATCATATAGTGAAGAAACTAAATCTACAGAACATAGAATTGTTTTCATTCAAAAAGAAAATATTATTGCTGTGAAAAATCCTGAAGAAGTAGCTATTTATATAAAGTTATTGCCGCGCTTCTCTTGTGGTGTATTGATTACTACCGTTGGCATTAAATATTTATATAAAGCTAATTGTGTAAACAATCCTTTTAGAACTGATGTCGTATTTACTGTTAAATCAATACGACGCATTATGAAATGGAAAAAAAGAACACTATTTATGAAATGAATTATTAAATAAAGTTTCACATTTGTTCAATGTCAGAATCCAACCAACTAACAACTCACTTACTTCTAAAGCATTAGCAGCGCGACATTTCAAAGTGGCCGGCTTATTTTTAACAACGTAAGTGTTCTCTGGTTCAAGAAGAAAAATTGGCAGATTGTCTTTTGTCGTGTGTAAGGGTATTTTGTCATCTGTCCCTTGGTTCGTATTACTTCTCGTTGTGGCTAAATCGGGTGAATCTTTGTAATTTGACTCTTTAGTGTCATAATCATAGTCAAGATAGGAATTTTCATCATCATCGTCTTCATCCTCTTCTTCGTTGAGAGGGAATGGTGGTAGGAAATAGTCTTTGGCTTTATCATCATTGGCTAAAGATATTGGCTCGTATTTGTCTTCGTTATTTGCTGGTGCAACATCTTTCCGATGATTTGTATCTACAAGAAATAATATGAATTTTAAAATCGATTTTAGAAGAATTGACGTCATAAGAAATGAATAAATGCTTTGATACGCTGTTTTGTGATGTATAAAGAACTGTACTGAGAAATCAATGTGTGGATAAAATAATCGTACGTAATAATAATAATGTGTGAATGAAGTGCGTGGTGGCCTGTTGGTAAACGGACTAGACGCGACTGCCAACATGTTCACGGTGGTCGCGGGTTCGAATCCCAGGGCACACCTCTGACTTTTCGAAGTCATGTGTGTATTGATAGTCAATCACCACGCACTAAAACGGTGAAGGAAAACATCGTGAGGAAACCTGCATGCCATGGCGATTCATAAGAATTTCTATGGTATGTAAGTCCGCCAACCCGCACTAGGCCAGCGTGGTGGACTATATGGCCTAACCACTCTCAATCGTATTCTCGATTGTAGAGTAGGCCCGTGCCCTGCAGTGGGACGTAAATGGGCTGATACAGATACAGATACAGAATAATAATAATAGTAGGTACGTAAATTGCAGCATCATTAATCAGCAACCTTGGCCTATTTTTATAAAATTCTGTATTCCAAATAACAATCCAATATTTGTGGAGTCA
Organism: Hyles euphorbiae; assembly: GCA_023078785.2. Taxonomy (NCBI): domain Eukaryota; kingdom Metazoa; phylum Arthropoda; class Insecta; order Lepidoptera; family Sphingidae; genus Hyles; species Hyles euphorbiae. The sequence goes on from CM041050.1 coordinate 11,617,499, forward strand.
CAAATACATGAGCGATTAAAAAAAGTACCATAAACAATAGCTTATTTATTCAAAAACAAACATATTTATTAAGGTATGAAGACAAATAAAACAGAACAGATATAAATAATGTAATCCACTTACTTTTTCCGCTGTTCTGTCCTTTTACAATAAACGCTAATTGTACGTGTATTACGTAAAAGAAAATCCAAAAATTCACTTCCATTTATAAACTTATTATTTGACAAATTATTTAAAATAACAACCGCCTCCCCGCATTCATTTTCCATAACTGTATTGATTTGTTTTAATTATGTAGAACTACATCATTTATTTGTTGAAAATATTTTCAAATAAAATGCTCCACGAAACGTTCACTGTCATTCCATTGAAAAATATATTTCGCGTCACTATTTCCACAAAAACACTGAACTATCACTTTTAAATAGAAAAACAGATTTCTTATACCTTCCAAAGATTTACGCAAAAACAATTTATTATCAATTAAATTTAATGAGAACTGTGTGTTTTGTTCACGGAAAAGGTGTTCGGGAAAATTGTCGTAAAAGTTTCGCAATTCACCCCCGATGTTCGGGTAGGTGTCGACGTCGCGGCGTTTGCTGCTCGACTGCTATTATAAGGGATGAACAAAGTTTCCAACCCCACAAAGGTCACCGTTGCGCATGCCCTAAACTTTTAAGCACCGGAGTTACATCGAGAACAACTATTATGAGTGACACGTCTTTTTAAGTGTTTCCTTTAAATAGGTGGTAATGAAAATGTAAAAATAAAATGTTCTTATGGCTAGTATTGTTTTTGAAATGAATGCAATCAAAGTTCAGTTTTTGGATAAAACGTCTGTAGGTGTATTGGTAGTTAATTTAAGTCAACCTCGTTTATGCTATGTGCTTTCACATGTTATTCATATGTTTGGTTAACGACAATGAGCACATTGCGAACTGCTGCAGGATGTCCTCTATGGTGAAAAGGGGTTTTGGTCTTCTTTGCTGATTGCTACGGTGGTAGGGCGTGTTGACGGCATGTCTGTTGCTTTCTGGTTATTTCATGTATCTTGGACTAGATATTTACCATTTTTATGTGACTTACTACTGACACCAAAATATAAGTAATTTAACCTGACAAAATGGAACATGCGTAAATACCATCGAACAAGTAAGCAATAAACGCGTTGTTAAGAAACTTATTTATCAAAATCAGATGCGTAGTTCCGGGGCTACGGTGCCCTATCAAACATACGCATGTAAATAGTCAATACAAACATGCATAGATTGCTAAAACCTTTTCGCTTATCGCTGCAGTCGGGTAAAAATAGGACCTCATTTCTTGGCAGAAACAACTAACTCTTTTAAATGTTACTTAAAGTACAGTTAAGTATAGAAAGCTATCTCCGCCGGTTGTTGCTGTTTACCACTCACAATACATATCTAGCACAGTTAGAATATATCGTGAAAGTATTTTAAATTGATCACTAACTAACTACTTGTAACTAACAGCGTTATTCATAGACAGATTTCAAACCTATTTTAGTTATAGCATGATTTATATTCTTCGCTCAAACTGAATTTAATAGTTGTTCTAAAGCATCGGTTTTAGGTATGGTATTGCGGGCCGACTGAACGTAAACATATAGGTAATCGCGGTGTCTAGTTACTAATTATGTAATTCCTCGAGCGTCAGTTTTTTGATTAGCTCTAAATTTAAAATGGTTTGCCACTTCAGATAGCCCAATCACAAAAGCCCCAGGGGCCGCTGGTTGACTACGGCTGTTCTAAAGCGTCAAAACATTGGATAACTAAAAAAAATGTTTATATGTGTATGAATAAGGGCGTATATGGTGTTTATGTATGCATAGCTACAAAAGCTATAATAAATCTAATTTTCTAAGCGTATAAAAAATCAATTTGGAACAATTAACAGTTAATAACAGGTTTATAGTGAGTCAATATCGCAGAAAAGCAATATGGGAATACAAATATAAATATTAAAACTGCAATTTCTATTGGATCTGTCAACAATATCGAAACTAATATCCGTATGACAATACACGTTCTGCAATACTAATTACGAGTGAAAAATTGAATGTAGTAAACGTTTCACTATATTTTGATTGCAATAAATGGTGACACGATCATGCCATACGCCTGATGGTAAGTGATACCACCGTTCATGGACAAAAGCAAAACCAAACACCACGAATTATAAAACAATGCTTGGCATTCCACTATACTTTTAAAGTTAATCGGAAAGACGATAATCTAGATACACCTAACAATATTCTTAATTTAATTTCGGATTGGTTTTCTGCTAATAATCTACTATTAAATGCTAGTAAGACTAAATGCGTCCGTTTTGCTTTACCGAACGTGGCAAGCGTAAACACGCGTATCGAATTAAATTCAGAAATTCTAAATTTAGCTAATTCCACAATTTTTTTAGGGATCACTCTAGATAAAAAATTACAATGGGGTCCACAAATTGAGAGATTATCAGCTAAACTTAGCAGCGCAGCGTTCGCGGTCCGAAAAATAAGACAACTAACTGACGTTGTAACGGCTAGATTGGTATATTTTGCTTATTTTCATAGTATAATGTCATACGGCATTATTTTGTGGGGATCAGCGGCTGATATCGAATCTATATTCATCTTACAAAAAAGAGCAGTCCGTGCTATTTATAATCTAGGAAGCCGCGATTCTTTGCGATCTGTTTTTAAAGAAAGCAATATACTAACCGTATCATCTGAATACATCTTTCAGAATTTAATGCACGTTCGTAAAAATATTAATAAGTTTTATAAGGTCAGTGACACCCACACCATTAATACGCGGAATAAAAATAAACTAGCAATACCCTCGTTTAGACTAGAAAAGTCAAAAAAATCTTTCTTGGGTAGTTGTATTAAATTTTATAATAAACTTCCCAATAGGATAACGCAGCTTCCGGACAAACTATTTTGGGGCCCATATTAAAAACAAACTTATGACTAAGGGTTATTATAATATTAAGGAATATATTGAGGATAAAAAAGCCTGGGATTAGATGTTCTCTTGCACATTGCGACCTCCTGGGGCCCTGAACTATTCGCTTATTATACCACCTAATTTAAATAATTAAAAATATCTAAAATTGTGAACTCAAAAATTAAGCTATATACAATCAAATAAATCAATTAAATTATATGACGACCGATCGAAAAAATCATATAAAAATAATAATTAATATGGCAAATCCTTGTAAGACAAGTCACAAATACTTATTTTAGTAAATTGACCAAAACCAAGCCCACTGAGTTTGACTCGCTGGATCTACTCAGAAATGGGTCGCGCCGCGTAGTATCCAGTGGTAAAGTAAAGCCCGCTGAGTTTGTTCGCCGGGTCTTCTCAGTCAGGGCCGCGTTGGATCCGGCAGTAAGCCTAAACATACGGGACGTATCGGAAATACTTATGGTCGTTGTCTTAAGTTGGACCCAAAACAAGCCCACTGAGTCTTAGTCGCTGGATATACTCAGGACTGGGTCGCGTCGCGTAGTTCCAGTGGTAGTGTAAGCCCACTGAGTTTGTTTCGCCGGGTCTTCTCAGGAAGGGCCGCGTTGGATCCGGTGGTAACTATAAACCGCTACGCACCGTTGTAATATTTATGGTCCACAAATAATATAATTTAATTTGACTAACGTAAATAATGTATTTCTTTGACAAATAAATTACTATAAAGTAAAAACTAATACTTTAAATAAAATATGAATAAAAACTAAATAAATAAATAAAATTAATTATAAATAAAAATAAAATTAATTTAAAAATAAATAAAATTAATAAATAAATTGATAAAAGCAAGAAATTAAAATAATTAATAATAAGTATAGGAAATATATTGTAAATAGAGATTAAGTTCTATGTATATTGACTTGTCATAAGAGCTCCTTAATTGCCTACGTGATCAATAAATACATTTCATTTCATTTCATTTCATTTCATTTCATTTCATTTCATTTCATTTCATTTCATTTCATTTCACTCGCCAACATGAGACGAAATGGCGATATTCTGAGAAATGTTACGATTCATTCATGTTCAGTAATTCATGTTCAGTAGTTCGTTTCGATTCACGTAATTAAATAAGTTCAGTTGCGGTGCAGTTGCAGTTACGTTTCGATCAAAGCAGTCCTTTTCGTATTCTCGTAATACGCTCGCGTCAAGTTCGCGTCACGCGAGCGCTTTAGCGTATTCTTATGTAGGGCGTTGAAACGAATCGCATTTTGATCGGTAGGTATTCACCTATTCATTTGATGTCTCAAATGACGGTTCAGTCCGATTAACAACGTATAGTAGGTACATGTGCAGTTTCGATTTTCATAGTAAGGAAACATCCTACAAAACGTATCAATATATATTCATGTCAAAAGTCTTACACACGTATGATAGTTGACGCGCAGCTAAACACAGAAAACCATTTTGCAGCAAAACGTAAACTTAATCCCAACCGCACCGCAACTTGATCAGCGCGTCAAAAAATTACGTGAATCGCCCTATGGCTACAGTGTCCTTCAATCCGGAACACAACAGTGCATTTACTCTACTGTTTGGCGAGAGAGCTATACATTGCACCTACCCAGGCGACCGCTCATGTATGAGAGACCTACCACCAGTTACTATTGTAAAATATATGAACACTATTCCTATAGCATAGCCTATGACAACCTCTGTGGCGCAGTTGGTTCGACGCCGTTTGTAAATCGTGTCGACGTGGGTTCGATTACTGCATCGAGACAAATATTTGTATGATCCCCAGGTGTTTGTTTCGAGTTTGGGTGTTTGTGAGACCGAAAATCTCTCTAAGCTTCTGATACCAATGATACAATAATTTATCATAGTGTGAGGTTATGTATGCGACTGTTGGGTGTATTTATTTACTTATACCTATCTCTCTAGATAAACCTTTGCACTTCATAGTATTTCTATCAGGTGCGTCGAAATCATATTGTGGGAATTCTATGCACATTCCTAGGCCAAATTGTTTTTCTTACAAAACACTTACCCATTTCTCCCAGTGGTTAATTTCAAGGACGTAACAAGCCAAATTATTGAAGAAACTATTCTACGTATGCGCTTCAAGCTAAAAAAGGACAGACAAAAAGGAAAAACAAACCGCCATCACAGATGTTAAATCAATTTCGTTTAATATAAATAAATGTAGCTCTAAACTTTCAGTTCAAGGTCCGTTGAATATCCCAACAAATAATTGTTCATCATTTACTTTTACGAAGAATAAAAATGGATGACCCGCGAAAAATTTTAAATTCACACCGGCGACGACGGCTACACCAATTCCTGAAACAATACAAATTACAAAACATTGAGTTTACTTTAAGGAATATTTTATTTATTATATTACCTAACGATTATATTATTTTATTTAGTTATTTATATTTAAATCCCATCCTTCCACTTTATTAAAGAAAGTTTATAATCATATTTTAGCTATAGAATGGTTTATCTTCGTCATCATCATCAGCCCGTTGTTGTCCACTGCTGGACAAAGGCCCAAGGTTCACCACAGAGCCCAGTCTGTTACTGCATTATGCTACTGGAAAGCAAAGTTAAAAAACGTAATATTTAAAAAAATAATTTATAATCTTAACTCAAACTTAATTCGAAAGTTGTTCGAAATCCAAACATTCGATAACTAAAATATGTATATTTAAAACTGTTTATGAATAAGACCCGTAAATCTATAAATTTTACTATGGGATAGACTAAACAACGCGTGCAATTTTACTATATTTTATAACTACGAAGTTACAAGTTATAGAAATAACTAATGCAACTAAAAACTAGTATTAGCATACACAAACTTACGCTTTTACCCAGAAGGGGAAAGCAGAGGTGATACCAGGACAACTATATTTCGCCGTGTATGTTCTGTCCCACGATGTCATAGGGGGCGAGCCTATCGCCATATCGGGCACAACATTATGACTCCGGGCTGATGATAAATAGAAAAATCCAATACCAGTTCTTCTTCTTTTTTAATCGATCGAATGGGACTTCAGCAGTTTTTAATTGTACCGTAGGACAACTACGCCACCCAAGCAATAGAAACTAGTATAACAGGATTTGAAAATAAAAAAAAGTACAGAATACCTACCTGATGCAGCCGCTGCTTTTGTACCTTCCTCGTTAACTTCTATCATAGCTTTGTGAACTGCTTTCGATATGTAAGCCTTATTGTCTCTTATAATACGGTCCAAACCTGAATCTTTATTGTTAAATATAGTTCGTATTCCTATCTGGAAGATGAATTTTCTTGATAGATTGTAAATTGACGTTAACGGAAAAGGAAAACATCCCGAGGAAACCTGTATACTGATCTTTACAGCAATAGATTATGTCACTCTTTTTTGTGAAGTATCTCAAGTTCTTCGTAAGGTAAGAAAACAAACAATTAAAAAATGTTTATTGTTAATGGTTTCTTAGATTAAAACTATTATTTACCATTATTTAAAGCTATGAATTAAACCAAATCCGCGATAAAATCCGTAAATAATAGTTTTTTTTCAATGATATTGTTAAGTCCTATAAAATCATTTTTAAATAAGCAATTTTAACTTTCGCGACTAAATGTCGGAAAACGCTAAACGCCATGTTCGTTTGAGTCTTCTACAGGGAGTGACGTACACAACTTCTAAAAAAAGTCGCCGGCCTTGTCCTCATGAAGAGTGAATTTTTGCAACTAAAATAATTAACCCGTTGCTTGTTTTTCAGCCCTCATAGATAGCCCATACGTGTCTTAAAAATGTTTCTTACCCTTTCGTACAGAAATCGAAGGTCCATTTCTGATGATATTTTAAATTTTGGTATTGATAGCTCCATACGCATGATTCTTAATTTTTTCAATTCTATATTAAGAATCTCTGGGGCCAGCTTCAAACTTCGTAATAGGACTAGGAGGCCGTCTTTCAGATTAGGCAGTACAACGATGAAAGAAGCATTGTCATTTGCGTATGGGATCTCAACGATCTGCAATATTCCATACATCAATATCTTTTTTCCAGAAGGGGTAGGTAGAGATGACATCAACATTTCACCTTGTATGTTCCATCTCACGATGTGATAGTGGGCGTACCTATTGCCATATCAGTCATAAATCCCTGACTCCGGCCTTTTAAAAATACAAAAAAAATATATCACTTTATCCGACCTGGGATTCGAACCCGAGACCTTAGTTTTGAACCCGTGACGTAGTACAACTACACCATCGAGACAGTCAATATCCCAATAAAATATCAAAAAAAAATTTATTTAAATTAAAAATAGAAGTTTGGATGACGATGACTTTAAACGAGTATTATATTTATCTTTCCATATTATTCCGTAAGTTTTAGACCTGTTTCAAATCAAATTCAAAAGAATTAGTTCCAAAAGATTTTTTACTTGATTAATTTCTTTCTCATTTTGAATTATGAATCCTGGGATCATAAAGGGCCAAAAAATCATCTTTTCATGTTGAAATTTAAAATTAAGCGAATTAAATTAATTTAACCAGTGCCAAAAAATAATCTACAGAACTGGTTGAGTTAAATGAACGATTTACAGCATTCATTAATCTTAATAGAAACTTGCCAAATGAATGCAGTCTTTGGTATTTCTGAATCTTACCTACATCTATGTGTCTATATCCATCTAAATTATTTATACTTACTTGAGCTTTTAACGAGTTACTCTTATAGTAGTTGTATTCGCCAATCTTCGATATCATAGGAACAATGACCGGTCCTTTCGGTGACATGAATGTTGTACTGAAAACCCTCCCGAAGGGTAATTTCCAATTTCCCTAAAATACGAAGCTTTATAAATATAATCGTGGCAATCATATTTTTATCGTGCTGGATGGCTAGACAAGCTTGTCATTCAACTGATGGTAAGCGATAGGACCGCTCATGGACAATAGCAAAACCAAACGACACCATGAATTATAAAGCAATTGGTATTCGACTGCGCTGGCCATCCTGAGACTTAAAATGTTAAGTCTCATTATGGCCAGTAGTGACTCTGGTTACAAGGTCCTTCAAAAGAAAAATCAACATTGTATTTAAACTGCTATTTGGCGGGAGAACTTGATACTTATGTATGATTTATTTACGGGGTTGGTACTTTTGATTATCTTGAGAGTTGTAGGTTCGAGCGGCGATGTTTAGCTTATGAATTTATAGCAGTAAACACGCCTAAATTTTTAATTGTTATGGCTTAGAAAAAAAAACACTTACTGCAAAATAAATGGCATTAACAAGTATCATAGAAGTTGATGGAGAAATATCACTAGGGGCTAAAATAGTTGGTATCATGAATTTGGTCTGTCGTGCTACCTGGAAATAGAGTAAGGCATCAAATATACGTATCAGGCAGATATTTAAAAAATATATAATCATTAACGATAGTAGTGTTTATATTTAAAAATCGATACAAAATAATACACAGCTTGTAGTCAACCATTGTACGATTCTCAAAACTTGAAGCGTCTAATTTTGTGGTTTTGTGCGCAGGATGATAATTTTACCTAAAGAAATGAATTGTTTCTGGTCCATTGATACTCTACCTACTTTTATAAAACCACATTTAATATCACTCGCAATATTATTACTTACGGTCTTATTCATAGAGAGTTTTAAAACTTTTCTATTATCGAATGTTTTGTCTTCTTCGTTTAAACTAATTTCAAAAATCGTAAGAAAGAAATAAAACATCTGATAACTAATTTTTCTACTAAAAATAATAAAATTACAATTTAATTTAATTACCCATCCATTAATTTCGTCAACAGCTTCTCTAGGATTATCGAAAGAAACCTTTTCCACATCAGATTGGAAAATACTCTTCACTCTTCTACTAAAATTGGACTGTATCCTGACGTTTCTATCCATATACATTCGACTGGCTACGTCTAATGTTACTTGCGGCAGAAATTGTAAATCATTGATCAATTTCTTGAACCTCTTTTTTGCCTTTGAATCAAGATATTTTAAATTTATTTATTAGAGCATTGGTAAATAGGATGCTTGATTTGAGGTAACCCAGATATAAATAAGTACTTTAATAGACTCTTAATATTTAATGAAGTTTAATATGCTGAACTCAATTCTCAGAATGGACAGTCAAAATATTCAATTCAAGATTGCGCGTCGTAAAATCATATAAGTAATATTTTTTTTCAGGTATTTCTAATATAAAAATAATATTGCGCTGGTGGTTTTAGTGTATTACTTAAAATTAAAATGAAAGTCGAATCACAATATCACAATTGATCACGAAACAAATGACTAGAAACAATTTAATACTCCACATCACTCACATGCTTTCGTTTTGAAAGTCCTGTAGCAGTCAGGATCTCTCTAAGTGCTTGTTTTTCGGCGCCGTACACCAGTTTACCAAGCGGCAGTATGGCCGACACAGGTGAGCATAACACATTGCGCTGAGGATCGATAAGTGCTGCTTCCTGATGAAATAGTCATGTCACTTAACATTCCTATCTATATCTGTATCAGCTCATACAGAGAGCACGGGCCTTTTCAACAATAAAGGCATCGATTGAGAAGGGTGAGGCCATAGTCTATCACGCCGGCCTATTGCGGGTTGAAGTCCACAGTCAGTTTTATTTCATACCATAGAAAGGCTTCAATCTGCATCAGCCCATATAAGTAGGTCCCGTTGCAAGGCACGGAGCTTCTCTACAATCAAGAGCAGGATCGAGAGTGGTTAGGCTATATAGTCCGCAGTCCGCCACGTTGGTCTAGTGCGGGTTGGTGGACTTATATCATGGAAATTCTTATTAAAAAAAATTACTCTAGGAAAGGGACGTTCAAGACCCAGCCATCGATGGTAAGGGACCAGTGGGAATATTTTTATTTATTTATTTGTTATTTCATTGTGAAAATCTGAGTGGTTGGTCATAATGCTTACCAAAGCGAAAGACCTTTTCAAAGTTCCCTGGAAATCGAAAGTAACATTCCTTTTTACATTGACTTCATCACTGTAGCTGTAATCTGAGTATGCTCGGATCTTCTTATGTCGCCTTGTTGAAACTAGAACCGGACTGCTTAAAAGCAACGGTAAGAGTACTGTAGAAGAAAATAGTTTTAGAAAATTGGTAGGTGCAAAAAATATTTATATTGAACTACTGTTTACTGGTGCTAAGTATATCATGTGAGAGGCCGCCTGGCTAGATTTTAAGTACCAACGCACCGTCTGTTTCCAACGACAAATAGTAGTGTAAATATACCGTTGTGTTCCGGTTTGAAGGACATTGTAGCCAGAATAACGACGCCAGAATATTGAAAATTGATATCTTAGGTTGGCGAGCGCAGTTGAACATCTTGGTTTTGTTCATGGTGTTGTTTGGCTTTGCTACTAATTGCACTAGCGACTAGAGTCTAGACTTATAACCATCTATTTATAACATTAAAATTATGAATCTATTGACTTAATTCTAATACCAAATAACTACTACATGCTCGTGCTATCGATGCTTATATCGATCTCTGATAATTAATTTGACTTGAACCCAAAGTTAACCACAATACTTACCAGTGAGTAGCATTTGCATAATAGAAAAGCCTACATGAATGCACTACAGAATTATTCGTTATCAATTCTCAGCATTAAAATTCAATGTGATAGTGGATGCAGCATGCATAATTTTCTAATTACGCGCACAATTAGTTTCTCATATGGATTTATGGAGAGAGCAGATTTTAAATGAATTTAACCTTCCTATACCCGCGTATTGGTCTGTCAGACCGACAGTTTCGGTTTGCGTCTTTTTCTTAAGAACGGAAAATGTTAGCACATTGGGCTCATTGCTAGCTGCGTGAATCGTCGCCGGCGTCTATTTAGTGTGCCGCATTATTGGATCTCTATTTTATAATATACTTTTAAACTACTTTTAGGTTAAATTATCATCTCAAAATGGACGATGAAGACTGATTTTAGAGGAGAATGATTGTGAGTCTAACTACGATGACGAAAACGATAGTGATTTCGAGGATCATGTGGCAATAGAAGATGAAAAAAGCGATACTGAACAAGAGGGAGATTCTGACAGCGAAGTAGAGGATCGAAGAACTTTTAGTGACTACTTTCTCGGCAAAGATAATCAAACAAAATGGAATTAAACTGCGCCGTCAATGACAGTAAGAAGACGTGCTAGAAAAATTGTTACTCAATTACCAGGTGTAAAAGGAGAGGCGAAAAATTTGAAGGAGCCGGGTGAGATATGGAATTTGTTTTTCTCACAAAATATTATAAGCCAGATTACAAAATACACCAATCAACAACGCGATATAACTGCACTACTTGCAAGAAATATTTTTGTATGGAACATGCAATTATGGTGTGCTCTGACTGCTATAGTGGACCATCAGAAGAAATTTAATATACATATAGTCTATTATTGTTTATTTAGTAGTTTTCAAGATTTAAGAGTTTTTTTATTGGTTTGATTTCAGAAAATATGTTTTTTGTTTAAATTTATGGAGTTTATAAGAATAAGTGCTGTATTTCAAAGGCTGTAATAAAAAGACTGTTAGTCAGTAATAAACATTAATATTGCGATAAATTTTGTTTATATTGATTGTGCAGAAGTCCCTTTTAATCGTAAATTAAATTTTAATGTAGTTATAATGATAGATATTTATTTAGTAAACGTTAGAACTATCGGGTCCGAGAGACCGACGCGGGTATATGTGTTATTGTATTTGACGCGGGTATAGGAAGGTTAATCACAATATCCTAATGTGGTAATCAGACGAACTATATCAATTAAAAGGGTAAAATGAGTAATGAAGGCCACATAACAACTAGGCGGCAAATGGCAGCCCAGAAGCCTAAAAGTAAAGGGGTTGCGTGTGCAGTATGCCTAGTTCCTTGGTTTTTGTTATTTATTAATTAGTTTGGTGGTAGGTCTCTCATATGTGAGAGGCCATCTGGGTAGGTACCACCGCAATGTCTATTTCTCCCGTGAAACAACACTGCTTAAATGCACTGTTGTGTTTCGGATTGAAAGACATTGTAGCCAGAGCAACTACTGGACATATCGAGACTTAACATTTTATGTCTCAGGATGGCGAGCGCAGTGGAATGTTGTTACTGTTTATGAGCGGTCGTATCGCTTACCATCAGGCGAACGGCTTGCTCGTCTCGCCATTAAGTGCAATAAAAAAAAAAAAATAGTTTGATTGGTAGACCGGGGGTGCCGCTATATCTACGGCCGAACAATCTTATCAAGGTGTAAGCGCCCAAGCTTAGCAATTTCACCGAGAAAGCCGGTAGAATAAAAATCTGTACCTACTGGTAAACCATAATGGGTTCTTCCTCTCCGTGTGAGATATTTGAATAGGTAACTTTGCAAAATAACAAAGGTTTCCTTTTCAGACTGAGAAATCGCTTTACAGAAGGTATTATTTTATTTGGGATATCTAATGGATGATATTTGATAATATTGATACCATAGCTAAGAGGTAACTACGTTCTTTAAAAAAGCGCGGGAAGTTTTTTTTTGAAGTTTTACTTTTTTACTACACTGTGACACAGATGAAAAGAGGAAGAAAATAACGAGATTCGACTTACCCAAAAGTATTACAAAAATAAGTATTAAGTAAATAAAATCAAATTCAAGTCGCGGGTTCAAATCCCAGGGCACACCTCTGACTTTTCGGAGTCATGTGTGTATTGATAGTCAATCACCACGCACTAAAACGGTGAAGGAAAACATCGTGAGGAAACCTGCATACCATAGCGATTCATAAGAATTTATATGGTATGTAAGTCCGCCAACCCGCACTAGGCCAGCGTGGTGGACTATATGGCCTAACCACTCTCAATCGTACTCTCGATTGTAGAGTAGGCCCGTGCCCTGCAGTGGGACGTATATGGGCTGATCCAGATCCAGAAGTAAATAAAATAAATATTATTGTTTTTCACCACTTATGAACGTAATTTATTTCGTGAATTTACCCTTTTTTCTATTTTAAAGAAATAAATAAAGTTGCTTATAACTTGGCAGTTTGTTCCATCGCCTTAGCCGGTTCTTTGCTGAAATAATTAAAAAACAAATACGTCAAAAACACCGGAAAATCAAAACATGGCTGCTATTTGGTTTTGATTGTATGCTGAAATTATTTATTAATGATACAATTGCGGCAATCAATAGAAAGAAACAAATAAGTTGCCAAACACTGTAATAAGGTTTTAAATAAGCTGCTTGTATTGTTAGTGTTATTACCAAATACCAGTTGGTAGAACTTGCGAATTTGTGTTGGGAGTTATCGATCGCATAAAATGATACCAAATGAGATTTTTGCTGAAGATCTAATGAATATGGTGGTTCGCTACGGATTATACATAGGAGCTGCATTTCAACTGATTTGTGTGCTTGCTTGTGTTACATTAACTGACGAACAGAGCGAAACGCATCCGTATGAAAAGGTATGAGATAAATAAATACATATATCGTTTGTGTTTGCCTAGTTAAGGATAATTTAACCGGCACCTTAAAGGCCGGCAACAAAAAAAAGTTAAACATCGCTTATAGAATCTTGAAAGAGTAGCTAACTCATATAAAGTATCTAAATACAAACTCAAAGTTCAAATCTTTTACTTCATTTACAATGTGTATTTTTATTTCAGTCATACACAGACAGTGATGAGTGCAGCTCTGAGCAGTCATCACCTGGTCACCGAGCCACCATGTCTCGTGCCAGACGGCATGATAAGAAGAAACGCCGCTAGCTCAGACACAAGATATGGAAGTAATCGATGATTTGTGCAAGCTAACACAATCATAATCATAAAATCAATCCATTTACAATGGGTTTAAAATCTTATTATATTTTACTGTATTAAGTAGTAGAAGTAATAAGCCACTGAGGAAGCAGACCTCTAAAATTGGGTAGAATGGTGAGAAATTATCTATTATCACTACACTATAGTCTATCTGGAAGGGTTTGCACTCACTATGTAGTGCAATTCATTAACTTTTCTATGCAAGTGAAGATTGATAAAAATCGAATTACTTATATTGATTATTCACAACTCAATAAATAAGTATTATGTTGTAAATGTAGAAGAATGACTCTATAATACTGCATATAAATATCCAGAGTTCTGTTATACACTAGCATTTATGGCAGCATGAATAAAATGCTGTAATGTCTGCACATAATATAATGATACATTATTTTAAATTTTAATTATTGCAAATCATGACAAAATATTGACAATTACTTCATGTTCCCTTAATATATTATGTATGGAATATATCAATGTGAATCTCCTTCCTTCCTTCATCCTTCACTCAGCATTATCAAGGTTGTATTTTATATTTAAAAAAACTAGGTGTATTTCATATATATATATTTATAAAGTAAGTATAAACATGAATTCCAAATGATCTCTACAGTAGCTGCTGATATTTCATGTATTATTTATTTTATTTATTGCAATTAAACCTGTTGAGTGATAAATGTAATACTCAAGTAAAAATTAATCATTATGTTGTGACATGTTTATAAGTATCTAACACAATTAATAGTGACTGCAGTGCCTAAACAAGAAACTAACCATTAGTAACACTTGGGTGCAATATGCATTGAGTCATCTCATCAGGGCTATTAAACGAAAATGTTCCAGTTAAAAAATAAATACAGTCAGCAACATAAGTCGCTACACATTCATGAAATTTGGAATTGTCTTATCATCCAAAATAATCATAATTTTCAATATCGTATAGCACTTCTCGGCATAGATGACTACTTGGTTATATTACAGAGTACTAATTCATAAAAAGGTTATAAAAAAATGTGAAGTGTTCAGCGACTTATGTTGCTGACTGTACATGTCAAAGCCCCAAATATGCTTATGTTCCCAAGCCACAGATCTATAGATCATTGTTTGGCATTACAGTCAATGTGTTAAAAATCTAAGTATCTACATTCATAAGTATTTAATGTAGTATGAAATTATATTCTATGTGTAGTGTGTAATATTCTCAATGTAATGTAGTCTCTTAAGTATTAAGAATATATCTGGTATTTTTTCAAATCATCACTGTACTTATATCTATTATTATAGCTGATGAAATAAAACCAAGAAATAATATAAAGCATTTATTTATTTTGTTACATGGACTAGAAATTTTACAGCATTGTGTTTATGGCTTTGCTTAAGTATACCAATCTTTGTATTTGTTGTGACATAAAATATTATACAAAACAGTTTGGGTTGACCTTGCTCAATAAATTTTGTATGAAAATATAATTTAATCAAACATCAAATTTGATTTCTCTTATATTTAGTATAATGGATAAATAATATATTTTGTTATACATTACAATAAATAATTGACAATTAGTATATTCAAAAAATTGACACTACTTTGATTTCCAACAACATAAAAGGTATGGTCAATATATAATTTTATAAAATCTTCATATATAAATAACATTTTGTATATGATAAATAATGTAAGTACAATAACAACATTTAAGGCACTTTGTTTACATTTTAAATACTTCATAGCACCAAGTTCTTATCACCAAGATTAAGAGAAAAAGAGTTAAATCATAAATTACTTTTTCTTTCATATGGCACTTTTTACTGGCTACTGGTATATAAGTACATTTTAAATAACTAAAAGCATGGATTATTTCAGCCGACTATATCTATCTCAGAGCCTTTTCACACGGCGTATTTTTAACGTGTCGAGGACGCTAATGAAGTAGTATAAGAAGTCGCGCGCGAACGCGGTTTAAACGCAGTGTTTACGGCGATGCTAACGCGCTTTAGTCGCGAGAAATCAACAAAGTGAAATGAACCAAGTCGTGCGGCGTGCACTTCCTACACACCCCTTTCTTCGAAAATTCATAAATAAATTCAGACGGCCTTTGAAAGCGCTTTTCGCGCGCTCTTTGTACGCGCGTTTGAATGGATACAAATGCGACAATCTGCTTTTTGGTCACCTATAGTGCCGTGAGCGCGTTAGTATATCTATAGGTTATACGCACGTCGTCGGCGCGTAAAAAGTACGCCGTGTATAAGGCCCATACACTTTCGGATTATCATCACAAAATCTCTTGCTTCGCGCATTTGTCACTGCCAATTCATATACAAAGCTGTATAGTCCAACCGTTACAAGTCCGACTATAATAAATAATACATTTTCAACTGGTTACAGTAGTCTAGTGTGTTGCAAAACTGTATAGTAGACAAAAATAAACACAGGGTAAAAAATATACTGTCTTGTAACACCTTAGTGTAGACCCAAAACGTGTTGATATGGTAGTTTAAAATTCGTCGTGTTGAGAGAGCAAGTGTCGGCGTTGCTTTCAAGTATAAAACATGTAGATTCTACAAATAATGATTGCACAAAATATCACCGCGTAAACTACGCACTCTGGTAAACACCAAAAAAAACCTACACTTTACTGCACGCAGTGAACAAAAATCAAAACAAATACATAAGTACATACATCGCAATAAGACTTAAAAACGAACAAAATATCACGTTTGGCATACTATAGCGGAGCGATGGTAATGCAACATACTTAATGCTTCCGAACATTGTTAAATGCAGCGATTGTAAAGCGAATTGTTACGAAGTCGTTGTTAGATTATGCGATTTCAAAGCATGCACCAGTTCATTGTCTGTGAGAAACTGTTTGAATGCGTCAAGTTTCTTGAAACATATTGTGATACAACATGACTTTTTGTTACTGCAACACGAAGACTCGTCAGATTTGTCTTCTGTATTGTGACAAGTTGCATCTTTGTTGGAGTGGTCGCAAGAACACTTTATACTGTCAACGAACTTAGGTGTTGTAGGGGCTTGTTCATCGCACTCGTGTAGAGTGAATATTCCCAAATCTTCAAGGTTAGAGTTATTATGCCGTCGATGATAATGTAAGAATGTGTTATGGTTAGTATCCGTCGCTTTGCCGCATCCAACGGCGCATTTCATGGCAGCATGATCGCATTCACAATTGACACATGAGCACGTGTCTTCCGTACAGCCTTGTCGAACCACTACGGGTTTATCTTGACCGCAATTTCTGCATTCACCTTTCGAAGGATCACACTGACAATTTGTACAGGAACAGATACCCGCGTCGGCAGCCAATTGTTCCAAAGCATTTCTCTTGGCCATTTCTTTACCAAAAATATTCTCGGTTCTAACCACATACATATCAGAAGGGGGTTCGTTGTCAAATAATAAAGTGTCCTCTAAATCTAAATCCGTATTAAATAGAACAGAATTAGCGGGGTTTATTTCAATTTTGTGTTCAACCTTAGAGGGTGGAGGTGTGTTTAGAGATCTATCATCATCTGGTCCGAAAAATATATCCAAATCCGTATCAAGTTTATTCGGTTCTAGATTTATTACAATTTCACTGTCATTGAATACCTTATCACCAACATCTAGTACGTTTGGAGTGTCCAAATCGAAAGAAGTGTGGGTCATCAGATTTGCAGTAGGTGCAACATCTGTACTCAAATCTATATAACTTTGCATGTGCGTCGGGACAAACGTTGCTAATGTAAAAATGCTTTCTGGTGTCTGTTCCTTTATACTCACAGGAGTTTCTGATATCGAAGCGGCTAGAGCGCTCACGTCGACCCAAGGCGCTTGTAATTCAATTTCATTTGCCAAAGCCAATTGAATTGCTTTTGATTTCACTTCCATTTTTATCGAGTTGTCTATCGTAGGCTGTAACGGTACCGTCGGCTGCAGTTCATTAACATCTACCCACGCATTATCTGTGTCTTTTTTCTCAGATTTGACGTTATGAAACGGAGAAAATGTAAGGTTTGCCAAATCATAATCAACGGTAAGATCAGCTTCATTATTTTTAGTATTGTTAGTGGCGTCATCGAAAAGCAGTTTTGTTATATCTACGTTACTGACACTTGTTATGTCCTCTAGGCTCCCGTCTGTCGAATTGGATTCTGTCGTGATCCTGCCAAATGACTCTAGTAGGCCGTCCCAGTTCATCACGTCGTTCGTTTTCGTCAGCGGCTGGGCCGGTTGTTGCGGTTGCTGAACTTCCGTCACTTGTACAATTTGTACATTAGTCAGTGCTTCCGCCTCAATCTATAAAGAAACCAATATTCATCATTCTTGAGGTCTTTAACTTCATTATTCTATTTTAAAGTTTAACCAAATTTGAAAATTCTCAAAATCTAATACACAAACTCTCCATATCTTAAATTCAAGCCTATAAGCAAAATTGATGAATTGATGATCACCTGATGTTTTTTAGCATGTGCTCGAAGACTAGTCGCGGTAGAGAACAGTCTGCCGCAGCCCGGAGCGGCGCACGCGTGCGGCCGCGCGCCCGAGTGCGTGCGTCCGTGCGCTTTGAGATGATGCGACGCCGTAAACGATTTCCCGCAACCTTCTGTTCTGCATCTGTGGAATCAGCAGATAGTGAAAATGTAAAAAAATGTAGGTGAGTAATCATTTATCACAATAAATGAGTAAAATAATTGAGCTGACAAATTGGAATAGAACAAGATTTTGTCGTGACAAATTATCTTAAGACATATGGAAATTCTTACTTATGTTCGTAAATAAACAGATTCCGAGGTTGAAAATAATTATGTTGATGCCTAGATGTATATGAAAAAAGTTTAAAAATACTTTAAAATAATAGAAAATTAAATAAGTAGAATAATAGGATGGGAAATATTGGCATAGTACCAGATCTAATAAAATTTAAATTGCACAGAGATAACAACAAAAATTATAATAATATCAATTATAGCCCAACATTCATTTGGAATGCCAAGCTCATTAGAAGAAATATTATTTTTAGCCAACTGAATTAATATTTACTAAGACCGACTTATGTATAACATACTTGTACGGTCTCTCCTGTGTGTGTGTGCGAATATGTTTCTTGAGATCACTGAGTGTTGTGAAGAACTTGGTACAACCATCTGCTTTACAGTTAAATGTATCTCCACTATGAAGTCTTTGGTGTGCTCGTAGCCTGGAATAAAATGATGTTTAAATGTAAAATGTTGTATGTTGCAACCTTTAAAACTCCCAAAATGAAGATCAAATTTATCTAGGTATTTCAAATGAGGTAGTGATACATTGACAGCTTCCGTGGCGCAGTATGTTCAATGCTGGCTGTAAAACAGTTTACCGCGGGTTCCCCATACCATAAAAAATGTACAGACCATAATTAGGTATCTGTTTCGGATTTGAGTGTGAGACCAAAATGTCTCCTTTTTACTGGTCCCCACAACCCAAGATTTGAATTAATGTAGTGTCTCAGAATTGTGTATGGGACGGTTTGGTGTATTTGTTTATTTAAATTATATCACAATTAATATATGATGTGCAAAAATATTTTTTTTTTGTTACTTAAATACCTTAATCACAGCAACAAGTACATTAAAAATATAACAGAAGATACTAGATGATAATGTAATATTACACCCACTTTCTCCTTTTGTCAAAGCATGAGCAAATTTTTATAAATAAATATGTTGAATTGTTGAATAATATTTGTATTCATAGACTCCATACTATTTTTACAATAATTAATATTGTTTCATCCAGTCAAACAACATACAAAATGGTTATAAGTGCAAAAAATTGCCAAACAATTATACATATTATACTAGCAATCATAGAGTTGCAAATACACTTTACTCACTCTCCTATAATTTCTCCTTTTTGGCAAATATCCAATAACATTAATCACATCCACTTTCAGAATTATTTATTTTGTTTGAAAGAAACCGATTTATAGGATTATTCAGTGAAATAAATATAGTTTATGTATGTTGACAAACACAACAATTGTAAAAAAAATATTTTTTTTTTCATAGCAAATATTCAAATAAGCTTTTTTTTATCATAAAAGAGCATAGGTAAAACCAAATTAAGTGCCAAACAACAAAAAAGTTTAACACAGAAAATTGATTTTTAATGCAAACAAAATGGTAATTCACATTTTCTCTTTAGGTGATCATTAAAAGCTATAAAAAACACATGTAAAATTATTTACTAAATATTTATAAGAAATGTATAAGCACAGTATGGGATTAATAAACAGGTGAAGCTTAACATAAGAAAGCAAATTGTATAATAAAATATTATATTATGTAGTATATGCTTGACATCTTAGAGGTGCATTTTAATAGTGAAACCAGGTAAATTTTTATAATTTCACATTTTCTATATTAAAATGGGACACTTCAACTGAGCCAAAATAAAATAACATGCTTTCATATAATAACTTGTCAACTTGTATAGATATCAACAACTGCGTGGGATTAGAAGATTTACTGAAGAAATAAATTATCATGCCATACAACTGTCTATTGTACGCCATGTGTCAGTCGTCAGTGACAATTATAGCATTGTATAACGGGGAAGACGTGTTCTCGAGTGGAGACCGCGCCTCGGTAAGCGTAGTGTAGGACGCCCTCCGACGAGGTGGAGTGATGATATCCGAAGAATGGCTGGCAGCGGTTGGAGACGTTGGGCTGAAGATCGAGCCCAGTGGCGTGCCATAGGAGAGGCCTATGTCCAGCAGTGGACGCGAATAGGCTGATGATGATGATAACAGGAATAACATAATGAAGATGTGTGTAAGAGAATTGGTACAGGCAGTGTTCACTGCATATTCGATACATAGTGCTATTTGTATGTTCATTGAATAACTTGTAACATTGTATGGCAAATGTCTTCAAAACATACATAAGTGTATTGCTAAATTGTCTTATTTAGCAAATGATGGAAGATTTCTAATGTAACAATAGTCTTTTCTTTCTTTTATTAAAATATTTGATGACACACAAAAAAAGAACTGATAAATATGATGTAATAAGCCTTATCAATTAGTAGTAAATATATGTATATATTTATTTGTATCATCTATTGCACATTTAATTCTAAATTATTAGGTGTCAGACAAGAATCCGTTTTAGAAGCCACATCTTAAGCGTTATGTTGATGCAATATAATGTTATGTAGTAGTAATTCTAATATAAAATCTGCATATTATTTTTCAATTTAGTTTGTGCTGAGAATATTATAGTAACTTATTGTCACTAACCTGTAGAGTGTATTAAAAGCTTTCCTGCATCCACCATTGCTGCACATGAAAGGTTTTGCTTTAGTGTGGGCCCTTACGTGAATTTTCAAACTGTATGATGTGAGAAATGCTTTTTCACATGATTGCATGGGACACTTGAACCTGTATTCACCTGTAAATGCGATTTATAGCATTTAGTTTCATAATTTAGAACTTAATTTATAAGAATTGATATTAAAAATGCCTAAGAAGTACTTATACACTATAGCGCTGATTTTTAATGGTCATAAAACATTTGTCTATCAAATAACAAAATCTACTTGAATATAAATACATCTATAAGTTATAATTGAAGTTTTATTTTATGATATAAATATATATGTTTTTATCTTTCGTAAAAACTTGATGATAGTCATATAAAATGTTACCAATATTATCTCTACAATTTTCATAGATTGTTTTTTGTTTTATAAAAACAAATAAAACCTTTATTTAACTTCATATACCTTTGTGTGTTTTCATGTGTGTCCGCAAATTCCCGACCGTGCTGTATGTCCTTTCACACCCGTCATATTCACATTTGTACCGTGCGCTGTTGTCTTCCGTTTTCCTTTTGCTCTTCTCCATGTTTGATTTTGGTATTTCAATATTACACTTTGGCATCTCTGACGTCTCATTGTGCCTAAAATAAATCCACTCAATTGTATATTTATTTTTGTTTTACAATAAAAATATTGTTTATGGTATTTTTATGGTTTATGCATGCATAAATCAAGTTTCTATTCTTAGATATCAATTAGTACCTTTAGAGCTGTTAAACTGTTTATAGTCATGGTTATAATCAAAATATAAAATTTAAAGCACTGAATAATGAATTTCAACTTTATGTCCTAAGAGATTCATTATTACATTTTTATAACAAATGTGATACTATTTTTTTTTTACATTATTTGATTAGTAGTTAAATACATGATTCATGACATCTTTTCATTCCAAATAAATATCAACATTGATTAAAATATGTTTATAATTATATTCTGTAAAATAATAAAGATTTACTGTACTAGTGTCTTAGCTTACAATAGTATGAATCATACCTCAGCTTTGTCTAGTGGAAAGAAGTATTAAACAATGAAATGTAATTATTGGGATTTAGTAGTTGTTTATTCATATTGAGAAGTAAATGGATTACTTGAAACACATTTTCCTGATCTATAGCTTTGAAACTTTATCATGGAAATTCTATCATCTCAAGGTGATTTTAGTATGTACTATATATACATATTTTATGCTCACTCATTTATTTTAATTCTTTCCACAGTGTTTCAAGGGAAAGGTCAATTATAGTAAACACCTGTAATATTGCTGATGCATTAGTAAGGATAAATGGTATGATAACATTCAAGCGCGAAAATTCCACTTAATGTTATTCTCAAAGCTATGAAGCATACTTATCTGCTGACAACTTAGTACGCTGCCAAATTACCAGAAAAACATACCTCTCAGATGTATTCCGACAGAGTACTCATTGGAGAAAACAAATTTAGGATATTCGCATCACATCGTGATGGTAATGTACCAAAATAGAATGCCCAAAAACGATATATACGAGAAAAAGACCACTTGTGTACAACCGAGTGGGTGTGAGCGGGACAGAATATTATTGACAAACAGCTGATTGGATAATTGTTTCACAGGGAAAAAAAATAGTTTTTTAAGACACAATAAGCGAGGCATTATCTGAGCACTCAATATAACAAGAGATAATCATAACTCACGATGATAAGCCTTCATGAGAGTCAACAAAATCTTCCGTGCCGATTAATTCGCTTTCAGACGTCACGGCACATTCAGAACCACTTTTAACATCATTACATACGTTTGAACTCCTGATATCCTTGTGAAACTGTTGTAAATGTATATCTTCTCCAATATTATCCAGTAGTATCTCGAAATCTTCAGTGTTTAATGTATTTATGTTGTTTTGTGACGATTTATTAGATGGACTGTCAGCGCGCCATGCGGCCATGTTTTTAAGGACAGTGCTGCCCACATGACAAGTGAATGTCACACAAAACCGGTAAAATTGAGATTGTTATCGGTAAATGGTACGTCATGTGGTTTGCAGAGGGCGCTAAATTCAAAAGTTGTAGTAAGAGTTTTCGCTATGAAAAGCAAAGTAGGCGCTCACACCCGCCTTGAGAACTCCCGACAGAACTAGAGTTGTGTTATAACAGGTCAAACTCAATATCTGTTCCTCCTGTTACTTTTCCTTCCAAATCACAGTTCCTAATAACTGTTCTTAAATAACAGCCTGTTATTTTTATATCATTTTGTATGTATGATTTCTTCTAGCGCTGCATATTGTATTTGTCAAATAAAATACTAGGTGCTTCTCGTTCTAGCAAAGGCCTATTCAGATGGTGTGAGGGAGACGGAACGTTATAACAAGTAACACGACCTAATTCAAGAAGTATTTTTTAAAGACGATTTGTTCGTACATGACTGCCAACTGCTTTTTTTCGCATAAATACTAGGTGTGTCTCGTTTTAACAAGTGCCATTCGTGTGTACATTTAAAAGAGACGGGTGATGAGAACAGTTTTGTTAATACCAACATTTTTATTTTTAAGAACAGATTAGGCCTGAGGAACAGATATTTGTTAACAGTGAGAACAACTGTTATCTGTGATTTGCTTCTACCTGTTCTTTTGAACTGTTACGATAAATACGCATCACCCCTAGACAGAACTCCCGTTATAATGAACACCACTTGTTGTCTGCGCGGGCAGTGCGTCGACCGCACGCCCTTCCACTCACGCGAATGTGTTATCTTAACGTCGAAGAAAAATTCGCGTATAAAAGTGTGTCGCACTAATAAATCAAATATATTTATTTTAGTTCAATTACAGCTGTTCCATTTGTAAAATGTGTTCAAGAAATATTTTCTCGTTTTATATCAATTTGGTGAGTTGATTATAAAAGTCTAATATGCTTACATCTTTACATTTTTTATTTATTCCCGTTGTATACACATATTTTCAGATCTCATCGTAATTAAGAAAATTATTTCAAGTCTATTTTATTTAGTCTATCTTATTTTAAAATAAAAGTTCCTTAGTAAATTTTAATATAATTAGACGGCTTTAATTACCAACAAAAATATTTTGTTTACTTTTTTACGTAGTATCCCAAATAAACTACAACATTAGCTAGCCAACCGATGATTTTAACGCAACTTTCATCCGATTGTGAACCAAATAAAGTCAAGCTTTCACATATTACATTTTCCGCTTCATCACGCTGTTCCGCTTGATCATAATTTTATAACATTTAATTGGTACATCACTTATTTATAAAAATAAAAACTTTTTCTAAGACGATAAAGCATTTGTTGCATGGTTGACTGACTCATTGTCCATGTATTCAGAGCGCACCGCTCAAGGAGATAAGTAAAAAAAAGTATGAAACACTGGACTGTTTATCTTCATTTTACTGTTAGGCAGCACCTAGCCTCCGTCTAAGGTATTAACGTGTCATTAGTTGAAGGTTGCTGACCGACATCATAAGCCGTTTACATGTAACCAGTCCATGATCGAGATGTAAATCTTAGTCAATGTATTAGTCAGATATTACTTGATATTGGTTGATTAGCGAGCCCACGAAAATTATACTTGTCAATCATATTAGCAGTTGGTTGTATATAAATATACGTGTCAGGTACTGTTATGAGGAAGTTGTGGGTTTTTACAGATGAGTTTGTGGTTTTGCAACAATATTCAAGCTCGTATTTGCGGTAGATGGAAGGTTCATAATATAGGGTAACTTTGTAAGTAGGATTCATTATGAATAGCGATATTCGGTTTCATTCATTATCATGACCGAATTCTCCGTTCGAGCATGCTTATTAACGTTTTTATGTTGTAACAAACAAACATAACTATTTACAGTTACAGTATAGTTATGATGCCCCAATAGAATACACTGCGCATGTCGTATAGTAGGAATCACAAAATATAAAAGATATTCATTCTAACATCATCTTGCCGCGGAACAATTATGTGTCTCGGCGCGGAAATCGAACTCACAATCTTTGGTAACTTGTTTCACAGCCAAGTTCAGTCTTTGCCTTACTAAATCTATAATATAGGAACTGCCAATTCGTTGCATGTACTGCTTTACAGTTTAAATATAACGGTGTTTCATTACACATAATACTTAATATGCATGCTTTTAAATCGTTACATGTAATTAGTCCTGCAGTGCGTGAGAATGCAAACATTTAAATTGTAAAATGTGTCGCTAAAATTCATAATTAAAACATAAAGTAGCATCATTACTTTAAGCATATTATAGCTTATTTCTTCTTTGAAAAATAAATGGCGTTAGCATGAATGAAACACTTTGGAATATTTCAGTATCTACTAATTTTCTTGGTCATAAATATAGAATACCATGTTCGTATACCTTCTTTATTTTTACCTTTCGTTATCCTGGAAAATGCCAGTGTCTGCTTTTTTTCTCATTCTCATCTCATATACCCATTTTTTTATCAAAATATGTTCCTACATATGAACCTATGGACCTATGGACTTTTAAGGAGGTGACGACGTCAAGCAAACGCTTTTTAGAACTTTAGCCCATGTTCATAATATTTATATCCCAGAAATATATTGACCAATCCATCTTAGAGAACATTAGTTTTGGTGTTTATTTATCACTTAACGAACACTAAGGGCTCTATTAATAAACTTGAATGAGCGAGGGATTAACCTTAGTCCAAGACTTTAGAATTGACTATTATTTAGAATAGCTAAGCTATTCATTACTTTATTAGTGAAAACGGATGTACTTCGGCTTAAAATGACAATCCTGTTGTAGCAACCTCAGATTTGAAAAGTAAAAAATGAATAAAATAATCGCCTAGATTCTAAAGCCTTAAGCCAAAGTTAATCCGTCGTTCATCGGAGTTTATTAATAAGGCCCAAGACTTGAGACTGATGTGAATTTACTTGTTATAGATGTAGTTCCGGCGCGTAGCCTTGCATTTTCACTGCAGCATTTCCATCACGATGATAATATTCTGAACCTCCTAGACGTGCTGCTTAAAGATAGGATACATATCACACCCATACCTTAGTAGATGCTAGATCTTTGGTCTTATAGATGAAACCATTGCGCTTCATTAACATCCTGCGGTCGCAAAGTAAAATATCCAGGGAACTTAGCAAACATTAAATAATTATATTCAAAAAGTGAACTATCAGGAATATATCTTCGAGTTTGCCGTTTTCTAACAAAATTCATAAAATTACGTTAATCTACTTATGCCTACACCTAACTTTAATCTTTGCATACCAGAAGGCTTATTCTACTAACTCCATTCCCGTTAATATGTCTCCAATACTAATTACACCAGTCCTTATTTGTCTAGTTGCAAAGTTCAAGGTATGGGCTTTCCCTGCGATTGAAAGGGTTTCGTTCTCATTCCAACAGGCTGACTTAGTGCGAGTTTGCGTACTTCACATAACTTTGAGTTTCTCCTCCTATTCAAAGTTTTCGAGTATGCAAATTTCCCCATTGAGGCTTGCTTTAATCATAAAAATGTACTAAAGAACAATGTACAATATTCGCCCATAAAAAATAAAAATCTGAGCCGTGCGCTTGAACCTACAATGTTCACCTCGCCAGTACAACTCACTCCCAAAAAGATTCTATCTATCGCAACCAACCTAAGGGTTGGTACAGGATTTCTCATTTGCGCGACATATTTTTGTGTTTCTGTTCTAAAAAGATTCACGCACATTACTTACAAGATTACGCTATCTCTTAGGTGACCGATTTTTGTCGCAAAATATAGATGTCATACACAAGATTTTATGAAACGATTGAACAAAATCATGTCTTAGAAAAAAATCCGAAGCAAAAGTATCTTCACTAGGTCAACTGCACAAGAAAATTGGAAAAGTCGAAAATTATTTTTGGCATCAACAAGGCCAATGTCACGAACAAATACGTTTTATAATGTAATATTTCTTGTTTCACGTCAGTCTTTATCACATACAAAATATCCATGTCGATATCAAAATATAGTAATGTTTAATATAAGTTACATTGTTACCTTTATAAACAATAAATCATGACTAAAGTCTAAATCTGATCATTTCTACAGATATAAAAATATTTCCTACCAATCTCTAATTTCACAGAGCCATTATAATTTACGTGATTTAAGAAATATTTTTGTCAAAACCTTTTTTAGGTTATTCTATGCACACAAAACTACATTCTTAACATTTTTAACGTAAAGTTCAAGGGTAAACGCACGTTCCCGTACGTGACATGACTCCGAAACGTTGCACGCGTAGAAAGTTTTCGTTCACATACTTAAAAGTCGTGGTTTCAAATAATAGGCAGTAGTTAACTTGCCAGCAAGTGCACTCGAAGAAGCTATGTTAAATGCAGTTATTATCTGAACAGGAGAAATTCCTGATTTAGTGCATCCCAGAGAAAATTAACTCATTTGTCTCGGCTTCTGACATACCGGAAAGTATCAGGCTACGGTACAAACCCTTGAGGTAATTTAAAATTTCTTGCCATCACTCTTCACTATCTAATCCGATCTCTCGGCAGCGCTGAGTCATTCAACCAACCATGTGGGCGCAACTTGTGCTATATGTAAAATATGTAAAGGCTGTTATTATATGGTTTTCGATAACAAAATTACACAGTGAAATTGATCACGATTGCATCCAAAACTTTCGCGATCTAACGTTATACATTTTTAAATGTAAATGTTTTGCAATTGGTCACTGCCAGTCGGAAATCGAGCATCAAACTGCCGTTCAGAACGTGATCTCCATACAATAGACCCGGGGGGCCAGAATACTTTCGCTGCTTTTTCTATATTCTAATTTCACTTTTGCATCGATTCCTCACGTCCATTGAGAGAACATATAATAATAATCTCCAGAGACATTAATCGTTGCGTCAAATGAGACTTGAATGAAAGGAAATGCGTTTGTGATGTAATAAAATCGATAGTTCATTAATTTATAATCATTTCAATTATTGATGCATTAAGGGAAGATATTACTATTGATTTTGTTATGATGATGATGTTGATGTGATGACTCTCAATATAATAAACCGGCCATAATCGGTGTAAGAAATTGATTTTAACGCACTGGACATTGATGAATTAATAAATAATCGTTTGGCGACACCAATACAAATAAGGGTCAGTGTTTACGTTTATTATTACACCTCTATATTATTGAGATTTCTATTAAACAGTAATAATATTCGTTGTATCTAATACTATTGATAATTTAAATATTAATTACTTACACAACTATGAAAAGAAAACTATGTAAGTAATATTTTCTCATGTCATTCAAATGTTACCTGTCAGGGTTGAAAGTGAAACTTAAGAGCTGAACTGGACACCCAAACGAAAGGAAATATGTAAGAGTTGAGAAAAACCATGTCTACTTTCATTCGTGAGAAATATAGTCATGCATACATATCTGAGCTCATACAGTGGAATACAATCATGGCTTTTCTGAAATGTCATATCCCAAACTTAATTGAAATTAAATGAATCATGATTAGGGTATTTAATATAACAATTGAAAATTAACCAAATGGACAAAAAAAGATTCTTAAAAAGCGGTTGGTTTTAATTTTAATTAAATCATACAAAGCTGGTTTCCTGCCAACTAAACAAAAGAAAAACACACTCATAACATCATTTGCTCGAAAAATTAAAATTAAATAAAGCAAATTAAAATGATTTTTTGTGTTTTCCCTCCGTTATAAAAGGTTGTAGGCACGTCCACTTGTTCGGATCAACAGTTCAACGACATGTTATTCACACTGTGACCCAGATATCTGACGCTGACACTTTCTTCTTGGGGTGTTTCTGATTCAACGCACACTCGATTACCCTTTCATTTCCGATGAAACATCATGAGTAACAGCTTAGACGATCTTTGTTTGTCTATTTTGATATTAATAAGCTGTGTGCTTTGTTACTACGGAAACTTCTTTTTGGGTGAGCTTGTAGCCATGTAGTAAGTAGTCTCGATTTCCCTTCAGTTCGCATTACTAATTCTACAATTGCAAAATCAAACACCGCTATTTCAAATAACAAAACAATAAGCTTAAAACGATAGATATCTTTGGTATCGTTCTGTAGGTCACTTAAACCAAAAACAAAATAATGAGCGCTTACAATGATCGCAATAACATTTATTTTCTAGTACTATCTGCTGTTCTCAATTTAGTCAAGTAAATGAAAATCAAAACAAGTGTCGTGACACAATTTCTCGCCGACTAGTTCGGAAAGTCCACAAAAAGCACGCGAAGCTGCTTTCCTAAGATATACTGGACTTGCTAAGTCACGATCACGGCACCTCCGGGACTTTTAATAGTTATTCTAATAAATTTAAAATATTTGAGCTTTAATACAGTTGATATGCTATTAGCTTTTGTCATTTATTCATACTGTTGTTAATTTTTATCAGCTCTAGTATAAACCTCTGTAGTTTATTAGCTGCTGTACATTGAAATAAATCAATTTTATTTTTATTTTTAAAGTTTTACCGTGTTTTTTTTTATTTTTATATTTCTAACTTCCCAGCCCGTTTTGATAACTTTGCAGCTTTGGTGGTCACGGGGCTGACTGGGGTATTGGTCTTCCACTCATTGAGTGTCAATATAACAATACCCTATTTTACAATGTGAAGTTGTATAACAGTAAAAAAAATACTTATTTCTGTCGAAACTAGTTAAAATATCTTATGCGCCTCCTGTAACGATGTTAAATATCATAAAGGACAGGTTTCGTAAAGATAGTTCGAGTGAGGAGATCTGTGTCATTCGGCCGCGGCATACATACTGCCCTGACCGTGGCTCACGCTGCGGCTATTTCGTACGACTTCCGATAATGCATTTATAACGAGTTCCTTTTTATATTAAAGTTGATTATCTTCTTGTATTATATTACAAGGTGTTCTAAAAGTGGTGTGTATCTGTAAATTGCTTTAAGACTCTTATTTAAGCTTTAAATTACCATATTATTATTTATATTTTTTATGGTTTGTCCGGTACCTAATTATAGAGTACCTGTTGGTCATTTTACAAACAATGAATTTCAAATAAGTCGACTCGGCTGTCATGTTCAGGGTGGTCGCGGGTTCAAATAGCGATTTGTAAGCATTTCTATTATACGTAAAATCCGCCAATCCGCACCGCGCCAGCGCGATGGACCATATGGCCTAATCACTAGCAATCGTACTCTCAATTGTAGAGGAGGCCCGTACCCTGCAGTAGGACGTATAAAGGCTGATACACATAATATACAAACAACTTTGTTCGGACACATCATAAATTCAAAATTTATTTTCGTCTGTACAACTAATCCAAAGAAACATACATATTGTAATGAATAATAACGCCTTTTAATTTGCATTAATTTATATTAATTCCAGGCTCTTCTGTCATGTTACGTGGTAGCCGAATGCGGTCCTCGATTAAAATTCGCTTGGGGAGACGCACTACAAGGAACTGAGTGTCCCGGTCCCGACGGCGCTCCATACCCCAGGTAATATGTCTTTTTGTATTTAATTTTACCGGTTTTTATCGGTAAATATAAATAATTTTAGTAAAATACATGAAATACGCTTATGCAAATAATGACAAATATTTATTTGGAAAAGAACTACTTACACTCAAAGAAAGAAGGTAAAATTACCATGATAAAGAATCCAATATTTTAGTGTTGTAGGAATAACCATGTAATAAGTAAAAATATAAAAGGATAGCGTCAGATGTGTTGTACATTATCCTATACGTTACGATGTAATCTATTATAATATTGTAAACGTGTACGTAAATAGTTTTAAGTTAATATGCTTTTCCAACGAAATAGTCTAGAAATAAGCGTGCACAATGTACAGTAATTTCTGTTTTCACACTTGGTCAAAGCGAAAAGAAAGTTCTTTTACTGTCACTAAAACAACTACTGACATGTCTTTTAGTTTTCGCATTACCTAGTTAGCTTAGAAATCATAATAACAGGTACGTGTTACTACTTGTATCGTACAATGACCGAGTAATACCAGCCAAACCGGCTATTGGCGGTTTCATAGAGTGACTAAGGCGTAATGTTCATTCGGATGTGAGTAAGCGAGATGGAGCGAGGCATATTATTAGACGCAGTACAACGCTGATATGTTCGGCTTTGTCCGGCTAAACCTCGGGTTGCTTCGTGCTCTGACGGGGTTCACGCCCTGCGATAAGCAGAGCGGCTCCCTGGAGAAAAATAATAAATAAATACACCCATATATACATATGTATACATATATACGTCTTACAAATACACATATAAGTTCAGTGCGGCAGTTTTTAAAGTGACCTTGTAACTACGTGTTTATTATCAATGAACGTGAACGTTGATATGGATGTGGACAAAGATGTATTTTACCAGCAATTATACGATTTGATCAAAAAACAGGCGGCAAATACACTACTTTATCCGCGTGAGGACTATAATCGAATGGTTGAGAAGATAAAATTGTCGAAAACAAATCCCAAAAAGTCTCCCGCTGACTATCATCGTTGTAAAAAGTATGATATTGTCGATACACCCGACGGAGAACGAATATTTGCTATGCCGACACCTTTGGACAAACATAATAGACGATTAATGCTTGTGCCGACGGAGGAAATGTATGATATCATACGCGACTATCACTTAAAACTAAACCATGGTGGCAGAAGTCGCATGATGGTGCAAATTAAACGCAAATATAAGAATATTACCGCTCAAGTTGTTTTAATATATTCGTCTCTATGTCATGTCTGTAAGAATAAGCTTGTGGTGCGCCAGAAGCATTCACAGCCAAAGCAGGTCAAAGTAGACCCGTTCGCGGACCTTTGCGGTGATCCGCTATCTGAACCTCAGGTGGCATTAGAGCCTAGAGCACCAACAATTATACGAGAAACGGGTTGGAAACATCCCGAGCAATATGCGCGAGGACAAGTCGATTTGCTCAGTGTTATGAATGAATCCACCGAAGAATATAAATACTTGTTGGTATACAGAAACTTTGCGACAAAATTCATACATTTGAAGGCCATGAGACAATTATGCATTGACGAAGCTGTTGATGCCCTATTAGACATATTTCTAACATTCGGCGCACCGAATATTTTACAATCTAAAAATGGTTTTTTTGTTGCTAAGCCTATTTGCAGGCGAATTACTAATTTATGCCCAGATATAAAAATAGTGGCATCGGAAGATACATTCTCATCGCAAGACTTTAAAGGTAAATTGAATGAGGATATATTAAAAATGCTTAACGACTGGTTAGTAAAAACACAGAACGTTAAGTGGCAGGAAGGAGTTAAGTTTGTTCAACACATATTGAACACGACGTTTCACGAGTTGCTATGTAGAACGCCGAGTGAAATTACATTTGGAGTAAATCCAAGGAAAGGATTAGCTTCGGTCATGTCTAGAAACGATTACGATGACTTGCTAACAGAACAGGATCTTATTGCTTGTTTAGAGCAAAAACAATGTTCAGAAAATGTTCCAAAACAATTAAAATTGGATGATACCTTGATAATACCGAGTAGTTTTCAAGTGAAGTTAGAAGATGAAATGATAGAAGACAATGACGAGAATGTATGTGAGGATAAGATGGATATTTAGCTTGCAACAGAAACAAGATAAGTGCTGCTACACGCGTGACAAATTGGAAATTGTTGTGGTAGGTAACTCGTTATTCACAAAACCTGTCTCGGCGTGTCTAATTTATATGTTATGAATCTGATTGAAAATCATGATATACATAATATATAAAAATCT
This sequence comes from Hyles euphorbiae, assembly GCA_023078785.2. Classification (NCBI taxonomy): domain Eukaryota; kingdom Metazoa; phylum Arthropoda; class Insecta; order Lepidoptera; family Sphingidae; genus Hyles; species Hyles euphorbiae. The sequence goes on from CM041050.1 coordinate 11,650,476, forward strand.
AACTATAACGACGCTTATAACTTCTGAAATTAATCTTAGAAACAGGTACTTAAATGTAATTACGACTAGATTGAAACAAAACACTAACGAAATTTAAATCGACGCAAAAGATCTTGCATCGTCATATAATACCGTTCCAGTTTGGCGAGCAAATATATTTTAGGGTCACATAAATTTCGCGCACCTAAACAAACACATCCGCTGAATTAACTTGGAACAATCTTAGTTCCGTTATGCACCAAGTTCTTTAGTTTCGTGGGAATATTCCCACCATAGTTCCTACCACGCGCCATAATTACAGAATCTCTATTATGTCTGCCGGGTGCCTGATTATGATGCGTAACGGTACATGAAAGATCAATTTAGTTCGCACTTTGCATTCGGTTATGCGGGCTTATTTGATTGCTGTTTTAGTAGGGTAGTGCGTTGTTTCAATATCACTAAAGTAATTATTATTTTGTGGCATACTTTCCGCTTCTTTTTATTCATAAACTTTTTGTTCTATTTTATTTCGCGTTTTGTTCATAATGTATACTTGCGGCGCCATAGTATTCAGTTATTCTATTCGTAGAAGTTAGCCTATTCGTAGAATATTCAGAGTAAAGTAAACTCATTACCGAGAATTATATGGAATCATGATGTGAACAGTCTTCGTATTTCTTCAAATTTTATTACCGTGACATAGTAAAAACGACTTAGCATTTAGAAAACTGATGGGTACCATTTATAATCATAGAATGACCAACAAAATTTCATTCACTTTCTAAGTACACATTGTTTGACCACACTTCGCCTAACGGTACTCCACGATATTGCCAAAGCATAATACCTATTGTATTTGCTATGATTTATTGAACACTATTCATATTGGCCTACATTCGTAAACATTAATATTTTCCAATAAAATCGTGAAATTGTGTCATGAATAAATGACCTGATTAATTCTAATTGCCCTGGAGTCTTTTTAATACTCAAAGTTAAGTTTGCAGCAAGTCACTGGATCCAAGCCGCTTTCAAAAAATGTGGAGATGTATGTACAGCAACAGACTGCCTGTGGCTGGAGACAGAGAGAGAGACATTCCTCTATGCAATCTCCAAAGTGAAATAAAGCATTGTTTCAGAATTTTAATCGAAATAATATAAATGCCAGCAATCCCGTTCAATAGGATTACAAACCCAGACATGTTATATAGTACACTTTAAATTTTAAACAATTCAGAAAATCTATGAACAATAATGATAAGTGATTAGCAATTCCGTTCTAGAAAAGTAAATAATAAATACACCAAACAGTCACATACATAGTCCACCACCAAGATCTAGTCTTATGTAGTGGGTATTAGGAACTACGAGAGACTTCTCGGTCTCATAAACAAAATGTCAATAATTTTGCAACTGTTTTAATTGTATTTCCATATATTTGATTTATTTTCATTCTAAATTCCAGGCATCTAGTAAACCGGGCACTGAAAACAGGACCATGGAGCCAGTCGTCGCGGCAAGGCAGGGGAGCGAGGACTGTGGATCCCACTATCATGAGGAGGGCGTTGTTGGAGGCGCACACCACGTATTCTGAGGGTATTCCGAGGATACAAAGCAGTAATAGAACTGGTGAGTTGTTGCTTTAAAGCTGAAGAAATCCTCAACTATTGTCACTACGAAAAATGTGTAACTTGATAACAGTTCCTTAGAAGTCACGCATTTCCCGAATTAATTTTATGTGACATTGTAGTGGCAGATGAAGTTTCCTACTTAATTTTCTCTGCTGGCCATTATACATCGAAAAAAAACGATATTTTCTGTATCTGTATGTTCTGTATCAGCCCATATACGGCCCACTGCAGGGCACGGGCCTCCTCTACAATCGACAGTACGATTGAGAGTGGTTAGGCCTTATAGTCCACCACGCTGGCCTCGTGCGGGTTGGCGGACTTACATACCATACAATTGTTTATAAATCGCTATGGTATGCAGGTTTCCTCACGATGTTTTCCTTCACCGTTTTAGTGCGTGGTGATCGACTATCAATACACACATTGTTGACGACGCACGCGCACATCACCCGGCGTAGTACACAGAACGCATTTTGTAAGGTCTCGTCACGCCACGATCGCAGTATGTGTGGGCGGATTGGGTGCATTTTTATTGTTTTTTGACAGGTTTTTATTGAATAGCTTCGCACCCACCGCTCACACATTAATGATTTATATGTCATCTTAAAGGGCGTGACGAGACCTATTTAACGATGTATGACAAGTAGTTAAGAATAGGATACTTGTGGAAATAAAGAGGAAAATGACCGCGCCCCGAAGTAAAAATGGACCCAAAATTAGGAACATTTTACGGGGGTCTCCCTATGGTAACGCCTCGGAGTACTTAAGCCGGCAAGCAAAAATAGGAAATCACTGGATTAGTCATGCGCAAATTGAATCACTGTAAAGAAAAGAGAGATATATATCTTTTAAGTCAAAAGATATATATCACTCTTTTATATCTTTATCTCACAATGATCGATGAGCTAAAGAATGAGTTGATTAAAATTGAGTTATGAGTCTTTCTTTATATCTATATCTAAGATTGACATTTTGGTGGAGTATATCTTTATATCTCTATCTCTTAATGATTCATGAGCTAAAAGATGAGTTTAAATTAGTTGATTAGAAATTTATCCATATCTGTTTCTTTCTAATCTTTGCAGTGAAATTGAACCAAAAATGATCTTTACGCGTACGGATATAATGAGTTAGTTTGAGTGCAAGGGATATAAAGATATAATCACTCCGTACGTCGGATATATATCTTTTTAGTTAATCACTCCTGAGTTACACATGTCTACACTGGATCCAGAAGAGCTCTCCGAGGAAGAAACTGAAGACACCTGAAGATACTCGAAGCCTCAAGACACAGAAGAAACCTGGGAAAAACCCTGAAGAAAGAAGCCCGAAGTACGAAGCGATCCGGACTACGACGTTGCTTGCCGGCGTCACTACGAGCGAGTACTCCAGGGCTACCATAGGGCGGGGCGTGGTCGATTCCGCGTATATTCTATATCGTGTGTATCATTACGTTGCCCGTCCTATACAAACCGCACCTTTCGGAGCGACATTCCTAGAGACTAGACGTCAAATAGAGTGCCCGAACACGCACCAGGGGGTGCATACGCTGGGCTCCGGCGCCCGAGTTAAGGACTCGGATTCTCGCCCAGTGAAGTCGCGGCGGAACGTTGGTGCCCGTCTCCGGGTTCCCGACCTCCGCACGCCTACAGCTGGTCCTTCGAGCCGGATTGTTCGCCGCACTCAAGATGCCAGTCACTAGAAGAACGAAGGGCGCTCCATCAAGCCTTCCAGCAGCGACGACCACCACGACCCCGACGACCGGCGCAACCACGGCGCCCCGAGTTGAAGGCACGTCGGGATCTACGGTCACCACGACGTGGTCACACGGGACCACAACTACTGCTACAACCGCGACCGAAACTCCTCGCGCACCCGGACTACAAGAAGACGTACCGGCTGCGACGGTTCGAAGAGGACGCTCGACGCGGTCAAGCAACAAGAGGAAGGAGCTGGAAGCGAGGGCAGAAGTTGCGCGCCTCGAGCATGAGGCGGCGCAAGCAGCGGCAGCGGCCGCTCGAGCGCGACTTGAATTACTTCGAGTCGAAGAAGACGACGACGACTCGTCTACGGGTACAGGTGAGGATCCAGTCAAAGAAGACGCCGTGTCGAAGTGGGTGCAAGCCACTACAACGGCGCCCGTGAAGGAATACGAGGTCGAAGCTGTCACCGAAGAGGTCAAGCCCAGCGACGCACCGAAGAGCGACGCATGCGGTTTGGCGGAAGCCATAGTGAAGGCCATCAACGCAGCTCCGCGGGCTGGGACGTCGGCTCCGGCGTTCCTGCACGAACTACCGCCATTCGACGGTACATCGGGAGAATGGATCGCCTTCAACACAGTGTATGAAGACACAGCCTCGTTCTTCAGTCGGCCACAGAACATGGCCCGACTGCGGAAGGCCATCAGGGGGATGGCCAGGGATGCGGTGAAGAGCGTCCTGTACTCCGACTGTACACCAGAGGAAGTCATGGAGGCCTTGCGCCGCAGATTCGGGAGACCAGACGCCTTGGTCTTAGGCGAGTTGGAAAAATTGAAGAGCTTGCCAAGAATCAATGAAAACGCGCGCGACGTGTGTATCTTCGCGAGCCAAGTGAACAACACCGTTGCAGCGATCCGGGGCTTGAAGAAGCCACAGTATCTCCATTCGCCGGAGATTATGAAGAGCATAGTGGACAAGATGCCTGCGGTGATTCGGTACCGATGGTACGACTTCGCCGCGGACACGGAAGAGGAGGCGCCCGAACTCATCTCGATGATGAGGTTCTTGAACAGGGAGGCCGACAGATGCAGTCCGTATGCAGTACAGGAGGTGGTCCGACCACGGGCTCCTGCGCGACAAGCCGCGCACGTCGCCGTGGATCACCAAGAAGAAAGAGCAGTGAAGACGATCTGCTCACATTGCAACGGCGATCACCGGATGCTGGACTGCCAAGATTTTGGAAGAGCAGCGGTCAAGGACAGGTGGGAATCAGCGAAGAGGAGCCGCCTTTGCTTCAAGTGCCTTCAAGGGAGGCACAGGAAAGAAGACTGTCGAAAGCCGCCGTGCAGGAAATGCAAGCGCGCGCACCACATACTGCTTCACGAGGAGCGAAGCCCGGTGCGCCGAGAAGAGGCAGTGGAAGAAGCGGCCAAAGAAGTGGCAAACAACGTGCGCCTTCCGGTGAGCGCGACGGTGGGAGCGAGAGCATTCCTCAAGATGGTCCCGGTGATCATACACGGGCCCAAAGGAACGAAGAAAATAATGGCTCTACTGGACGAAGGGTCGACGGTTACCCTTCTCGACTCTGCAGTCGCGGAAGAGGTTGGACTCAAGGGACCGCGCGAGAACCTCACTCTGGAGACCGTCGGAGGCAAGATAGTCTCGAAGAAGGACTCCATGAAGCTGGACGTGCAGCTGAAGGGCGCGCACCAGAAGAAGATGAGGTTGCTGAAGGGCGTGAGAACGATAGACGATATCAGTCTCACGCCCCAGAGGCTCGACCGAAGGAGGCTGCGGGAATGCGCGCACCTCAAGAAAATAGCGGAACAACTGTACTACGAAGAAGAGTCTCCAAGGCTGCTAATAGGCCAGGACAACTGGGAGCTGATAGTGTCAAGAAGCACCAGAAAAGGTAATAAGAATCAGCCAGTGGCATCCTACACTCTGCTGGGATGGGTGCTCCATGGCTTGAATGGGAGAAGCGCGCAGGCCGTGCGCTTCGGAAGATGCGCACACGTCTCCTCGCGAGATGACGAATTGGAGGCGCTGGTTAAGGAGCACTTCACCGTGGAATCACTTGATGTGCAACCGAGGAGACCGACGACAGACGCAGACGCCAGAGCCCTGGCACAGCTGGAGTCCACCAGGCGAACGCCGAGCGGGCGTTACGAGGTTAGGCTTCTCCGGAAGAAGGCGGACAAGGTGTTGCCGGTGAACTACAAGTCAGCAGAGAACAGGCTGAAGTCCGTCAAGAAGAAGCTCGACAAGAATCAAGACATATGGAGAAGCGGCGTCGGTTGGGACGAGCACATCGGAGCCGAAGAAGAGCAGCAGCGGAGAACATACATAGACAACCTGCGCCTGCTGCAAGACCTACGGTTGCCGCGGTGCATCGCGCGCACCGCACACGAGGGGGAGCTCCACGTGTTCACCGACGCCAGCGTTAAGCCATTCGTCGCTCACAGATTGGCCGAGATCGAGGACACAACGAAACCACAACAATGGCGCTGGGTGCCCACGAAGGAGAATCCAGCCGACGACGCGACACGGAAGGTTCCGAAGAATTTCGGCGCGGACCACAGATGGTTCAAGGGTCCGGCTTTCCTGCGCGAGGCCGAAAATAAGTGGCCTCGCGCCCGTCAGTTAGAAGCTCAACGAACAGGGGAAAAGAAAGAGACGCAAACGACGACCGCCGTTAGAGAAAAAGCGAGTAAGTTCGCGACGCCGTCACCGGAAAGATTCTCGCGGTGGACCAGATTGGTAAGGGCCACCGCGAGGGTGTTGTTGTTCGTGCGGCTGTGCCGAAAGAAGGATACGATTGGCGTCGTGAACAGGGCGGAGCAAGACCCCGCCTGGAAGCCGTATCAGAAAAAAGAAACGGCGCCGAAGAAGACCACCGTTCGGGAGCGAATTAGCAGACACCTGCTGCCACTCGACCCGGACGTGATACGCGAGGCAGAGAGGCTGCTGCTGAAGAGGAGCCAAGAAGAAGAATTCGAAGAGGACATTGGTCGCATTCGCAGCGGGAAGCCGCTACACAAGGGCAGCAGGCTGAGAGGGCTGGCGGTCAACATAGGAGACGATGGGCTTATAAGGATGCACGGGCGCATAGATGCGGCCACCGGCGTCACCGAGGATTACAAGAGGCCCATCGTGCTCGGCGGTAGTCACCGCGTAACGAAACTGTTAATACAGCATTTTCACGAACTGTTACAGCACGGAAACCACGCGACTGTCCTGAACGAGCTGCGGCAGAGATTCTGGGTGCTAGGATTGCGCTCAGCGGTGCGCCACGTCGCGCGCCAGTGCCAGTGGTGCAGAGTGCGACGGGGTCAGCCGCAGGAACCGCCGACGGGATACTTGCCTCCAGAACGACTACAACACGGGGCCCCACCGTTCACCCATGCGGCGGTGGACTATTTCGGGCCCATGACCGTCACCGTCGGGCGGCGTCACGAGAAGAGGTGGGGCGCGCTGTTCACGTGCATGACAACGAGGGCCGTGCACGTGGAACTGGCCGCGTCCCTGTCGGCAGATTCAATGATATTGGCCCTGAGAAGAATGGCAGCAAGGAGAGGGATGCCGGTCACTATCTATAGTGATAACGGCACGAACTTTGTGGGCGCAAATAAGGAGTTACAGGAGGCGGCGGAAGGCCTGAAAAACGAAGCGTTGGCGACGGCGGCAGAGGAAATGGGCGTGCGGTGGAAGTTTATTCCGCCCGGCGCGCCCCACATGGGAGGAGCATGGGAGCGTCTGGTTCGCTCCATCAAGACGGCGCTGGCGGCAACGCTACGGGAGCGGTGCCCGAAGGAAGAGGTTCTGCACACGCTGGTTGCGGAGGCAGAACACATCGTGAACTCGAGGCCTCTAGTGGAGGCAGACGACCCGGCACAAGAAGCCCTAACGCCCAACCATTTTTTAATAGGCAGGTCGTGCGGAGCTCGTCGACTAGGAGTGTTCGCCGACGAAGACGCGACGAGCAAGAAAACTTGGAGGGTGGCGCAGCGGTTCACCGACCACTTTTGGAGTCGGTGGGTGAACGAGTACCTCCCCACTCTCCTGCCAAGAAGAATCGCCGGGCGGTCAGGCGACGGGCGCGATCTGCAGTGCGGGGACACGGTCCTCATAGTGGACTCCGCACTGCCGCGCTGTGTGTGGCCCAGAGGCCAAGTCATCGCGGCGCACCAGGGACCCGACGGAAGAACAAGGATCGTCGAGGTGCGGACGGCGAACGGCGTGCTGCGGCGACCGAGCACCAAGGCGGTGCTCCTCGTCCCGGCGGCAGCAGCGGCGGCGTCGTCCGACGAAGAAGAAGGTGCTGCGCACGAGGGGGAGGATGTTGACGACGCACGCGCACATCACCCGGCGTAGTACACAGAACGCATTTTGTAAGGTCTCGTCACGCCACGATCGCAGTATGTGTGGGCGGATTGGGTGCATTTTTATTGTTTTTTGACAGGTTTTTATTGAATAGCTTCGCACCCACCGCTCACACATTAATGATTTATATGTCATCTTAAAGGGCGTGACGAGACCTATTTAACGATGTATGACAAGTAGTTAAGAATAGGATACTTGTGGAAATAAAGAGGAAAATGACCGCGCCCCGAAGTAAAAATGGACCCAAAATTAGGAACATTTTACGGGGGTCTCCCTATGGTAACGCCTCGGAGTACTTAAGCCGGCAAGCAAAAATAGGAAATCACTGGATCCAGAAGAGCTCTCCGAGGAAGAAACTGAAGACACCTGAAGATACTCGAAGCCTCAAGACACAGAAGAAACCTGGGAAAAACCCTGAAGAAAGAAGCCCGAAGTACGAAGCGATCCGGACTACGACGTTGCTTGCCGGCGTCACTACGAGCGAGTACTCCAGGGCTACCATAGGGCGGGGCGTGGTCGATTCCGCGTATATTCTATATCGTGTGTATCATTACGTTGCCCGTCCTATACAAACCGCACCTTTCGGAGCGACATTCCTAGAGACTAGACGTCAAATAGAGTGCCCGAACACGCACCAGGGGGTGCATACGCTGGGCTCCGGCGCCCGAGTTAAGGACTCGGATTCTCGCCCAGTGAAGTCGCGGCGGAACGTTGGTGCCCGTCTCCGGGTTCCCGACCTCCGCACGCCTACACACATGACTCCGAAAAGTCAGAGCTGTGCCCTGGGATTCGAACCCGCGACTACCGTGAACATGTTGGCAGTCGCGTCTAGTCCGTTTACCAACAGGCCACCACGCACTTCTTGATATTTTCTACTTACAACAAAAAACACAACTTTATGATGATGTTTTTAAACGACTTAAATTGCAAATTTGTTTTCTGCTCTGCTTAAAATAAAATGATGGAGGTTGTATGAAGTAATCGTAGCTATACCTTCCACATCTGTAAAACAATATATTGGTAATATATTTATATATGTATGTATGTTTATTTTTAAATGTATTTATGTATTATTTGTGTATTTTTGCGTATTATATATTTGTGTATAAATAGAATTATCTATTTGAGCTTTTACTCTCTATTATTCTCTACCCTTTCTTTCTTTCTGTTTCTCAGAAATCCATCCAATGCTTGTCTGATATAGATTACCTTAGTGCGATAAAACCGCCATTTGTACTGTTGTTTCATTGCCTTATTAACTGTTATATTTACTGTGTACAATAAAGAATAAATATATAAACTGTCCAGCAGCTATTCTTATAATAAAAATATTTATCTTGAAATCAATTTCTCTATTCCAGCACGTGCTATGAGTCTCCCAGGCATGGCACCGACTCCTCCTAACACTTGCGGCGGCGGGCGTCTCTGCAAAACTAGGTTTAACACTACAGCGCCTTTGTACGGAGTGTCGTTGACATCTGGCCAGCCCGTCACCATCGTGCAGAAGTTCCCTGACCTACTGCAGCAAGTCGTGTATGAGGTTTGCGAGTAAGTAAATTCTTGGTTTTTACTGTTTATAAGATTTAGCATAAGGAAGTTTTTTTTCTACTTAATGGCGAGACGAGCCTGTCGTTCGCCTGATGGTAAGGGATACGACAGCTCATAAACAGTAGCAGAACCAAACAACACCTCGAAACACAAAGCAATACTTGGCAGTCCACTGCGCTCGCCAACCTGAGACATAAGATGTTAAGTCTCAATATGTCCAGTACTCTGGCTACAATGCCCTTTAATCCGAAACACAACAGTGCTTCTGCTGTTTGACGGGAGAAATAGACGATGCGGTGGTACCCATCCAGACGGCCTCTCACATATGAGAAACCAGTAAATAAGTCAATAGGAAGTCATAAGTTTTGTGTGAAAGCCTTGAAAGAAATCTTTGATCAGCGGTGGACTTCCTGCGGCTAATGACAATAAGGTGGATTTAAAGTCTGTAGTGAAATCGCATGGAAGGTCTCCAAGGAAAGTCACAAGTTACTGTTAAAAGCCTTGGAAGAGATGTTTATAAGATTTTTTTAGAAAGAAGGAGTTATATTTGTATTGAAAGCCCTGAAAGACATCTTTGTTCAGCAGTGGTCTTTCTGTGGCTGATGACAATTATATTATATATTATATGTGAAATCGCATGGAAAACTCTTTCGTTTTGGGTCAAGGAGAAATAAAAATTCAGTCATATTTTTATTTCTAACTGGTATTTTAATTTTTATATTGGTTTATCTAATTAAGTTTCAGTTATCTTATTATTTATTTTATTTATTTAGCTTCATATACAAATGTATATAGCCGGAATTAATGGCTGTGGGATTTTCTCCCAGTCGAACTTTAGGTGATGCAGAGATGAGTTGTAGTAGGTGTACGAATACTTAATTAAAAGATAAAGAGAAAAAATATAAGTAAATAACAATATAAAAATTAAGCATACAAAAGGACATAGGGACGTAAGGACATAGGGACAGAGAAAGCGACTTTGTTTTATACTATGTAGTGATTCAACACATAGTCATTACAAGTATATACCCAATTCGAACTGTCGGAACTTTACCCAAATCTTGAAAACAGTTATAAAAACCACATCCTTGCAATTCACCTAGCCTTTTTTGCATTTATGTTTATTGTATTTTGTACTTCTTTGCAGGTCCAGCGAATGTTCAGTGGTAAGGGGAACGTGTTCACAAACGTACGTGCCTTATCTATTCCTAGTTCTGCCTCTAGGTCCAGTCACGTTGACAGGTCAAGACTACGTGCTAGTGGAGTCAGGGTGTGCCTGTCGACCTGACCCCATAAATTAGATCTAGTTTCGCCATCTTGTTTTCCGTTTGCCGATATGGGACCATAGTCAATGTTCTTTAATTTTATAAAGACGCCTCTAGAAGATATTGTTTATTGTAGGTATCGTTCTTATATAGTTTTTGTCGTGTTTGATAAATGCGGCTGTTCCATACCAAAATCTTGTTAGTGTTTTCAGTTTAATTTCATTCATTTTATCCCCGTTTCAGAATATGTTATTTAACGTTTTTTATTTAAAAACAACTAGTAGGTCAACTCTCACAAAGTTAGTTTAAAAATATTGTGTTCACAATCACGTATTGTTTTAATAAAAAAAAAACAGGGATTTTAAGAAATTCGGCCAATGAATAGACAACGAAATAAATAAAATATTGGTCCCATATTGTTTAAGCCAATGTTAAAATTCTGCATTTATTAGTTTAATTTCCTTGTAAATCTATCTAGCTCGTGTATCTCATTATTAAATTTCACATGATTCGAAAATAAATCGAAATGATTGGTAACTGAGGTGCACAAATAAAAATCCTGTAAAATCGCCGAAAAATAACCATGAAGGGAATTTGTAATTTTTTCGACCATTTTGCAGTTTAATAATATCGGTATTTTTAATATATAGACTGAGTTTATCATTGTTAATTATATCATAGATATTTATTATGTTGTTGATAAATACCAGAGTTGGGTAGGAGACATACAATGATAGGTATACTCTATTGCCTAAATTGCGAACCATTACCATATTATATTCAAGTTGATAGTGACCTACTTTTGCTAAAGCCAGTGGCGTATTTGTCCTGAAGACACAAGAATGGTTTGAGTCGTTAGGCTGTGAGGAGTGCTGTCACTTTTTCATTACGGGTCGGCAAACCATGTGCACAAATAAGTATACTTTTTAGCGTCAAAGTGGCGTACCCTATTGGATGGTAAGCTTATAAGCCAAGGCCGCCAAATCTTAAAATAGATATTGTCTTAAATGATGCTGGATTTTACAGTTCACTTCAGTGCAATGGCCACACCAAAATACATTCTATTCTGTATCAGCCCATATACGTCCCACTGCAGGGCACGGGCCTACTCTACAATCGAGAGTACGATTGAGAGTGGTTAGGCCATATAGTCCACCACGCTGGCCTAGTGCGGGTTGGCGGACTTACATACCATAGAAATTCTTATAAATCGCTATGGTATGCAGGTTTCCTCACGATGTTTTCCTTCACCGTTTTAGTGCGTGGTGATTGACTATCAATACACACATGACTCCGAAAAGTCAGAGGTGTGCCCTGGGATTCGAACCCGCGACCACCGTGAACGTATTGGCAGCCGCGTCTAGTCCGTATACCAACAGGCCACCACGCACTCATTCTATTCACCCATATTCACCAGTCATAAAAAATAGCTAAAAAAAATCCTTGTATACCGAAGTTTGGTATTTGTCAACACTGATACCGTTATGAAACGGTAAATATGTATGAGATATATGTGAATTAATATAATGTTAATTTTATATCATCGAACGCTCGTGTTACGTTAAGTTACTGTTACGAATAATGTATCAAACGTTATTAAATTATTATGGAAATTTATGCGTTGTTTTCATTTTGTTAGCATAAATGAACGATGAAAGTGATAATATTGGGTATAATGTCCTTGATTTTGAATGTGTGGTATATTACGTTGATTGCTTTTATTTTGGAATTATCGTATTTTTATATGCATGATAATAATAGTTTTGATTTCGGGGTTTAAGTATTTCTATATGCATGTTAATTATAAATGTATTTCTTACTAAATATGATTATTGGATTTCTTCGATTTAGTTTTTAAAAGTTTAGGGAGAGTAGTTTAGATGTTATTAACAGTGTATATTTAATAACAACTTTATAATTTAAATATAAAAAAGTTTTTATAACATAAAAAGTTTGCTAGAGCAATTTTTCAAAATAATAATATTAAGATGTGTTAGTATTTTGTAATGCAGTGGATTACGAAAATATCCATATAACGATTGCATGAAAAAAAAAAACACTAAAATAAATTAATTTAATAACTATTTATTTAAAAAGTTACAAACATTATTTTTCAAGTATAGTTCACAAAATAATAGATTTTTTTCTTATTCTGATTGACTATAGGATATAGTACTTAGTAAGTATAAAGTATATAAAAATAGAAGTCGCACCAATATCTTGACAATGCGATAGACTCAGAAATATTTTATTAACAAGAAATAATAAAATTTCAAATTAACTAAAATTACGAGGCACGGAGTATCAAATAATTATCTAAACTATAATAATAATGTCTATTTATTATTTGACTTAGAAAATATACGGCATTCGCCCAAAATTTATCGAGATTACTTGGAATAATCAATATTTTATTTTAAAGACAACAATTATGGCAATTAGAAGATGAAAGAAGGTGTAAGCCTAGAGCTTAGAAGAAAAGATTGAAGTGATTGGTTGAAATAATGGACTGTACCGGTGATAGGAATGCTCCTGTTGTATGAGTATCATTGGTAGTATATTATTATATTCGTGGGAGATCCATGCAATTATTTCTACGTTTACATTCCATGCTATTCTTTCCACGTTAACAGAGCTCTTAAGACACAACATGCAATTATAGATCCCTTGAATATGATACAAATATGTCGCATTTCTGGCACAGGGTAATCATGCATGGTTTAGCGATGAGTACCATGAGTATGATGATATGATGATTATAGTGGAGATTAAATGAAGACGTTCAAATGCGCATGCACTCATAACATATGACAAAAATATGAATCATCACAATATTTTACATGAATTATGATACTATTTTATTTAGTGTGAATGGAATTTATATACAAATGCATATAATTTTGTTTATATGAATATTAAAAAACGACACCAGAAATTAAAAGGAGATGCTTAATCAAAAATTATGATTATATTGATTTGACATGAACGGGATGAAAGTAAGCGAAAGGTGACCTTTAAATTACTAGACCAAGGATCTCGATGTTTGGCAAAAAATAGAATAAATGATAGCTGTTGCAAGTAACCTTCAGTAACAATGAAGTTGTAATACATTAAAGTCATTTTCATGAAATAAGTACTAATAAAAAATAAACAAAAATTTTAATTGCTCAAGTAGTCTTTCTTATTTATTTTTTTATCAAAGTTAATTAAAACCGACTACTTTTGCATTTTATTTTTTAACGCGACAAAACCGTTTGTATTGATTGCTTTCGAAATTAGTGTTTATTCTTTGTTTATATATTTATCAAGACTTATTTTCGGCTGCCTAAGATATTATAAGCTAGACTGAATCTAAGTTAGCAATTTTTATTAATTGAAATTAATGAATATTGAAATAGTTACTGTCATCTAAAAAAATTGAACGCTTCGCGTTGAAATCTTTTCTCACAAAATATGAATTGACGGAAATCAACTTCAAAAACAATTTTATCTATATGTATTTCCCTAATTCTTACATTTTATCCAAGGTTCGTAATTGAATGGCGAGCTACTAAATAATAAATATAGACATTATTACTCATACAACTAAGGTATATTATTGCTCGTAACGGTAGTACTGTGGGGGCGGCTGCTGCGGCCTAGGCTGGGGCGCCACTTGGGGTTGCAGGGCCTGGGGCTTGGGCGTCGGGATCTTCACTACGATATCTGTGGGCTGTCTCTGAACCTGTAAGAATAATTTTGCCATGATGTATGTATTTTATTTTAATATAATCCCTTATTAGTATTAAGTGTTTTGTAATTTCTGTTGATGAACCTCAATAAATAAAATATTTAAAAACTGAACCTAAAATTTAATCCTAATTTGTAACAACGTCAAGAAAATTAGTGCAATTATTATAATAACAAAATACACTGAAACTCTATCAACACAACGAGGTAATTTAACTCCGTCAAGATCAATCGAAACCACAAGACAACACTGAACAGTCGATCATATTCTTACCTCAGCCTTGAAGCCCTCCTTAGGGTCAGCGGTGTAGGTGACAGTTCTGATGAAGCCATCGCTGTCGACCACCGAGTAGGAACCCTTGATGACGTCACCGTCACGCTGCTCCTTCCTGTTCTGATAGTTGGTGAACTGGTCGTCGTTTACGTCGAAACCGAACTGGTATGATGGATGAGGCTGAAAGAAAAATTGTGGTAAATACTTACTCTGTATACAGATACATTAAATACTTACACTGTATCAGCCCATATACGTCCCACTGCACGGCACGGGCCTATTCTAGAATCGAGAGTACGATTGAGAGTGGTTAGGCCATATAGCCCACCACGCTGGCCTAATGCGGATTGGTGGACTTACATACCATAGAAATTCTTATAAATCGCTATGGTATGCAGGTTTACTTACAATGTCTTCCTTCACCATTTTAAAAATACTTGCCCGAAAATTAAAATGGTTGGATTCCGATCAGTGCCCCAAGCAGGAACATTTGGCTCTATAGTATAGTAATCGTAATAGTAAAATTTTGTATGGGAATTTGAACAGCACCATTGTGAGCGTATTTGGAACTAAATTATGGCAGCGGGAAACGTTTACGACACTATAGTATAGTAATCGTATAGTCTAGCGATAGTTTTACTATACAAATGTATGAAAAGTGGTAGCACGAATAATTTTTGACGTATAGTATCGTTGTAGTAATAGTATAGTAATCGTTGTCACGATACTATTACTATACGATACTTCAAAATGTTCCTGCTTGGGGTACAGTTCTGTTTTTAGGGTATGATGCGATGATCTTGACTCTCGTAAGACATTTTTTTATTGCTATAAATGGCGAGATGAGCGTGCTATTCACCTGATGGTAAACAATACATATATGTAATTACAACGCAGTGCTTGGCATTCTATTGCGTTCGCCATCCTGACCCATGATGTTAAGAGAGAGATGTTAAATCTCAATAATATATCCAGTAGTTACAGTTACAGTTGCAATGTTTCTCAAACCAGAACATAACAGTGAATTTACATTGCTGATTGATGGAAGATTGAAGAAATAGACATGGCGGTACTTGCCTCGCTGACCTCTCACATATAAGGACTATCACCAGTTTTGTAAACAGGTTTTTAATATATTGTATATTGCTTTTCCTACTGAACAATTGTGAAATGTAATTCGGATAATGTTATGGGTAGCGTAAATAAGCAGAGTCCATAAAATCACAATATTGCTTACTTTATCTAAGCAATTCCTACGCAAGAAAACTTGAAAACACATTTGAAAACTTACAAACGTTATCAATAATTGTTCAAAAGTTGATTCTGAAACTCATAGCTATCATGACATAATTAATCTATTTTTTGTCCGATCATCTTTATAATCAGGCGTCCGGATTCTCCAAGCGTTAAGTTCATAACACGTGAAGCAAGTCTACAAATTGGAATGTAATTACCAGTATTACATATTAGGTTCATAAAATAAATAGATCACTTTCATAATCAGTTTTGTTACGTGTTAGGCAGTGGATTGTAGACAAGTTTCCGAGTGAAAGTAGTTCGGGCACCGTACACTTGGGCCTGATCCATCCGCGTTCGGCCTACTGCTCATACATTGTTTCTTCGTAAAATGGAACGTGAATGGTAATTTATTCTGAGGCAATAAATGCTATGCAAAATTATTGCCGCTGCACTTCCGCGGTTGTTTTGATCGTATCTTTAATAGGTTTAATTGTCATGCAATTTCGAATTATATTGCTATTGAATAATTTTACTGTATGGTAAAGTAATCCATGTAACTTGATTTTAATGATGAGGATATGAATGAATTTAATACGTAAGCTGTTATTGATGTTGTCTTTCTTGTAGAGTATTGGTTAACTTTCTTCGCGGAGATCACTTTTTAGGTTGCTCTTTACTTGATTATTTATTTTGTCCTTTTCATTTTATTATGTTCAATAATTTGTACTGGGGTTTGCTACAAAATAGCTCTTAAAATATGAAAATAATAGGACATCGTTTATTTTACTAATACGCAATCCTGACTTCAGATAAAATATACAATTCGCGTTAAACTGACTTATTTGTTTGAGACCGTTTCCGCAAAATTATCTTAGCGGTTCTATTAATCACGTTATGAATCTAGGTAGAATTGGAACAGAGTTTCGAAATCATATATAAAACCAAGTAACAGTTAAACATTACTGAGATTTTACGCTTAGAAATAGATTGAAAAGCGTTTTAATTTTGATAAGAGTGGTAGGCAGGTATTGAATAAGTGTATTATCATTAATAACCTAGATATATTGTGCATTTAAGCTCCCGTTTTACTAACTTTCATCATACTGAAAACTGATCCAAATGCCAACCATTTCGAAATAAAAGAACTGGTTGTAAAATATATGAATACGAGAAATGCATGAAATATGTACGAGGGACTTAAATGGTAAGTGGAGTAATTGCAAGCGGTTTGCATTATAAATCGTTCGATCCAATGAAACGGGTTAAACATTGCTTAAGTGCCCAAAACATATTTCAGTTGCGAATGTTACTTTTACTGTACATACACCCTTGACAGTGTTTAAAGTTCGTCAGGCTTTTGTTAAACTCCTGTCGACAACATTTATTATGTTTCTTATTACAGCAAAGTTCCTCATTTCACCTCGTCATAAATGTCATTTATATAAATATCAAGTAATCAAAGATCATCTGACGTACACAATTAATTCGCACTGGCGGTCTCTGAATGTGTATTGACTCTGGAAACTAACGCTCTTATGTGGCTCCCTATTGCGCGTTTTACATCTTGTTAACGGTACTCATCATTAAGGTTATACCTTGGAATTAATGGCGAATACAAATATCTTACCGCTAGCAAATTACTTGACTAGTTCAAGTCCACTTAATGGTTCTGAATTGAATCAATTTTAAGTACGACTCTCTCAATGAATCTTCAAGGTTTGGCAACAACTATTTTCCTTTACTAAACATAATACCATGCAAACGCTAGTAGGTAGTGAAGAATATAAACATAAAGATATCTCTCTCTCTCTTCACCCACAGGAAATCCACTAATGAACATAGGTCCCCCTCAAGGAAGAAAACACAAAGCTATAAAGATCGCTTACGTCATAATCTTCCTGGGGTTCGCGAACGTCCGGTCTCTGCTGAGGTTGGTACTGTTGTCTGTACTGGGGTTGCTGCTGCTGCTGCTGCTGCGGCTGTGGCTGCGGTTGGTACTGAGGCTGGGGCTGGTATTGACCTTCGCTCTGGACTGAGTACGGCTGTGGGAAGAAAGATGTGGTTTAGACGTCTATTCAAGTTTATTGTTGTGTGTATTTGGTGTAGGTCTCTATAGAAGTAATGAGTTATTAGGATGATCCGTAGTTTTTAAAGGCAATGTATTGTAAGTATTTTTTTGTTTTTATATATGTATACTAGAAAAATATACTACAAATATATTGAATATTGCTCTAGATATAAGGAGATAAAATTAGTGTGATTATTCGTCATAATATCACTACTTAAGTTTCTTCGTTTCATAAGACCATGTTGGGGATGAAAAACCTTTATTACTTTTTGCAACTGGGTATAGTTGCTCGACGCTGGTAGAAATATTAAAATCTAAGTAAACTTCTAAGTTATGGTGATCTTGAAGGACAGATTACTTACGAGACGAGCTGGCGCGGGAGCGGCTCCAGGGACATGTGCTGGTCTGGGGATAACTTGTGTCTGTGCCTGCGCATGTCCGCCCTGCTCAGCCAGGTACTGTCTGAGTAGATGTGGTGGGATACCTTCTGGCTGCTGACAAAAGAGAGCACTATTAGCTTATTTTAGTTTACTCCAGTTGATACCTGCATTAAAAAATAATTACTGAAATAAAAATATATGAACATTTTGTGATAATATGGCCTATATTTTAGGAAAAAAAAACGAATATATCGACTTTAATCCTAAACTTTTTTAAATAGAAAAGGAAGAGAACTTCAGCACTTTGGAAGAGGAGAGGTCAAACGTTTTATTTAATTTATTAATTAAGGATGTAGCACAACAAGGCTTTTAAGGATTTTAGTTAATTACCTTCTAAGCATTTGGATTGTTATCAGGTTATTTTTTTATAGCCCCAATGACATAAAGTATCATCAGCAACGTACGTACGTATAATAAAGTAGAAACAATACGTACTCAAGTTTTCTAACTGGAGAAAGACACAGTAGCATTGTTTAAATAAAAGTATTAACAAATTATAATTTTGCAGATCGCTTCAGCAGTCTTGAAATATATATATATATATATATATTTTATTGCTATGAATGACGAGACGAGCAAGCCGTTCGCCTGATGGTAAGCGATACGACCGCTCATAAACAGTAGCAACATTCCACTGCGCTCGTCATCCTGAGACATAAGATATTAAGCCTCAATATGTCCAGTAGTTACACTGGCTACAATGTCCTTCAATCCGAAACACAACCGTGCATTAACGCAGTGTTGTTTCACGGGAGAAATAGACGTTGCGGTGGTACCTATCCAGATGGCCTCTCACATATAAGAGACCTACCACCAGTATTCGAGTATATTTAACATATTTTGAGCAATTAATACTGTTATATGAACACGTATTGCTTTTACAAAGCCCATTTATAGGCATTGAAATATATTGTCTCTTTATGTAATACAAACGCAATTAAAATATACTTTTAAATTGTTTACCATATTAAGGAAGTGATAACAATTTAAGTCAATTAATTTATTACGTTATGTAATAGAACCAGCAGTAAAAAATTGAGGCTAAGTTCATATTTTTTTTAAGTTGTTAGTTTGTGCTTTCTACTTTAGGTTGTGCTTTGACTCTGAACTTTATATGTGAAGATTTAATAATTTCGTTATTGACATCATAAATATTTTATGTGATATTGTTTAAAATGAAAATAATGCATACTTCTGAAATTATTCATACGCTTAGCCATAAAAACCACTTAACAAAATTGCCTCGCTAAAGTTGTAACCCATTTTTTCACCAATTTAGCGAAAGACAGTTTTCTTATCACTATTTTTTGAGACTGCAGTCAAAGCCCGCTTATGAAATCTCCTTAGTGTAAACGAAGTGATGGCTTTGTAATTGCGCTGTAATATTACCAACGTCTTCACTGACCGTTTAAATTTCGTCTCGCTCTGATGTAACTCAGGATGGCATTCGTAACAATCTTGTAATTTTATCTTTAGCCATATTTTTTACTGCCTACTGATATTTTTTATTGATGTATTGATTGCTTGATTGTGGGTCATTACTTCTTCCTAGTACTGGTAGGCTTGAAAGATCAACTTTGTTCGATACATTTGTGTTGAGGAAACTAAGAAACCAAGAATGAAATTGTTGAATTTAACCAAAACGAGCTTTGATTTGTGTAGTCTTATTCATATTTAAATTAATACATTAGAACACTTGAGTAAACTGATAGTTTAAATTCAACATGTTTATATTTTTGAAATAATGCATTTCCAGTTCGGCAAATTGTTAATAAGGTGCATTGAATAGGTAGCTCGTTTTTTGTATTGTCGGAATAACAGTCTTGTTGTCACGCACTTAGAGGCACGAATAAGCGGAAGACGATTATATTGCTAAAGATTTGCATTTAGAATGTGTAACATTACAAAACTAATAAATATAAAATGTTATGTTCTTCAAATGTTAGGAGTTACTGGCTTTATAAGAAGTTCTTCCTCGAACCTTCAAAATGAAACATACAGTGATAGGTGCAATTCATTATAATTTAAGCAATTTTCCATTGTTTATTTTTTATTAATAAATTATTAATTACAAGGGAAATGAAGATGATTTTACACATTGCATTTATTTCCAATATTTGAGAGAATTTATTTGTATAAACTAACTCTAAGTTGTAAACGAATATTAAATTAATACTTTAGATAACTCAAAATATTTTATAGCTATAGAAACCAGTCAAACATTGCACTATCACCTGCTGAATCTATTAAAATCGTTATCAAGTATAGATAATACAAATTCGATTCAAACCTTCCATCCGCTTCCTACCCAATACCCATCAATCATTGCCCAGCTTCCGTTGATCTCTTATGTAACAGCTCTACTTAGATAATGCTCATTAATATCGGCTAGTTCTGCAATCGATAGATCTCGTTAATAATAATGCGGTCTGCTGGCATTGTGAAATGCGTACAAAACTGCAGCGCAGGTAATGCGTCGTGCTCAATTAACTACGGTTTTTAGGAGATAATGGTGTTTTAAAACTGCTTGGCAAAGGAAACTTTAAATGCAAATTGAAAAAGATTTTTTTTTTGGCCGAATGTAACAATTTTTTTTTGCTGTCGTATATTTTGTGGGATTGTGGTGATTATAATTGAAGTTTCATTTGTTCGGCAAAGGAAACTTCAAATGCTAATTACAACATTAAATATTTATTTGGCCAAAAGTAATAAATAATTTTAATATTTTTCTTGCAATATTTTTCGTATGCCGATGAAACACAAAACGTAGAGTGCCAAGTAGTTTTTTCTACCAAATGCATTTTAACCGATTTAGTGTTTTTCTGTATCTGTATCAGCCCATATATGTCCCACTGCAGGGCACGGGCCTACTCTACAATCGAGAATACGATTGAGAGTGGTTAAGCCATATAGTCCACCACGCTGGCCTAGTGCGGGTTGGCGGACTTACATACCATAGAAATTCTTATGAATCGCTATGGTATGCAGGTTTCCTCACGATGTTTTCCTTCACCGTTTTAGTGCGTGGTGATTGACTATCAATACACACATGACTCCGAAAAGTCAGAGGTGTGCCCTGGGATTCGAACCCGCGACCACCGTGAACATGTTTGGCAGCCGCGTCTAGTCCGTTTACCAACAGGCCACCACGCACTTTTTTATAATATTACTAGTGTTATTACTAGTGTTTTTATAATATTACTATTTAGAAGGTGTACTCTTTTCTCTTTTATTAAAACCTTGACACTTATTTCTTGTTGCTCAAATATATAATTTACAATCGGCCCGACCCAGCTCTTCCCCGATTCAGGGACCCTACTATATTCATCGAACGAACGAACGAACGAACGAAGGGCCCTACTATATTCAACGAAACGAAGTTCGAAACTTCGGATGATCAAAGTTTATATACGATACGAATGTACCTACATAAAACTTATGGTCGTTATTGATTTATGGTCGTAACCATAGACTTATAGTTACGGTGTACGTTATATATATACATTCGTATCGTATAAAAAACTTCGTTTGTCCGAAGTTTCGAACTTCGTTCGTTCGTTCGTTCGTTCGTTCGGATTTATATAGTAGGGCCCCAGGATACACATTTCTGAAAAGAGCGCCTATATTCAAGTAGAATTTTAAATCGGTCCAGTTTCAGAGGATATTCGATGCAAACAATCAAATCTTTCCTCTTTACATTAGTTTAGATAAAGGATCGAGTAAAACTAAACAAGTAGGCTTTAGTCTCAGATCATATGATATAGCCAGAATGCTTTCAATCAAATTCAAAACAATTTGTGACATAAGCTCAACATCTTGCCAATTTTATAGAAATCTTATTAACTTTGTAAGCAAGACCAATTAATGTTGTAAAAGATAACATAACTCATATTAAATGGTTGTTTTTAGTTAAGAAATCCGTAAACAGTGTATTAATATGTTCGAGTTACCCTCATTCTCATGATTGCACACATCCTCATTGTGAACGTAACCTTAATGTCATTTTTTTATTACTAATTGATAGAGGGTAAGTTATGTAAAATAGAAGTAAATGTTGCATTTATTTTAATTTAAAGTATCATGTTTTTTAGCCTTTGTTTAGTTTAACATGCACGTATAATAATCATAAGTTATGTATTCCAAATGAACTTAGCTTGTATTTTAAAAACTGACTCTTTGAGTGATTTCAAACTCAATTCGATTAAAACAATAGTGTCCTGTGAAAACCTTTATTAACTTTCCGATGGAACTGATCTAAAGGATGTTGTATATAAAGGTAATTTGCATTGCGTAAACAGCGACGATAAAGGGCAATAACCGTGCATCATAAATCAGGTTGATGTTCTTGGTATATAAATAGC
The DNA here is from genome assembly GCA_023078785.2 of Hyles euphorbiae. Lineage (NCBI taxonomy): Eukaryota > Metazoa > Arthropoda > Insecta > Lepidoptera > Sphingidae > Hyles > Hyles euphorbiae. The sequence continues at coordinate 11,673,096 of CM041050.1, forward strand.
AGCCTAGATTCAGATGGAAAGACGTAAAAAGCTAGGTTTTTTTTGTTTTGTGAACTTTTCCTATAAATTATATATCAAAAATGCAGTCAATTTGATTGCATCATTTTAAAATGACATATAATTCAATCTGAATACGATTCTTAAAAATTCTTCCCTAACTATGAGAATGATTTAATACAAGCCTATGAAAACAACGGATAAGCTGCAAGCGTATAAACTACTTATAAGTACACAAAGTTAAGATAGTGCCACAACTTCCAAATGCTCAGAGGTTTTATTTCTAATGAATAATGAAAATAAAAAATGGTTTTGGGCCAGATAAAAATACGGGCATAAAATTTACGGTAACAAGAAGTTGCTGGTAGAATATTATTTACGAAAATTTTCGATATTAATTTGAATTAAATGAATAATACAAAGCCTAAATTACTCAGCTTAAGTTATTCTAATATTTTATTAAGGGGAAAATAAAAAACTTACTTGTTGTTGTGCCTGATAAGGATGCTGAGGTCTGGGAGCCGCCAAAACACACCCCAGGACCGCCAACGTTACGCACTGCCTCAACATTTTGCACTCACAAAAAAATAAATTAAAAAATTAAATCAAGTTCCTTTTTCAAAAAAAATTAAAGTCCACACCACACTCGCGTCCACAATTACGTATCGTGCGATGCGTGTAAGTAACTCTCACTTTATATAGAGGCACCCCTTCTAGTGATGAAGGCGGGAGTGGTGTAGTAAAATATGCATGTGTGCTTCGAAATTTAAATTAAACCATCAGTTTTTCGAGTGTACACTTGGCTTTTGTTTACTTTCATTATATTCTTAGTTGCTAGACAGAAATTACGGTTTTCTATTTAAGTATAAAAAGCTATAGTGGATATGTGTATATATGCTCCATTATCTACGTGGTCTGGAGTCAGTGCAAGTAGAAAGTTTTCAAAAACACCAAATTATTATTCAGGGGAGGACAACTGTAGTTAGACAAAAGCTAGTCTTTAAAGATTGCCTCTTTTGTTGACTCTCCATTTTTATTGAGCAAAGAAAATGTACATGTAAGGCAAGATACAAATTATATGGGGCTATTTCGACTTTTCGCATCCGCAAAGATAAACCATTAACATAACTTTATAATCCAGCAGTTAAATCTGTAACTCTATTACGAATAAATACATACGGCCTTATCCATCGACAGTTTTAGAACTTACTTAATGCATCAAATGTCTTGTCCTTTTCAAACGATTTTTGAATTCACTTTGGGCGAAGAAGACAAAACATTCGATAACTAAAATAGGTTTAGGAGTGTTTATGAATAAAGCCGATAATGTTACGCTGTAATATCAATCCGATTTGACGCATACAACTAGTCTACAAATTATGTTACTTAAGTTATGTGAGAATTCTGGTACCCATAACACAAGTTCAATCTTACTTTGAGTACCAGCGTTCAATAAAAATAAAAAAAAAATACACCCAACAGTCATATATGTAATCCTGACTGCACACTAAGATCGAGTTTTGTGTCGTGGGTATCAGGAACTACGAAATATTTGTCTCATGTGCGGGGATCGAACCCCCGGCCTCACGTTTCAAAACCAGCGTCCAACCAACTGCGACACGGAGGCTGTCAAATCAATTAGATGTGCCGGAAAATATTGAATATTATGCAGATTAAATTAACTCATTTTAAGAAGCTGTTGAAAGTAACGCAATTTATTTCGACAATTGCAATATTTAATGTGTACGAGTAGTTGCTAAAGACATATTTTGAGAAACATGTTATTTTACGTCTATAAAATGGTAATATGAATCTTAATAAAGATATTCAAGCCAAAATTGAATTTATCGAGAGTAAACTTATGTAGATCTGTATGTTTATTTCGAATGTACCACTAAATAGGCAGATATTTAAAATAAAAGATGACCGTCCTTATTCACAGTTTTAAAATATGTTTTAGCTATCGAATATTTTGTCCCTTTCGAACTTTTAATTCGGTTTGAGTGAAGAAGTCAAGCTGGCGATAACTATATAGGCATAAGATCAGAAGACAACAGTGTATGATTATGGCTGTTGCTATTATTATGCTATTATTATGCAAATGTTTCAGGCCAAGTTTACAATACTTCTTCAGATATAGGATAAAATATAAACTTATGATATATTTTAACACAAAACGGCAACACAAAACAGGTTGATTCCTCATGTCCGTAGACATAGTACATCACTAATGCTCGGTAGAACGTAGTGTTTTGATTAAAAACCCTTAAGACTTATTTGCAAAATAGTATAATATTACATTCATAAGCATATGGGAGCGGTTCCAGGTGTTATTATCAGTTTAAATAATGTGATTGTTACGTTATGTTTTATGCCAAATTATCTATATGTGTTTATTGTTAAGGTTAATAGCTGTTGCGTGAGAAATTAAAAGATTTATTCAAGGTTGTTGCTAATTACTTTTCTTAACTAGAGCGCATATTTATACATGTAGCCTGTAAAGACAATGCCATGGTGTATTTCGGATGGATGCTGATGATGTAGGTACTTGTTACTTATACATGTCGTTTTCGGATATATACTTTTTTTTAAAATAAATTTGTGCTTAATATGGCGTTAGGGTCGCCCCCTTTCATATCATCCTAATTGCACCACTGCCTAACCCTTTTGGAAATAAAGTAGGTATGAAGTTTGTGTATGAATACTTTTTAGATTGTTAAATTTTAGTGGAGCATAATATTACTATGCAATAGAAAGAGATGGAAATGATGATTATAATACACATTATGTAAACTGACGTCAAACTTATACTGAGTCACGTTAGTGATCATTAAAATTTATTATACGTGCAACATTAATGTCGAGCATCGAAGTCTACTCCTAGGTTTATTCATGACAAGTAATGTAATATTTGACTTTTTATTTAATACGTTATGTATTCATCATGCCTTATTATATTTATTTTGTTTAGCATATATTTGCCTTGACATTCAAAGAGTTTATTTTTAACATGAACTCCCTGCATCGGTGTTTCCTGAGCGCTATGACCTGTCCTTCTTCTAATGAGGCTTTAAGAGAGTACTTGTTGTGCTGGCCTCTTGGCACTACAGAGGTCCATGAGCAGAGGTAGCCCCTTATCGTCAGGCGGGCCGCTATCTCGTCTGCCTATAAAGGCAATAAAAAGTATATTACTTAACTATTACTTTACTCATAATCTTTTCTTTGTGAGGTTTTCAAGTTAAACTATACTGTTGGTAAACCCTTTAATATATTGAAGTATGTGTCTCCCTGTTACCCGAATCCGTAATATCTGCGTCAGTTGACCCAAACTAAAACTAAGCCAATATGTCGCAGTGTCTGGACCGCTATTAGCCAAGCCGAGTCGTGCAGTCCTTCCACTCGACATGTGACTAATGTCACTTATTAGTCCTGAATAGTTTCTAACGCAATTTGTTTTTAGCCTGGCCTTGACTGCGTTGTATATGCCAATGCACTCAATGTACTATATCGTTACGTTCACTTACAAACGAATTGTTTCATTTTCTTATTGCCTCTTGTCGTGACTTATTATATCATTTTTCTATATCTTTATTAGGAACTGCGTAACCTTTACATCTTGTGATACCGGCTGGATGTCCGGTTTATTAACTAAGATTAACATAATTGAACTGCAGGGCGGTGAGTACATTTGTCTAACAATATTTAACAGTTAACTAAGACGATCTTGAGTATGCCAGTTGATGATAATAATCTTTACTTAATACATTTTGTTGTTTAAAGGATTATCATGTCCATTTGCTTTGGAAATAATTGATTTTATTTGCTGCCATGAGCCGACTTCTTGAAGTTTAAAGTTTACATGGTCGTAAGATTCTATATCCGATAGAATTACAAGTTCACCTTTGAATAGAAACTGCTAGATTTACAAGATCCGTGTAATGTCTGGACAGCTATCGTGGGACAGTTGGTTAGACGCTAGCTAGGGAACGTAAGGCCCCGTGTGCGACAAATGAATCTAATACCTACAAACTTATCCCGAGTCTGGGTGTTTGTGAGGCCGAAAAGTTTCTCGTGGTTTTTGCTACCAACGACACGGAATGGAATGGTGATTGGTGGACTCAGGACTATGTATAGGACTGTTGGGTGTATTTACGTATTTATATGTTATTCATAATGTCACGGATCTGTTTTGTACCACCAAACCAGTACTTGAAGCAGTCTAAGAATCGTTCTCTATAATTTATCTATCTTTAACAAGAGATTTCATTAAATACTTCGATACAATTTATGGTTCAGTTAACAAAAACTGAGAGGTATGGATATGGTGCATATATTTATAGACAGCTAGAGTAGATAAATATATATGTCTATTTTTGTTTAATGAAACGTATAATTGTACCGACATAGTCATGGTAGCTATTTTAACCTCGTGTCAAAGATAAATAGGATTTAGAGAACGGCTGTAAGTGCTCTACATTAAACCGCTGCCTAAATTAACTATCCCTCGCTGAACCAAGTGCAACACTTTCTTACGCAAGCCTTAGAATGTAGGTTTAGGCAGCAAGCCAAATAAAATCAGCTCTGAATAAAGTTCTGATGCCAGCAGGGGACTTACTCATTATTCGATTCGTCTTATGATAGTATATCTTTGTGGAGCATCTGTTGCATGACTACACAGAAAGTATAACCATAAAAATAAATTGACTCATTTAAATCATATGAATTCAAATCACGAAGCTTTAGAATTTGGGAGAAATATTTTAATAACATAGTACACTTTCTGTATGATTTCTAAAACCTATCGCGTGTATATAAATAAACAAACATACATTATACAAATAAAGTACATAGTTACTAAAATATACTAGTAGGCCTGGTCACAGAAGGGCTTTATACACAGAGACGCTGATAATAATTGTGCTAATTACCATACAGTTTGCACTAAACCAAACCCAAAGGGTCCGGCGAAGAATCATGAAGCGTACAGTGTTAAGCAGGTCTCTATATCCTATCTATCTTTAACAAGACGTTAAATTAGCTACTAATACTATGTCAATCCAGTTCTGCACTTTTATAAAAAAAAAACATACATTTATCATACCCAGCTGTCTACAAAATATTAAAGCACCATGTTTGCAATTTCTGGATTGGCCCCATAGTAAAAGTTGTTCATACTCTTTATGATTTGTATATGTCTCTATTTTGTTAACTCAAACAAAACATGCATCGAAATATCTAACGAAATCTAATGTAAGAGATAGACAGATTATAGAGATCGGCGGATAGTGTGTTATTTTTTTAAATAACCATAATAGGCAGTAACCACGTTAAAACTGTCTCAAGTTATATTGTCACGTCGTGAATTTTATGTAATTCTGGTACCATGTAATATCCGTGCCCGCTAGAAACGCAACGACCATAATCACGTTCCGGTATTAAAGTACTTTTATACTGTGTCAAGAGTGCCATAATAAGCATATCTGGCAATTCTGACCAAAAGGATAAAATGTTTATCCTGTTGGTGTAAAAACTATTAGTAAATGAATAATAAAAACAAATAAACTTTCACTATATGGCCTAACTATTCTCAATCGTACTTTCGATTGTAGAGGAGGCCCGTGGCCTGGAATGGGACGTATATGGGCTCTTACAATAAACAGATTTGATTATTTTAATAATGTGAACTATCAGTACTTCGGTGAATCCAAGAGCCTACTTGAAATTCCCCAGGAAAGCGCAAGTGTGGCCGTCCCAAACAAATTTGGTGAGGCCCTGTGATCGATAAAGCCAAAAGGGCTTTGCCTTTGGGTGATATCTTATTTGGCTGTTACTTTGGATGTCCTTTGCCTTATCCAGGGGATGATGGAATGATGAAATATTAGTACGTACTTAGATATGTACGTATGTACTTTCTTTTTTTCCATCTCTTATGTCCATCCCAAGGTAGTCAGTAAGAGAGTGCCTTGAGCGATACGACCTCCTTTTGTACTGCTATGTAATAAAATGGTTCATTTAGTGTACAATATAAATAGATCAATCAATACAGTGTCCGTTATTAAAATTTTGGCAGTGCACTGTTGTAAAGGAATGAAAAGTAAAATTTATGAAATCAGCTGTAAAGGATACAGTTAGGAAATTTGTTTCTAATTAGAATGTTGTTTCTAAGCGTGGGCTAAGAATGATGAAAGACACGGCCCACAACACAGCTAAAAATATGAGCCTAATTTATTAAGTAAAATAATTCAATATTATTTTTTCTCTCGGTGTTTCAAAATGGACAATTTCAGCGTGTTTACTGATTTACCTGTCCCTTTATCCGAGTTAATTATTTGTGGAGACGACATAACATAATGTTTTTGTAAAATAAAAAAATCAAACGTGTTTACAATGTCACTGGCAAATGTTCTATAAAGTTACTGTAAATACTGTGGGCAGGAACATGGTTCAATATTATATTTAAGATTGTAATCCTCATGCCTTTAGTATTATTAAATTTTTGAATTACAAATGAAACATTCGAATTCATCTTATCATTCCGTCCGTCTATGTTATTTAGTCTATAAAGCTATTATTTCAATGAGCAGTATCGATATTTCCCCACGATATTACAACAGTTTCAAAGCTGTTTTTTTACCGTCGGAATGTTCCACGCCCAGCCTTCCGGTGCACGATCGCCGTGCCACATCGTTCATGCCCCAGAGGCTATCAGCTGGTACACTCAATATAAGTATTCTAAGCATTATAAGAAGGGAAATCTTGACTTTGCATATTGTATTATCTAGACTTGTTAGACATTATCAGTTAAACACTCAAGAAACTATGAGTTAATTTTGTGACATATTTCCAAAAAAGGCCGTCACTTCTATATTCTTTAACTTATATGGAGACAATATAGTAGCTGCGTTTTTAAAGGAACCCGCCATATCAACTTACACCATGACTAAGTAACCGTTAAATCCGTCATTCTATTCCCAAATCTCCTCGTATCGCAATACCCCGTGTGGCCGTGTCCATGATTATAATATCTTTAAAGGGATGAGCAAAGGTGCAAATAACGTCATCAAATATTCAATAATTCGCTGGGCATAAGATGCAAGTCTGTCGCTTTTCCTGACTTAGATTCCAGTCATAGGCATATTTTGAAGTTTCAGAAATTGGAATATTCAAAATGAATTCCTAATAAAACAGAGCCTATGCTGTGACTTCCAATGGCTACAGTTCTTCATGGTTAGATATTTGATTAGTAGCAAAAGGCTTATTTTATATCTATAGTATCCAATGTCCAACAGCACATGCAAAGTCCTTCAAACACGTATTCAATCTGTCAAGCTCGACTGATAAGCATAGTACGAACGTTCACGACTCCGGGCATGTAATTTGTGTTAGCAACAGTTGCAGCATGGCAACAAGCCGGATCGACGGCGTGCTAACATGGACAATTTATATGTATGAAGCTGACCTTTATAAAGCTAAAATTATTGTAGTACTTATACATTGGGTGCGGATTTTGATCGCTTGTAATAGCAGTTTGAATGGGCCTGTCCCATTTTATTATTGACGTAGTGTGGCTAAAAGTTAATATGCACTCGGAGTGGACGGGTGATAAAACGTTTATACGTAATTGAGTAATGATTACAATAAATAGGGCGTGTTGTACAGCCTTGTCAGGGCAGGTAGGTATATACCTACATTGAAATTGTATGTGTGGTTGAGATTAAGATTTTAATTTCAATATCTTTCAGTACTTGCAAAAACTATGGAATAGCCAGTGATCAGTTATGCCGAATCATCTACGTCAATCAATTGTTTTCAATTTCACTTCGGAATGGTATGTTCATAAAATATGGAAGATTATAACACAGGTACATAAACACAGACACGTTACTTCCAACGGTTTTCTAAATCGAGATTCTGATAGATATGTCGTATGATTCTCGTCAAGATTACTTCAAATGCGCCCTTATATAAACCAGATGGAGTAAAAATCGTGTCTCTATGTTGCGTGGAAAGCGTAATAAATCTGAGATTTCTTTTACGATCGTTCACAGACATTACCACTTGTAGGTCCGGTAATATCACTATGGCTTGATAGAAATGTTGCTCGAAAGGTACTTACGATATTGACGTGTAAAATGAAAAGGATTTTGCTGTTAAAGGGTATTCTTAGCGAGCTGTAGTATAATATACGTAGCTTACTTCCAAACAGACGACTCTATTATCTGCTTTAGTAATAGGTATGATAAAATTTTATAATTAATTTAAATAATGTTAGACGGTGTTTACGTCTCTCTATATGTGAAAGAAAATTGTTGCCTTCGTCTTCATGACCATAAATCCACCGAATCTATGTTCCATATACGGTATACACCCAAATATTTACCTTCTGACTTAAATGGGCTACTCACATATAGTCAGTAAACAGAAATTATATATTCGACTCAATTACCCGACTGACTGACCCGACTATTCTAGTATTAGCATATTCTGATGCTACTGGTTTGCCATGCAGCCAAATTAGGAGGATATATTTTTAGGGTACGAGACATATTTGTTGGAACATAGGAACAATATGAGGTGGCAAATACCCATGCATAGTAACGGTAAAATTATCGTTGATCCCCATACCGATACTGCTTAAAATTCATTATAGCATTTTTTTTGGTTTGCCCTCAAACGTTTTTCTGTTTTATCCCGGGCGACAGATTTTAAATAAAATACATTAATTATAATTACATTTAACATTTTGTTCACAAAGCCAAAGACAAAAATATATTTTTTATTGGACTTCAAGTGAATTTATCCAAGAACGCCGGGTGGCAACTATGTTTATATTTATTGAAAATATATATTTTTCCCTGCACAAAAAGTAGGTTTCAGTGAGGCACAAAAATCTTCGTAGCGATACTAAGTTTCATAATAAAATGGGCATTCTCCTTTGACGGTGTTGCATCTGCATAAGATGTCTATTATTTTTGTAGGAAACACTCCGCTTACAACAAATCGATGTGGAGATTCTTGGGGGAGGCTCATGTTCAGCAGGATTCGTGTGGCTGAAATAATGATGATGTCTATTAATTTTATAACTTGATTAACTCAAATATCACTCAACCAGGCATGTAACTATCGCCTATCGGTGCGAGTAAATTTTCGGCGTGGCTCCACGTTTTGACCAGCTCGGCGGGTCATGCGACCGAGTTTTTGTCACACGTAACTGATAACCAGTTCCACGAGTACAATCACTGGTTGCTAAATATTTCTGCACTACATTCATACCAGTATACGTAGTTGATGTTAAAATTTGTTATATTGCATCATTAACTTAGAAAATTTGATGTCAGTGTGCAACGGGAGCAGATGCGAGAATAGAGTTCTTGACCAAAGATTGATTGTAAAAGAATACTTTTTTGCTAATAAAAAAAAAATATATGAATAAGAAACTAAAATAATAGATAGTGAGTAACGATATGTATACAGTTTGAAATTCTTAAATCTTGTTGCTTTGAGTTTCTTGATTTGTTATGGAAGATGGTGTCTGCGACTTGAGCTTTGAGTTTTCATTTTTTTGTACAATATTGGTACAATGTGCAATGTGAGTTGAATAAGTGAATTAATAACTACAAACTTTAAATATTTTTGTTCGCAGTACAATGCTATATTATATTGTTTCCGGCAATTAAATGAAGACTGCATCTTGATGAAAGATAATAAATAATAACTGAGTCTTCCTTGCGTCTTCAGTATAAATTACCGTGTTAGGCATTTTTATTTCTTGTGCAATAGTATATGAAATACTAGGATTTGGCAACAATTGTTTGCAAATTAGTCATGAAGAATACTATTGCCTTCACATTACTCCGTTTTGGATACCTCAAAATATTATAAGTGTGCGTTGTGCAAGATTTGAGTTGCATGTTTCATGCATTATTTTATTTTGATGTTTCTTTTATCACAATACTGAAGGACCTTTGTCATATGGCACGCGTGTTGAGAATAACGAAGAGATGTGGTGTAATAAGCGAAAGGCTAGAAGGAAATGAAAGCACCGTATAATTACCGAAATGTCATTGTCAATATGCATTTCCTATTTCTCCCGTAAAACAGCTGTAAATGCATTGTTTTGTGTCGGATTGAAGGACATTGTCGCCAGCGTAACTACTGGACATATTGAGACTTAACATCTTATGTCGCAGGATGGCGAGCGCAGTGAAATGCTAAGCATTGCTTTGTAATTCAAAGTGTTGTTTGGTTCTGCTACTGTTTATGAGCGATCGTACCGCTCACCATCAGGCGAACAGCTTGCTCGTCTCACCATTCATTGCAATAAAAAAAATGTTGGGGATATCAACAATTTCTATAATTGTTTATGAGACTGTAAAGTATATTATTAATTCTAATACCGCTGTGGTAATCAAAAGGACAGTAAGTCAAAGGTGGTTTATAATCGAAGAACAGAAAATATAGTTCAAGAAAATGCACTTATAATTCACGTAGATTTAAGAACCCAAGATAGGAAGAAAGCATGTTTAACGTACATTCCAAATCAGTAATTTAAAAAAATATATCCTTTGTCTTTTTCCAATCGCCAGGATAGAATACACAAGATAGATTACTCTGGATTTAGTTTTTACGAGTGCTGACGAATTGCAATTTATAAATCGATGGGATGCCACAGTTGATGATTATCAGCATAAAAAAGGATCTGATGAAGTCACATGTATTTTCTCGATTGTAGAAGTTATCACTGTTTTTATATAAATGCAATCTTAATATAGCGACATCTTGCGTTACTTTTTGCTCTGAAGCTCGATCAAGCAGCTAATCTAAACGTAAACTATGTTTCAGGAATATTGTATTGTACTGCCTCGGTGGCGTAGTTGTACTAAGGTACGGTTACAAAGCTGAGGTCTCGGGTTCGAATCCCGGGTTGGGCAAAGTGACATTCGGAACATACAATGCGAAATGTGGATGTCCTGGCACCTATGCCTACTCTATCTGCGAAAAAGGCGTGAGTTTATGTGTGAATATTGTAGTAAAATACATCAAGTATTGTACGAGGAATACACGGACAAAGTAATTATGGACGTAAGGAAATGGTGAAAGTGTGAAGCGGCCGTGTCGTCCAGTGTTATTATTGAACCGATTAGTACAATGTTCAAGGTAATTGTACCGTGGTTGACGATGTATGTAATTATCTTGTTTATTTTCACCTGTTTTCTCGTGAGCAATTGGCAGATACAAATCGACTAGAGAGAGCCGGAAAGGCTGTTTTATTGGTGAGTCTATTTAGGTGAGTGGGAAAAGCGTCTTGTAAATTATCGAACACATATACTTTACAATGATTTCGAAGGATTTATTAAATGATTTTGCATTTATGATTTGAATAAGAGATAATTTCAATTATTGGCCAGGTAGCGGGAAGTGTGGTGTAGGACGTCCATCTACAAGGTGGTCAGACGACCTGGTAAATTTCGCAGGACGTCGCGGAACACAAATCTAATATTTACTACACTTTCAAATTCGAACGTTTGGCACGAGATATAAGTGCTTTTTCGTCATAGGACAGAATGAGATGGGGCGGATTGGGATATAAAGGGGTGGGATGGGAAAAGCAATAGTATACTTGACGGCGGCTATATTAAATTTGAATTTAAAATAGTTAGATCACGAAATAATAAATTGTTGATGTGGTATGCACTCAAAAACTATTTGCACTCAGGCGACGCCGAGCCCGACCGCTAGTTAGTTAATATAAATCGTAAGTCGTAATAAAAAATCGTAAGTCGGGTTATCGACTACAATCGTTAATATCTTATGATTCTAACTTGTAAACAGCTGTTAAAAGTGACAAAACTGATATGACAGCCTAATAAATCTAAAGGTGATTTTGCATCTGATACTAGTTATTGGTTCCGAAATGGTAATAACAAACTTTCTAAATAATTCAACAACATTTAAACGTTGCAAAACATGACCAAGACGAACTGATTGATACGTTGAAACTACGGATATCCTTCATAAGCCGCCCAGTTTGTTTTATAAAGTGCTTATTAATCGTTCCGGTCATTTGTAGTTTAAAAGCATCCATATTTAATTATTATAATGGTTTACTAATTAATTACCGACTTAATTTCCTACTAATATAATTATTTTTTTCTGTAAACTTACTTTTATATTCCACATTGTTAAAGATAATAATGGCATTCATCTTCACATTGAGAACATTAGCAGACAGAAATGATAAATAATCTTCTTGAAGGATTAGCTCAAGTTAGCAATAAATGACATGATCATACTTTGATAATATCGGATGGATAGATTTAACTCAACTATTATAATTCAATGACGAAGCTTAAATATAGGAATATCAAGACTGCTACCGAAAACAAAGGCATTTTGAGTGACTCCAGATAAAACGCAACAAAATTTGCAAACAAATCGACGATTTTCTTCGTTATTTTTCCTATCGTCGTATTTGGATGGTAAATACGCTGGCGTTTATATTATTATTTTAGAAAAAACTATGGGTTTAGCACCCGAACTCCTAAATATCATCGCATAATTATAAAATCACAAAAATAACGCATCTGTTTGTGAAATTTTTAGTTTCATTGTGTTTGTAGCCACTAAAACTACCACCCGGCTTCGTTTTTGGCAGCAGTCTTGATTTACCCTGTGTTTAATATATACTCACATCTTAGACATGAGGCAACATATTGCTGCCACGTCATAATTAAAGCCAAGACAATAGTTATTCAACCGAACCTTTACGTGTAATTTGATAAACGTCTGGCATCTGGTCCCTCGTGGCAACACATGCTTTATAAAGTTAAATTATATCACAGGGCAGCCGAGTGACAGTGCGTAACACGGTGTCGCAATCATTTGCTCAAGAGAGAGGCGTGGCTGAGTTCACTGGAGCACAGTACACCCCGGTTATAAAACTATTACATGACCGTAATATGGGCATTGTAATCGCCCTTGTGTGACTGGGTATTGAAGTTGAAATTACCGATGACTGATATGAAAACAAAAGTATAGAATTTGAGTTATTAGATGCTGGTTGCTATGTGTTATGACTGTGTTCAAGATAAGCCAGTAAGGCAGTGGCGTAACTACACCATCTGGGGCCCGTGGCAAAATCATCGGATGGGGCCCCCTTTTTTTATGGAGAGGAAAACTGTTATGTTTATTTTCCGGTACACCGGAAGAGATCGAGAGGTCAAAATATATCAGTGTCACTGGCCTGCCAGCACATTGCGGTCGAGGCGGGTCCCTAACAAAAACCTGCGCTAGCATACCGAATAAGACCCTGTCTTCCGCATTTCGGGCGGTACTGGATATAATCTCAGGACGAGAAGCGCCCCGATTCCTTTCAAGTGATCGCCCGGCGCAAAACTAGGACGCAGGTCTCTCTCAGTGGGGAGCAAAGTTGATATTCACTTATGTCTAGATCTGGACGCCCCTTTAAGATTTTGTGAGCGACATCACGTGCTCTGTCGTCCAGAAGTAGTAGTAAGAGTGCACCGCAGAGCAGTTACTCCGGTGGCTCCTTTAGGTAGCCTCTCAAGTCTTGCGTGGGAGATCGTGCTGGAATTCTTACACCCGTATTCTAAGACGTTTCCTCGAATATTCCTCAACCTTATCCTTGTCGAGGTGAAGTTTAAAATGAATTCGAGGAATCCTCGAATATGGTATGCTTAGTTAAAAATATACGTTTCCTAGAGGATCCTCGAGTGAGGTTGAGTTATGGAAATACGTCATCTGATCTTCTTATTTATCCCACACACCATCAGGCGGAGGCATTGGATAATAGGGGTGAGGTGATTACGGTAGGCCTTGAAATTTTTATCGAGTGCGGCATGGCGTCGTTCTGGTGAAGCTCCTGCCTGGTATTTCAACTCGAGGAACTCTGAAAGTACATCGCCAGCTTTCTGAATGCTTGGAGCATAAAAGTCGTATTAGACGCCTTTTGTATCGAGACCAAGACCATTAATTCTGGTGTTCCATAAGGCTCGATGCCTCCACCGACACTGTCTGTTTTGCCTAAGTGCCTATCAATGACATGTTGACTATCACCAGCTGGCATTGTTGTGCAGATGGTAGTAAGAGACGCAGGATACATCGGACAAAAGAATCTCTATTGGGGATCCGTTGAGGAAAGATGGTCTCAACTTTTGTTGTAAGCCAAGACCTCTCTGGGGCGTGCCTCCCAATGGGGTGGATTGAACATAGCTCAGTTTAACGCCACGAAAACACAAATTTACTCGTTTGCAACCAAGAAAACATTGTCTCTCTCTAAGCATCCGAGAGTATTCCTGGAACTGAAATATTGAGCAAAGTGCGTTTAGGTGTTATTTGTTGACAGCCTCCGTGGCGCAGACGCTGCCTGTAAAACGAGAGGACGCGAGTTCGATCCCCGCACCGACACCAATGTTTTTGAGGTCCACAAGTATTTGTCTCGGGTCTGGGAGTTTGTGAGACCGAAAAGTCTCTCGTAGTTCCCGATATCCACGACACAAAACTTAATTGATAATAATGTGGGGTCAGGATTATGCATGTAACTGTTGGGTGTATTTATGTAGGTATATATTTATTTGGAAGACAAGGGCAGATTGGCCAGCAAAAAGTTAGGGATTCTTAACAGAGCCAAGCGATACTTCACCACCTGGAGACTGGCACCACGTGGAGTACTGTTCTCAACTCTGGGAAGAAGCCCCAAAATACCAGCTCGGCCCACTTTACTCCTTACAGCGCCGAGCTCTTCGGATCGTCGATAATCCCGATCTCACGAAGAATGTGGAGTCGTTAGGATTGCGGTGAGACTTCGGGTCTCTCTGTGTAATCTATTTGTTGTTTTTGATTGACTATTGATTGTTCCACGGAAAGTGCTCTGAGGAAGGTGGCGCCACTATCGCTAATCTTCCATCACACTTCCCGCACCGCACCGCAGTAGAGTTCAATCTTACTACCTGGAAACTATCCGTTCCCGGAAAGTAAATACGTTTACAGTGATCTTTTCTACCACGCACGTTCAAGCTCTGGAATTAACTCCCTGCTTCGGAATTCCCTGGGCGCTATAACCTATCTGTGTGAGTGCTCTCCTTACGGTAGGAAGCGACTTCATTTTGCTGGAGCCCTGGATTTGCGAAAATCCATGAGCGGCGATGACCGCTGACCGTCAGGCAGGCTATATGCTCGTATGCCTGCAGGCCATTAAAGAAACTCCACAACGAGACCATCATCGTAATATCTAGGTGTACTCGGTACTCGGTGGCCGAAGCCCATACGCAGAAATGGTGATGGGGCCCCTTAGAAGCCTAATATTGAAGTTTTATACTTTTTTAAACCAAATCTGCGCTATAATCTGTACAAAATAGTTTTATTTCAATGATGTAAAATTCGCGTAAATCTAAAGAACCATTATTATTTTTATGTATCACAAATAAACCTTGGTATCTTTAATAACAATTAAGAAAATAGTTTTGATTATCAATTTTGTTGGTAATAAATTAGGTTCTTTCTCTGCTTACGGTCTCTCGGGCCTAAGGGGCCCGGCTGGACCGCCTCGCCGGGGGCCCCTAAGGCCGGGGGCCCGTGGCATTTTGCGCACTATGCCACCCTATTGTTACGCCACTGCAGTAAGGTAATTTTGGCGGAGAATAATAAGTTTGGCTTAATATGGGTTTTAGCTACCAAGACTTTTGCATGCCAAATGTTTGCTTCGGATACTGGCAAGAGCTTATCTCGTTATAAGGTTACAATTTAATTTATATAATTGTATTTGAAGGTTTATTTGTATTTACCACTATATTTATGTGTACATACTTTATGAGTAGTAAAAAGGGTCATTTCAATGTAGCGTGTTAAGCGATACTACTAATATTTTGCAATTCGTCGGCTATTGAAATAGACAGTACTAATGTTAGAATTTATTTGAATAAATCCAAACAGATTATGTACTAGCCTGATAAGATTAATTTTCATTAATAATGCAACTTTCATGATCTAAATCTAAAATGTACTTTACTTCACGCTTGATTTAATAGAAATTGGTAACAAGGTTAGTCTAGGAATTACGAGGAAATATTTATAGTCCTTAGGTTTTGTAAATGATGGCTACACTACACATTTTTTAAAGCATAGGTCTGCCAAACGAGCAAATAGATCACCTAATGGTAAGTGATTACTGCCGCCCATAAACATCCATAACGTTTGAATCGTGGATGTGATGCCAGACCATCAAATTGGAAGGGGAGTGGGAATAATAAGGGATTGAAAGGGGCACGGTTATTGGGCATCCGACTATCTCAATCACGGAATGAAATGCAAAATCAAAGCTCTGGCTCCACGTTGATCTCGTATGAGACAGTGGTCCCACGCTGAACGAGCCTGCCTATTCATGCTGATTCATGACCGACAACAGCGTTGCTCCAACATTAATAAAACTAATATATCAATGTGGGATAACACTGCCTCATAAAAACAATAGAAAAAACTTTTGGTTCTCGCGTCTTATTTAATTAAAGGGACAGCATGGCGCAATTGGTTCTAAAGCCAGTTATGCAACGCGACGCCGAGGGTTCAATCCTTACAACCACAACATCTCTAGAATGTTTTTTTCTAGGTTGATTGTATTTTATGGTTTCTGATAAGCACGACACAAGTCTTTTGTCTAAAAGAGAGCGCCAGGAGTGTGACATTGGGGTGTATTCAATAATGTTTTCTTTTTCCCCTTCATTAAAAGGTTCTCTAAGTTTGTTTATAAAAGTTCACGAACACTTTATACTATGCGAGCTAAAAATTATACCTTTTAAAAAATATATAAAAATTATACCAGAGCATAAAATTTAATTTTTGTTCGTTAAAGAGTTTTAATATAAAAGTGAAATCAATTTATTGCGTCCTCTAAATTAATATATTTTTTAATTATTAAACTGATTGCAAATGTCGCAAATATATCAGTTGCATAACTCTTATAGTAACGTGGCCTGTTCAGAAAAGAGTACGTCGACAGTATTTATATTTTTAGATCTTATTTTCATTGCCTAAACCAATTACAATTGCTAAATTTCGTAGAAAAACCTTTGTATTTCGGTCACGTCTGTATTTTGTACTATTTAATTGGACTTAGCTTAATTTAGTTTTGTCGAAAGCGATCTAAATTCGTTTACGTATACACATAAATAAAACTAGGCAAACATGCGGGAATTCTAATTACAAATTGCTTTCAATTTCTTATTAGTGTATTAAGATTCTACTATCACTGAAGTTTCTGTGTGTTGTGCTTATTTTCTTGATTAGTTGACTCTGAATTGTCTAATTGGAAACATTCATGGTAGAATTTTAGTATGTGTAGTAAAAAGAGTTAAGCAATTATATTATTCTCTTGATGGCTTAATATATTACTTATCCTTTTTGACACCATACATAGAACCAATTAGAATAGAGAAATAGCATCATAAAAAAACTATAAAAGACGGCCTTATGGCACTGGACAATATCTTCCAGTATCAATATTTTTTTGGCATAATATAATATACCTTTGCCTTTGATCGATATGGATGTGATTTTTTTCCGGTTATTTGACTATATCAACACCGCACTAGATTTTTATGATATCGTATCCAAACGTGTTTGCAACAGCGTCTGTATATGATTTAATTATATTAATCAATGGTCTATTATCCTACACACTGGCACTTACCTTAAATGCCACCATTATCAACTAATTCGATTAAATAATCTCCTTTTTTTGAAGTAGATTATGTAACAATTTACACATAAAATGTTAGTCTTAATTAAGACCCGTCAGTGCAATGTATTTAGTTAGATATCCCCCAAGGTTATGAATAAAAAAAAAATGTGTGTATTGATAGTCAATCACCACGCACTAAAACGGTGAAGGAAAACATCGTGAGGAAACCTGCATACCATAGCGATTCCAAAGAATTTCTATGGTATGGAAGTCCGCCAACCCGCACAAGGCCAGCGTGGTGGACTATATGGCCTAACCACTCTCAATCGTATTCTCGATTGTAGAGTAGGCCCGTGCCCTGCAGTGGGACGTATATGGGCTGATACAGATACAGATACAGACATATATGAATAAAAAACAATGAAACTATACACTAGTACCAACCTAATTTAATAATATCACAATAAAATCTATAAGTAGAACTAAATAAATTACGTAACAAAAATCCTGTAGTGAACTTTTACGAGGCATATTTGTCTCCGACGTGGTGCCTCACGCCCCACTTGTAGTTGGCGTTTTTGTCCGTCTTCACGAAGGTGTGGACTGGGCCAGTAACTCCGCTGGTTCCTCTGTGGCCTGATTCATGGTCGTGATCATAGTCGTGGTCATGGCCTCGCTTTGGCCTCTGTTGTTCCAGGTGTTCTTGTTCGATTGCTGGCTCGACTGAAAATTCGTGTGATGGTTTTCATATTGGATTAAAAAGGTATTTTCTATTTGCTTTTATATAAGATTATTTTGGACAAATTTACTTTAAATTTTAAAGTAACATATTGATGGAACTATGAAATCAGTGTCATAAATACTTATAACTTAAATAAACCTGATTATTATTGTCGAAGAAAACAATAAATCGGAACATAAAGTTGTGATTTATATTGAACATTGCAGCCAGTTTTTCATATTCAAAGCGCCAACTGAATTCGAACAGGTTTAGTGTTGCCAAACTGTACGAACATAATTATTAGCAAATCAATTTAAGGCCGAAACGACACTGCGAAAGGAAGAAATGTAAACTGGATTACTAAATAATATTGGATCAAATCAGGCCAAATGGTTCACTTGTACGAGTACAGAGATAGAGCCATACTGTCAATGTATAATTTATTAGGCCAAATGGTTCACTTATACAGAGGTAAACCCATACTGTCAATGTATAATGTCTTATGAAAAAACCGAAACACATATATGTAAGTTTGCCATTTTGCTTGCTGATGACCCAAGTACTTATATCTCTTGCCTTATTTCTTCCGTAACCCACTTTTAAAGATCAGCACCTACAAATCTCAAGTATTGCAGGTGTATGTCAGCGATTACTTAAGGTCAGGTACGTTAATTGTTGTTTTGTTAAGTTTTTGCAATACAGGACCTACATTGAGCCAAGTAACATGCCTAATTGTCCTCTCTTTTCAGGTCTAGAGCAAAGAGAGTCAAAATTAACTTTTCCCTGGTTGTTGTTTCTGATTTTGGCCTCAGTAACTTTTTTATGTGATAGGGGGCAAACGAGCCTGCGGTTCATCTGATGGTAAGTAATCACCGCCGCCCATGAACATCTGCATCGTAGGGCATGGAGACGCGAACTTACATGGGACACGACGTGGTGGCGACAGTGGAGCAAATCTGGTAACCCTCAAAGGTACTCGAGGTACTGGGTAGAAAGGTAGCGACCAAGCTGATGTAGCTGCTACCAAGCACGCGAGTAAAAACTGAAAAAGGAATAAAGAATATTTTTTATTATCTTAATTCTTAACCTATGTATACAGAAAAATTCAAACTGGTAAATAGTATTATCAACTCTAGTTCATGTATTGGAAATTCTTTACTTATAAGGAGTACTGTTAAATGATTAAATTGTAATACATAGATTTTATTATTTCATTCATATGTCTTGTCAACCTCTTGCCTTATTTTAAAGTTTAACAATACTACTAATACAAATTACAATGTTTTTTAAATAACCGTTTCTAATTTCGAGTCTAATAAAATGGACTACGAGGGTCTGCACCATTACATTGAATTGAAAATGTACGTTATTTGGTCAACATAAAATTATAAATACAGTAATTAAAATTAATGGAGCGATGAAAAGCAAATATGTTTTAGTGTTGATTAAAATGAAACGTGAATTTCGAAATTATTACGTGACGAAGTACGCAAATTGAAAGTTAATCCGATTAATTAGCAGTGGCTATTTTAATTGTTTGGTTTTAGTGGTCATTAACGAACGTGCATAAAACGAAAATACACAGTAATATGGAAACGCAAGCTAATTAGAAAATAACAATGTATGCGAGACAAAAATAAAAATATTGTTTTGTGATGTGGAAACGCTGCATGCGCCCAAATAAAGTATCATATATCTAATCTCGTAGTATAATATCTTTTTTAATACAATAATAATATTAAACGCCACCATGTTTTGATGACAGAGTGTGGAATGAAAAAGCTGATTATTTATTTAAATGCAGTTCAAGTAAAGTATCACAGAAATAGCAGTCGCTATCCAGTAGCATATTGAGAGCATATCAAAAATCCAGTAAATAAATATCCGGTAGCATGTCAAAGACTTTTTCCCAGAAGGGGTAGGCTGAGATTCTCCTAGTAGCAACCTAGACATTCAAGTTTCGCCATGTGTGTTTCGTCAACAATGTAATAGGGACGAGCTTATCACTTTACCAGGTGCAAATCCCTGACTCCGAGCAGATGATGCATATAAAAATACAATATCACTTTGCCCGATCCGGCATACGAACCCGAACCCCGACTTTGCAAAAATACTGTTGTACAACTGCGCCACCGAGGCAGTACAATACCATATTCATGAAACATAGTTTACCGAGGCAAGCAAGCAGGCAGTGATTTCAAAGATCATGATGATAATATAATTATATTAATTATAATTAGCAATTGAGCACATAATTCTACATTATGTCAGTGATCTCATTAAGTAACTAACTTTGTTAAGTAACACTTAAATATAATTAGCCGCAATCATTCCATACTATTATATAAATGAAAGCACGAACTCATTCTGAGCACGCACTTAGAATTGCAGTGAAGCAACGATAAGCACAGAAGTCATGTGTGTTTTTAATACTCGGCAAAATTACTTCGATTGGCCTAGTTGTGAAATCAGGCTAAAATGACGAACAAAATTAATTAGATGTAGGTTCTAGCTGTAATCTATATATATCAGCCCAAATACGTCCCACTGCAGGACGCGTCCTCTAAAGGAATAATGCGAATGAGAGGGGTTAGGTCGTTTTGTCCTCCACGCTGGCCTAGTGCGAATTTTTACATACCAAATTCCGTCGAATTTCCATGGTATGTAGATTTGCTCACGATATTTTCCTTGCCGTTATAGTGCGTGGTGATTGACAATCAATACACACATGACTCGGAAAACTCAGAGGTTGTTGGTAAACGGGTCAGACGCTACTGCCAACATTTTATTTTTATTTTATTTTAGTGACTGCATTGCATCTAATGATAAGTGCAAGTGCAAATGTCGTCCAAATAGATTATCGAATGGCATCAGACGGCGGTCTTATGCCATTCGATACAATCATGCCGCCCTGCTAAGATGTCTCTTCACGCTACGGCGGAAGGACCCAGGATTAAAGCAAGGAGGGAACACGAGTGATGTCAAACCGTTCCAGCACTCTCAATACTATTTTCGATTGCAGAGGAGGCCCATGCCCTGCAGTAGGACGTATACGGGCTGATACATACTGTAACACAAGCAAATA
Organism: Hyles euphorbiae; assembly: GCA_023078785.2. NCBI lineage: Eukaryota > Metazoa > Arthropoda > Insecta > Lepidoptera > Sphingidae > Hyles > Hyles euphorbiae. The sequence goes on from CM041050.1 coordinate 11,694,594, forward strand.
TTCCAAACATCCTCCACGATACGCTTTATGATAATAACACACAATTATATTACAGCGGTCAGAATATAAACTAGACTAATGATTAAGTAGGAAACAATTATTTTAATTGGTGAAGATATAGTCTATTGCAGTTAAAAGCGGATGTTGAAAGCAAATCACGCGCTGTTTCTATTTAAGTTATTGAAAGTAAAATGGAAGATATTTGGCATTTAATTGTTTACACAGATTAAAATATTGACTTATTCAATTATATTTCAAACGCGAAGGAACCAAAAATATTTTGTTACCGGCATCAAACCTATACATAGCATATAATCTTACTATTAAATAAAAGCATTAAAATTTTAATTATAGTAATTTTATTCAAAATACGTCACGGCCTGTCTCGCCCCGGGTGCAGATATACTTTTTTGAAAATATTCTATGGCCTATGCTCATCAGGGATACTGTGGGATTCTGAAGGTGAAAGATTTTTTCTAATCGATCCAGTAATTTCAGAGTCTATTCAATGCAAACACTCAAATCTGTCCACTTTATAATAGTATTTTCATCAATGGTGATCATAGGTAATTTCGTCGACATCGCTACAAACGTTATCATAGAATTTTTGTATCCAACAAAACATACACGACCAAATCAAATAAATTAGACCACTAATTAGTTTGACGTTGCGTAGACAACTATCATGAGTATAAACGCTGAATTACATAAATATGATCATAGTGATAATTGAATTGATAACTGGAAACATGATAAATATTTTAGGTTTATAGATCCTACTATTAACAGTATAAAATGAACACGCCAAGAATAAAACAAACCCAAGATTCAAAACGCATCAAAAACCAAATTATAAAAACTTCTTGATCTTCTAACCTAATTAATTTTATCGAAAAAATGCTCACCAATATTTTAGAGTCCATGGTTAGAAAACAAAATGAACCGTAATTTCCGTGTGCCAATTGGAAATGGCGGACTTGGCGTCAAATCTCCCTTTTATAAAGTAGAAAGAAAACGAATTTAAAACACTTTCTACCGGACGGTTTTACGCTTGAACGCGTATCAACTAAGTTCAGAAGCGGCAAATCGATGTCAGTCAAATCGGTTCCGATGGTGAATTGAGTTTGAAAAGGTGACAGTATTCTAGATAGTATTGGAGAACCAGAAATTATGTTTCGCAAAGTATTATTCGTTTGAAGGTAGAATGGAAGAATGAAGAGAATACGGTACACGAATTAAAAAGGACATTGATACATACGAGTATTACTGACAAGAAAACGAACCGCTACGCACCGTTTTAATAATACTCCCTGTCCATTTATAAATTGATTAAGGAAAAATAGTGTATTTAAATTTTAAAAAAACAATGTACCATAAAATAGTAATAAACATTACAATATAAGACCAATAAGAATTTAATATAAAGAATACTATGAAAAACATAAGTTTTAAATAGAGATTATGTACAATTTGTATTTTCATAAGATGACATTTAAGACTAATAAATACCTCGTGTACTATTCTTGGATCACAGATATACATAAGGTGTCGGATTCAAATTCCGGGTAGAGCAAAGTGATATTGGGTTTTTCTATTCATTACCAGCCCGGAGTCAGAAATTTGTCCTCGATATGGTAAAAGACTTCTTTCACATGAGTGAAATGCGAGTGTCCTGGTATCACCTACGCCTACTCCTTTTGAAAAAAAAAAGGCGTGAAGTTTATGTTTGAATTATGTAGGTTACCTACAGGTACCTACGTATTTGATACCTACAGTAGGTATCAAATTCACCTTTTTTTCTGTGATTGACAAAACGTGATAACTGAGCTGACTATCTTAGAATTCCTTAAATATTATTGCTTCATACTATCTTCATAACCACTTTTTACAATAACCATTGACTTAGTGTAACATTGATATCGATGACAATAACTAATTGTAGGTCAACAGAGGCACGACAAATTTAAAAATATTTCAATGACTTGCGAAATTATGAATTAATTCTAAGAATGATCAATTGAACTGTATCCTATCTATCTTTATAATATGTTGCAAGTTTCGATGAAATATTAATTTTTGTTTTTTACGTACTCATAATATTTTATTGCATAGGAAGGAGTAAAATACTATTGAGAGATATTATGATAAAAATAAAGTGTGTATTTTTAAAATTTTGCGCTGAATAGGAACTGCACTGCACCTGATGATGATCGCAAATGTCTAGGAATATTGAATATCAGACGGCGGCGCTCCGATATCATTCAATATAATTATGCCAACCTGCTGAGATACTACTCAGACTACGGCGGAAGAAACCAGGGTTATAATAAGTCCCTTCTTGTTTGACGGCAGTAATTTCTTATTCCTGCTATCCTGCTATGCTATCCTGGCTGTGATGACCTCACAGACTTCACTATTCAATAATGCTAGAATGATCGTGGATGCGTTATTTTCTGTCAACCCGATGCATACAGCGAAATTTCATTGTCAATATCAGCCACCATGAAACGAAAAAGCTTTTGTATACTACTTAAATAATTAGCGACTATTTCTTAAAAACATATATCATGTTACTTACATACACAAGTCGACCACATGTTTGAATATAACCGAATAGCTGTTTTTCCAATACAACAATTTTACAAGATTTCTTACTCACTGACAGGATGCTAAGTTCACGAATGCTTGCAGTCAATGACCTTACTAAATGGAGTTACAAAATGTTTTTACATTGAGTGGACTATCTTCAAATGATTAAACTTCTAATTTATATTATATAGCTTATGAAATTTACGTAACTAATTTCCAACAAAAATATTTAGAGAACAAGAGTATCAATTTATTTTTCTTGTATCTTCGAGTGACTAGTAAGCATCTTATATTAAAAGGAAAGTTCAGTGCTATTAATATAACATGATTCGTAATAAAAGATAAAAGGTTTAAAAGGTTTTAAAATAATATGAAATCGGAGGATTCTTTTCATAATTATTTTAAACTTGTATTCTCTATGAAATAAATAAATATACATACACCCAACAGTCATTTACGAAATCCAGAACCCACACTGAGATAGCATTTGTCTATTTTTAGAGGTATTTATTGCCTACCTACAATAATTATAAACAATTTAATCGATCGATCTCGTTTTAAAGCTGGCTTCTAACCAATTGTGCTACGGAGGTTCTACTGTTGTATCTCACCAGTAATACATATTGTATTACATAACATGTTTAGTGCTATGGCTAAGTCAATCTATTTCATCTATAAGAGAAAAGATGTTTAATATTGATATGGTCACGATACGATGGTGTTTGGTTAGCTAATTACGTAATAACCCGCTAAATGATTGCATTGGTCGCAGTATGATTTTGCCTATCCTTGACGAAATTCTCCATATCCTTTGTCATATCCTTAATTTTTCCTTATCCAACTCCGTTTTCCCCTCCTTGTGGAAAGAGGCCGAAGTAATTCCCCTACCCAAAAAACCTAATCCTGTATCTTTCTCTGAATACCGCCCTATATCCATTCTCCCCTTCCTTTCTAAAGTCCTTGAGAATCTTGTTCATCAACAATTATGCTCCTTTCTAACTCATTACAATCTCCTTAATCCTTTCCAGTCTGGATTTCGTCATGGATATGGTACCACTACTGCACTAGTTCATATTACGGATGACATCAGAGCTGCGATGGAGAATGGCAAGCTAACGGTACTAGCTCTGCTAGACTTTAGCAATGCTTTCAACGCCGTTGACTTTGATGTCTTACTGACTACACTGTGCTCTATTAACATATCTCCAACGGTAATTGACTGGTTTCGTAGTTACCTGACAGGCCGTCGCCAGCGCATTCGTGTCAAGGACTCAGTGTCTTCGTGGTGCGACACACTTACTGGCGTCCCTCAGGGCGGCGTTTTATCTCCTTTACTCTTCGCTGTTTTTATTAATTCTATATCAAAAAATCTGATTTCTTCCTACCATCTGTATGCAGATGATTTACAAATATATTATCATGCTCCTGTGGACAGGGAGACGGAGGCTATTAACTCTGTCAACAGGGATCTTGAGAGTATTAGCAGATGGAGTGAGTCTCACGGGCTATTAGTCAACCCTGCTAAGTCCCAAGTCATTGTTGTTGGCAGCTCCAGGTTGATTTCTAAATTAGATATGGATAACTTACCTCAAAGTATGTTTGATGGTTGCACTATTCCATTCAGTGATACTGTTAAGAATTTGGGTGTAATCATCGACAAAAACCTATCCTGGGGTCCCCAATTGCAACAAGTAAGTCGCAAATTGTTTGCTGCAGCGGGGTCCTTGCGGAGATTGCGGAATTTTCTACCGATTTCCACGAAAATCGCACTGGTTCAATCTCTTCTTTTTCCCCTCCTTGATTATGCTGATGCTAGCTACCTCGACCTCACCGAAGCCCAAATGGAAAATTTTGAGAGACTTCAGAATTTCTGCATTAGATTCATATTTGGTCTTCGCAAATATGACCATGTTTACGAATATCGTATCAAACTCAAGTGGCTATCAATACGTTTTCGCCGTAATACTCGAATTCTTTCCCTTTTATACGGTATTTTGTACAATCCCTCTAGCCCCCACTATCTTAAAAACCGTTTTAAATTCCTCGGTCAAACTCATGCACGAACTCTTAGATCAACAGAGAATTTGATCCTAGAGATTCCCAAGCACAGCACATAATTTCTAAGCAAATCCTTTACAGTTCATGCTGCTCGCTTGTGGAACGAATTACCATTGTCTGTCAGACAAGCTGTCATTACCAAGTTTTAAGAGACTTGTCAAGATACACTATCTCTCTCTGACTGCCTCGGTGGCGTAGTTGTACTACGGTACGGTTACAAAGCTGAGGTCTCGGGTTCGAATCCCGGGTTGGGCAAAGTGATATTGGATTTTTCTATTCATTATCAGCCCAGAGTCAGGAATTTGTGCCCGATATGGCGATAGGCTCGCCACCTATCACATTGTGGGACGGAACATACAAGGCGAAATGTGGGTGTCCTGGCACCTCTGCCTACCCCTTCTGGGAAAAAGGCGTGAGTTTATGTATCTCTCACTGCAGTAACGTATTATCCTGTTATATATATATTTCTGATCCTCTTTACTTATATCATCATTATAGTTAGCTCAATATATATTAGTATGTATGTATGTATGTTTGTATGTATGTTTGTGTGTATTTATATTATGTAAATTAATATAATATAACATGTACATCAATTATTATCATTATTGTTTATTCTCTCACTGTTTGCACTACTCTATATTTCAATTTCTCAAAAATCCAGTCCTTCCAAAGGTTGCCTGGAAGAGATCGCAGCTTGCGATAAGGCCGCCTATTGTAACCATGCCTTTAGTTTTTAAGTATTTTGTATGCGTCTTTCTTTTGGTGTACAATAAAGCATATATAAATAAAAATAAAAATAAATAACCCTTACGAGACTCAATACCTTATGTAGGAACTGGCTTGATAAACCGACTTGATATTACATGGGGCCCTACTATATTCATCCGAAACGAAGTTCAAAACTTCGGACGATCGAAGTTTTTTATACGATACGAATGTAAAACTCTGTAAAAGTTCGAATTTGTATAACGTACATCGTAACTAGTAAGTCTATGGTTACGACCATAAGTCAATAACGACCATAAGTATATGTAGGTACATTCGCATCGTATATAAACTTTGATCATCCGAAGTTTCGAAATTCGTTTCGGATCAATGTAGTAGAGCTCCTGATATTGCATGGATCTCATATTTTTACGGTAGAAGAACTGAGCTGCGAAACTGGGTTGTTTTTTACAAGTTTTTACGTGAATCAAATGTGGACTTCCATCAAAATAGTGGAATTATAATGTAGTCACAAGAAGTACCGTTGGACTGCCATAACCAATCTGATATAACAAAGCCCAAAGGGAAAGCGGAACACTTTCCGCTTCCCTATTACCAGCACGGTTTGCACCAAAAGCTACATTTGTAGTTTACAACTGTATGTATTATTAGCAAACTAATAAACATTTAACACACTAGCCCGCTGACATACAAAATTTAATAAGCTACAAAAGCTATATAATAGTTAGTTCCATAAATACATCCAACAGTCACATCACATACATAGTCTACACACTAATATCGAGTCTTGTCTCGTTGGTAGCAAGAACGACGAGAGACTTTTTGGTCTCACAAACACCCAGACTTGAAAGAAATACCTGTGTTTCACACAAATATTTGATTCGGTGCGAGGATCGTACCCGCAGCCTCTTGTTTCACAGCCGGCGTCTAACCACTGCGCCACGGAGGCTGTCAATAAATGAAGGGTTCCCTTTAGTTAGGTCATTGTACCAGGCCCGAACAAAATAGGGAAACATCACATATGGTCGCGATCCTCAGCGGTGAGGGAACGAGGACAAAGAAGGTCATTATAAAAACAAAAAAATGTTGTCCATTTCTTTAGCTAAACTGCAGTGTAAATAGACTTTTGTTTCTGGTTTGAAGGACATTGCTACTGTAACTATTATATATATTTGACGGGGCGAGATGGCTTATTTAGTTTGGAGTAACTATTATATATATTTGACGGGGCGAGATGGCTTATTTAGTTTGGATACATGGCAATAGTGTTGACTTGTTGGATCTTTGTAGATGGAAATAGATTTGTCTTTGGAAAATAAGATTTAAAGTGGGCAACACCCGAATGGAGTCGCACGCGGCAACACTGCTTACTTGTCTCAAAATGAAAGGATGACTTTGACAATGTAGAGGAAAACTATCCCATTTTGAAAGCAAGGCGGAATCGCACTCGTGTGAACCCGTTGACTTTAAATCTGTTTTCATACTGGAAAATCTCTGTAACTTTGAATTCTAAATTATATTGGAACATTAAAACTAATCATGGCAATAGAACAACGAGTTTATTATGCTGCTATAGACTACTGGAGACCGCCGGCGATACATACGTATGGACGACTCACATGAACTGATGGCGGAAGATTTAGGCAATCAGTCTGATTCCCCGTCATATTATACACACGGGAGCAAAAAAATCGACTCAGAGCGCATCTTTGCACTAAAATGTCTCTAGGACGAAAACTTTAACATAAAATAAATTTTTATGTTCAACACCTTACAGTTCTGAGTCTTACCTATAAGGTCACACCAAAATTTGCAGTCTCATCTTTTCTGCTACTCAATAGGCCGCTGTGATAGGTCAAGAGAAGATATTACACTCGTCAGCCCTGCATTCATTGTGAGTTTATGAGTCCCATAAAAGCCCATCTGTTAGCCTAATCTCTATCAGGTGCCCTTTAAACGTACACATCTGCTTAATTACGAGTAAACAATATTACCTGGAAATGGACACAATAAGTGAAATTGCGGCCCAAGTGGTTGCATTATTGGAAGAAGGAAAGACACAACGCGAAGTTGCTCGAGTGCTGCACATAAGTCAGTCTGCCGTTTCAAGAGTATACAGAAGATACCAGGACACTAGAAGCTTTAGTCGGAGAAGAGGTTCTGGCAGACAGCGGTCCACATCAGAGAGAGATGACCGATTAATTGTCAGCACTTCACTGAGAAATCGGGCTCTATCAGGCGTCCAAGTTCAACAACAACTCAGAGAAACGCGGGGTTTATCTGTCAGTAGGTGGACAGTAAGAAGACGACTCAAGGCAGCCAACCTTACCCCAAAACGACCAGTGAGAGGCCCCAAACTAACCACAGCCCACCGTGCAGCTCGTCTTCGTTTCGCTAGAGAACACGTTGATTGGACATACGATCAATGGCGCACCGTATTATTCTCTGATGAGAGCAGAGTCTGTCTGCATGGCAGCGATAGAAGAGGACGAGTGTATAGAAGGCCAGGAGAGAGATTTGCACAATGCTGCATAGCTGAAAATGTTGCTTTTGGAGGAGGGTCTTGTATGGTGTGGGGTGGCATTTCAATCGAAGGGAAAACCGAGTTGGTTTTTGTAGAAACTGGGGAACGGCAAAGAGGTCTGACTGCAGAACGATATATTGAAGAAATTTTGGGAGAACACGTTATTCCTTACGCAGGATTTATAGGCGAAAACTTTGTTCTGATGCACGACAATGCGCGTCCACACACAGCAACCTGCGTACGACAATACCTACATGAAGTGCAAATAAAAATTATGGACTGGCCAGCGCGTAGCCCGGACTTAAATCCTATTGAACATTTGTGGGATCAACTCAAAAGGAAAGTTCGAGCAAGAAATCCTATCCCAGCAACCAAAGACGAGCTTAAAGCTGCACTTTCGGAGGAGTGGGAAGCTATACCGCAGAATAACGTGGTCAAGCTTATTAAAACAATGAAAAACCGATTGCAAGCTGTAATTAGGGCAAGGGGGGGTAACGAATATAAATAAAACAGTATATCGATAAAAAACTTAGCGTAGGCCCTTCAGTATATTTGGAGCATCAAAAATATGTCCGTTAAAGCGCGCTAAAGTAAATATAAAATTAACTTAATAGATTTTGTCTAAATGGTGATATGAATTACTACTTTTTTTCCAATAAATTTCAGACAAAAAGAAGCAGTTTAAAAATTGTTGTTGAGTGACGAGTAATTTCAATAACGTTCTAAGGTTCTATTACCTATAGATGCAATGCAGAATCGCACCACTTACGTCGGAATACTTTAAGCGCTCTATGCCTTGTCATATTTATACCAATGACTCAGCATTTTAGAGGTTTAAAACGATGTTTTCTTTACGCAAATTATACAACCTGGCTTAAAATAACCTGAAGAACAATGATGCAGATTATGTTCAGTGGTTATTTTTGTACAAAAACACTATTCTGGTCGATGTTTATGCAATAATTTCTCGAAGCGGTTACGTTGTCTTCATGCATCATCGGAGTTTCAAAGAGCGTGTTTCCGCTTAAGATGTATTGGAAAACTAATCTTTAGGATTGAGATTAGATAATATTCGTAATTACGAATAGCAAGATTTTGTTTTGCTCTTCCAGTAGCGTGATTTTTAGTTTTTAAACCCTTATGTATTTATAGATGGACAGTTCGTATTTATATCTGCTATTATTGTAATTAGATTCCTGTAAAGAATCTTATTGCTATATTTCGTTCCCAACAAAACTTCATTACCACAATTTGCTGATTGACTAATTGCATCACATTGAGTTCTCTTGATTTGTTAGTTGCAAATTGGTATATAATATGTAAAGCAGGCTCTAAGTTAAATCATTTATATCTTGTAAGCAAGCACTGAAACCCACAACATGGAAACTATATCCTTTTTATATATTTGTTGAGCTTCAGTACAGAATTTTGATTGCTGACCCACGGCGGCTATTGAGAAACACTGCGCTATTGATAGACAAAAAAATTATTCAAATATCAAAGTACTCATGACAGTATAGCATGTTCCAGATGATTGCCGAAAACGACCAACAAAACACTTCGGCACCGCAACGCGGAGCACCTCCATTAGACATTGACCAGAAATTCATAGATTGTCCACATTTTCTTATCATTATAATAAATAACACCCCACAGTCACATACATAGTCCAGACCCCACACTAAGATTGAATCTTATCTCATGTGTATCAGGAACTAGAGACTTTTCGGTCTTTTATACAAACAAATCCGAAAGAAATATTTGTGGGCCATGATTAATTATATCTACCTTCTATTATAAACCATGGTCAAATGTGCCCTTTAGAGTGGTTAAATGAATACATTTAACCACTTTATGGGGCTTATTTTTAATAGAATCTTATACACTGGCCTCATATTATATTAATTCTACTACTAATGAGAGAGAGACAGTGTGTGTCAGATTTACCATCAATAATTAATGGCAATGACGAAAGACTGTCCAGTAATTGATTCTACGAGGATTTATTTATTTAATAAAGGTACACAAAACAGGATACAATCAAATAAGAAATATAAAAGATTAGCTTATTCATATTATGGGATTCAGCAATTGTGGTCATACCCCCATTTTGGATTAAGTACATTTATTTAGTGCAGGTGTGATACGAATAATTGGTTCTACTGTTTCTGTATTTTAGATTCAAGCACCAAAACACGGAAGATTTGATTATTGTTTTAACTCTACTCTATCAGCGCCGGATCTAGGTATTTTACAAGGCGGGGCAAAAACTGAAAAATGCCGCCCCCACCTGCCTATATTTTTATCTCAATCATAATCATCATTTTTAACAACCATTTGACACAGGCCTTCGGGAAAGAACGCCATTTTACCACCAGGTTAAGCATTTTTTAAAAGTGCGTGGTGGCCTGTTGGTAAACGGACTAGACGCGACTGCCAACATGTTCACGGTGGTCGCAGGTTCAAATCCCAGGGCACACCTCTGACTTTTCGGAGTCATGTGTGTATTGATAGTCAATCACCACGCACTAAAACGGTGAAGGAAAACATCGTGAGGAAACCTGCATACCATAGCGATTTATATAAATTTCTATGGTATGTAAGTCCGCCAACCCGCACTAGGCCAGCGTGGTGGACTATATGGCCTAACCACTCTCAATCGTACTGTCGATTGTAGAGGAGGCCCGTGCCCTGCAGTGGGACGTATATGGGCTGATTCAGATAAGCATTTTTTACACGCTTTATATAAGGTTCACTTGTATGTAGCTTCACTTTTGAGGGTTAACGTCACTCGCGTCCGTAGATTTTGACTCTAGTTTCACTACATGTGACCCCATGGGTAGTGCCAAATGAATGACACATTTCGTGGTCGTAAGACTTAAGTGTCCGACCAGGTAGCGACCCACTCCATGGGGCATAAAGACCGCCATAGTGATCCCCGTAAGGGACCAGTTTCCGGGATCAGCCCGTGTTATTACAGTCTTTCGAGGGGCTTGACTCCGGGCATGAGGTTGTACCGTGCGGGTATTTTCAGTCCCTGTCGAAAGGAAAAGTGTTGCCCCCTGGTCAGGAAGACCCGTAGAAACGGTTGTTCGCTGGCCGCCCGCGGTACAGTACAGGGGCCCAATCGTGGCTAATCACCACGAGACGCTGCCTCACCATGCGCATAATCTTGGGTGGCTCCGTCGGCGTCGTGCCGATTGCAGACCGGATGTGGGGTCCCGGTGGCTCATCCCGGGAGGGTACGGGGGCCTTTCCATCTGGCGAATCAATTCGCCACCTGCCGACCCTTTCGTGCCGGTGTCCATTCGGCCTTAGGCTCCTCGATGCCTCTTTATCAAATCCATCCCCTCAACCTCTTGACAGTGCAATTAAACAGAGCAGGTCCTTCAGCGGTGCATAACCCCACCACCGCGTTCACTTACGGTTCACGGACTCCATACGAACCTCAATGACTTCCACCATAATCTCGAGACGGCCCGGCCTGCTTTGCTCTTCTTGACGGAGACGCAGATTCGTTTGTTTTTCGTCCGGCCAAAAATTCCTACCTGCTATACTCCGTTTATTCACTTAAAGAAAACTTCAAGCTGAAAGCCGGAGTATGCTTGTATGTACGGTCGGACATCTGCTGTTGCCGTTTGCGCAACGTTTGCCCGTTTGGAAGACCTCTCCTGGACGTGCACGTGGATCTTAGTTCCCTGAACCGCATCTACGTGTGCCTTTACAGGTCTCATAACGGGGAAAATGAGACGACTCGGCTGTTCAGGTATCTTAGCCAGGCGGCTAATGATGCGCGGGCGCAGTTCCCGCCGGCCGAAATAGGGATCTTCTTGGGGGTCTTGATCGTCTTAGTATTCAATGCACATCACGAACTATAGCTAGGCTCTCCAAGACTGATCATGCTGGTTCCACTGGCCTCTGGGCACTTGCGATCAATTTTTGTTTGGGTCGTCAGTACCATTCGCTTCACCTCCACGTGCCGTGCAGGTTGACCGGAGGGTCTGGCATTACTCGTCGGCAGATTGGAATGGTGTATAAGTTTATTTCTCATCTATCCCTTGGAGTTCGTGAGGAAACCTGCATACCATAGCGATTCATAAGAATTTCTATGGTATGTAAGTCCGCCAATCCGCACTAGGCCAGCGTGGTGGACTATATGGCCTAACCACTCTCAATCGTATTCTCGATTGTAGAGTAGGCCCGTGCCCTGCAGTGGGACGTATATGGGCTGATACAGATACAGATACAGATCCCTTGGAGTTGTTAGTTCTCTCAAAGAAGCCTACAATCGAACCATCAAGGCCTACAAGAAGGCCTACATTAGAGCGGATGCCCAGCGCGTTAGAAAGATCAGGCGTGCGTTGGCCAATCACCCAACTAGCAGTCCTGCTTATTGGAGTTTGGCCAGGGCCGTTCAATCTAACTTCTGCCGTCCAGCGTTGCCACCGCTGAGATATCCGGAAGGGTCGCTGGCCCACAAGCCGCAAGAAAAAGGCTGCCTTAATGGCAAATCTCTTTGCGGCTCCTTCTCACCTCGAGGACTGTGGTTCCCAGAGGCTGCATACACTTTCTGATTGCGGTTTCTCAATAGCGGATATCCGAATAAGGCAGTGTGATGTGCGGCATGAGCTATGGTCTTTCGATATTCGAAACGCCAGTGGCCTGGATAGAATACCGGCGGTGGTTTTAAGAGCTTGTGCAGCCGAGTTGTTTCCTGCAATGACTTGCCTCTATCGAGCGTCCTACCGCGCAGGAGTTGTGCCTGAATCTTGGAAGGAGGCCAATGTGCAATCGATCCCCAAAAAGGGTGATCGGTCAGACCCTACCAACTATCGCTCTATCGCTACCACCTCAGTAATGTGTAAGGTCATGGAGCGGATCATAAACTCTCAATTGATCCGCTACTTGATCACTCGTTGATCATTTGGATCACTCATTAATCAGTGTCAGACATCGCGGATTCCGTCAAAATCGACCAACAGGTGAAACTTCTTGCGTTTGTCCTGTATCGCTGGGGTGAAGCGATTGACTGGCGTGGCGAGGCTCTTGCTATGAGCCTTGATATAGCCAAGGCTTTTGATAGGGTCGGCACCGTCGTCTTCTTTCCAAAGTTCCGACATACGGTCTGCCCTACAACCTGTGTTCGTGGATTTCTGGCTTTCTGCATGTGCGTAGAATACGTGTGGTCGTCGACGGATACGCTTCGGCGCTCATGTCGGTAAAAGCCGGAGTTCCTCAGGGCTCGGTGCTGTCGCCCACGCTGTTTATTCTCCATATCAATAATATGTTGTCATTAGGCAACATTCATTGCTATGCAGATGACAGCCCTGTTTTACCGCTATGGGCTTCCGGGTTGCCGGCTCGACACTGTGAGGGGACGCGAAGATCTTGACATTGAGCTCACATGGGTTTCCAGGAATATGGTTTAATACAATGCCAAGAAAACCCAGGTGTGTGCGTTCACGTACAAAAAATACCCGTTCTCTCCCTTCTCAATTTTTCAGGGTGCTTTCCTCGCAATGCAGTATGACCTGAATATCCTTCGTGTGGATATACGCTGTGTATATCCATCTCAATCCAAGGAATCACGTCGAGGGCGTCATATCTGCCAGAGCACGCAAGCTTGGAGTCCTGAACCAGGTCCATCGTCTTTGTTTTTGAATATTAGCTAAAAGGGGTGGAAATAAAGGATAATTTCATAACTTAATAGAAGATGGGAAGGACCCAAGAGAATGTTTTATGTTGATTTTTGTAAAAAGCTTTCGGAGAGTTTACAATGTAATGTAGTTGTAGCGGTATAACGTTGGTTTGCTTTTACGACCATAGTATCATAATATAAACGTAAACGAAGTCGCGGAAAAACTCCTGTACCAAATAAAATATGTTTTTTCGCTCGGTTAATCAACAAAACTAACTAGTAAACACAATTGAATATTTCAAACCAAACGTAGTCGTTGAGATCGATGAAGGAGTTTCCAAATATAACTTCATCTGTTTTTCATACGCCCCTATCGCCTAGCCATCAATATTTGCTCCCCGCAAAAAAAAAATTAGGTAAATTCTGCAGTGCCCGTGTTACGATATTGGTCAGTTGAGTAGTTTTCTCCCAAGATTCAATATGCCGCCCCCTGAACTTGCCGCCCGGGGCACAGACCCCGTCTTGCCCCCCCCCCCCCCCCCCCTAGATCCGGGCCTGTACTCTACTCCTACTACTCTTTACCAAGGTAAATTTATAATGGTTTCTTAGATTTACGCGAATGTTACACATTGAAATAAAACTATTATTTACGGATTTTATCGCGAATTTAGTTTAATTTTTACATTTTTAACTTCCTGACGTTTCGATTACTTTACAGCTTTCGTGGTCACGGGGCGGACTGAGGTATTAGACGTCCGCTCTGTGACTGTTACAATTTAACTACCCTTATTTTACAATTATTAATTTAAAAATTAATTTTAAATATCTAGTCTATGTTTGCGATCCGATCTACGCAGAAGGAGCTCACTGTGTCTTGAGGTCTGGCAGTTGGTCTTTTGGGTTCCGATTCCGAAATTATTATTATTTATTATTATATGATGCCAAGTTGTGTCGACATGCTGTGTCGCCAGGCTGGCGGTTTTGGTATGTACATCGCCTTATAAACTGGGAGAGACTTTTGTCTAGGTCTTGAAGTTATAAGGTTAATAGTAAATTATAAATCTCTAATGGATGGTGAATGCATTTATCGATCATTGATCGATTCCGATTCAAAAGACCAACTGCCAGACCTCAAGACACAGTGAGCTCCTTCTGCGTAGATCGGATCGCAAACATAGACTAGATATTTAAAATTAATTTTTAAATTAATAATTGTAAAATAAGGGTAGTTAAATTGTAACAGTCACAGAGCGGACGTCTAATACCTCAGTCCGCCCCGTGACCACGAAAGCTGTAAAGTAATCGAAACGTCGGGAAGTTAAAAATGTAAAAATTTAACTAAATTCGCGATAAAATCCGTAAATAATAGTTTTATTTCAAAGGTAAATTTATCTTTATGAGGGTATTATGTTTAGCAGCTTAAAAATGAAACTTATTTATAAGAGAACATTTCTCGTTAAGGCTATTATAAAAAGTTATTATTAAAGTCACCTTATGGTCACATACAATAAAGCTCTAACCCACACTAAGATACCAGTGTAGTGTCGTAGATATTAAGCTCACTTTAACACACCAAAGCCGCCGACCAGCCGTCCTATGTCGGCAACTTATTGTATGCTGCTTAATTCATTGCAACTCAGATACTGTTGTCGGCGACATATCAGAGGCGCGATATAACATAAGGAAAATTTTTAAGACGTTGTTGCATGTCGCCGGGCAACTAAGCACAACGGTCGTCAACATTCCGCCAACATCTCGGCAGGTAAACATGAGCGAGTATTTGCCGACATGATTCTATTTTTATATACACAGCCTCCGTGGCGCAGGCGGTTAGACGCCGCCTGTGAAACGAGAGGCCGCGGGTTCGATCCCCGCAACGAGAGAAATGTTTGTGTGGCCCACAAATATTTCTTTCGGGTCTGGGTGTTCGTGAGACCGAAAAGTCTCTCGTAGTTCCTGATACCCACGACACAAGACTCGATCTTAGTGTGGGGTCAGGTCTATGTATGTGACTGTTGGGTGTTATTTATTATTTATTATTATTTACTAGCGGTCGGGCCCGGCTTCGCCCGGGTGCAGATAGTTTTTGAGTCCAATCCACATCAAGAACATATTATTTCGCGTGTCTACTAACTATATTTCCCGCGTGCCGTCGACTATATTTCCCTTCCGTAGGAGAGGACATCCCGTGCCAACAATTTGAATTTGAAAGAGTAGAAAATATGTATATTTGGTTTCCTGACTCATCCCACGGGAACACTACATTTTTCGGGATAAAAAGTAGCCTATGTGTTAATCCAGGGTGTCAGCTATCACTATACCAAATTTCATCAAAATCTGTTGAGCCGTTTTTTCATGAAAGAGTAACAAACATCCATACAAACTTTCACCTTTATAATATTAGTAAGGATTATTATTTATTATTATATGATGCCAAGTTGTGTCGACATGCTGTGTCGCCAGGCTGGCGGTTTTGGTATGTACATCGCCTTATAAACTGGGAGAGACTTTTGTCTAGGTCTTGAAGTTATAAGGTTAATAGTAAATTATAAATCTCTAATGGATGGTGAATGCATTTATCTATCTAACGCAAGTGTCTCATAAATTCAAATTCGAGGTCCAAATAGTTGACGATCTCTGCTCGCTGTGAATTGTTACCGTCTTGTCTATAAATGAAGTAACTGTCATCGGCAATACAGAACCACCATCAAACCGCCGAGATGTCACAACGTTTTCTGCATGTAACGGTACTCGATTATTATCTTTTTCAATTGACTATATCGTGAGTCGTGCAGTGCTAGTGGACAAGATCTAGTGTTTATCAACTTAGCTTGAGTATTCCCTATTCAATGTCAATTGGCTGTGAAATTCAATAGTTCAATATTTTTTACAAATTCATTTACTTTGGTTATCTGAATAAAGCCTTCACGCAGTTCAATAGTATGTAATTGACTGAACTATTGTTATTTTAATTTCATTATCAGGAATCTCATAACTAATTCTATTTTGAATTCAGTTTCTCTGAATACGTTGTAGCTTTTCTGTTGTTTTTGTGAAACAAATTATATTTATTTATGCCTTTACACTTTATATAAATTTATTTTAGGGCGCTTAAATTTCGACAGGTCTATTTTAATAAGTGTTGAAAAAGTCATTGAACTGAAAATTATTTTAATTGAGCACGTGCCTACTAAACCTGAATTTGTTATTTCTGTGCTAGCGATCACAAATCCTTATTATGTTCAAAGTATGTTTTAATTTTAAAAACTGTTCTAAATTCAAATTGTATCTTTTTTCTTATTTACAGAAATGGTTTTGGTACATTCTGACTATGCAAGCGGTGTCAATATGGACACCAGTGCGAAGTGTTACAGTCCGAACACCACCAGGCAATCCATCCACGATAGAGGCGCAAGCAAAATTCTTTCAGTAAGTAGTTCACTTTAATTTTTAATTTCACTATTCATTTAGCTTCATCCAATAGGAGTAGAAAGCGGCCTCGTAACAATTATTTAAATCTTAACCTTCGTTCCACTCGAGATCAATTATCGTAATCATGGTATGCAAATAAAGCTTCGTTTCATTTGCGACAGGATATTTTTTCTTTTGTTTACTCAACTTCTGATTAAGATTGTGCAGCGATAAAACTGTGCAACCAATTAACGCTTGCAAAGCCATTTATATCCGGTGCAATACTTTATATAAAAAATCTAAGTTATTTACCGACAATACTTTCAGCAGCACGCAACAGCCAGTTGAGATTTACAAGTAAATAATTAATACAAAATCTTCGCAAAATTATAAATTAATTATATTATACTGAAAATAAAATAAGGGAGCAGGTTCTTAGCAGTAATATTATTTATGTATCAAGTACTTATTATTATAACTGTGTACACCATTTGATGATTTGACATGACTGATAGAAATATATCCCAACATTTTTCCTTTAACTACTCATATTTGTAAACATCGACCTGATTCAATCAATAAATCAATTCTACATTTAACTTGAACATCACCAATGCTCAATAGCAACAACTTCACTTACATCACACACACTCACATAGTGAAAAAATATAATTTGCTTTATAGGGATTTTTTCTCAGTACAGTTGAGCCCTTACAAGATAGAGTTCGGTCACGTCTGCGAGGACCCTGACACATGGGAGCAACGATACGAGAGGAAAGACTTTAAGAACCACAGAGACATGGGAAAAGTAACACACATTCTATCTTGCTCTGTCACTAACTGTTCTATGTTTCTTTCTCTTTCTCGCTTCGCTTGGCTTGGCTGAAGGTACAGACATTTGCCTACGTCGGAGGACTTCGATCAGGGCCATCGTTTGGGAAGCGAACGCCACTTCACTGAGCGACATGAGAGGTCAAGACCCTCAGCGGGACAGTTCGCTGCTAAAGTATGCTTTCAATGCTTTATAATTTATGTATATGTTATCTCCTTTGAGTATTGTCTCCTTAAGTATTTGAATCTAATAAAACCTTTTTTTTTATTTGATGTCGCTCGTCGTCTAGCGTTTGTTCGTACTCATGATTGTGTAAAATTAATCATTGTTCTTGCATCTCTCCATTGCCGTATGCATTTATCTAAGCTGCTAATTTTCCATGATCTGTGCTATTAACAATAATGCCTTCTACTTTTCTTTTCCATACTATTTTATGATTTATTCTGTAATCAAATTAATACAATAAATAAATCACAATATGTTAAACTAAATATTATTTTACAATAGGTTCGTTGGGGTGACAAAAAAGGTGGATATGGAGAACATTATTGGGACTTAAACCATGCTGGGCACGCTGGAAACCATGGCAATGATGACTATGAAAGCGATTCTGATGATGGCTCGTATCATGACAACGATAAAAATGAACATTACAATGAACCCAGCGAAAACACTTATGGTACTGAAGAATATGACCCAGAAAGAGCTAGTTATGAAGAAAATGGACGAGCAAAAAGAGCCCATCCACCACCATCACGAAGGGCTGCAGCTGAAAAGAAGGGTTATGAGGAAGGAGCGAAACCACAAAAACAGAAAAACCGAGAGATATTACAAACAGCTGCATCACAGGAAGCAAATTACTCTGATGAAGAAGAAACATATACAAAACAAAGAAGACCACAACAAAGAAAAGAACAAAGTGAGGAGTATAAGCCAAAAAGCGAACGGAATCAATTAGTGTTGGTAGTCAGTAAGAAAGATGATGATGAACAGCCAACTGAAGCGCCTAAGAGGCAACCAGAGCGAAATCATTTCGTACCATACGAAGGTGGAGCAGGAGTGAGGCAACACCTACACCCTGACGTTTCTGCAGCAGCCACAGTTCCCAGATTATTCTTAGAACCGTCGACTGGACATGTTGTTGATAGAGCGACCGGCCAAGCGTATGTCTTGCAGCCGATTGCTGTTAATCGTTACAATTAGTTTTAAGTTTAGTACAATATCATTACCATTTAAGTTGTTTTAAATATTTATTACTCTGATTAAAAAATAGAAAACAATTTGTCTTTTTTTGACAACCCCATTCGTAACCATATTATAAAATTATTTAATTTTAATTCCTATTTTATCAGGTTGGCCATCTTAGTTGCTATACATCATTGTCTGCCTCACGTGGCGACACGGCTTGTTATAATGGTTTATTCTAGGATTTCAAACAATTTTCTTGGATAAAAAACCGGTTTATCTAATCTTTTGAAATTGTCGAGAAGCATAACTTATATTTTAAGGAAATTGAAGTTATGCTTTTACGTCAGTAAATAAAATTTGAAAATTTGTAAAAGTATTTATTTGAATTATTTTTATGTGTAGTGCAAACAAAAGAATTAAATAAAGTGGCTATTTACCACTCCAAAAAATCATGATAACATTTTTGCTTGCTTGATATTGACTAAATATATAAAAAAAAGCAATTCCACGCCGTAAAGTAACATTCAAATTATTATTAATATTATCTTAAATCATAAATACTCTGACGTGTTTCGTACAATGCCTCTTGCCCTTTGGACGCAAGAAAGGTCCTATCTATTGTGATGTTTGAATGCGATGCAAATCAAGGGGTCATTGGTGGTCTTTCTCACGTCCCTTTACCGGTCATACAGGTTTGATAGACAAGAAGATAACGTAATTTTTTTTTAATAATTTTATTTTTGCTATTGTAAAGTGGGATGCAGACAGTGGCATGTCGCATGATTTTAATCGTAGATTTAGAAAATGCATTATCTTTATTGCACACCACATGCAGGTTACAATTTAATAGGTATGTGAACGAGACCGCCTTCGAACAGCCTCGTTCAATTGTAATGTTCGGGATCATTTAATGATAATTACTTTTTTTTTTCAAATCTTTTGTCCGGGATAAAACAGGAAAATGTTTTAGGCCAAAGCATAAAAAAATTGCATAATTAATTTCGGGATCAATGATATTTTTTATCGATACTATGAATGACCATTCTCCTTTTTTGCACTTTACATTTTAAATCTAAAAGTCATATTTGCATTTCCTAATAGTTAATTCTATCACAGACACAATTAACAATGTCTGACATACAATATATTATAATCAATCATGAATAGCGTTTTAATAATCAGATACACAAAGCCGCAAAGACAAAGCAACAATCATAATTATTTTCAATTCAGTTAACCGTTATACAAACAAATGGGACAGGTTGTTTTTATTACATAGGGGAACAATAATGGACCACAATCTCCCCTTGGGTCCTTTAGACCCACAGATGGAATACAGGCACGCGTCAGAGATGAAAAAATGATCAATGAGGGTTAATACAAAAGGTGTTTGCAGTATCCGAATATGATGCTGATAAAAGATTTCATATTTCGACACCTTTTATGAAAGTAATATTATGTGATCAATAGCTGTAAATATTTAGCTATTTTATTTATGGAAAATTGTGATGATTCTTTACGATTCTTCGATTTCTGCTGGATAATAAAGCATTTTAGTGCTTCATTTCCATTTGTAGTAGTTTTTTAAGTGTACTCTTATTTCTTGTTAATTGTTCAACTTGATCCCCTCCTCTCCATTCCTAACCAGAACCACGCGTGCTGGCTTGCGAAGCCATAGCTTGTCGGTCCACACCATCCCGGCTCGAACCAAACGGTTCTCTAATTCTTTTTTGTGCCGCAACGTCAGGCTGTGGAATTGTTTGCCGTCTCACGTGTTTCCTCCTTCCTACAATCCTGGGTCCTTCCGCCGTAGCGTGAAGAGGCACCTTAGCAGGCCGGCATAATTGTTCCCATTGGCATGGGACTGCCGTCTGATGCCAATGGATACTCTGCCTGGGTGGCATTTGCGCTTACCATCAGGTGCAATGCCGCCACTATGCCGGGCCAGTTAAAAAAAAAATATCACATGTTCAATTCAAGAATCTTATTTATCTATTAAAATATTTTAATTTAAGTTACCATACGTTAACTCGAAATCACGTATGTTAGTAAAAAAATCTAAATCATACGACCATAATTCAGCTAATTTTCATTGATACAAATGACACGAGAAGATCAAACGTCGCGTCGAATATTCAAAAGTGAAAATAATAATAAAACTGCTAACATTCAAAGAGATAAATTATTTTATTACATTCCCACAAATTAATCCTTGCGAAATAACGGTCGGCACGTAGAATATTCGCAAGACGGTCAAAGGGTAAGGTCCACCCTTGAAAGACAAACCAGTTTGACCAGTTCTTCGTGGGAATATTGTCCACTGTTACTTGCAAACCATCAATAGCCAAGGGTGGCCTACACTTGTTTTCAAAGGGTTGAATATAATGAAAGGACAGCTTGGGGTACACACTGATCGGTGGAACATCGAGTAGTTTTATGTAGAATATATTTGTGTTATCCAGATAATCAATTATTTGTTAGAATACTATTTTAAATGATATTGTGCTATGCTTATTGCTGTAAATTGTCTCTATGGGTAATTTGTGTAGTATAAGTTAAATACGTAAGTATAAATTGTTGACGCGAAAAATATAATGTGGTCGTGTTAAAACTAATCTAATTATTACGTAAAAATAATAGTATTTGAAATAAATTTTATTATTTTATTTTATTATATTCTACAACTATTGAGAAACGAACATACTTAATTTTTTTTTACTTCTATTTAAGAAAAACTTTGTAGATATTCCCAAATAAAGATTCCACATATTTTGTTGATAAATCCAAGCATAAGAAATCTAATTTTACTAGTTCTATTCAAAAATAATATTATTACCCCAACAACAATTCCAACAACCCAACATTAAACGCACCCGTCAACCGTGTGTCACGCACTAGCAAAATTGCGATACATGCAAATAAAGGGTCATTTCACAAGCGCTGTCCCTATTATACTACGCTGTCCTTTCTCACACTGCGAAGCGGTCAAACTGGTTTGTGGACGGACCCTTTTCTATGGATTGTAGGACAGCACCTACTGTCTACCGTCTTCCCGGCCCATTGTCCACGAAACTGGTTTTGACACTATGAGAAAATGTAAAACATTTTATTTGGCCGAATTGTTTTTTATTTGGAATTTATTTGCGAATACTTTAATTAATTTTACTTATGGAAGTTCTCTCATATGTCAGAACTATGAGACCGCCTGGGTACGTAGCATCGCAATGTCTATTTCTCCCGCCAAATAGCAGTGTTAATGCACGGTTGTGTTCCAGATTGAAGTACATTGTAGCCAGAGACTGGGCATATTGAAACTCAACGTCTCTCAGGATGGCGAGCATAATGGAATTGCAAGCATTGTTTTGTAATTCAAGGTCGTTTTGCTACTGTTCATGAACAATCGTAATTAAAACATATAGGTAAGGCACTAGATAGTTTCTAAAGTAGTAAAACCAGACTGTCGTTAACAAGAACTACGGTAATAATAGGCCCAGTTTTGATAATTATCCATTATTTGAATATGAAGTTCCTTTGGATGCATGGTAGGCTGTAGCTACATCATCATATCAGCAGGCTACTACTTATAATAAAAAACTAAAAAAGCACGCTTGCATAAAAGATCCAACTGAAAACTAAAAAATAATTGATAATGAGTATAAGATTCCAAAGAAAATGGTGTAAAATACATACATTTTCTTGTTACAAAGCGTGGGGTGTGTACAACAATTACTTATTCTACAGCACGTTTTTTACGTTTCTGCATAATATAATGTCATATATTTTTTATATTCTTGCGTTGTCGTCGGTCTTGGATAAGTTTGCAAAGTTTGAGTTGAATCTGATCGTTCTAAGTAGGGCAAATCGAGCTCAAAGGAGTCGGTTACATACATACAAACATACAGGTGAAGCTAATAAAAGCGTGTTAAAAAGAAGGCTTAGATGGAGCGTATGAGCTGCCTGATTTACGGCCGATGCCAATAATCAATCGAAAAAATTAGAGTGAAGTCAATCTGGATTGTTTTCTACTTTTCGATTGGTGTCTTGTCAAGTTGCCATAGTTTTTTCACTACCGAGATTGATTATTGGCAATATAGTATCAGAAAAAAGATTGAGCTGTCAATCTAAAACGGCAAATTTTGGATTGGGATTGTTTATTGGCAGCTGCTGTTAGACGTAAGAATAGGCCGCGATGACAGGGAGTTTTTCTCTTGAAGGGCATTGAAACTCATGGATCTCGATATTGTGCTTCTAGAAAATAACAGTCCAGATTGGCGGAGTAAGACTAAACTTCATTTAATGTGGGAGTGGTTGAGAGGTTTTTTTCTCTAAAGGATATATTGTTGATGAAATAAATAACTATTAGTAGTAATCTCTAAGATTTTTTAGATTTTTAGATTTTGTAACCATACCTAAATAACTGAGAGTAACGAGTACCTAAATTCTTAACATCTGACATTAGAAGCACAATAATACTGAAATAAGGTTTATAATACTTGTTACTCTAAGACTGGTCTAAAGGATCTGACTACAAAAATGAATAAATTAACAGAACGGTATTTTAGAATAACTGTTACAATCATCAATTTCAATTTTTCATTTTAGGAATTTTATGTTTAATT
The DNA here is from genome assembly GCA_023078785.2 of Hyles euphorbiae. Lineage (NCBI taxonomy): Eukaryota > Metazoa > Arthropoda > Insecta > Lepidoptera > Sphingidae > Hyles > Hyles euphorbiae. The sequence goes on from CM041050.1 coordinate 11,718,182, forward strand.
ATAAATTGTATTATACATGTATATGTTACGGTAAATGTGATTAATTGAAAATTATTAATAATTTTACAAAATTATTAATAATAACCACATGTTTTGGTAATTATTAATAATTTTGTAAAATTATTAATAATTATGTAAAATTATTAATAATTTTCAATGGCTTTATGGATCAGTTAGGTCGACTGTGCCCAAAACCGACTCGGAACACCCCGACTTCACGTAGTCTTTTGGCTACCGACCCTAGAGTGTATATAAAAAGCCGGAGGCGCGGAGGGAGAGCAGCCCCCGCCCGCTGTAACGAAGGATAGGCAACCGTGCGAGCCGCAGCGGCTGGGGCTGGTCGCCGGAGGTGACCAGCAAGCCGAAGCTGCGGAGGTGAGCATGGGTGCCTATCTTTTGTTACGCAAGGGCGAAGGGGCTGAACTTCCCGTAGCGCCGGAGACGATGCAGAAGTAAATTTGTATTGACAACAAGTGTTTTAAGGGTTAGGTTGTTATAATAGATATTTCTCAGGAATGGTGCGTTACCTTTTCATGGGAGTGGTACCATGGGAGGTGCGCCACTTCCCCTCTCCTTCCACTCCTCCCAACCCACCCCCTCGTGCTGCCCTATTCTATATTCTACCACTTCGGCTCATTATTGTTTTGATTTTGATTCGCTTTACATCACTCTGCCTTACACTGCCACAAGTAACCTTGTTTGTGTGATCTCTGATTAATATAATTGTAAGACTGTGTTTAATATTATAAATAAATACCTGCTGGTCAAAAAACATTGAGTTTTTATTTATTTTATCACTTTCACCAATATGTGTCGTGAATTATTAATAATTACCAAAACATGTGGTTATTATTAATAACTTTGTAAAATTATTAATAATTTTCAATTAATCACATTTACCGTAACATATATATTTATTGAACTTCATACAATAAAGTTGTAGTATAGGCGGATTTAATGCCATTGGCATTTTGACCCGTTAACCTTTCGTATGCGATTGCTGATCTATAAATCATTAATTATTATACATCCGCATACGAAATTAATACAATAAGGTAAGTAATAGTTTAAACAACGAATAATAAGTACTCGGTTTTAAAAAGGATCCAACTAAAAAAGTAAAAATAATTTATAATGAAGCTAGGGTGCTTGCGGATAAGTAATTGTTGTAAGTACCCCACACTTTGTAACAATAAAATGAATTTATTTCACTCCTTTTTCTAAGTATTTGTTTCGACTAAAAAATCTATCCACGGCTATTTTATCAAAAGAAGATAGGTGCGTGTGAATTACCCAAAAGTATTTTTTTCGAAAACATAATTTTCTGAAAGTCCTAGATAAAGTAATACTTGTCATATTATTTTAAATTATTTTATTGTCATCTGTCCTCAAAAATCGATAAAGTTTGAATTAGATCTGACGGGTCTGTAGTGCGATTCACGTAATAAAATAAGTTCAGCTGCAGTGCAGTTGCGGTTAAGTTTCGATCAAAACAGCTCTTTTCGTGTTCTCGAAATACGCTCGCGTCAAGTTCGCGTCACCCAAACGTTTTAGCGTATTCTACTGCTGCGCGTATATGTCAGTCAAACAAATTTCATACGTCTGACGTACAGTTGACGCGCAGCTCACGCGCAGTTCACGCGAAGCTAAACACTTACAAGAATACCATTTTGTACCAAAGCGTAAACTTAATTGTAACCGCAACGCAACTTGATCGGCGCGTCAAAAAGTTACGTGAATCGCACTACAGATCTGACTTAGAACGGGTCAAAATCGCACCCAAAGGAGTTGGTTACAAACAAACATACAAGTGAAGCTATTATAAAGCGTTTAAAAAAAATAGTGTAGAGCAGGATGACTATCAATGAATACTGCAGTCCGCACCGCCTTGCATAATCGCGGGGCATGGAACAAAAAATTGGGCGGGGACATGTAACCCCTTTCTCAATTTATAATCGATTCTAAAGGGTTGAAGATTACGATTATGATTTTAGTTTAACATTGTTTGTCAGTTTGATACTAAATATCGCCGCGTCTACATCACGTTTTAGAATTAGAGCAGGAGATCGGAAAAATCAAACACATTTATTTCCTGGTGATGGTTATTTACTAAGGATTACATTTTTAAAAGGTAAGCCAAATTATATCAGGATTATATAATACAATAATATTAGTAAACAGGAATAAACATAACGTGACATTAAAATATATAGGAATATAAATTTATTCTAGTTCTAAAATGGTTTGGTTACATAATAGATACAAATGAAAGAGATTGTGTAATGTTAAACGAATAAGTTTTTCAAGCTTGCTTAATTACGATATTTTTGTCCCCTTTTTAATAGATTTTACTATTTTTTTGTATTTTTATTTTTTATTTGTTGTTCCATCGTTTATTCAGGCTCGTTCATTCGGAGACGAGCGAAGTCTTCGAATACGATGTTATCTTCCTCCTCGTTGGTGTAAAGTGTGTTCTCGTAGCGATGTCTTTCAATCGACTGCATCTTCTTCATCGCGTTGAAACGCTGGCGTTCAATAGTGCCTAATAAAAAGAAAATTCATTAATGTCCGCGGGTGTGTTTGAAAAATGTGCAAATCATTTTGATAGGTAAAGTTATTCTTCTCAATTTATTATTTCTTATATACTTATACTTGCCTTCAGCAGGATGCAACAGTTTGAAAGGCACGTCAGTAACAAGTTCGCCTCCAAGGGTTCCGCAGTTCAGCTTCACGCGTACAGAGTAGGAGACGACAATACCGATTGCGTCAGCTGGGCATTTTCCTTCAGCGACCAGTGTAGAGCTGGCCAAATTTACATCATCTTCCTTCAGATGACCATCCAAAGCAACGCCTAAAAAGCAATTCTATTTAAATACTTTTGTCATAGTACGTATTTAGTTCAGTTTCATTCAACTGTACTACTTGCTTCTCTATTCCTTAGATATTTAATAATTTATAGCTCCGATGTCATAATTAGTGGAGTTTTGCTAGATCCGTATTTCATATTATATTTGCGTTTCGTATTGCGTCGATAGGCAATTGTTTATTTGTTTTTTTTTTTGTTTATGTTTGTACTTTATAGAGTATGACTTTCTTCTAATACATGTTTTACTGATACTTACCGCGCACATCCTTGCTGTTGCGAGCCAGTGGTACCAAATAGAAGGTCTTAGACAAGCTAGCTCCAGGTGTGATGGGGCAACCCTCACGGCTTTCCAAAGAAGCAACGTGACGGCTGAATTGCGAGTTGATCATTGTAATCTCGACATGTTGCACGACCATGCAGCGGATGCTTCGGACGGATTTCCTTGAGTTGTTAGAAACGATAATATTAGCAGCGAGCTTCTCTCCATGGTAGTAAATCTCCCTGTCAAGGGTAACTTCAAGATTGATCTTGCCATTGCTGAAAGTGAATCCCTTGCTCACAAGAGAGCTTGGAAGGCGACGTCCACGTGAGATCGGAGCGTGTTGAAGCTATAAAGTATTGAAGAAAAAAACTTAGTATTTGGCACAGTTTCGGTCATTTTGCTGTATTGATAAGATTCGGCTAAATATAATACCTTCTTGATGGTCAGAGTAACGGAGCTTCTCTTGTGGCTTTTCTGATCTTCCTGTTCAGCAACATAAGTTCTTACGCAATATTCAACACCCATTGGTTTGCCTTGATCTTCTTCGGCTGGTTGAAGTGTCACCTAGTTAATAAAATCTTATTAGAAATGTTTCTCACTTCGAACAGATTCATTAATTTGAAATAGTCTTTTACCGAGCTGGGTGCCATCTCGGGGAAGTTGAAGGTAAAGGGGTAGGCATTGGGGCCAAGTTTCTTGAGAAGTTTCTCCTGGACAGGAGTTAATTCCATTTTAGAATTCACCATGGGGACGATTTGGTCTTGTCCAATCACCATTTCTTTCGAAAACTTCACTCCCATCACTTCATCCTCTTCGCGACCATAGCGGTAAGTTGTTACCAACTGTATAAGAGCAGAAACCATGTTATTATACGTCACACGTTAAACAATTTAAATAGCACAAAATCACCACATTTACATATGTACCTGGCTATAAACTTTCCTTCCTTTCAGGTATTCGGTATCGACCACCACAACTCCATCAACGGGATCGCAGTAATCCACATGATCAATGAAGTCGCGTTTGCCAAGGTAAACCGTGACTTTTCCATTTGGAGTAGTTTTTTTGAATACTTTTACAGCGACAACAAAAGCCATTGAAATGTAGTCCAACATTTTTGAAATCAATTAAGGGGAGTCTTGCAAAAGGATAAGTGCACTTTCAGAAATAGAAATAACTGAAAGTTTTTGAAGGATGTATTGGAATGTGTTTGTTTTGAAGCGTTCACCAGAAATGAATATTGTAAGTAAATTTTCCTTATATATGAGGGTTCCATGTGAGGTTTCATGCAGATACGTTTACGGGCTAATAGGATATTGACCGTAGGCGTGTTAATGAGATTATTGTCGTGTGACGTCTAAGCTGTGCGCAATAATCGATATGATGGCACAACACTACGGTTATCAAAATTGATATTCGCAAATGTCACTGAAATGACGTTTGTTTTGAGATTTTGTGTTTGACGTTCAAGAACAAGAGTTAGGTCTCGGTGTAATTTTAAATGTCGAACATTTTTATCAGGGTGGTCCATCTCTCTATGAACGGATCGAGCCTTCCAACAGTTGTCAAAATCCTGGGCAATTTTGTGCTCATCTGTGGTTATTCTCATGAATCTGTATACCCAGTGTATTATAATCTGTAATTAAAATATATAAAATTTTTAGTCTTGTGTTCTTATTGGTCTGTGGTCTTCTGTTAAAAAAAATACATTGAAAAATGGCGAACTAAAGTCAGTTTATCAAGTTCAAAACTATTCTTTTGAAGTTTTGTGTTTAAGTTTTGTTCTAATATCCATTACTGCGGAGATATTCACATACTTACTGGAAATGGTTCAACACGTCTAATCAATATAGAAAATGTGATGTGCGATTTGACTTACTGGCCAGCCATCCATCCATAACTTTACACAAGTTTTATAACATTGGAAAATAACCATCTTAAAGGACATCAGGTATGTTTGTACTATGTTTTAAGTTGTATTCAATAATGCTTATCGAATATATATCCTCATTATACAGACGACAGGCAGTCTGTTTTCAACAGGACATTATGAATATGTTTAGAGAAGGGCTACAATGTTAGGACACCTTTTAATAGATAATATTAATAAAATGTTATCTTAGTATATCAAGTCATCTGTATCATTAAATTAATACTGCTGAGTGGTGATTAAAGATAGAATTATGTGGTAATTATTTATAACCTTTTGACCGCCACAATGATTCGATATATAGTTGGGTTTTTAAAATTATTATTTTCAGGATATTTCCTTAAATTATTTTAACTTATTTATTTATTTATTAAAATACAAAGTTAGAAATAAAAAATAAATATTATTTCCACGAAACCGGGCTTCGGTTTGGCCGTGGAGTTGGTGAGTCTCATTTACACATGTACGTAACATTTGCATTAGACATTAAACAAACAAAATAACCCTTATGAGGTCAGAATTTTAAACAAAAATATACAAACACTCAAACTTTATGATATAACTATAAAATAAAATCATAAAGGATATAACTTTAAACAATAATATGTAACAAAATATCACTTCCAAAAATTTAAGTAGAAAATAATAATTAAGTAGAAAATAAAACATCATATAAAATAATATTGTATTTAAGAATATTACCATTTGTTGATTGCTTAATTGTTGTCCATATCTGCATTTGCTTTTACATTTATTCTTAAAAATAATTGCTTATGTTTTTTCAGAGTATGTATCCGGGCTGTATTTCACTATGCAACTGAGGATTGGATTAACCGAGACTACATAACCAGTTCTTTAATATCTAGAAGTTTGATTCTCTGAACAGATATGTATGTTTATACCATATTTCATTAATGACATGAAATTGAATGTAGAAACAACAAAAATTATTAGTTCAACAAATAATGGGGAAACTTTTTTTTTATAAATAATACATGTTCAAATAATTTTCACAACACAAGTTTTATGACATTATGATCTCACCAGCTAATAATGCTTACTGTATTGAGATATTTATAAATGTAAAGTGGAATGAAAACAAATAATTAAATAAGTATCGACTAATTTGTATTTAACAGAAAGTGCACACTATATTTGTACATATAAGTAAACAGGCTCTATGAACTGAATCTTTCTTTCAGTTTAAAATTAATAAACATCAGGTTTTACTAAAATAAGACTTGTCTTATCTCATAACGGGATCTTTGCCAATATGTCTTCTATTATATCTTTATTTTCTTATACCTGGCAATATTTTTATACACTTATTATTATTTTCATATAAAAATATGATTTCAGCAAATAGTACCAGTTCATTTGCTTTCACAAACTGAAATTATGGACCAGCAGAGTGGGAATGCAATTCTTCAAATAAAAAAATTGTATACAAGTCTGTAAAAACGTAGGTATGTATATAATTCACTATTTTAACAGTAAATTGGAACTTTCGTTCATTATTGTAGTAATAATAAAGGACATTATGTGAGTAAGAATGTAGGTACTATTATACTTTCCTATATGTGTGAGACTATTGTTTTAAAATCACTTTCAACAGATGCGATGTACCACTGTGTTGATTTTATTGGCATTTTCCAAATGTTACATCAAGATTCCAAAAAGTTCTCACATCAAGAATTTAATATCCTCATTTAACTTACCGACTATTAAAGCCCAATAAGCCTAAATTCTTTTGCCTGTAGCTGAAGAGAGAAAGAGAAAAGCCTATATTTTACATTTAAGACACAAATCCTAAAAATGGTTTTATATTACATTAATTTTTCTTTACTGTACTTTTCAGATGATAAAAAGCACAAATGATAACAAGTACTACATAGTGCAATTAGAAGGCTCATGATGTGAATTGGTCCGAGAAGTAACAAGTAGAGAAAATAAGCTGTACCAGAACCTGAAAATTACGAGTTTGTCAATAGAAGAATGGTATTTAAAATTAGCAACCAAATAATTCATCCAAGATTACTAAACTTTCTTCATTTTGACTATGCACCTTGTTTGAACATAATTTTCACAAACTTATTTTTACTCCCAGTTTTCAATCTTTTAAATCTGAATAATATGATTAAAAAGTACTGTAAGAAATGAAACTTTATTAACATTTTAAATCACTACATAGTATAAAACAAAGTCGCTCTCTCTGTCCCTATGTATGCTCGAATCTTTAAAACTACCCGACGAATTTTGATGCGGTTTTTTTAATAGATAGAGCGATTCAAGAGGAAGGTTTATATGTATAATACGTACATATTATTGTATAGAAATCTATTTGTACCCGGGCGAAGCTGGGCCAGACTGTTGGTAAGAAATAAGCCACAAAATTTTTTTCGTCTACTTCACGAAATTTTAGTTCATAATTATGCTTACCTATTTATTATTCAAGGTGGTATATAAAAAACGTTGTTGTAGGAGATTTTAAGTTTTTTTTTTGAAATGAATACTACTACCAAATCGTTGTAATTAAAATTGTATAAAATCAAAATGCAACATGAATAAAAAAAGTTCTTACATAATATCAAAGTTAAAATACTTCTGTTTAAATATTTATTGTATGAAATGTCATATTTTTGTCGATTTTTCTCTCATAGGCTACTTTTTTGATGTTTTACTCTGCCGTGTGTGCATTGTACACACACACACACACACACAAACTTACAATTATTTTCTTATTTCGTAAAAAAATATGTATTTTGGTAAGATTATGATAAAAACATCTTACTACGATGGCTGATGTTAAGCTTTTTTGTTCTTTAAAATTTGTAAGCATTTGTTGCTTTATATTTTAAACTTGCTTTTGACCGCAATATGGTCTACGTGATTAACTGTATTTACAATATGTTTTATATCTTTAAAATCGATACATACTCCCCTAAATATACCAATTACATCCCAATTTCTCCCATGAAAATGAGATAATTCTAAAAATCCAAATTACATCACAAAATATAACGTCGGGCAAATTATGTAATTTATTACTTTCTTAACTACAAAGATTTCCTGCCTAATCTTCGCTTAAAACATATAAATTGGTCATTATTTAACTATAATATAATAAATAGATACTATTTAAACACAATAACTTGCTACCTTCAAAATTTCTAATCTCGGAACCACGCACAATTTTACTGATGAGTATTTTTTACGTGAAACCCATTTACGCTTTAAAGTTGCTTTTGCTTATGACTTCTCTTCAAAATCACCTATCTAAGAAGATACAATTGTAATTTTGAAGTTCATTTTAAAAACACAAACTTTCGACATGGACATTTTTTGTATTTTCACTTCACAGACATTTCACTTTTACTTATATGTATAGGTAAATGCAGCAGGTAGTAATAGGTTAATGCTATGACGAAACACAAATAAAGAAATATAAGAAATCGATGACTTTTTCCAAACTTTAACACTTTGAGAACTGTTGGTTCTTTAATACTTTGTACGATTGCATTAAGTTGTGTAAGTTTTTCGATTGTATATAGTTGATAAACATCAAAGATGTAGTATAACGAAGATCGGCAATTGAAAATTTCGAGTGACTCAAAAATGGGGCTGTGATAGCATGTGATAAATTGTGTTCAATAAAAATATCAAATAAATTAAAAACATGCAAAATTTGTCACTCGGACAATTTACAGTTTACACTACCACAGTTTACTTGCTATCGGTGTGTTGTCTTGTCGTGTATCTCGTTGTAATATATGAGTTAAATCATTTTATCACACATCTTTCACATTAACTATCTTTATTAAATCACATCTATATATAAAATAATAGATTATTAAATACGATAAGTAACTAAGTCCAGAAGATTGCCGCTATACATGTTTCTTATTATGCTAAGCTTATTGACAATAAACAGATTTCAAATAAAGTTAAAATCAGTGATTCGATAGTATTTGTTAGAAACATGAGCGAATTCTTTAATTTAGCTTGATTTACAGTAGCAATATACATATAAGACTGGCGTGATATCAGAACTATGATACAGGGTACTGTAGATGATATGCCCAGTGTCAATACTCATACTAATTCTGCGAAATATAAACTCATTTGCAAAAAAAAAACGGGCACCTAAGCAATGAACGATTTCAAATGTTACTATTGGTTTGTTTGATAATTATAGGTAGTTTTACTTTCACAATTTTGTAAATTAATAAGCAAATAATCGTTTTCGTCAGTATTATCATAAAATTTAGATAAAATTTATGGGTTTTAATGCTAAAGTTCACTAGTAGTGTATGCTCGCTAGTAGTGCATATGCTCGTGAAGTAAAAGTTAACAAAGATTTTTGTTTGTTTTTTCTTTAATAAAGTAAAAGCAGATAAATGTTTAGTATCGAGTGTGACCCCCTCCAGCTGAAATCACAGCTTGAATTCGTCTGGGTATGCTAGCGAGGATATCCCGGATACTTGCTTGCGGAATACGTTCCCACTCCGCGGTAATCACATTCTTCAGCTCTCTGATGGTCTGCGGAGCCGGTTGTACTGATCTCACGCGTCGTTTCAGAACGTCCCAGACATGCTCTATAGGATTGAGGTCGGGACTTCGAGCTGGCCAATCCAAACGACGAATGCTGACCTCTTGCACATACGCTTCCACATCGCCAGACCGGTGGGCGCGAGCGTTGTCGTCCATTAAAATTGAGTCTTCGCCTAAAGCGGCCAATGCGGCTTGTGCATGAGGAATTAGAACTTCCGTTATGTATCGATGTCCAGTCAGTGAGCCGTTTTCAATGAAGACTAACTCTGTACAATCCATTGAATTTATTCCTGCCCAAAACATAACAGAGCCCCCACCATAAGGTGTGATTTCTTCAAAACAAGCCTCTGCAAAGCGTTCTCCTCGTCTTCGTAGCACTTGCCGACGTCGATCTTCACCAAACAGAGATATCCTGGCTTCATCGGAGAACAATACCCTATTCCAGTCTTCTTGAGTCCATGGCTCACAATTTCGAGCAAACCTAAGCCTGGCAACTCTGTGCTCACGGAGTAACTTAGGGCCGCGGGCCGGGCGATGACTGCGTATATTGGCCGCGAGAAGCCTCCTCCTGACCGTCCATAGACTAATATGCACATTTCTTACTTCTTCGAGGTTGTTCTTAAGGTCCACATACGAAGACTTGCGATTTCTCAATGCGCGACTCACAAGAAAACGATCATCCCGTGGTTGGGTACATGGTTTTCTTCCAGATCCAGGCTCAATCTATAGAGCATGTCTGGGACGTTCTGAAACGACGCGTGAGATCAGTACAACCGGCTCCGCAGACCATCAGAGAGCTGAAGAATGTGATTACCGCGGAGTGGGAACGTATTCCGCAAGCAAGTATCCGGGATATCCTCGCTAGCATACCCAGACGAATTCAAGCTGTGATTTCAGCTAGAGGGGTTCACACTCGATACTAAACATTTATCTGCTTTTACTTTATTAAAGAAAAAACAAACAAAAATCTTTGTTAACTTTTACTTCACGAGCATATGCACTACTAGCGAGCATACACTACTAGTGAACTTTAGCATTTAAACCCATAAATTTTATCAAAATTTTATGATAATACTGACGAAAACGATTATTTGCTTATTAATTTACAAAATTGTGAAAGTAAAACTACCTATAATTATCAAACAAATAAATAGTAACATTTGAAATGGTTCATTGCTTAGGTGCCCGTTTTTTTTTGCAAATGAGTTTATATGAGTTAAATCATTTTATCACACATCTTTCAGATTAACGATCTTTATTAAACCACATCTATATATAAATTAATAGATTATTAAATACGATAAGTAACTGTAGTCCAGAAGATGGCCGCTATACATGTTTCTTAATATGCTAAGCTTATTGACAGTAAACAGATTTCAAATTAAGTTAACAATCAGTGATTCGATAGTATTTGTTAGAAACATGAGTGAATTCATTATTTTAGCTTAATTTACAGTAGCAATATACATATTAAACTGGCGTGATATCAGAACTATGATACAGGGTACTGTAGATGATATGCCCAGTGTTAATACTCATACTAATTCTGCGAAATATATTAAAATCTTAACGAATTATAAAACACTGCCGCATCAAATGCTAAAATACAAATAATTTGTGCCCCAATAATGTATCTAAATGAAGCAATGTTATTTTACAAGCACATTCCATAAATGGCACTAATTTTTATCTAATTTGCTAGGCCCATATGTAACACAAGAATTGCCTAGTTTTAAAAAAATATTTTCTTAATATTTGGGATTTTTATCTGTAGTCCTTTTGAAGAATGTTTATTTAGACGGAACTCAGAATAAGTTTCTTTTTTTTATTTGTTAATAGCCAGTCAACTAATCAAAAAATTATTTCACAGCATAATCAGTGATGGATTTTCACTTTTAACCCAATAAATAATTTAATACAAGCAGAAACCTGGGTTTTAATTTATTAAACTCACAAGAAAAAGAAAAATATCTTCTGATGAACTAAACTAGTAAGTACTGTTTGACATTTCATACTTTCAAGTCGAAAATTCAATAAAATTGTCGTATTAAAATTGTGTGAGTTACGCCCGTACAAATTGTTTCGACTTGGAAAGTATAAAACATCAAACGGTACTTATTTGTTAAGTTACATTAACGTTCAAAATTACCCGCCTATATTATGGGAGATCCCACGCAATTTTTAAATATACATTTGAAATACCTGGAAATACCGCGTTTTCGATTTGTAAATCCCGCCAATTGTTTTTAGTTCTATGGGCAAATTTTTGGCGGCGCTAGTTGTCATAATAAACTCAAATCCTGACTTTAAAGTATGGAGATGTCGTTCTTCTAGTGGTCTATTCTTTGATTTTTATTTAATGAAATATGAACGGAACTTATAGGAATCTTGTAGTACCTCAGTACATGTTTTAATTTAATTACCGAATCTTTTTATGAAATGTACAGCTGAAGTGCGTTAATTTGTTTTTTTTTTTTGGGTATATTGATGGCCAGTTACTAAGAACAAATCCTTATTTTGTTTTTTTTTCTTCAGCTATACGATCAGCATGCCGACGTTTTTAACGCCGGGTCGTCACGGGTACAGTGTGCGGTTCTCAAGGACTCGTCCGGACACCCTTGCTGTAGCAACAAGCCAGTATTACGGGCTGGCCGGCGGTGGAACGCTGTTTTTCTTAGAATTAGCGCCTGATGGAAGCACTATTCTCGAAGTTCAGAAATTGGAATGGAGCGACGGTCTCTTCGATGTGGTGAGATATTCCAATAAGATTCATATGAGGTCTAATAGATAATTCCAATTGAATTGGCCATTCTTTAATTCCAAACATGAATGTAAAGAAAATTACAAGTTACATTCAGGAATTATTTGTAGATATTAGTGTGTAAATTATTACATAGGTTTAAAGAAAAATATTTCACTGATTCAGCTAAAAAAATAAGTATTTATACTTTTACTTCATAAACTATTTATTTTATATTATATCTTCAATATTATAAATATAGCAAAATGATTAGGCGATTACTATAAGAAGTATTACAATCTCATAAAAATTATGTAAATGAGCCTGCAACAACACAAAGTAAGTGATTTTGTAAATCCAGATACATTTCAAATGATAACTGAAATGTATATGTGATGCTGCCAACATAGCTGTGGACATGGCTTAACATTTATTTTTAAATGAAAACAATTGCATGTCTAAGTAATTGTTCTTTATCAAACCACAAGTCTGCATGGTGAAGCCCCACAACTTATGAATGTGCGTACCAGCTTACATCACAACTAATAGACTTACTGGATTATATTTGTATTTATAGACTTCCTTAAACTCTAATTTGTCATGCTATGAATGAATTACAAATTAATACAATAATAATGTATTTATTTTCACCTAGAGCTATTTACAAATGAAATTAGAACTGTGAATCAATACATGATATTTAATTTCTTATTATAATACAGTTCTATAACTTCTTCCTTTTAAAAATAAATATATATTTACTCTTTATATTACAGTTATATGAAAAGAAATGAAAATTAAGAATAAAATATTTTTATTGCAAATAAAAAATATTACAATTTTGGCTCTTTACTATTTCTTTTGGTGTAGAATGTGGTACAAGAATAAACCATGCTTTTTGTATAATAGCTTTCTATAAACCAGATGGTCATTGTGTAAAAAAAAGATTACAAAGGTAATTTGCTTTAAGATTAAGTAACCTTAATATTCAATATTGCAGTTTATCAAATCAGAATGAATAAAGTAATAATAAACATTTTACTACATACAAGAATGGATATAATTTACAATCATTATGACTGCCATAAATCTATTAAAATATGATGTAATATAATATGTGTTCCTTTAGGTTCATAAAAATATTTTAGTGGCATAAAATCTTCTACAATTAAATTTAATCCTGACTACATGATATAAGATAAGATTAGGTATGTGAGTGCTATAAGTATAGTAGAATAAGTTTTTTCAAAATATATAATATTATAAAAATTAAGTTAACATAATAAATATTTTAGTCGGTCTCGACAAAGTTATCACAGCAATTCCTGATAATAAGCATAGTATGCTTTTAGTAGCGAACCTATGTAAGAAAGATTACGTCCATAATAATTTTGATATGTAACATATTTTATGGTCAAGTGTATTAAAAGGGCTATAGTAATATTAAGGAAAACATTATAAAAACCCAGCATACTACAGAGATCTATATAGCAATTTCAGAAATATGTGTGGTTTACTATGGTCTAAACTCAAACGGCCGATGCCAATAATCATTACTATTGTATTAGCCCATATACGTCCCACTGCAGGGCACGGGCCTCCTCTACAATCAACAGTACGATTGAGAGTAGTTAGGCCATATAGTCCACCACGCTGGCCTAGTGTGGGTTGGATTATATGAATCACTACTGTGATTGATTATTGGCAATATAGTATCAGAAAAAAGATTGAGCTGTCAATCTTAAACAATAAATTTTGAAACACCTCAATCACACCCTCATTAGATAAGTCCCCAGTTCAGCAGTAGTCATATACAAACACATTCCTCATTTTCATTCCTTAATGTTGGAACAATATAACCATCAGTACTAGCTTAATTCCTCTCCTGATGTAACATCATAATCAAATCAAGTTCTTATCTACAGACATGGTCAGGCAGCACCGACAGTGCGGCGGCGTGCGGCGCGGGGGACGGTGCGGTTATAATCTGGCGTGTGGGATGCGCCGCGCCCTTGCGAGTGTTGAGGGCGCATACCAGTGAAGTTTGCTCTGTGGACTGGCCTAGAAGTCATCTACTTAGTGCCAGCTGGGACACTACTATTAAATTGGTATGTTATATATTCATATTATACACATAGATTTACAGGAACACTGCGGCTTCAGAAGTTTTGGCATAGTTTCCAAAGACATTTATGTATTGACACAAATTGATCAGTGGTTTTATTTGTATGATACTAAAGCTCCATTTAAACAGGGAGAGTTTCTCGCCTCGAAGATATGTTTATCGTAAGGATATAAAAAAGTTGCATAGTGTAAACATTTGTCAAACAATATAATCTTGTGGCGGTTATGATGCGATAATGGGGTAAATGGTGCTTCATTTTGTGATTTCTATGTTTAATTTAGGCCACATGCCGAGCAATCATAACAAAATTATAGACAACAATATCAGTAAATGAAGAAAAAGCAATAAAGCATGTATATTCGTATTTCAGTGGGACCCCGAATCAGAAGCATGTCTGAGCACATTCGCGGGTCACTCTCAGCTGGTGTACACGGCAGCGTTTTCACCACATTCTCCTGCCACCTTTGCATCAGTATCTGGGGATGGCCACCTCAAGCTGTGGACTTGCACAGAACCAAGCAGACCAGCTGCTGTTGTCAAGGCTCACGATGCAGAGGTATTGGGCTTATAAAATTTTATTTGGAGAGATTTAATAAAAAAAATATATGGTGCGATTTATAACAATAATTACGAATTATTTTTTGGGACTAAATTATTGTCCAGGATCTATTTTCGTCCCTATACATAATAATTATCGCCTCCTATTCCACACAGTTTGCTGAACTAACTGCTGGCCCATTAGAATTGAGGGGTTTATATGCAACATAATATTTATCAAATTGCAAATTCACAGTACACAGCCATTTTAGCACTATGTGGGCAACAAGGCAATATTAGATATTAGATTTATAAAATTGATAATATCTCTATTTTCTATTATACTCAAGCTGTTGGCTATTGTTTTCAGGTGTTATCATGTGATTGGAGTAGGACAGAGACGCACGCCCTGGCTACCGCAGGCTCGGATGGTCTAGTCAGGGGATGGGATTTGAGAAGACTTACATCACCAATGTTTACTTTGAAAGGTAATATTTTTTTTCTATACTATGCATATTTCTACCAATCTGACAGCAAATAGAAAATATAAATTAGCTCATACATGCCCTATTCTACTATATGGCTATTCAAAATCATGAGGGAGCTAGTCATCCACAACAGAAAAATGTTTTTTGGTTGATTGATTTTATTTGACTAAAGGCTCATACAATTATAGATATCGTAATGTTCAAGCAACAATTCTCACTTAGTTATTTTATTTCCAGGTTGTGAATGTGCTGTAAGAAGAGTGCAATTTTCACCACACGCACCATCTGTTCTGGCAGCGGTGTCTTATGACTTCACTACAAGGTAATTACATAATATAAATACTAGTTTTGTTAACTTACTTTTTTTTTTAAATTATATTGCTTATCATATGTTAATAAACTCACATACTTAGCTGCTTAATTACCGCATTTTGTGTATTAAAATTATAATTATCTTTACAAAAAATTGCTTTTCCCATCCTGTCTACTTATATAACGTTCCGTACCATCTCATTTTGTCCCATGATGAAAAACATGACATCCAAAAATATAATGATAAGTGATAACTCAAGAAGTACTGCAACAGAACATTTCTTCATTTTTTATTCTTTTATAAATATATTAAGCATGAAATAAAATAATGTATTCTATTTTAGAATTTGGGATTTGAAGCGTGGGTGTGACCCATTAGAAACGATCAGACATCACTCGGAGTTCACATACGGTCTGGACTGGAATGTTCTACGGCCACATCAGATTGCTGACTGTGGATGGGACTCACTTGTGCATGTATTCACACCCCGGTCTTTAGTATGAGAATATGTGGCAGGTAATATATCTTATTTATATGTTATGTTTGTATTGATTTTGTACTTTCCAATTTTATAGAACATTTTAATATTAGTTCACAACATGTAAGATTGAATGGTCGAGCCAATAGCCAAAATTTTGCCAAAATTGATTGGAAATCAATTACATTCAATAATTAATTTGTCTACAATGTGCTGCAAATATGTGGGGTCGCATTTTCGATCGCTATTAGCTGATGAAACTTGTGTTTTTTTTTTAAATTTAAATATAAAATTATAAGGTGATGAAAGTTATTTGTCGTTCAATAGTAAAAACGTATAGGCTATACTTTTTCATAAAAAAAGGTATTGTAAAATTGTTGATTGAATTTTTATGTGTTTGCTGACCTTACCAATTTTTTGTGTGTTTACAGCAATAAATATTATAATTTGTTTTCAGGTAATCTGGGACTGTATGTGATATGACAAAAAAGGCTGTGTTTGGTACGTAAAGTTTGTGCCAAATGGATTGTATAGAATATAAATTTATATTATAATCAGGGTTTAACATACGCTTCGCGAGCGGTGTAATGGTGCCTAGCGTTTAAGTGGACATGTCGAAACAGGGAAACATTGTATTGTGAAGGAAGCAAGTGTTAAGTAGAAATAATTTCAAATGAATTTTCTGCTAAGGTATATATTTGCATTTCAAAAGGGTTTATTAATCTGTTGCTTCTATTATTTTTCAATAACAGAATAAAGCTAATTTGTAAATATAGTTTTTTATGCAAAAATGTTTCAAGTCAGAATTATAACAATGGCAGCTTTAGTATTAAAGAAACTATCCAATCATACCAGTGCATCATAATGTAATTTAAAAGTTTCATTAATTTTATGCCTGTTATATGGCTCTTCTGTATAATAGTGACAAAAGCAATATTTCGCATTCCATAATCTTTTTGTTACGATAGTCTATAATAAAATTGAGTATCTAATATTGATATTTTATACATTATATGCTCTTCATTATGAATCTGTTTCTTATAAAAATAGAATTATATAAAAATAGGATTAACATGTAAAGTAACTTTTACAGTAAGATGCTAACTTATTTGAATATTTTCTGCTTATAACTAGGTGAATGGTTGCACTGAATTTATTTTTTGTTATGATATTAACTATTCTACTTGACGTTAACTTATTTATAAGTAACTTGACTGAGTTTTTATTTAAGAATTCCGTGAAATGAACAATTTACGCTTAATTTTTATCCCGGACAATAATGAGACATTTTCAGTAAAATTGACCAGGATAAGTGTGATACAAATAATTTTACAATGTAAGGGGACCTCTCTGGAAAACGATAATAGAATAATATTACAACACTCAGTATAATAACACTAATATATTTTGCGTTTTCAACACAACCTATGTGGAAGCGCTGACGTTATTTTTAATTTGATATCAATATTTTCCCTTCACTCAATATATTATTATCTTTTCCAAATGACGTTATAGTTCAGTCAATATGTAAGGAATAATTAATTGCCCTCCGAATAAAGACCTACCTTTATTTAACATAATGAATCGTTAGGGGGACATGTCAAGAGGTCACAGAAAAATTAAAAAGGTCGCGCTGTTTGCTGATTTTGAGAAATTCTTTATTCGGAGGGCAATTTACATATTGACTGAACTATTATGCAAAAGCTACATATCGATTATCGATATTTAACATAACTTGAAACTGTCAAATTAGAATCAGGTATAAAAAAGACAGCTATATTTAGTATTAAAGATTTCAAATTGCATTTTAATATTAAATCCATTTGTTGGATTTTATTATATTATATCAATGTCTAGATTTATTACGTCTATAATCAGATACATTTTCCTACTTGATGAATTTAAGTTTATTTACTTTGTTTACTCATAGTAAATGTCATGTATTATAATGCTTTATTAATAAGCATTGTAACATATTTTTACTCGCAGAATCGAACTAGTATTAATTATCGATAAATTTTATCGATCATTTATTGTAAATACTCTTTTGTATAATATGCTGTGGTAATGTATATTGTAGTTAGCTTGTTGAAAATATAAAAAAATATTATGGCAATGTTTACTTATTAATGTGTTTATAGAATCCTTAAATTGCATGTAGATTTTAATAAGCGTTTATGTGTGTGAGGTATCGATAGTCGATGTTAATCGTTATTATTTACAATTGATGTAGTAAAATATTGAGGAGTTGGTAATTTTTTAGCTTGCCCGAAATATAAAATAGCTTCCAGATGACTGGCAGCATATACAATGTATATTTATCAATTCGTAAACTGATTGTACTATCGATATGTTGCCACTAGTTAGTCGATATGAATATATAAATGTTTCGATACCTAATGTTAAATTACTGTTTCCTTAATTGATAAATAGGTATTTATTTGTTTTTAGTTGTAGTAATACCTGCAATATCTATTAAGTTTCTCCTTGTTAAACAACATTGTAATATTAAACTCCATCTCACACGTTTAAACGCACAAGTCTATGTTATTTGTTTTGCAATAAAATTTTGTATTTATCCAATCATTAAATAAAACACGAAATCAAATAACGTTGTTTATTTCAATCACATTTTGTTTGCACTTTTTATTACACGAATTTCACTATATAGCAAAAGCGACATCTATTGACCACAAGTAGTACTAGCTTGGTACATGCCCCTTCAGTCGACGAATTCTTCCTTCGATGGCGCTTAGCATGTAATAGACGGACTTGAGATGTTTTTTATCGTTCCGACAGATGTCTGTTAGACTTGATGCGGGGGACAATATGATAGACATACGTTCCTTTACATCATTGTGTCGACGAATTTTCGCGGTTTGTACGGCCAGTTCCTGTCGAGCGCTTGGCTTCATGGTGCAAGCTTCAACGACGCTCACGTCATGCTGGTGCGCGTCGGTAGGTGGCGCTACTTGTTTCGTTACTAGATGAGAAATGTAAAACATAGACAATTTTGATTTTTTTACCGATACTATGAATGGTAACTCTCCTTTGCGTTTAGTTGGAATTTTCAGTTCACCGTGTTTCTATTTTCTTTATATTAAAATTTTCTATTATTTAGACCAATACAATCGAATATTGACTAAAGATTTTATAGAAAGTAACATAAAAGATGACGTTATCATTCTTACGATTTTCCTTAACTCTGCCTATGTGCTTGGTCAACAAGTTGCTGTAGTAGCGACACGACGCCGCCAAATGTGTCTTCAGGCATTCATCTGAACAATCTGCTAAAATAGTATTGCCATTATTATACAAATTATTATTAGTGGTAAAGTATTGCGTCCTCATATTTATAATAGCTATCTACGATTTTACAATTGATAGATAGATATTATTTTATGTTTCTTTTTCGTTTACTCGGAATTATTCCCGTAAACTGACGTTCTCGAGCCTAATCCAATTGAGTATCTGGGGGATTTCCCTGCACTGCAGCTAACTAATCTTATAACATAAGTAGTGGGTATATCTGACTAACGCCCGAATACTGGAAAGCCATTCAAATAATAAGTTGCTCTTAACAGTGCACGGCCCACTTAGCCAGTACATTTAACGTAGTTAAGCGCAACTTGTATTTAAGTTGCGTTCCAGGGGCCCTACTATATTCATCCGAACGAACGAACGAACGAAGTTCGAAACTTCGGACAAACGAAGTTTTTTATACGATACGAATGTATATATATAACGTACACCGTAACTATAAGTCTATGGTTACGACCATAAATCAATAACGACCATAAGTTTTATGTAGGTACATTCGTATCGTATATAAACTTTGATCATCCGAAGTTTCGAACTTCGTTTCGTTGAATATAGTAGGGCCCCAGTATTCGGGCGTAAGTCTGTAAGAACTTTCGGACGGTGCGGCATGCATAATTAAGGATCGCAGTTTTTTGTAGCAGAAAGGAAATACATAGTTCTCAATGACTGGTATTACCCCTGTGGTGGAAATAACTATAGGGACTATAACAACTTTACGGAGGTACAAGAGTCGGGTAATTTCATCTTAACTCAGAGTATCTTTTTTCAATTTATCTGTTATTGTTGTCTGTAAATTTGATGTTTGGGACGTCTATAAGGTATCCGGTTTGGCTAATTTTATCCACTTACGTAACATCTGGCCTATTGTAAGGAATGGTTCGGTCTGTAAGGATGGCTCTATCAAAACACAATTTAGTTCTTGTATTTTTTAATACTTTTTAGGGGTTGTATTTATAATAGGGCTGGGAGTTATCTAAACAGATGGAGTGACGATATTTGTAAGATAGCGGTTGGAGACGATGGGCTGAAGATCGAGCCCAGTGGCATGCCATAGGTGACACTTATGTCCAGCAGTGGACGCGGATGGGCTGATGATGATTATTATTTTTATTGTTATCATCAACGTCAGCTTCCGCACTAAGATGTCCTCAGATGACTAGATTTTACTAAAAATTTAAAATGACCGATAAAAAACGGTTTGGATGTCCACATCTCCTTTACTCCTCTTTTATTTAATGATTTGGGAACGACAGAGCCTTTTTCCTGACAATTTATAAGGTTCAGTAATGCAGTTTCGATCTCAAGGTTTATAGGACATTTACCTAACATCAGGTCAGCTTTTTCGGTTTTTCTTTATTTGTTACCAGAAGCTATACGCGCGACGTGGTTCATATATCATAAAAAGAAAAATTTCAAATCTCTTGATCCTTTAGACTTTAGTAAACAGTTTTCACTCTCAGTTGGTAACAATTAGCAAAAGCCGTACAGCTATATAAAACATCCATCCCGATTATACTTGACTCTTGCTTGACTCATAAGTTAGAGCCGCTGATAAAAATGTATAAATAGTGATTTACTTTTACTATTGGAAAAGTCGACGAATGACACGCGGAACGTTGATCGCGTCTGAGTACAACCGTCAACGTCTCGGCTTTTATTCTTGACCTCATTGTCTGGAAGGAAAATGGAAAAACTGATTCTAATTTTGAATTTATCAAACAATTCAATAGCATTCGGGATTTATACAAGTAATCCTTAAATAGTACCATTACGAGTTCGGTAAAGACAATTGATATTATGTATATCATCTTGGGTGTTATAAGTAAGTGATTTTATTTATATTTTTATTTATTAGCATCTCCAAGAAAGAAAATACTTTATAAGCTTTACTAATGTACTATTGCAGTTTAAACATTGAATTTCTTTAAACATAGGAGATCAGAACATGCAATAGTACCTACTTAACAAGAGAAAATAACTGTGAAATAACATATTTATAAACTATCTAGATAAAATTAAAAGTCAATATTAAAATTAAACTTAAGATAAGATTAAAGTTCAGATAAGATTAAAGCTAAGTGGTGTTAAAATGAATGGTTCGAGCATAATTAATTCCATTAGGCTCATCTTGTGTATACGAAAAACTGGATTGGGCGGGAAACTTCACTAGTCAAATAAATAATTCTGTTTACCTGGCTGGGTTGACCGATCAACACATTGTTTTGATTTCTGCAAGTTACTACATTTGGACGTCATTACCATGGCTGAGCGAACTTCGGGGGTCTGTGCCATCGTGAATTTCATATCTAAAAATGTTGGGATTTTTAGTTTCGTAAATTAGATAACATTATACACAGAACGATTCTCAAATGTAAATACATAAGTAGAAATATTACCCAGGGGCTGTGAATCGATAGCTACGGTTCTAAAGGATGGTAGATTGCTCAAACGTTGCAACTCCTGCGATTGGTTCAAACTGTCTTTAAGTACCAATTTTGTCGTCTCGTACAGCGCTTTGTATACTGTAATCAAATACTTAATTAAAAACATATACAATAATATTAAAAAGTTAAATTAATTATAAATGTTTTGACCTCTTGGTGAAAGAACTTCTTGTATATAATCCGTTTTATTATGGCAAAGTACTGGCATCTTGGTGTTTGAAGTGCTCAGTCCAACCGAAACTCTTTTTTGAAGATTCAAATCTATAGGTTCCACTTCTGCAATAAGAATAAGTTGATGTTGAGTTGCCTTAATATTTGACTTTCTTTTCATCCTTTTGAAAAAAAGATATTTCCCTAGTTTTATTTGCTAATATAATTTGCATTTCACGTTTGTTCCCTAAAATACCAATAATCATTTTGTGTTTAAAACTTTACTTACCAACATCACGACACGATGGCTGTCCCTGAATGGCGGCATCTTTCCGACGATCATGTACCACGCATAGAGGTTCTCGATATACAAACACACAAGCTTAAATAATAGAAAACAAAAATAATTATAGCAAAATTTGGTAATTAAGTTTAAAAGTGCTTCACTTGATCGTCATAATCCTATAACTAGATTTTGGGAATAACAAAGTATAAATAAATTTAAAGCGTTTTTTAAATTATATAGTTCTCTAATACATATAACAATCACTTGAAATTTCACCTGGGATAATTTCCAAAAGCGTAAAATCTAATAAGATAAAAGATAATTATGATGTACAGGCAATTATGTCTCAATAGAGCTCATAAAAATATAAAATGAGTAGGCCCAGATAATTGGACAAGCCCTGGTTCTTAAAATTTTGTTTGCAAAATGTTCAATTTAATCTAGTTCAATTACCACACATTGCGTGTTTATATCTAATTAATATTTATTAAATTGAATTTAAATGATATAATTCTGTTATCTTTGGTTTGGTTTAGTTTGATCAATCTGCATTCGACGTCATTTTTTATTGACATTATTATGAACCAGAATTTATTATTCCTCGCTTACTTATTATGTTTTTTAAGTTACTAAAGGGTACATATAATAATACATTACGATAATATTATAATATTTGCAAATTTCTCCAAACACGGATAGATAGCTTACATAATATACAGAGTATGCATATCGAGAATACGATAACAATCGAAGCCGGGTGGTAGTTTTAATTACTACAGACACAAGGCTACTAATTTTTTTAGTCTTGCGTACCAAAAAATGTCATTTTTTTGCATACTTTTTTAGATGCATTGTGCAATGAATTGGGGATCTATAAAGATTGTTGGGCCTTTCGTAAGAGATATCGAACGACCTAGTGTTTAAGTCAACGTATCTGGGTAAAATCTACCTATACTTTATACGTCATGATTTGATGGAATATATAATATAGTAGATAGATATTTTATTTAGATGTACAAAAGTTAGCAAAAATCACCTTTTGGTTCGTTTGAATTAACTGTAGAGCGACAGCACGGCGTAGTTGGGGGAAGGACACAACGCGATGTTAACACACTAGCTGACTTCTGGTTTTCAAACAGCGTAAAATCAGTGGCTGTATAGAATAAAACGTTCTTCAAATATATTTTTTCCAAATTTAAATTACTTATTAGTGAATATTTGCACCACCAATTTGGATTTGTGGTTTTTGTTCAATTTTATTATTATACTCAATTTGGAGCTGCTTTTTGATGGTACCAGCACTACGAAGAGAAAATATCGAATAACTATTTGATCAAAAGTCGTATTTGGAAGATTAATTAAATTATATTTACCTGCATTGCGAATCTCGGGTGATGCTTGTAGCGTAAATTCTTTCACTTCCTTTGGTAATAATTTACCTGAAGAAGTAAACATTTTGATTATTAATTACTTTATCATTTTATAAGGTTAATTTATAATATACGACTGATATTGCTTCGGAGGGGCCATTACAAATTATAAAGCCCAGGTTTAAGGTTCAGATCTTGGGCTGGGCAAAGTGCTGTATCCAATTTTTTAATTTTTTATCAACCTTGAGTCAGGAATTAGTGCACGATGTGGCGATAGGCTCGCCCCCTATCATAATATCGGGACGGAAAATATAAGGTGAAACGAAGTCTTCCTGATTGCACCTCTGTCTACCCCTTCTGGGACAAAGGCGTGATGGTAATGTGTGTATGTAATTTATAATGAATATAATTAAGTACCTGAAGTAGCTTGGTTCACCATTATCCGGTCTTTGCTGTAATCCGTGGTTGAGCTGGCCTCGATAACTGTCTTTAAAGGGATCACATCTGCCAGACTGTCGTCGGATAAAGTTATTTTTGGCAGTGTGGACACCACTGAAATGATAAAGAGAGCTTTTATGCCGTCACATTAGAAGGATTTATTAATTAAACAGGATTTTATTGCTTGTTAGTTTAATATTGTTTATTACATTATCTGTGTATTGTAAAGTTTTATTTTTTAGGCTAATTTAGTATAAATAATTACAGCGAATGTACATAGACAAATTGAAAAAATAAATAAAACCAATTTACTTTGCTATGCAATGAATCCAATTTATACGCATAAAATGCGGACATAAAATCTAGCAATAAAATGTACTAATAAGAATTTAAACTTACAAGTGTAAAAAATGTACTTAATTTATATAATATGTAAGTAGGTAATTAAAATATAACGAAATGTCATGTATTTATAAGAAGCGGTACAAAAACAAGGATTTTTATGCTACTTGACTTACTGAGACTTACTGACTCTGACATATTTGATGTCAATTATAATCAAATAATTGATACTTGCTGTAGATTTTGCGAAGAGAATCTAACTAAGGAATAGTAATTTAATCGACATTAAACGTCTCACTATACTATATACTATAAAAAAAAATATGACGAAATGTCCTGTATGCATAGGAAGGGGTACAAAAACAAGGATTTTAAGATTTTTATGCTACTTGACGCATTGAGACTTACTGACTGACGTAATATTTGATGTCAATTATAATAAAGTAATTGATACTTGCTGTAGATTTTGCGAAGATATTCTAACTAAGGAATAGTAATTTAATCGACGTTAAACGTCTCACTATACTGTATACTATAAAACAATCACTATGCAACAATATTATGAGAAAACTCATGTATTACAGTTAACATGGCAATACTTTTTCAATTATTTTAAGAGTAACAAAATATAGTACCATATTCTTGACGTTTATTTGTTTCCGAATTAATCAACGGTGTTGTTCTATTTAATGCAATATTTGAAGAGTCAGTATCCATTGAAAGTGGTTTCATATCAGCTATAGAATTTTCATTGTCAAAGTAACGGTATCCTGAAATTGCAATATCAGTTATTAAAGACGTGTCAATAATATACAAAGGCAAATCTATTAATTCTGAACGTTACCTTCGAGAAACTGATATCAATAAATAACAAATTATACTTTTTCTCCCGTCAAACAGCAGTGTAAATGTACTGTTGTGTTTCGGTTTAAGCACATTGTTGCCAGAGTAACTATAATAACACCCAACTGAGACATAAGATTTTAAGTCTCAATAGACTTAAAATCTTATGTCTCAGAGGAATACCAAACATTGCTTTGTAATTCAAGGTATTGTTGTCGTATATCGCTGTCGTATCACTTACCATAAAGTGAACGGCATGCTCGTCTTACCATTCATTGCAATAAAAAAAAAAATTAACAAATTATAAAAAGAAGAGAATGATAATAATACGGTGACATGTATTGGGGTTTGTCACAATCCCCGATTTTTTTTAAATGCTTCGCTTATTTGTTTACTTTCAGGCCCAAAATTGGTAATTATATTATGATTAGTTAACACTGATCTATTTCTGAAAATATAGTTTTATAGATAACCACTTGACATAGGCACATACAGACCTTCACAAAAAAATAACTTTTAATTTTTGCTATGAATGGCTTATTGATCTTAAGAAAACTTTTATTTGAAACCTAATGCAAAAAGATCCATTGGAATCCTACTTAATTTCGAGGAGTTCTCCTCTCTAGGTCTGAAAATATTCATCAGATCTTCACCATATTTTCATGGGACAAAATGACAATCACCAGATATCAATTAAAGAAAGAATAAGCAAAATCTTTTCACCCAGTACATTGTTTTGAGGTAACAAACATTAAGAAAAACATACAGTTGAACTGAGAACTTCGTACTATTTTTGGAGTCGATTTAAAATGTGAACTGACCGTGACGCAATAAGTATCTTAAATAAATATTCAGTTTACCATAAAGTTCATCTTTCTGCAGAGAAGTGCATCTCCTGATCCAATTACTCGCATTCAGAGAACTGGACGGCATTGAATTCGAAAATCGATATGAATTGCTGTCGAAACTTGAATAACGGTGGCCTATCAATCTTGACAGAGACAGTATTTTATCGCTCAGATGATCTGAAAGCACAAATTGAACTTTAGTTCTGTGACTTCCCCGGTATTTTCGTGACGACTATTAAATTTGTTCTTTTGCCATTGTAATAAGATTTTAAAAAAATGCGTAAACGGAACGGTCGGATTGCTGGAGTAAATGAAACTATTGTCGTTCATAAGAATGCCGGTAGGCTCGTGAAATTATCAAGCGCTTAACAATCCTCACCCTTTTGTTTATTCTCAAAGGCCTATAAATGTTTGCTAGCTTAGGAATCCGCTATGTAGTGCAGGATACGATTCTATGCGAATTGTCTTTTGTTTCCATTTCAGAAGGCACGGACTGTTAGCATTATTTATGACGCTGTTTTGTACGTACCCATGACAAGACAAATGCTGAACGTGTCCATGTTAATGTCGGTTTTCATGGAAAGTTAACACGTTTATACAGGGTAAATCAAAACTGCTACTGAAAACGAAGCCGGGTGGTAGTTTTAGGGACTACAAACACAAGGCAATTAAAATTTTGCAAAAAATAATGGGACCGTTTTTTTTTGTGATTTCTTAATATCGTATTTGGTTTCTTTTTGATTTTCGAAAGTTTTTGCTAAAATAATAATTTAAACTCTTGAGTACAATAGCGCTTTTAAAAATAAAAGGCTGTACATTATTATTGTAGAAAAAGCTATGTAATTACCACCCAAATACGACGAAAGAAAAACAGTCATCGCGTTTTTTTGCAATATTTTTAGTTGCGTTGTGTCTGAAGCCACTAAAACTACCACCCGGCTTCCTTTTCGGTAGCAGTCTTGATAAACCCTGTGTATACTAAATTACCTGTACAACACCATGAGACTATCTACTTCAGTTTTTCCTGGTAGTCTAATGCTAGTGGTACGCCCATAAAGTGCGCATAATGCAAATGACGATGGAGAGGAAGGCTGAAGATCGAGCCCAGTGGTTAGCGATAGGAGGCATATGTGGAGCAGTGGATGTGCACGGGCTGATCATGATGATGATGATGAATGCAAATGAAATATGTTCATTTCAGTCAGTTCAGTCACGTTTTTAAACATGATTATCATTTTAAATAATAATAATTACGCTAGTGGTCCAGTTAATTTTAAGGGCTCTTTAGTTTTTCATAAGTCAAAAAGTTGCAAAAAGATAATATTAAGACTAGGTATTTCAAAGCATGCAATTTCCTAAAGAGATTGCCGTTTTATTCTCTGAGAATAAGTCGAAAAAGCAAATCGCACTGTGTATTCAAACAGTCCGTACCGTGTATTTTCGGATTCCGTTTCTTGGAGAGCTTAGATGGAACTCGATTGCATGCAGATGTTGAAATTTCCGTACTCCTTTGATGTGTTGATGCGGTCTGTGTGGCCCACTCCGTACCTTTTCGAAATAAAATAAAATCTTATCTACGTTCGCTGAAGATGTGATTTGCATTTCTTTGGCACATTTATTATTCATTGATAATGTCCATAAATATGTTTTTATATTACTACTCCTGTTTGATAAACATTTATTTATGAATGAACCCTTTCTTTGTCGTATTTTTGTAAACGTCTTTTTGTTTTCTAGCAAAACTATAGTATGGTCAGAGGTAACGTAGCATTAGGTGTCTGGTATGTTAATTTGCTTCGAATTATATAATATTTTAAAACATCTTTTAAAGTTTAACGAAGCTGGTGTAATAGGACATATAGATGTAAATAGGATAATTATTATAAGCTTACGCTGAATTCCTGGAAGCTCCGTGTTAGTACCATAGTCGTAGGATAATGCTCCGCATTTACATTTACCTGGAAAAAGTAATCGTGTCGTGAAAAACGCAATATTATGTATTATTTTGGCATATCTGGACTTATTTTGATGTAACAGACTATTTTATTATTTTGATGTAATAGATGCTGTTAGTTGTAGAACTACACTCTAAAATCTAAGCTATCAGATTCACACTTCATAAAGGCGAAATTGGGTTATTTGAACAAAATATAATCAAGAAAAACAAACTTAATAAAATAAGTATGACAAAATACATAGGGTACAAACTTAACTAAGTTGCACAGGGTTACACAAGGCAGTTAAGTTGTCGGTCACGTGCCACGAATAAGTAAGTGGCGAGTGCCCGTGAAGTGTGGAGAAATCGGAAGTGGCAGCGAGTGGCGGTAATTTCTCTATTCACCAGAGCAAAGCTGATTTGCATAATAATAACTAATATTTAAATCGATTCTGTGTTGGTTCAGCAAACTAAAAATTACGTATCATTTTATCTTCACACTAGCGGTCGGGCCCGTCGTCGCCCGGGTGATACGTTTTAAAATGGCGGTCAAAATGTTTAATTCTGACTATCAGTTTAGAATATCGACCAATCGGACCACAAAAACGAACAAAATTTCCTCGTATTTGCTAGAAATATCACAACTGCTTTCCTCCTATAGGTAATAGCGTGATGATGTATAGCCTGTAGCCTTCCTCGATAAACGGACTACCCAACACTGAAAGAATAACTCAAATCGGACCAGTAATTCCAAAGATTAGCGTGTTCAAACAAACAAACAAACAAACTGCAGCTTTATAATATTAGTATAGATGTATAATTAATACATAAATGGTACCTAATGCGTCAGCGAAAGTCATTCTATCAGGCACAAACCCAGCCCTGATAAATTAAGATTAAATAGAGATAAAGTTAATATCTATTTAATAATATAAACAAAAGTATTTTAGGTATAAAACTTTAAAGATGTGAAGAAAACAGTGAATTGCATTTGATAATTACCAGACTGCATGCAATCATCAGCTTTGGCAATCGTAGCAGCTTGAGAAGATTTTGTGGTATTGTTCATAAGTTGATGACTTGGTTGGGAACATGTAGCTGAAGACACAAAAAATGTATTAAGTTAGGCTATCAAAATATTAAAAGCTTACCCAAAAAACACACACACACATAAAGTCACGCCTCTCTCCCAGAAGGGGTAGGCAGAGGTGCTACCAGGAAACCCACATTTCACCCTGTACGTTCCGTCCCACGATGTGATAAGGGGCGAGCCTGTCGCCATATCGGGCGCATATTCCTGACTCCGGGCCGATAGTGAATAGAAAATACAATATCACTTTGCCCGGTATTCGAATCCTAAACTTTAGCTTTGTGATCGTACCTTAGTAAACAACGCCATCGAGGCAGTCAAATCATGGCAGAGTACAGTAATGTAGCTATTCGTATCATTGGAGTCTTAATGTTCTAAGCTAAGTAGGTTTTAATATTTCTTTTAGTTGGTTATAACTTTCAATATATCAAAATAATTTCACGCTTTGTTGAAATTATAATTAGGTTATGACACAGGTGCCAAGATACACGAGAAACTTTTGATAAATCTAATGTCTTGAAGAATCTTAAAGGTTGCCCGATAAAATAAAATCACCAAGATTTCATTCAAATGAGATGAATTTAAAACAGCGCTCAAGTTATACACATACAATGCAACATAATTTAAAATTCATATTATACTAATGCATTCATACTGCAATTGAAATATACGTCAGAGAGGCATCCGGAAGAATCATTGTGGTGATTTGTCCCCCTTACAATCCGTTGAGGGCGCCATTAGGGGCATTTGTAAAGAGTTACGAGAATAAACGAATGAAAAATCACCGTCCTGTACCAGTAATGTTGCGGGACGATCCTCTGCTCGGCATATTAAGGTGACATTTCTACGCAGTATTTTTTAGAAAATCAACTGTACTGTATCAGCCCATATACGTCCCACTGGACGGGGCATGGGCCTCCTCTTCAATAGAGAGGACGAGAATGGTTAGGCCATAATGATAGTCCAACACGCTGGACTAATACGGGTTGGCAAAATTTACATGCCACAGAAGTTCTTATAAATCGCTTAGGTATGCGGGTTTCCTCACGAAGTTTTCCTTCGCCGTTTTAGTGCGTGGTTATTGACTATCAATACACACATGACTGACAAAAGTCAGATGTTGATGATGATGAAAGGTAAGTATTTTAATTGCATATTTATTTCGATGAATTTGTCGTAAAATGGGCGAGTTTTACGTAAATAGTACGAGTTTCGAGGGCAGAGAAATAGCAACTCATATTTAATTATCTATACTAATATTATAGAGCTGAAGAGTTTGTTTGTTTGAACGTGCTAATCTCAGGAACCGCCGGTCCGATCTAGAAAATTATTTCAGTGTTGGATAGTACATTTATTGAGGAATGCTATAGGCTATATATCATTACGCTATGACCTATAGGAGTAAAGCAGTAGTGACATTTCTAGCAAATACGAGGAAATTTTATTCGTGGTCCGATTGGTCGATATTCTATATTGACAGTCGGAATAGAACATTTTGACCGCCATTTTGAAACGTGTATCTGCACCCGGGCGGAGCCGGGCCGGACCGCTAGTCTTTCATAATATGACAAATGTGGTTTTTCAACTAGCGAAAGTGAATATAAAGTTACGTTTCAAAGCATAAAAGTCCTGCTTATGTATTTCATGTCTATGTATTTCTTGTCATTGTACATTTATATAAATTAGGGATTCATTATAATGGAAGCTTACATCCACCAACATAACTATGATAAACAATCACTAGATGCGAGGTTAAAAATAAACAACTTAAAACGTTAAATTTGCATTTTAAAAAGTAATTAAATAAAATATTTTCACTTTCTTTATTTTTCAAATACTTGAGCATTTTTAAAATTGTTATTTAAATATGAAATAAATGAAATTTCACATATTTAAAATGTCGTAGCATTATTTAAAATCAATTCAATGGACATAAAGTCACTGATCGGGAGTGTAGTTCAAATATATTGATTAAGAATCCATTACCTGCATCAGTATGGGTCTCTTCTGTTTGCGTGGTGATCTCCTCGACAGATTGGTTGAGTGTGTAAGCAGACATCAATATGCTATGCCCGATGTTACTTAACGGGAGCTGATCGTCATCTGTATAGAAACACCATTTTTTAAGATAGTAAATTATATTAAGTATCAGCTAAATTATTTATCTCGCTAAATATACAGGATATATCAAGACTGCTACCGAAAACGAAATTGGGTGGTAGTTTTAGTAACTTCAGACACAACACTACTAAATTTTTTCCAAAAATATTGTGACGATTTTTTGTTTATATTTTTTGCTATCGTCGTATCAGGGTGGTAAATACATAGTTTTTTTTGTTAAATCATAGTTTACACCCATTTATTTTTAAAGAAACTATGGTACGCAAGGCTTTAAATTATTATTTTAGCAAAAACTATGGATTTACCACCCAAAGTCGACGATATATAAAAAGTAACAAAAAAAAAAAAAAAAAAAATTGTCCCGTTTCTTTGCGAAATTTTTAGTTAAATTGTGTTTGTAGTCACTAAAACTACCGCCCTACTTCGTTTTCGGTAGCACTCTTGATATACCCGGTATTAGGCATTGCCCAATGAGGTTATAACAACAACATTTTGAAGTCAGTATGCAATAACATCCTGCGACCTTTTTCATTAATGTCTCAAATTTTGCTCAGTTGTGGCAAAATTTTAAGATACAACAAACTGCGCCTTAACAATCAAAATGTTTGAGAAAAATGCTCTCGTTTCCGGGATGTTTGCTGTTGTGTGGAACGCGTAATTTGTTGATATTAGGCGGGTTCTTATTTATTTGAAATTTCCACTATATGCGTCGACATTTGTGAAGGTATTATAAAATTACTATATTTTAATTAATCTGTCACCTGCTTTTTATTTTTACTTGTGAGTTACGTTTTTGTGCTATTAACCGCAGTCATACGTAGATAACACTGATATTAGGTACCATCGGGTTGGTGTAAAAATTTCACTAAACCTAAAGGCTAAAAACTTATATTCATAATTAATACGCGATAACTGTATTATGAGTTTTTATGAGATTTTTACATCAGAACATAACAGCATCCTTGGCGCAGTTGGTTAGATGCCAGGTGTCAAACGTAAGGCAGAGTGCTCGGAACCCGCAACGAGATAAATATTTGTCTGATCCGTAAGTATTTGTTTTGGGTCTGGGCATTTGTGAGACTGAAAAGTCTCTCGTACCTTCGGATACCCATGACGTTAGAATTAGTGTGGGGTCAGGATTATGAGTGTGGTTGTTGTTTGTAATTATTTATATGTAACATACTTAATAGACAAAGGAGTCTCAAAATATATAATTACCGTGTATATTTTCAGACGGCTTCATTACTGGACCTGATTTATCTACGGATACCATTAAACATTTGTCACTGGCAACAGCCATTTGTTGAATTCCTGACATAGCTCCAGTTTCTACTTCAACATTATTATAAGATGCAGTTAAAACTGACTTTTCTTCTAGTAGTGGTTTATTATCTTCAGTTAAAGATTTAGTACTAGTTGCAGTTACTGTCTGAATTACTGACATAGGCTGAGTTTCTACTTCAACACTGCAGTATGTCGCTGTTATTACTGACTTTTCTTCAAGCAACGGTTTAGTTCCGGCTTTTACACTCGTGGACTTTTCGATAAGTTCTGGTTGTATTTGTTCTCCAGCATCAATAAAGTATTTTGTTTCTACAGACGTCTCTTTACCTGAATTTGGTTTTCTGGTTTCATTTATTTTTTGTACTGTTGATTCCGGTCGTGTTTTCTCAATGATATTAAAATTGAACATAGGTCTTATACTATTTGGAGCTGAAGCTATCTTGGTTGGTAAACATGTAGTACAATCTATTGGATGGATTAGATGGTCAATAGTTTTAATAGGCTTTGACTTATCTTCAAATAATCTATTACTGTTGAATCTAAAACCTGCTAATAATGCTGATATATTTTCTTTAGGTTGATAATGTTCTAAAGTAGATACAGACTTTACGTCAACTAAAGTGTTATCAATAGCAACGTTAGTAGCCTGTTCATATAGTAATGGTTGAGCTTCTACTTCAACATTCGAATATGGGTTTTTGTAGTTTAGGTCAGCTTTTATTTCTGTTCCTTTTTCAACTGCAAACGAATCATCTTCGAGTGCATATGGTTGGAATTTTGATTCGTTGTAGGCAGTTTTGCCAATTATAGAGACTGATTTATTATTAGGTTTTATTCCATAGTCGTAATTGGCTTGGTTAATTAATAATGGGTCTAATCTTTGTTCTAGTTTGGAAGATATAGCCGTTGATTGCTTTTCCTTAACTAAAGAGTTTATATTGAAAGTGAATGTGGTAGATTTAATTATGTTAGGTCTCATTTCTTCGATATCAGTAATAATTCTAATTGATGGTAATTTACTTTCAACTGGAGGATTATTTTTAATGACTTCATTATCTTCTGTAAGTGATTGCGGTTTTTCGATATCATAAGTCGCAGTAGACAATACATGTGTAACGCCTTTTTCTGAAAATTAAAATAATTAATTATAACTTGTATCAATGATTTCTTGATCTTGTAAAATTACATTTTTTATTCCTGCTCTAAGGCTTTCCTTGATAGACTTATTTAAACCATTGAACTCAATGTTGTTTTGATATTATTTAACTTTTTAGATTTACTTCTGTAAATTGGCTTAAACATGTTTTTTTCATAATCCGCTATAATATAAAGGAAAACACGACTCCAAGGGCTCGTCACAAAAATGCTTAAACTTTTGTTCGTCTGTTGAGAGATAAATGTGCGCATAAAACTTTGAATTGGCCGCTTTGGGCGTTCTAATACTGTTTTACTGGACTTTGTAGTGAGCTAAAAGGAGAATACTCTGTTGAAAGCTCCGAATATTTTTAGCTGTACCTGATAAATTTGCGTGTTTATTTAAAACCTAATACAAAGTCAATTTTATTTATATTTTGACTCAAAAAATCTCTTTAAATAAAAAGAAGTAATTAACATTCAATCATCATTGTCATCATTACCATCAGTCAGAGAAAATGGCATTCTGAAAATAAGTTTTTAATTTCCATTGCGATTTACTGAAAGCGGGCTGCTTTCAGGGACATCATGCAACATTTTGTTACGTGGATTTTATCAAAAGATATTTATAAAATAGGTAGTATTTACCTATTTTGCTGATACTTCTCGAGCTTCTGGTGTCCAAATGATCATGGTTTCTTGTAATGACGTATGAAGCGTTTGTCAGTTGTTTACCACATGGATGAACTGTAAGAATTATTGTCATTTACAAATAAAGTTCAGCTAAATAATCTTTGGTTACAATAAAATAATACAAACTAAAGAAATATGAATAAGTCATTTTATCTTCCTTCATGATAGATTGTTTGCAGTTATTTTTAGTTACATAGAGACACTTTATGAAATTAAACTATTAACGATTTCTAATTACATTTAATAAATCGAATTCTTACTATGTGGTTTGTAGTCGGTTCGATTGCATTGGCAGTTTTGTACAAATGGCGAAGTCAGGCAGAGCTCAGTTCCAATCGAGTCATTAGTGGAGACACCTGTTGATAATTTTGTTTAGTAAGATATCATTGAAAGTTTTTTTCACATTTTCGACTTAAGATTAGTAACATTAGTAGATTATAATAAAAGTTTTAAATGACTGAATTAAATGTTTATGCATACGGATAAATTATTTATTTAATTTGTAAATAATAAACTATGATTAAAATTACAATAAATTGTGAAAATTCTATATTACTCAAATATTAATTGAATTATATGGACCTGTAGTAACAAGTTCTTTTCTAGATGCGTTAGTAGAGCAATTTTTCAATACAGCTGATGATATTGACATCACTTTCGGTTCTGAAACGGCAAATCGTGATAGAACTCAGGGTGAACCTATATTGATAAACAAGAATCATCCGCATAAAGTTAAAAAGCCATAAACTGTGGCAATTGGTAATCTTTCATAGAAATAGTTCTAATTGCTACTATTGAAACACATGTGACAATGAATTATGAATATTCAAAAGTATAGTACTGTAACAGAAAATTATTCGAAGGAACTTTGAAAATACCATTATTAACATTTGTAAGGTGTCTTTTAAATAAAATATTATGTTCATTTACTTGTATGCATAAAAGTGGTTGTTTGGGGTACTGCCTGGATGGAGAAGCTTTTCTTCTCTAAATCAGCAACCGATGTAGCAGTACCTTTAAAACATTTAATTCACATACAAACATATTATACTTAAATTATGCATGTAACTATCGTCGATTGGGTAAGTGCAGGGTTTTCAGCTTTAAAGATGAGATAAGCCTGTTGCCGTGGCAGACACAAAACAAGTCTGCCTTCTGTGTCAGCCCACATACGTACTGCAGAGCCTCCTCTACAATCTAGAATATCATTGGGAGGGGTACAAGTAGAGATAGAGCTATGCACAAAACTAAATTCCAGATAATATTAGATACGGTATATGAGATATTGCGAAGAGCCATGCAAGTTGGAACGTGCCTTAGAGTCGAACGCAGATCGACCCGGTTCTCATGATCACTCGATTAATGAGACTAGTAAAGGATCCGAGGATGTTTTTTTTTTGCACAATCACTATCATCATTATCATCATCAGTCTATATTAATGTCCATTGCTGGACATAGATCCTCTCCAATTTGCGCCTTTTCACCCTGTCTTCGGCTTGTCGCATCCAACATCTGCCAGCATCTGTATTTTTTTGCAATATGTTTATGTATCCATACCTGCTGCAGCAGTAGATCTTCGAATTGGAAGTTGTACTGTGTTTGCCCGCGATATCTTTATAGGTTGGCATGATTGTGTTTCTGGTTATAAAAAAAAATGCTATGAATGGCGAAACAAGCATGCTGTTCGCCTGATGGTAAGCGATGTGACCGCTCATGAACATTAGTAAGGTAAATGGTTAAAAATAGTAGAAATTAGGCTCAGTTATAATTCAGGACATTATTCAACATCAGGCAAATTTATTTCACACTGTTATGAGAAAGTTCAATGCACTTATGGCAAGTGGTATTCAGCGTTTAAGCGGGCTTCACTTGTGGCGGTACAGTTACGAGTGTTTCACTATTGTATGTGATGGATGCTTTCTGGATATCCAGAAATGTTAAACTAATTTGCTATGAATGTGCTTTAAAATCAAATTGTTGGACGATATAGATTCATAGAGCAAAATTTGAACGTTTGAAAATTTTATCGAGTACTGAGGAATGGATGTTTTACCACGGTCTTCTTTTACTGTTAATTTAACGATAGTTAAATTCGTAATTTCGAAGTTTTCAGTGATTTCAAAGCTTAACTTTGTGAATGATTAATTTTTGACAAGACTTACCAGATTCATACGACTTCTTTATTGTGCTATGTGATGTCGAAATATTAGCACAATTTGTACTGCCGTCGGCTTGAAAACGCGCTGTATCTATAAATCCATGTTGCATTATTTCAGTATTTATATAACTACCGTATAAGCGTCAACAATTTAAAATAATGATAAAATATAGCATAAAAACTATAACCGCGGATTTGCACATTTATAATTTGTGGCGGTTGCAATACGCCAACTTAGATTTAGCTTATAAAATAACACGCTTATTATTTGTAATTTTAACTTTATTTAAACATGCATTTCATTGTAAGATATGACTGCAGATGTTTAACCATAAAACATCTGCGAGTCGTTTTATTACAGTAAGAATTTTTGTGTACCTTATTGTATAATATTCGTTAAAAAGATGCTGTTCTAAATTATTGTTTCCTAATTGTAATGTAATGGCCCGTTCATGCCGGGGCAATAAAACTGTATTAGTTAAGTTCTTTAGTGGCGGCAATCCTTTGCAATTTTTTAGACAATAGTACACATGTTTTGTAAACCTTTCGGTTCGGACAATAGCCCAGATGTTGGGAAGACATTAATTTTTTGTTGAAAGGATAGACCCTATTTTATGGTTTAAATATATTTTCTGTAAGATTTATCCCCACCGATCCTCATTCGGATAGTCCTTTAAAAGGGTCGGTTTATTTGGATAAAAAGACAGTCTGCCATCTCTCGTCACAAGCACATCTCGCTCCGAGTCGCATAGTTATAGTTTTACTCTGTGTCTGTTTGTATTAAGTGTTAATTTATAAAATATACTATTGTTAGTTCCTGGAAGTGAGTGCTTATTCTAATACCTACACTTATAACCCCCAAAAATTAAACAATATCAACTGTGGTCTGTGTTACGAACAACTGTGTTTAGTGAAATACTCTACTTAGTAAATATTAAATATGCTCAATTATGGAAAATGTATTAACCAATCAATATTACGAATTAAAAGGAAAAGTTATGGATGGTTGAGTGTAAAAGAAACTTCGTTCAAGATGAAATGTCAAACTTGTCGAGACCGAGACCTTTAATAAACCATCTGGAAATGACACCATTATTTTTCATGTTTAATTTTTCTGTAAATTTTTCACTCGTGCCTACCTGTATTGACCCCTGTAACTAGTGTTTTGCTTGAATTTATGTACTCAGTTGTACCTGTATTGATTCCAGTCACTTTACAGGAAGGAGTAAAGGATGATATAATAGTCCCAACTGAATTGGCAGTCCAAGGCATCGCTGGAAACGTAGCGTCGGTTTCTACAACAAAGATGTCTGTCATTTCGAATCCTGTACAACGTGACGTAACAGTTCCAACTAATTTGACAGGCCATTGCAGCGCTGGCAATATTATTTTAAGTTCTAAGCGAGGTAATGTTGAAGATAAGGATGAAAATTGGGGGATTTATTTATTTTATATAATAACAGAAGGGAAAACTGGGACAGTGTACAAAATAGGAGCAGATATTTTAAGATTAAGGATTTGACAATCTTTCAGTTTTATTTGTGGCAGTTTCTATTATGTAACACCTTTTTGGTCTACTTATTTAATGTGCTATTGTTATGCATGATATTTCTGTTATAGTGGCCACAAGTGCCTTTATGTTTTAATGATATGTTGCTGGCATGCACTCTGCTCAGTTGCCTGGTGACCTTAACAACGTTATAAAAAAATCTATGTCATATCTCCAAAAGCAAGCCGTTGACTAGCACGTTAACAAAAAGTTTTCGACATGTGCTGGCGGGTCGGTTACTTGGATGTATAGTGCAGTTTGCCTTGTGAATGTCTTTATCCTTTGACTGCACGTCGAATGATGTTGATTTCCTACTTGTTGTTAACTATAAGGGTAATTAACAAACAAATTACATTTATAATATAATAACTACTAGCAGCCCGGCGCGGCTCCGCCCGGTTGCTATATACTTTTTTGAAAATATTCTATCGCCTATGTTCATCAATCAAAGTGCGTGGTGGCCTGTTGGTAAACGGACTAGACGCGGCTGCCAACATTTTCACGGTGGTCGTAGGTTCGAATCCCAGGGCACACCTCTGATTTTTCGGAGTCATGTGTGTATTGATGGTCAATCACCACGCACTAAAACGGTGAAGGAAAACATCGTGAGGAAACTTGCATACCATAGCGATTTAGATAAATTTCTATGGTATGTAAGTCTGCCAACCCGCACTAGGCCAGCGTGGTGGACTATATGGCCTAACCACTCTCAATCGTACTTACCTGTGTTATTACAAATTATGCACATTTGTGTGCCAGTCTCCAGAACCGGTGAAGAAGGCAATTGCGCAGATCTTGAATGAGTTTCAATATCCTTTATTGTATTATTGTTGTACGTCATATGGGTGTTAGTGGCTGAAAAATAAGAATTTAAAATACACTCATTTGCAAAAAAAAAACGGGCGGTTTTGATTTTAATTCTTCTTTAAAAATACACGGTACCACAATGATTTCAATCATTTGTACATATTACTGGCCGGTTTTAAAAATGCCGTGGTGTTTAAAACAGTACGTTCTAAATTCAAATTTTCGTTTGATGCTCGTTTTTACAGAAAACCACTTTTTATCCTACATTTTTGGTGCGAAGTTCCAAAAGATAATATCGGTTTTCATAACTTTTAGTCAATTTTTATGAATTTATTTCATATTCTTAATTGTCAAAGCTTCATTTATTGCTGATTAGCTGTCTCAATAATGTTAGAGAAAGTGGTAAAAGCTGCCAAAATTATTGCGCTGCTCGAAGAGGGTTGCAGCCAATGCTTCGTGGCTCAGAGGCTAAGTGTGAGTCGCTCAACGGTTCAAAGGACCTGGCAGCGGTATCAAGACACCGGTTCCGTCGAGAGAAGGCCTGGTTCTGGAAGAAAACCATGTACCCAACCACGGGATGATCGTTTTCTTGTGAGTCGCGCATTGAGAAATCGCAAGTCTTCGTATGTGGACCTTAAGAACAACCTCGAAGAAGTAAGAAATGTGCATATTAGTCTATGGACGGTCAGGAGGAGGCTTCTCGCGGCCAATATACGCAGTCATCGCCCGGCCCGCGGCCCTAAGTTACTCCGTGAGCACAGAGTTGCCAGGCTTAGGTTTGCTCGAAATTGTGAGTCATGGACTCAAGAAGACTGGAATAGGGTATTGTTCTCCGATGAAGATCGACGTCGGCGAGTGCTACGAAGACGAGGAGAACGCTTTGCAGAGGCTTGTTTTGAAGAAATCACACCTTATGGTGGGGGCTCTATTATGTTTTGGACAGGAATAAATTCAATGGATCGTATAGAGTTAGTCTTCATTGAAAACGGCTCACTGACTGGACATCGATACATAACGGAAGTTCTAATTCCTCATGCACAACCCGCATTGGCCGCTTTAGGCGAAGACTCAATTTTTATGGACGACAACGCTCGCGCCCACCGGTCTGGCGATCTGGAAGCGTATGTGCAAGAGGTCGGCATTCGTCGTTTGGATTGGCCAGCTCGAAGTCCCGACCTCAATCCTATAGAGCATGTCTGGGACGTTCTGAAACGACGCGTGAGATCAGTACAACCGGCTCCGCAGACCATCAGAGAGCCGAAGAATGTGATTACCGCGGAGTGGGAACGTTTTCCGCAAGCAAGTATCTGGGATATCCTCGCTAGCATACCCAGACGAATTCAAGCTGTGATTCAGCTAGAGGGCTACACTCGATACTAAACATTTATCTGCTTTTACTTTATTAAAGAAAAAACAAACAAAAATCTTTGTTAACTTTTACTTCACGAGCATATGCACTACTAGCGAGCATACACTACTAGTGAACTTTAGCATTAAGACCCATAAATATAGGTATTAAATATGATTACATTAAAGTGAAAACAAAATAAACTGAAGGATTCTGAATTAATAGATGTATTACTGATACTATAGATGTATCAGACTTTATAAACGCAAAGCACTTAAACAAAATTAATGTAATACACATACCAGAGCCTTTAGCATAAGCATTACACTCAGATGTGAATTTGAAAAGGGCGGACATGGCCGCAGACCTCTGCTCCCTCGGAACTGTATCAGTGCCTAAAAGCAAAAATGTGTCAGTGTTACGTGAAGGAAATAGTCTCCGCAATTTATGAGGGAAAGTACTTAAACTGGCCGATTCACAGACGTATGCCCTATTTTAGGGTGTGATATGTATTAACATAATAGTTTTCTTAGAAGGGTAGAAGGACACTTTATGACAGTGGTGCTTGAAGATGGGTGGTATGAAAATATCATGAGTTATGATGTATTCACATAAGAAGATTATGGAAGAGAATTTTAAAGATAAATTCGCCTAAATCATTAACTTGTATTTTGTACTTGTAGTAAAGTATTAAAAGCAAAACAAATGAAACAGAAGTGTATTAATTAAGCTTTCGAATAAAGGACAAACAACATCTATACTGATGTGAATTATTCAAAAAATATCCTGGATAACGTATTCTTGTTGTATCGAAATCAAATTATTCCTTCAGGCATCAAGGTTGTTTGCGTTCGTGATATATCGTGATTGGGTTTTAGTGTAATAAATAAGGAAATATACCAGTTTCTCTGTAGACGAATAGGCTCGTTTGTATTTTAGCGTCCTCCCATACTATGGATCGTTGTAGGTATTGCATCATTCGTACTGAAAATAATATTATTTCAAAAATATTTGCAGGCACCACCACAATGTCTATTTCCCGCAAACAACAGTGTAAACGCACTGTTATGTTCCTCTATAAAGTACATTGTAGCTAGAGTAACTACTGGATATATTAAGACTTATCATCATTATTATATCTTAGGATGGCAAGAGTAGTGGAATTCCAAGCATTGTTTTGTAATTATTATTTTTTAGTTTTGCTAATGTCCATGAGCGATCGTATCGCTTATCATCAGGCGAAAGGCATGCTTGTCTCGCCATTCAATAAAAAAACAAAGGTAAGTGTGAATTGTTTGAAGTAAAAAAAAATATTATATGCTGAAGTATAAAATCCAGCCATAAAATAGTAATCTCCATAAGCGCGGCTAAAGTTATATCCTTGCGTTTATATCTATATTGATTTTAGCCCTACGTTTGTACATGGAATTGAAATACACGGTTATTAAGGAAGAAGCTATTTATCATCATCATCTCGATTCATTCGAAGTCCACAGCTGAATATAGGCTTTTGACAAGGATATGCTCAACGACCTGTTGCAAACGGCTTGTATCCAGCGGCTTCACACAATATGTAACAAGTCATGGGTCCCATCTTGTGATGAGTGTCTTATACTACGCGAACATTATTGATTTTTACTTAATTCATATTAATACATTGTGTGATTAACTTACTTTTCTTCAATTTCGATGGTGACTTCGACCAAAGAGCCCATCTCTCTGCAGTTTTTTTCCACACATGGTTCCATCTCTTGCGGCATATTCTTATCGAGAGCTGCTTTCTGAAGGAATCTAATCTTCTTGTAACTAGTGTAGAAGTAATGGAAGTTTCAGTTATTAAATGTAATTGTCTGTCTGGTCTTACGTATGCTTAGATATTCAAAATTACGCGTCGGATTTTGATGCTGTTTTTTTAACAGATAGAATAATTCGAGAGGAAGGTTTTTATGTATAATACATATATGTTAGTGTGAAGAAATCTATTTGTACCTGGACGAAGCTGAGCCGGGCCTGCTAGTAGTTAATAACTTAGCTTCTGGTACTGATTCCGATAAAGATTAATACCAAATGATACATAATAATAATGCTTTAAACATTAATATACCATTGCACACTTACTTGTGTGTCGGGTACTGGGATATTTCCTGAGTCTTTGACACTTCTTGAAACGACCTCTTTTGCCGTCACGACTTTTTGTTCTATTTTGTCTAAGTGCTTGTTTCTTCCAGCAATTTTTCTTGTGATAATCTTGGCGAGAAACTAAAAGCATGTTATTTAATTCTTTATAATTCATGGAAATTATCTTGTTGGAATACTCTAGATGTGTTGGTTTTAAATAGCAGAACTTGGAGAAATTCTAAGTATGAAATATATTGATTGGTGAAATACCTGAGCTCTCGAGTAAAGTCTTATCTTCACTTCGTTCGCTGTAATTGTCATATGTGCCTGATGTGAATTGCGTGTCATTAGATGATTTTTGTTCCCAGTTCATACTTTCATTGAACTTACAATGTGACGCCCAAACTTCGCCACTTTGGCTCTCAAGACCAATGCAATCATCTGTTTGTTCCATTGTGAATTGACTCGATAAGTCATCTCTTGTTTCTACGTCCGTCCCAGCCATGCTACTTACGGTCTTTGGTGATTCGCCACCTTTATTAAGATTTAAACATTTCAATATAATCAACTTACATATTAGTTACACGAACAAAGTAGGTAACAAAAAATCTATGGTTATCATAAAGTATGTACATGTATGCTATGGATTAATAATAAATTATAATTACAAACAATTCTAAGCAGATACACACCATCAGCTTCAAAATTTGTAGTTTTCTGAAGTATCTCTGAAGGGCATTCTATAATGTATGAATTATAATCTCTTTTGCGGTTCTCTCGATCCTCATTCGTAGTGGCAGTGTAATCTCTACTCGCGAACAATCCAGAAAATACTGAAAATAATATATGAAACCGTAAAAATTATATTTTTGAATTCTGTCATTTTTTTTACAACAATATA
Organism: Hyles euphorbiae; assembly: GCA_023078785.2. NCBI lineage: Eukaryota > Metazoa > Arthropoda > Insecta > Lepidoptera > Sphingidae > Hyles > Hyles euphorbiae. The sequence continues at coordinate 11,761,654 of CM041050.1, forward strand.
CTTACTGTAGGTGCTACGTTTAGATAGCTGTATTTTTTCAATAGACTTTTCTGATTTCAAGCCATAAATTGGTTTTTTGACTTCGTCATTTTCTGTATTTTGTTGCGTCTTTACACCTGAATCTAGAATGAATATTTTGTTTGGTAAAATTAATTTAAATAATTAAGGGTAATTGATTTAAAAACATTATTTATCTTACCTCTTGTGTCACTTTGGTTTGAAACATTGGATGGCTGAATATAAATATTATTTGAAATATCCATTAAATTATCCTCTTTTGTTTCAATATCCTCTAAATTACCTATTTGTTCGGCTTTAACATTGGCAAGCCCACGGTTTTGAGGGCTCGAAGAGCGATATCCTAAAACAACCGATGCAAAAACAATACAGAGTTAATTGAAAGGAAATTATACGGTTTTATCTTCACCATACAGCTTTGCTTTTATAAAATTTCATTTAAAACATTTCATTTATTTTGTTTTGTTTTATTTTGTAAACATTTCATGATTGTTTTCATTAATAGCAGATAAAGTACCGGATTCATTGTCTGCTCCAGCGGATTCCATTTCCGACGTGATCCATTCACTAACGTTCTCGTTTGTGGATTTGTATATTTGTTGGATTAGATTAACTCTGTCCATAATGATGACTGGTTCATTGCAGCTGGTGTTGATTGCTGAAAAACATTATGTTTATTATACTACTTTGACAAATCAATTGAAACTTTGGATTGGTTAGGAAAAAAATACATAAAATCACCACGACAAGCTAATGAAATAAATCTATGAACTGTAACCAAATAATTCTAATTCACATGAATTCGAATTGTAAACATTAAAGATTCGCTAACGAGATCTTGTTAAAATTATTCTTTGTGTATGTACTTACCGACGCCAATTACTCCTCTTGTTGTATCGTTAGAATCTAAAGGTCTTAATTGTACCGCAGGATTCGTTTCAAATGAATTAAGAGGAGTGTGCAATGACATGAACCAGTCTGAAAATATATTAAAATATTTAGGTATAATTGTGAAAAATATTTTTTTATGTTAAAGGTAAAAATATTCAGTGTAACATTAATTTAGAAACATTAATTTGAACATCAACTACAAAATTAATGGCAACTTTGTATTATTATGGATAAATCCATTCCTAAGTTCAAAGGACAATAAAGTGGTAGTTTAAATTATTACAATATATTTACCATGAAAGCGATCATTTTCCATGAAACTGTTTCGTCGATATATTTGTCCCAGAGTGGGTATTGGTTTCGCTGACACTACAGATGATGCTTGCGTACGATCTTCAGGACATAAATCTGTAGTGATAAGTCAATATGTGATGTTATTGTTAAGTCTGTTTCGTAAATTCCGGATCGCGTTTCAAACGATTAATAAATCTGCGGTAAGCTTTGGCCATGGCTGCGAGAAAAACTCTAATGTAGTCACTACTTGAGATACTATTCCTTTAAAATTAATAAATTAAGTGATATAATTACCTGTGTTTATCAACATTTGGATTCTTTGTATATTCTTAGTTTCAAAAAGTAGACGGTCTGATGGCTTCTTGACTGTCGTATCATCATAAACTGGTTCTTCTTTGACCTTCTTTTTTCTAGGTATACCACTTGGTTTTTCTCCTTAAAAAGTCATATGAAATGAAATGAAATGAAAATGAAAATGAAATGAAAATAATTTATTGAATCCATTAAAATGTTCAACATCATTTAGATTCAGTCATTTATATATATTCAGATTCAGTCATATATTTCAATACTCTAGTATTTTTTACTACTGAATTTATTGTATGCTACTTACTCATGTCACCGTATTTTGGTTTTGCCAATCGACTTTGCCGTTTACTTGTCCCAACAATATTGGGGCCTAAAAAGGTTGTTATTATTGGTAATGTGGTATATCTTATTATTGCAAAAACGAAAATAAATCTGAACTATTTTGGCTAGCTTTAAATAAAACAACATATTGGAGAATATATGGTAATTGATGCTTTAAGCTTTTTGTTAGTAAATAGCTAGATATATAAATAAATTACATTATACATGTTGATGGATGTCTGGTCTGATTACAATGTAGAACAGTTTATGAGTGATGTTCGCAAATAAGGTACCCGAATTATCTTTCCCGTTTTGCTTGGAAATATTCTTATTGCTCCTGTAAAATGCAGAATTTCTAACGAATCTTGGCAGCTTACTAACATTGCTTTTCTTTTGCTGTTCACTTTGTTTTGTGGTTGTTACTGCAAATATTTTCGATATCAAAATATTTATCAGAGAATAGGTATTTGAGATCTATAAAATACGAGTACAAACCGAATGTGCTCATTTTTTCTGTTGATTTAACGCTTATTGGCCTTCGCCCACTTATAAATAATTTTGAACATTCTAAATGATTTACGTTTTCAGTTTCCTTAACAGACATTTTCTTTGTACTGGACAGTTGAAGAACGAACGTAAATAATCATACTAAGCATTCATTCACTTAAATTCTTTATGATATTCCGAAATAACAACCACAAAATATTAATAATTTTTATATTTTATAACAAAATTGAAATATACATTTTGACAATTTTACAACTGTCCAAATTGTTTTTTTCTGGGTTATCCTTTTTGTCAATGAAAGAAATCTCTTTCTGTGTTCACAGACGGACTTCGTGGACTTTTACTAGTGCCGGGTTGCGATTTTAATTCATCCAATTTCCTCAAAAGATCTTCTTGTACACTATCAACTATTTCTTTCAGGCTTTTAGCTGCAACCAAAAAAATATAATGTAGTTTAATTGGTAAACGCAATGCAAACTGGAGAAAAATGAAATTAAATAAAAAAAAAATTTTTTGGTTCCCAAACTTAGGCATAAACGACGTAGAAAACTTTAGGCTTAAAACATAACATTTCAATGCAAAATATATTCAAGAGACAATAAAAATCACTGTAGAAATCACATACCTGTTCTCTGATTAAATTCTTCTGCAATTAAAGATATCTTTCTTAGCGTACCAACGTGTTTTTCAAGTTCACTGGCAACATCGTTATCCGTGCCAGTATTCACAGATGCGTCCTGCATCATAGCACGCCTTCTTTTGTCGGCTGCTACTTTAAGAACTTCGCTATTGACAAGGGGCATTTTAGGCATTTTGAATGCTGATATGTGTGATGCAGTCTCTAATTGGTCGAGAGGGTCATCTGCGATTAAAGTTCCTGTTAGCGGGGGCAGTGATATGGTATCTTTGGATATGAGCTCTGGTGCGAAATATTGTAATGTTTCCATTTTCATCGGCGAATCCTTTTTCGGCGGTGACCTCCTCGAAAATTTGATCGGTAATGCATTTGTGATGCTTTCTATTATTGTTTCTGTAAATTGTTGAAATTGTTAATCTTCTGAATTAAAACTAGTGTACCAAATGTAGAAAGTCTACGACCTTGTGGCGTAAGAGTGCGTGATTGTCATTTTGTTGTTAAAATATTAGGAAAAGTTTTTATCCATTTAACATCTCTGAATTTCAACTCCTGTATGATCACTGTATTGTAAACTTATTTTGAAAAGAGCAACGCTAGAGTTTCTTGCCCGTTCTTCTCTGGCGAAAACAGCCTTGTGAACTGGGTGGTAGTGGAAAAAAAAATATGACTGAATCTAAATAGTGTATGAAATTTTATGGATTCAATAAATATTTTCATTTCATTTCATTTCATTTCACATAATATTATAATATACTCGAAATTTAATAGAATTAACGTATCCAATATAATTTAATGTGAGAAGAGAAAAACTATTCTTATTATTTTGATAACAGCATGGTAACCACGCATTCCCACCGTAGACGATCTATAGCTTGAATTGAGATAGTTATTAAAAAAAGTAGATTCGAAAATTTATATTTGCTTTTTTATTTATATTATTTGTTTTTAAAACACGTCACTTACGAACAATATTTTTTGGTGACTCTTCTTCCTGTTTTCTTTTTGACGCCAGTTTTCTTGTTAATTCAGCCAGGAACATTGAACAAGTGGGTCCTAAAAGGAAGAAACATTTAATATGAGAAATTGTTTAGCATACGCTTACACAGAATATCTCGTTCTACCTTCGCTTTTGCGTTTCTTTGCTGCTTTTGGTTTTCCTGCCGGTTTTTTACCTTTGCCTTTGTGATGTGTTGGTTTTTCCATGTCTGTGAAATATTTATCATTAAGAAAATTTAAAAATTATGCATGTAATCGATAGTACAATCATTTATCATCATTCTTATCTTTAATCACAAGGATTTTTCTGCAGAACATAAGACCCCTCCAAAGTTTCTCACAGCGACTTATTAAAAGCGACCTGCATCGAGTGACTTTCTCCAAAGGTGATCTTTCCACCTTGCGGATGTACATCCAAAACTGCGATTACCGATACGTGGCCTCTACTCTACAACTTTTCATATCGATCGGTCATCATTCTTCAGCAATACGTGCCGTGTCTACTGCTTTTTAAAAAACAGCACAACATTTTGTTTGCCAGAAAAAGTAGCATACATTTTAAATTATAGAGCAACACGTCGTTGATTATGTTTAGTGTGCCAGTAACCGTGTGTCTTTTGAGGCTCCGCATGTAGGCTTTACACATAGTAAAATGAAACAGCTGTTGATTGCTGTCGTGTCACCGGTATGAATGTTGTTAATGTTTGCTTTTAGATGTCTTCACGATCACAGTGGCTTTTAGATCAATGAGTAGGGCATGGCATAAAGCGTATTATGAGTCAGATTAGCTTTTCAGCTAGTGAAGATTATTTTAATATTCATCGTCATCTATCACAAAAAAACACTGCTGCGAAGACATGTTTACTATCGTAGAAGTCTAGATGCAGGCCACTACTAATATGACACTGTATATTTATCACAACACATAATTGCTTGTTAAGTTAGGGCTAGTAACCATGTATGCCCAATACGTACCCTATAGAAATGGTTTTGGGTTTGAAAATCTGGTAATTCAATATCAAATAATTAATGTGTAAAACATAATAGCGAGAACTTCGGGAAGTCCCGTGAGCACGGGACCTCCGGGCTATAATTTATTACGTACTTTTCTCTCCCCAACACAACTAGAAATTTGCCGAAGTGAAGCATGACAACCGCCAGAATGACATTATGAGTTGTCTATGGTTTGTGTGTACAGAGTTTTTATTGAATATCATTGTCTATTAATTATTGTAGTGTTTTTAATATACCACCTCTTATTAAATAATTCTAGGTAGAAACTTTTTAACAACTTATCGGAAGCGTTAATCCTTCAAGAGATAATCTCCTTATTTTAATATTAATTATCCCATTATAAGAATTAAATAAGATGTATCATAAAAACGAAACAACCATAATTATTAAATCTTTTTTATTATAATATTTATATTATCACTTTAATGTCGTCAAAAATCCGAAGTGAATCTGCAACAAACAACAAAAATCATTCCTAAATTTACGCGATTTAAAGTCTATCTGCACCCGGGAGGAGCCGGGTCGGACGGTTATATTAAGCTAATATTGAACAATAATATAACAATTACATTTTTTGCGACCCCAAAATTTACATGACTTATTTCTATGCCTACGTATCTCTAGCTATAAAAAAAAACAATCGTACCCAAGTCTCAGTCCGGAGGTGTAACAGGTTTCTGAAAATGAAATATATCACACTTTGATGTCGGCACCTTTTAAAACTCAATCAGTAGAGACGTATATACCCGCCGTTAACATTATCAACAAGTCGAGTGGAATTTCAGAGGGGCACCTTACTAAATGTATTGTAGGCCAGTGTACCGGAAAAATGCGTGGGGAGCTATTTATTGTACACCTACTCTTTATCGAGTATTTTACACGCAACTTGATATAAATTCAAAACAGTGGAATTCACATCAGGTGGAGATGGAAAGTTATTGAAAACTACACATTTATTGGTTAGGCAAAACATTACAATTGTTACTGTTTGACCAGAGGTAAGTTTCTGTTTTCGTAGCTTAAATAATCTGAATAGCGCTTGAATTGAAAGCAATTCGCAAGTGTTGGCGTCAACTGGGTATTGTATGGTAAATTAGGATTATCGGGAGAAATTGTTCCAAGTTTCATGGAATAAGAATCCAGAACTTCGCCTATCTAGAGCCCATCCGTGCATTCACAACGCAAATCAGCAGCTGAAGGCCAATTATTACGGATGATAATAATTTAAGAAGTCTATTTACATCTGTTGGTTGGAGGTCTTCATTTCTAGCAGGCGGTCGCTGGGCTATCGAAGTTTGAACCACTTTTGGATTGGTCGGGTTTGTTGATTGACTTGTCGTTGTCACTGTTGCCGGCGGAGGGAAGCCTACAAATATAATTAATTTTATTATTAATTATTAATTTTCTAAGTATACTCACTCTATTTACTTATAAAAATTGTAGGGTATCAGCCCTAATCGTCTAGTACCAAGCACGACACTATAACTCTGAAATCGAATCCGAGATCAAAAATGTAAACAAACAAATGTCATTGTAAAAGTGACATTTCAGAGTTACGAAACATTTTCTCAAAAACATATTGAGTATAATTTGATTAGTGAATAGATTCAAATGTTGCGAGTACTATGTTTTATTTATTTATATTTATTTTTGAATTTTGAACATTTTGAATGTTCTATTATACCTGTCGAGGTGACCTTTGACTTGGGCCCAAACTAATTCTAATGTGTTTAACTCACAGTGATTTTCAAAGACCATAGTGCGTTCGTCTACGAACACAAACGCCAGAAATCTTAGGAACAAAATAGCACAAAAACTTAACAGAAAACTTGAAACCAACACCACGACGACGTAACTTTATCACATGATGCACATTCATCAAATTAAGCATCTAAATGATCTAAAGGGAGGTGTCGCGGGCGTCAAAGCGACGTATTTGTAGTTAAGGAGACTAAATTTAAAAAAAGTTTTATTTCAGTGGTCTAAGGTTACGAATTTCTGCATAATACCTGTAGCATAAAATATTTTCGTACCATTTTTTTCACATACTTAAAAAATAAGTTGAAATCGTAGTTTATGTAAATATTATACCAAAGAATGTTTATTTTGATTTGTTTTATACTTATTTAACGAATGAGAATAATTCCAACCTATTTTTTTACCGGTTGTGAACAAACTATCATGACAAATTATTTTATTGTAGTGGTAACACTTTTGTTTACATTTTTGATCTCGGATTCCATTTCCGAGTATAGTCTTATATCAAGGGTGATTGAATAAGAGGGTTTAAAACATAGCCCATGATGCTGGTCTACTACAAATGGTGGGTGATTAATCATGTAAATAGTGGTACACATCTTCATAATTTGGAAATTTATTAGATGTAATTATAATTAACAATCAAAGCTACAGTCTCAGCAGATCATCTTCAGCGGTATCTTACTACAATGACATAAAAACCGTTTTTATTTTGAAACATTTGTTAAACCCCAATTACCGGGCATATTATAATAGCTCTCGTGTGCATCGAAGTATTCTTCTTTAGACGCCTCATCTACTGATGGAACCATCGAGCTAGTTTCCGATATCGTGGCGGATGAGTCACTCTCATGTCTTTTGATGTGCGGCTGTTGTACCTCCTTCTTTTTCTTTTTGAGTTTCTTTATCTGTCAATAACGATGTTTAATCACTGGTCTAGCCAAAATGTATGAAAAACATCTAGCCTTTCATTTAGCGGTCCACCGTAGTTTAAAGAAACGGTTAGGCTGGAAACATACTACTGAAACGCCATGCGACCCAACCCTATGCGACGCGTGTTGCATCAAAACAAATCGTACTATTTCTATAACCAGAACCACACTACGAACACGCGATGCTACGTTGTGTGGCGTATTTGTGGTGTGGTTCTGGTCTAGCGCGTCATTGGAATTCACGCCTTCGCGGCATATGAACGACATAAGTAAATATCGCGAACAAATTTTAATATCTAGAACATTAATTCTATGAGAATGTGTATGTGAATTGTGTCAACTAGTGTTTGTAAAGAAGATGGAATAAACATAGCACTTTTCAGCAGCGAATAATGAATATATCATATTCATATTTAAAGTTAAAATAAATATAATATGAGACTACGATTTAATAAGTATTCAAACACAGTTTTCTCAAATTTGAAGAGGTCAAAAGTTCTTATTTTTAAGAAATAACTCTCTTAACTATGGTGATATTTGCCAAACAACATCCTTGGCACAAGTTCCTTGAAATTTGTGGAAGTAATTTTTGAAAAGTGTATTCTTTGTGATTTATGGCAAATAATTTACGATAAGTATCGGAAATTGAAACGTAGCTCATTGCCAAAAAGTGCTGCACTAAATTTACTATCAAATGCAGTAGCACTATTAAAGTCACGTATATTTGTCTCTACTGCGATCTTTTCGAAGTTTTAAGACAAATGGGGAACGAATTTAAACTATTAATCATGTTTTGTAAATCTTAAGAATAGTAGATATAATGTTTCAATTTGTAGTACTAGAGTATGACACACAAAGATTTGACTTATTATTTTTGATCCGGCCACATGCATTCTACCCTGACACTACAAATCCAGGATCAACAGTGGCGTGCATGTTAATGACATTGAAGCTCAGCGAGTGTCCAGGTGCTTGTCTGCTGGCGCTTGCATGACATCAATTCAAAATATTCTTATCCGTATTCAAAGGCTAGCATACACCATGATGTAAAACCCATCATATAGCGTATCATCATACTACTTTTGGAATGTGACGAAAATAAGTTTAGCAACTGAGATACGAATCCTTCCAACGATCTCATCTTCCCTCGTTCTGAACTTAAGTAATATAAAGCAAGGCTCATATTTACTATTAATACGTGAAGGGTGTAACATAATATATGAATATTCATTAGACATTTAACTTGTAAGAAGTTGTAAATGTCTTACATTAACAGCAGCTGTTGCATTCTCCGATGTGGGACCGTCTTTCACTAAGTCGTGAAGTTCCAGCACGAATGGTTTCTGGACATCGAATATAGCTGTATTTGATGATGACGAGGAAGCTTCGGAATCAGTTAAATCGAGAATGTCGTCTATATCTGGAAGAGCTGAAACGGCAAGAATTATTAGTAAAAGAAAAGCAGCTGTTAATTTGTGAGTATGTACACAAAAGTTAATAAGGAAAAATAATATCCTGGGAAAAGTTGTATGCTAATACTTATATTAATTGTATATGTATTTTAATCATTATTAAACCGGGACTAGGCCAGCGTGGTGGACTATAATATCGCCTAACCACTCTCAATCGTACTCTCGATTTCAGAGGCCCGTGTCCTGTAGTCGGACGTATATGGACTCATAAAATACAGAAAAAATTATGGGATGTCTTTCTATTGAACCGAGAACTTAAAAGCAACAAGCATTAAATTACGTGATAAAAATAATATAGAAAATATAACAATACATCAACAGTTTACTAAATCATACTCATTTTTTTAAACACATAGGAACCTAAAGTCCTGTCATGGTTCAAAGTGCCTTTTAAATCTGATTATGGGTTTTTGGGTTACATGGGGGTTCTCGATAATTTTATGTCCTAATTGTTTAAAAGCATCTGTAGTACTCCTATTTACGTAACTATATTAGCGTGGAAAAACAAATATGTATTTAACAATGATTCAACTAGGGATTGCAATCCAGCGGCGTTTTCAATCCAGCGGAATTTTTGCTGGATTGACCTGAATCCAGCTGGATCCAGCGCGGATCCAGCAAAACGTGGAACGAAAATAAAAAGACGACATTTTTAAGACTTTTTTTTATTAATTTGTACTTCTTACGATAATCTTTGAAATCTTCCACTCATTTGGTGATATCTTATATTAATTTGTTTTGGTTTTTTAATAATTTGAGATCAAAATAATCAACATAAAATTAAATAACAAACATATAACCTTATATTCATATAACATTTAAGATAATGTTTCTAAGTAAGCACTATCTTATTAATTACGCTTATGTTTAATGATAGGATGGCTAATCAGTAGCAATCAGTCTCACAAATTCTTTTAAAATTAACTTAATTAACATTCTTTTAAAAAAGGACCGTAACAATAACACTATTTTAATTTTCAATAGTATTTTTGTATCAAACAAAAAAAGCTTTGAAATAATCTTCTCTCCGCTCGTTAATCCTTAATAATTAAGCAGTTTAAAGTCTAACGATAAGAGACTACTTCTTTTTTTGAATTCTCTGAAAGTAAGACCTTAGAAAACAAATTTTATCTATAGTCTCCCAACCTGCTTCGCACAGAACTGCATATGTAGCCGGCTGCTGAGAATGCCCTTTCGGCCTCTACACTGGTCGGTTTTAAGGTCATTAAATACTCATAAACCATTGATAAATGTTCACCTCGCACTCCTTCGCTCTCATAAACGCTCATTTCTTTTTTCAGGATCTTTTCGTAATCTAATTGACCACTTGGCTTTTGTTTATTAAAGTTCTCCTTCTCTCTTTTAAGTTCTATCTCAAGCTCTAGCTCTAAAGTCATTTTAACGGGTTCTGCGTCATCATCTACACGATCTTCTTCTATCTCCATGGTATCTTCTTGCACCGGCTCTACAATATATTGTTTATTTACTCGTTTTAACAATGTTTTTATCTCCTGCCGCATCGCATTCTTTTTTGGCAATGGAAAATAGCCAGGTTTTTTTACTGCTACTTCATACTTTTTTGGATTTTTCAAGTACACTAACGTACCAGTAACTTCGGAGAGGCGTCGTTCTGCGATTCTGTTGCGTAGTGCTTCAGCTAGCTCGGCGCTTAGGGAAGTGCCCTGGTTATTTAGCTTGTCTAAGACAAATTTCAGGGTTGTGTCGGCAGTTAACAATGTGGACTCTCTTCTGCAAAGAGCTTCTACAGCCAGTTTCAACGGTTGTAGACTGACAATCAACTCATTGATTATTGACCATTCATCGCCGGAAAATTTTATTTCAGAACCGACGTCTATCAATGCTTTATCGATGCAAACTTTAAGGTTGTAGAAACGTTCCAGCATACTGAGCAAACTGTTCCATCTCGTGCGGCAATCAAGAATCAGACTTAGTTCTTTACCTTTATCTTCCTTAACATATTTTTGCAAAAATAAATCATCTTTGGTGGGTGATTTTTTGAAAATTTTTACAACTTTGCGTACTTTCATGAGCAGTGCGCTGTATCGTGGAATTAATTCACCAGAGTCCACTAATGTTCGTTCTACTGTAACTGCCAAGCCATCGTTCATCTCTGTCTCTAAGTCTTCATCGTCTTCGCATTCATTACTTTCATCTGTTGCGGCTTGTTCTACTTCCTTATGAGGTTTCTTCTTATATAGCACGTCCACCACAGCCAACTGGATACCATGAGCGTAGCATAATTGTTGATAACAAGGCAAAAGTTTTCCAACTTTTACCATTACGGAGGCGCCATCGGTAGTGATACCAATGATATCGGTTTCCATCACTAAGCCGAAAATATTCAGCCTTTCCGACAATAATTCAATGCAGTGTTCGGCAGTGCAGGAGCCATGAATTCTTATCAACCCTAAATTGAAATGTTTATCATCATGGTGCAAGTTGAGATTTATGTATCTATGATTTTTTTGGGAGGTCCACTCGTCAAAACTCAATGAGAATCTTTGTCCTTTTTGCTTTAAATTAGTGAATTCTTTAATGAAATCAGTTTGAATATTCTCTGCATATCTGTAAATGATCGCTCTGATGGTATTTGGAGAAGTCGGCAATTGAAATCCTGATTTTGCGAATAATAATCTCAAGTCGGATGATGTACAAAATGTACTTAGACTAAAGCCATCTTTACACACCATCCTAGTGACCAAACTCTCCATAGAATTTTCCTTTTCAAAGTAGAAATCAATAGTCTTCTTGGTCTTCTTGCTCGGAACTACTTCCTGATAATCTTCATTTTTTGAAGTAGTTGCTATAGCATCAGTGGAAGCTTGTGAATCTGCATTATCCAAATCTTTGTTGGGTGAACTAGCTTTGTTGCCACTGACATTACTTATGACACTGATACAGTGTACTTTTTGTAAATGCCCTTTTAACCCTGTAGTGGAGCGGTTGCTAATAAGCAATGTTTTTAGGCATAGCGAGCACTTGGCACTTCGACTATCCAACTTTACAAAAAAGTCCCACAAACTTTTTTTACCGTCGCTAGAATTCTTGGTCGACATTTTAAACTGTCCGAAAAACAGCGTTAAATCTGTAATGAAGAAAAGATCGGTGAAGTATAAGATAAGTATAAGTATGCCTAAAGATAAATAAATACAACTATCGCGATGCAATAACTTAACAAAACCAATAAGGTAATATTTTATTTAAACTGTCGCGATTACTATTACACATTTTGTAGGTATTTCGGGTTTCAAATTGCGTTCAAACTTCCTTTTGTTTATTTCCGATATTTTGGCGCTATTGCAAGCACCGCACCGTGGTTACGGGAGGACTAATAGTTTGAACGCGTTTTTGAACTGGAAAAACCTATAAAAACCTATCTTTATACACATGGCACAGCTTTTTTCCAATCAAAATTGCGCATTTTAGCAATCTTGTTTAATAGCAACAATACTCACACACATACACACACACACACAAAGTTCTAAATAACTAAATAGTCCACTGTAGGAGATGTACCTACTTCCTGCAATTAAAGGTAGGTAATAAAATAAGATCGGTTTAAATAAGAAAACAAAAACAAAAAGATTTCGCGATGTGTTGACGAACCTCACCAAACGTGTCTTCCTTTTCCTTCTTCGAGAAAGTAAGAGACATGAATCAAATCAACATTAATACTAAAATTAAAAATAAACATTTTACTTTACTTACCATTCAGTCTCTCAAACAACAACCAACACGCACTTCATATGCACTTTAGTGACACAAAGACACTTTCTATCGAGACGAGAGCAGTTATTCAACTCATCAACTGTCTTTGATTTATAAAATAAACAAACATAAGCGATACAGTTGGTAAGGGGGAAAGGGGGCGAGCGGCGTTGCCTTTCATGCGGCACGTGCTATGGTGACAGAACGGCAACGTTGCCGCGCCGATTCGAAAATGGCGGCAACTCAACACTAAACAATAGAAATTGATACGTTTGCGGATCCGCATCGCTGGATCAAGATGTATGCTGGATCCAGCATGTTTAAAAAGGCGCTGGATCCAGCTGGATTGCTGTATGCTGGATCCAGCAATTGCAATCCCTAGATTCAACATAAAGTGATTTATCGTCCATTATACTTCCTTATAGAGTATTGAGAATGTATAGGCCTTCTTTTATACTAGTTTCTCTTTCTATATTATCTGTAATTCCTACACAGCCACAGTTCCCGTACTCCCACTGATTCTTAAGTTGCTGGTACAGCGCAAACAGATTTTGTTAGTGCTGTCCACTCCAATGTATAAACACCTCAATAGTTAAGACTAGAATTTTGCATACTTTATTACTTATTAGGACCCATAATATCGAACCTCAGATTTTTGAAGTTTCGAAATTATATCTAGCCACTAGACCAGACAGCATTCATGTATGGATAAACAGTATAATCATACGGACAATTCGTTTGGAAGTTGAACATTCCTATGGTTTATACACTTACGTGAGTTATCCATTGTCTGCTATTTATAAATTCACTATTGTATGTGTTTGCAATGCATACTACGAGGATTATGTGAGTTTCATTTTGTTATTTTTCTTATTTTAGTACTTTTTCTGCTCACGATTAATTTTGCATAACTTTTGACAGATGTCCGAGTTAGACAGTCACGTTCGATGTTTAAAAAATAAAAAGGAATCTCAAAGAGGTTGTGTTCTACAAAAAGTTTGAATTATATAAAATACGAGTTTGTGCAAGTGTTGCTACCTTTATAGTTTTAGCAAGTTTTAGTCATGTTAATTGGTATAGACCGGCTCGATAAAATAATGTTATATCTATCTGGCTTTCAAAGCACTTACATTATGAAGCATTGTACCAATTTTAACAAGCCGGTATGTAACAGCGTTTAGTCATTTGTCTCCACAAAAAATAACTAGCTACCGCATAAAATCATTATATTGAAGAATAAATAAGTAACATTTATTAATTTTGAAAGTAAATAAAAGCCTTGTCATATGGTTGAATGCATGTGAAAGCGGTAATGCGTCGTTTAAAAGTCTTTGTTCACAAGGGTAAGGTCAGGCCAAATAAAGCGACATTTATTTTTTACACAGGCTATAAAACTCGGAATGGACGTTGCCCTCTGTCGAAGGTTTACGATGCGATTGACAGTGACCTCAGACACTGGGCGATTTGTGAAAATTTTATCAAGATTTAACTTGAGCGATGTGAAAATGTATGAGATGAAATGTGGTCTTAAGTTGCTCAGTCTAGAATATTTTGGGATTTAATTAGGATGAATTGGGATTTATTTTACTTCGCGAAGAATAGTTGAAGGATCAGCTGTGGTGGGTTACGGATTAGGGTTGTTGAACTCATAGTTTTATTGGATGGTGTATGGATGGAGGCCATGTTATTGTGAATTCAAATGTATTGTACCATGTTCCCGGATCATATTGATTATCCTAGGTTGCGCAGGTTATATATATTTTTTAAACAAATGGAACATTCTAATGTAGCTTTTTAAATATATTAACAAAACTGTAATTACTATTAGACCTCAACATAGAAAAATATTTTTCTGAATTTAAATCCGTTCCTCTTTATAGCCTTACGTACTATAAAAGTCCAAATAGTTTTGAATCTCTGTCGGCTTTTATGGATAAAAGTCGTGTTAACCTTCAACTTTGTCGGTAAGCTCATAAAAGGAGAGAAAAATATTTATTGCCAATATTCAAAATCCTTTTTCATTTAGAGGGTAAAGTTTTGTACGTTTCGTATAACAGTTATCGTGGGAATGTCCCTAGAACGCATAGATTTATGTCCAATGCTTACCAAGCGCAGCTTGTAAAAACTGTCAAGATAATGCTGTGTGCGACAAGGGACAGTGGGGTGACCATACAGGTGGTAAATGCAGGACATTAAAAATATGCATTTCCTTTTTCTATTGCAATATATGGTGAAATTAGCCTGACCAATCATTCGCCTGATGGTAAGAGATATAACCACTCATCGCAGTAGCAAAACTAAACCGCACCATGAATGTGTATCCACAGCCAAACAAATTGATAATCCCGATTCGATCGTGGCATGACTGTTCTGTACTTGGACGGACATAGTTGCAGCGTCATACAGGCTTCTCAGTACCTCGATGTATCAAAAATCAACTTGGCAGCGCTGCAGGGAGTCCAGAACAGACGAGGTCTCAACGGAGTTAAAGGCCTTCTCATAGTCCACAACAAAAACAAGAAGGATATGTTGTGATCTTTGTGAAAATAAATATAGAAGTACATTTTCTTTTTAATTAAGAACCAAAAAACGTATTTTTGTGTTTATTATAATAAAAATATTCAAATTCAAGAGACCTTTGTAAATACACACATTGTGTAAAGTGAGAATATTTTAAATTAAATCAACATTACATAAGTCAGAGGACATCACTTTGTTTTATTACCGTTTAATTTAATTCCTTAAAAATACCATTACAATGTACACCCTACATACGTTTTTCCCAAGAATTTGAATAGAAAGTGCAGCCAATAACAAGTTGTCTCGTCGTATCGGATCGTATGCGCGGCGCGGACCGTGAAAATGTTCACGTGGACCGAATCACACAAGCCATATGATTTTATTGGAAAATATTCCAATCACTTTACATATTGGTTTTGTTTTCATGCATATTCGAGGTAAATATGAGAACTACGGGCGATATTGTATTTTAAATTATCAAAATTGTTGAATATAAATTTTGTGATAATCGCGTCGCCAAAGAAATTGTTATATGACGCGTCCTACCGAAAAATATTGTTAGACATGCCATAGTTTGTGATATCCAAAACGCAAGAATTGCTGTCTTATTGTAAATTCAGGACCATGTGAAAGACTGTTCTCATGTATACTGGTGGTAGATCTCTCATATGTGATAGACCGCCTGGTTAGGTACCACCGCAATGTCTATTTCTTCCGCTATATAGCAGTGTAAATGCACTGTTGTGTTCTGATTTGAGAGTCGTTGTAGTCAGACTAACTACTAGACGTAACGATAATATGCAACATGTTATGTGCCGTGGAGTGTCAAGCCTATTTATAAATGTAACTATTTCAACAAATTCCTGTAAATATATTAAATTATAGGCACTATACGTGATCATGAATTAATTTCCAAATAGTTTACACATCCTGTATATTTACGATGTTTATCCGCTTTGATCCACCGAATTCGCTGTAAAAGTCTATTATAAATGTTATTTACGAGAGACATGTTTACTACAAGTTGAATGCGGGTGAGTAGATACTAACTATCTATTGAGATTCTCTTGAGATGCTTAAGAACGTTTTTTGGCTGCTGGAAAAAAATCATCATACAGCCATTTTTAGATAAAATAAGGGCTTTGAAATTATATGTTCTCGGAGTTTAATAGATACTAGAATATCGTGGGTGATTGTGACCGCAACTTGGTGTAGAATATAATGGCATGTGTGTTTTTTTTTAGAATGGTGAGTCTAGCATGCCCTTCGTCGGATGGTAAGCGATACGACCACTCATGAACAGCAGTAAAACAAACAATACCATGAATTAATAATGTAATAAATTAATAAGTAATGCTAGACATTCCACTGCGCTCGCCACCCTGAGACATAAGATGTTAAGTCTCATGTCCATTAGTCATTCTGGTTACAATTTCTTTCAAACGGAAACATAAAATTGCATTTACAATGCTGTTTGGCGGGAGAAACCTATATTACGGTGGTACCTACCCAAGCGGCCTCTAACATGTGAGAGACCCACCACCAGTGATATTTGAGTAAATTTTTAATAATTTTGTTTAACTTTTGCGGTACAACATGTGTATACATCCGTAAAAGTCAAATAGTATTTACACCATTAAGATTTTTTTGGTAAACATTGGTAATGCTTATATCATTGAAACCACCGGTTGGTCATGTATTTTTAGTTTTTATCTTCAGAATATAGGAAATACTATAATAATAGAAATACTGCAAGAGGGTAGCAATATACATTATTATTATTAGTGCACCCACATAAGTAGTTTATAAGAAATAGACGTTGATATATTACAGCGCAGTTTTTGTTCAGATTTAAAAATAGTAATAATAGCATCAAATAGCTAAACAAAAACCGATTAGTCTCATTTAATCAATAAACGGCGCATGTGGTGTCTAAAACACTCGGATAAGTGATAAAATTAATGGAAATGCGACGAGGAGAAACAATCGATCATCACACGTGTCCTCAACACTTGCCTTACTACCGCCTGTGCCTTTGTATATCAGGCTCCTTGTGGTTTAAATGGCTTTATACTTAGCTTGTAAGAAGCCTGTACTAACTATAAGAAACTTACTGGTAAAATATTCAAAAATACTGAGAATTTATCATTATAATTATTTTGAGCTTATTATAATTATTAAATAAATATAGGAAATCGTCACGCACATAGCTCTGATAGAATAAGGTATTTGATTTCGTAAGATATCAATTTCTATTTCAGCTGCCATATAGCAGTGCAAATGCACTGTTGTGTTCCGGTTTGAAGGATGTTGTAGCCAGAGTAATTATTGGGCATATTGACACTTAAGTCATCTTATGTCTCAGGATGGCGAGCGCAGTGAAATACCAAGCTTTACTTTGTAATTCATGGCGTTAATTGGTTTTGGTACTGTCCGTGAGCGACCGTGTCGCTTACCATCAGGTTTCATATATAGTAATGTACTCTGTGCCATCAGGCGAACGGTATGCTCTTCTCGAACATTCATGCAATAAAAAAGATGGATTTTAGTACGAATTATAAAACAAAAATCTGTCCTAAAAATCCAGAATCTATTTTAATATTTGTCATGCAAGGATCCCCACACAAATATAGATGTATGGATCAAATATACGGATTTTGGTTTTTCTTAAAGTAGTTTTACATAGCAATCCTTTTAAAAGTCTGGATTTTTACAATGGTTTAATATGTAAAAACATTCCATTATTGCCTTTAATATGAAATTGAAATGCACGTACTGCAGCGAAAATCACACAATCGGCCGATATTCGTTTGCCTTCATTTTAATTAAAAGTCGGGCATAATTTGTGCGGTGATTTATTTAAGGTACATTAAGATATGAATCGTTGTACCGTGGCCCGGGCCGGAAATTATATACGTGATTGAGCTATTAAACAATTTGATACATAATTGTGGTTTTATTGAGGCAATTTTTTGTCGTTATATTAATACATATTTACTTTTATTAATTTGTTAATTTCTGTTACGTATAATTATTTGGATACCCATACCCCATAAACATAAGGCCTGTTTCCTAGAAGGGGTAGGCAGAAGCGCAAGAACACCCACATTTTGTCTTGTATGTTCTGTCCCACGATGTCTTAGGGGACTATCGCCATAACGGGCACAAATGACTTACTTTGTCCAACGCGGATTCGACCCCGAGACCTCAGCTGTTATTCGTACCGTAGTACAACTAGGATATATCGAGGTAGACCCTTTTTTACATACTTATATTCATTCACACCCAGACTCAGTCTCGGAAAATTGTATGCAGTGAAAATGAAAATAAAATATATTCTTCTTTACGGGGATTTAACTCCCTACCTTTCGCGTAGGAGGCTCCTCAATAATATAATATTTCACTCCAGTTATGTGTGAAAAATAGAAGTGATAAAGACAAGCTATTGTTACTCTTTTGTCAACAAGAATAGGCAGGTACGTTCGGGTTGGTACCACTGTCTCTCTCTCACAGGAGGAAATCCAAGTGAAACTACAGCTTTGCAGTCGCGTTTCGTTAGGTGAGATTGCCGGATTTCCTTCCCGCGCACCTCCCGATTTGATAGACCGGCATCATACTCATGAAGCAAAATTAAATCCTAATATTCGTGAAGACGGGTCATCACAGACTTTATCTACCACAGATTAAACACCAGATCCAATAATAGAGATATGGCTCTTAAATTTCATACTACATACTTATTTTATTTCTCTGTATGGCGAGATAAGCATGCCGTTCGCCTGATAGAAAGCTATACGACTGCTCATAAACATTAGTAAAACCAAAAGACACCTCCAATTGCAAAAGCAATGCTTGACGTTCCATTGCGCTTGCCTTGTTACCTGCAACCTGTTGTTGCTGTGTTGCTACCCGTTTACCTAGATTTTATACAATCAGCAGTATCTCAAACTAGTAAGGTATTTGTTGGACAATAGTAAACAATTTTAGCACATGTTTGACAAATATCGTTATAACAAGTAATAAATAATTATAATGGTACATAGTAAAAAAAAAAAACTTTTGCCAAACGCCCGACAATGTGGCCAGACGATCTGAGCGAGGTTATAAGCAGTCGCTGAATTTAAACTTCCAATTGATTGTTGAGAAATTTCTCTAGTAATAGTTCAGTAGAAAAGTTTCTAGGGCTAAAGATGCTAATGATTCGGTAGGATCATGCAATCTGATGAATATTAATTAAATTGGGTCATATTTGAGATTAAAGAATGGTCACGGCTATAACTTTAATAAATCTTGCTGCAGTTGATTTTTTGAATGGGTGTGGAAGACCTAATCCGAAACTATAAGCAGTAGCGAACAATGCTGAAAGGAGTCACGAGACTAATTTTGGAAACTGAATGCCTAGCGAGGAATCTAACCAAATTATTTTGAAAAAAAAGAAATTAAATACTGTATTATTACACCATTCAATAATGTTGTTGATAAGGAGCGAATTCTGGGAAGGCATATGACAAACTAAAGAAAAGAGGCAATTTTGGGTAAAATAATATTTTATTCCACACGTCGTTTTAATATGTAAATGTGTGGTTTTAAGTTTTTCAGTCGCTAAAGAACATTGCTTAGTTTTATCCATTAAATAAAATTAAACAAAATTAATGCAAGCCATTTTAAACCCAAGAAATCTAAAACAGCCGGTAAAAACGAGCTCCACTTAATTAAAAATAATAATAATATCATATATAATATACAAAGTCTGTTTAGAAACTTTATTCAGGAGTTAGACTCACAGTTTGCTCAAGCAGAACTCTCCCGCACATTTTCAAAGTGTTTCAAGCAGTCGTGACATGAAAGAATTTCAACAGTTCAAGTACTCTATGTTACTTGAACTTTATTTAATATCCTCGCAAAGTTGTATTAATTGTTCGTACAGTTAATTAACTGAGAAGTACGGTTCAGTGTTGACGGAATGTAGGTCAACACATTTTGTTATTTCTTACTGAAAGCTACTTCCTGCTTCGTTAATCGGTTGAACAATCTGGTTTGTTAACTTTTGTGTGAATTTAATTGTGAGGGTTTAAAATTATTTAATTATTTTTTTACAGGCAACCTCCGTGGCGCAGTTGGTTGGACGCCGGTAGTGAAACGAGAGGCCGCGGGTTCGATCCCCGCACCGTAAAAATTATTTGTGTGAACCACAGTTATTTGTTTCGGGTCTGGGTATTTGTAGGACTCAAGAGTCTCTTATAGTTCCTGATACTCACGACACAAGGCTCGATATTAGTGTGGGGTTAGGAATATGTATTTGACTGTTAGGTGTATTTATTTATTTATTAGCAGGTAGACCAAAATATATTTTATTTTGAATTTTAAAGAATCGATTATGCTGCTTTCACACAAATTATGCAGTCGTAAAACCATAATGAAGCCTAGATAGTTGCGCTCCAAGGGTTTCAGTACAATTTAGTAATCATATTTCTAATTTAAGATTCCTTTACTTAAGATACTTTTTTACGTAATAAAAATTAAAACCCTCTTTTCCAATAAACATTCCTGGCACTTCTAAAATTTTATGGTATTACCACAACAAAGGCAAATCATTTTTTCCCCCATACAAAGAGGTGGAAAGATGATAAACACGTTTTATTACAAAAGTATCACAATGCCTCGTAATAAAATAGCTATGAGTTTTGTTCACCGAATATTATTGAATAATTCAACGCGGTCCCACACCGGTTGACACTTCACATCTTTATTCATGTCCTTTATTCTTTTATATAGGGAATTTGAATTTTATTGAGTGCCAAAGACGTGCGATTTTTAAAGTTTATCGGATCAACCCGTTTTGAAGTCAAAATGTGTTGTAGAATTTCAAATTCGGGACGGAAAACTGAATTTAAATTGTGGCGTTTTTTTTTAATATAAGTTTATTTCAGGATTGCAAGCAAAGGAAACACAAACTTAAAGGCTATTTTTGTCGTTACTTTAAATAATTCGTGCCTCCTATCTGCTTAAAAATACATGTACGCTTGAAAGTTATTATTAGGACTAGCTGTATGCCCGCTGGAATTATCGGCGACATCACAGAAACCTTGGAACTATTTTCCATATTTATTACTTGAAAAAGTATGAAATTTCCTAGAAATCTTCACCCGTAAAGAAATTTCCTTTTTTTTCTAATTGATCAAGGTAACCAAAATGTGTTAATTATCTAGGTTGATTTCAGTAACAATTTTAATTAATAAATGCTTTTAGCAGTGATTTAGGTTTCAGATAAACAAGTTGACGGATAATGGACCTGTTTCTAGGAAGTATTGGCCGCAGCCTTGTTTATGTGTTTACCGTTTAATCCAGCACGTCATACAACATCCATAAATCTGGCCTGACGTGGCTATAAGTTTTGTTTTTTTCAGATGTTTTTCCTGAGTTGTGGCTAGTCTAATAGCTTAGACTGTTTGTGAACGTTTTTTATAAAGCTAATGTACATACAAATAATTGAGTTATAATAAGTAATTGATTATTACTATTTATTTGTTAATGTATTCTATTTATTACATAATGTATTATCATTAAATATAACGTAAACATATTCTTTTCACTAATATTTATTAATTGTTAATTTATAACTAAATATTAATGATATGCTCTGATTTAAACCAACTTGTAACTTTTGTAATAATCACTAAAATGTGAACTGGTTTTGAAAAGAACAACATTAGGGTTTCTTGCCCGTTCTAGTGAAAACCGCTTTCCGAACCGGGTGGTTGATCATAAAATGATTGGTGATTTTCATTTTCATTTTATTATTTATGATATGTAACCAAAGGATAATGACTTTGATGTTAATAGAAAACTATGTTCTTGATATATATTTAATGCTGAGAAATAAACTTTCAGTTATTAGATCCTGTATCAAGATAGGCTCCTAACTCTTAAAGACATATTATCTATGCTTGGACTCACTTTAAAAGCCAACACCGTGATACTAAAGAATTTTAAATTAAAATTATTCAAGGCTCCCCCAATGATTTCCACAGTGACCTGTTGGAGGCAGATTGCATCCAGCGACGTCCCGCGATCTTTACCAGGTCGGCTGACCACCATTCTTCATACCTAGCACCATATGGCGCCAAACAACTTATATTTATATTTCATCGTCATTGTTTGTGGAATCGTGCCCATGGTCATCAGCATAGTCATGTTAAGGATCGCCTTTTTTATACTTATGTTATTCGTAACTTCATGTGTGTATGTCTACATTTTGTAGATATATTAAAAAATCCCCAATATAACCAGACTTCAAAACGCATTTCTTCCTTATATAAAAATAGCACAAGTGTCTACAACCTATTTTTTCAATTTACGTACAACTGAGACAAGATTGCGTTCACAAAGGCAAGACCGATGCCCCAGATTGGATCGCCATTGTCCGTTTCACTAAACGCTTAAGTTTATTTTTACAGGAAACGGTTTAGTGCGGAAACGTTAATTTTAATTAAATCAAGGGTCAAGACAAAGGAGCCGGCAAAATATTACGCGTTTGCCTTTGACCTGGTTTGCTGGGTCACGATACAGCAACAAATTTTCATTTGGAATCGGCTGAATGGCGAATACTGCCTTGAATGGTGTGTGACCGAAATTTTAATCGTACAGCGGTGCTCTAAACAGCTAAGGGAAATACATATTGCAGGAGTCATTCGATGATATCTATATGTTGATTGAAACATTTTTAGAGGCAAGAATTAGGAAGTTATAATATATTGTTTTTAGGGCATGCTTTCAACGTACCGTTCTAATAGTTATATTGTTTATTTTTGTTCGCTACATTAAAACAATCAATTCACAGACTCCGGAAGGCCAGAGGTGTGCCTTGGAATTTGAACCCACAACCACCGAGATCATGTAGCCGCGTCTGGTCTGTTTACCAACAGGCCACCACGCCCTATAACGGGAAGGAAAACATCGTGAGGTAACCTGCATACCATTACGATATGTATGGATTTCTATGGTATGTAAAGTCAGCCTATATGACCTAATTCCTTTCAATCCTACTCTCAACATGAGGCTCGTCTCCTGCAGTGAGACTTATATGAGCTGATACAATACATTTAAACATTTATAAATGATGTATCTTTATTAAAATATAGAATGATTTAATACAAAGTAGAAAATAAATAATATTGTCCTTAAGGAAAGACGAAACATCTTTACTTCAGCATAGAGGAACTATTTTGATTAGGTCGTGTTACTCAGGATTTAGGTCTTATAGCGATGTGTTCTAGGTAATCTCGCTCTTGAAGTAAACTTAGTAGAGTTCCTTTGTTGTGGTTTTAGTTTGGGATACATTGGATATATTATATCCTTTGCTATAGGCATTTTCATATGAGATGATTGAGATAGAATTTAGATAATATTTTGTTACAAGACTAAGCGTTTTCACTAGTCTAGTGATAGGCTTTAAAGCCGATAGTTTGGCTCGATAGTCGTGCATTTTGTGGGATATTTATAGAATTCTTTCAAAAATCTCTGAATATGATGTGCTACCTCGCGGATACTGGTCTTTCTTCTTCTTTCCAGTGCCTCTCCAACTAGTGAAGGGTGACAGTAAGCTCCGCATATGCACTCTGCTTTTGACAGGTGGAAGAGCTCCGAGGCGCCAGTGATCCCCATCCATTCCCAGTTATTATGCAACCAGGACTCTTTCCTCCTTTTTTGTTTGTTTATGCGTTGGGGCCGATGCCCACACAATAACGATTTATTGTGTTGTGAGACACATGAAAAAATAAATTCAATTTGTTAATATCATTTATTATTACAAATATACTTATAGTGTTACAGGATTTCTAAACATTTCTTTTTAATCTGCCTCGGTGGCGTAGTTGTATTACGGTACGGTTACAAAGCACTGGTCTCGGGTCGGTTGAATCTCTGTCTGAAAGTGATATTTGATTTTTGATGGAATTTGTGCCCTATATGGCGATAGACTCGCCTATGACATCGTGGGACGGAACATGCAAGGTAAAATGTGTGTATAGCCATTTCTACCTACCCCTTCTGAGAAAAATGACTTGAGTACGTATGTATGTTTTTTAAACTAGTATTTTCATTTAAAAAATATATAGCCTTTGATACTTGGTGAGAAATAAAAGGCCATCTCTATTGCTTACAAACCGATACTGTTACCAAAAACATATCGATCATGACACCCTTAATACTACACAATACATGTAAGGTCAAAAACAAGTACTGAAGACCCAAACTTAATAAAGGTTATGCGTTGTCTCTCGCAACAAATGTTCGCAACAATCCGCTCGTACATTATTTTGCACTCCGCATTGGGACGTGGATCGCCCTAACGACAGACCTTTTTGGTTTCATATAGGGATACTGAATGTTTGCCATTATTTTTGGGCCTATTCTTTTTTTTGTGACAATGCTGTAGAAGATACGTCATATTTGGGTTTTCCCTTTTGGACGTATACTTCATCTGTTTTCTATTGGCTAGTGGCGACTTATGGTACTAAAAATAAAATTAAAAAAATATCTACTTAACGCATTATTTGGGATATGTTTTCATGATATAAACAGCGCGCATTTATACTCGCAATCTAAATATATTAACATTTTCACTATAATATGCGAAGAGAGGAAAATTGTTCATATGTTTTGACAACACCATGACAACAATGCATTCGAACGCCAAAAGATCGTAGACAATGCTGAGTGTTGTGTGCTAATTTCTTGGTGTCGATACAATATTTTGTCATTCATTTTGGTTTTAAGTTCATCGTGAATCTGCATTAACGAATTGCGGATAGAAACTATGTGAATCAAATGGCTGGATCTGCTGCATCGCAACGAACTTGGACTATTGAAATATTTGACGAACTGATGTTAACAATTTCTCCTTACTTGAGAGAATATTAACTTTGTTGGTTGCACAATTATTTTCTGTTCGGTTATTAATTTTCGGTGTAACAAATATTTATGTTGTTAATTTTTTTTCTCTAATACTACTTTTTGGGTCGGCGATAAGCTCACCGCAAAATAGAAAACAAATAATTAATCATTGTATTTTACAAATTTTGAAGATGTTATACCGAGTATATCAAGAGTGCTACCGAAAACGAAGCCGGGCGGTAGTTTTAGCGACTACAATTACTATGCAGCTAAAAATTTCGCTAAGAAACCCGTTTTTTATTATTTTATAAATATCGTCGAGTTTGGGTGTTAAATCATAGTTTTTGCTAGAATAATAATTTTAAGCCTTGCATACCATAGCGTCTTTAAAAATAAAAGGGTGTACACTATTGTTTGAGGAAAAACTATATATTTACCATCCTGATACGACGATAGAAAAAAATAATAAAAAAAATCGTCACATATTTGCACAAAATTTTGTTGCATTGTGTCTGATGTCACTAAAACTACCACCTAGCTCCCGTTTTCGGTAGCAGTCTTCATATACCCTGAATATTAAATTTGACTAGTCTTTAATTTTGAAGGAAAAGTATTGGCATAAATAATAACAAAAATTGCAAACCAATAGCCCAAGGCCGCCAGACTTTCATCATTTTAGAAGGTTTGTCTGCGCATACCTCTGACATGGGCAAAACAAAATCAGCATTTATGAAGTTCCTATCGTGGTCGCTTTGGAAGTTATCAGCTTGGTGGCTGAATATCATTTATTAAAGTTTAAAGAAATCGTAATATTTAATAACATGTAATTTTGCCAGCGTTATAGTATAAAAGCTGAATTTCATATAATATTTGAAATTCAGCTTTTGTAAAAATATGACGAAAATCTAGCGGCCACTGGCTCTTGGTCTATAGCCAAAATTCAATGAGCAAAATTCATAAGCCATCATAAAATATTCATGAGCTAATTATACGGAAGTATTAATGTCGAATACCTCATAAAATTGATCGATTACTTTCATTTTACTAACGTTTCGATTCCGCGAAACATCTTGAAACTCGATATTAATTCTAGTAAGTTTATATTTCTGCAGAATCATGATACGATTCAGAACATAACTATCTTATAAAGTAGAAAGTAGCGTTTATGTTGAGATGTATAAACTTATAACAGCGTTTGCTTGATGTTATTGTTTATGTAAGTAAGAGGAGTATCTGAATTAATCTTAATAATATCTTAAAGTTATGAATATTATCTACATAATATTGATTTTGTAAGACCACAGTGAAGTAAGTTCGTTCCAATATGAGAAACGGTATAATTTTTATCGATGAATTTAAATAAATTTATGCCTAGTTTTTTTAATATTTGGCAGGCACTTCATTCTCAATCAGATTTCTTTTATTTATAAAAATATTTTGAATTTAAAGTTTTATTGATCATTTTATGCATCGCGTCGGCAACAAATATAGTGAATATAAGTTTGTTACAGAAGATACAATAACGTGGTTTGTTTGTGTTGTTGACACGTGGGTAATCAAAGAGATGCACACACAAGATCACATGACATTAAATGAATATAGATTATCTACTATTATCTCGACCGAGTTGAAAGAATAGGCATATAATAAAACAATTATGAAAGAAGTTAAATCCTTCCTAAAGTTTAAAACTTGTCTTATTTCTATGATTCACAGTCATGCTTCATTTAATTTTGCTAGGTTTACATTTAAATGTTCAAAAATTATTACGATTTAAATAGAAAAAAGTAAAATAGGTAAAAACTAGACTTAGTTCAGATATAAAGAGAAGATTTCCGACCGCAATTTAATCAAACTAGCAAATCATTCACATAGGGCAGAAACACAGATTTTTCCTAGTCACTATTTTGGATTACAATAATGCATCCATCTCAGAACTTCCTCGACTTAGAGAGGTCAAAGTGATTCCGTACTCTTGTCAATGTAATCAGAGATAAAGGACGAATTAAGCCGAGGCCAGATTTATTTGAGGCTGTCCTATAACAGCGCTCTGACAAAGACTTTTTACTATTCCCCTTAGTCCGAAACAAGGCTCGGTGATTGTGGTTTAATCAAATTCAGTTTCGGTTAGCATGGCATACTATGAATAAGAATCATACGATTTGTTTGAACTTTTTGAACTAATGTAATAAGAATATCTTAAGAAATTAAATGTTATTCAGTAAGAAAATATATTGAATAAAAACTTTATGTTTCTGCTTTTTTTGTTTCGTTTTTACTTTAATAATAAATACCATTTTTATGCCAATTTCATTAATTTGTATAATAAAAGAGCTTGTTATTTATGTTAAGTTGCACAAAAATATAATTCAAATATTCACGAAACCCCTTTATTTCATTTACTAGGTATTTTAAATTAATAAAGACAGCCATTAAGTGGCGCTGCTGAAACTTAAAAATAAAATAAAATTCTGACGTTGATTTATTAGAAATGTAACGACTTTTTCTGTCTTTCTGCAATCTTGCAGACCGAAAAAGACACTTTGATTCATTTGTCTTCTCGTCCATTTATTAATAAAAAAAAAAAACAAGTCTTTGTCCACGCCTTGCAATCTCAGCTTTATTGAATCTAAGATTTGAATATTTTCTTGAACTGTTTGTGGTCTGGATTATTTTAGGGATCCGTAGAATGGGAATTTTTTCCTTGTATAGATTTCGTAGAAAAATAAAAATTCAAATTTTAATCATATCATCATTTTTCTCATTCTATAAGATTCTACTGCTAAATTATTATAACTTATTATGTAAATTGTTATAAGAACCGACTAAAAGTTTCCTGGGTGAAACGTTAAAAGCCATTTGTATTTATTTACGGCCTTATTCATAATGTTTTAGAAGCTATTTTAGTTTTCAAATTCTTTGTCTCCTTCATCCAGACTAAATTCAAAAGTCGTTCGAAAGGAACAACACATTCGATACCAAAAATGAGTTTTGAAAATTAGATTAAAAAAGTAAATTAGGTGTAATTACTTACGACTCAACGATTTTGTAATATCTTTGCTAGACTATTAACTATATTACCTAGCAAACACAAATACATTACTTGCACATGCACTGATGTATCAATATAATATTTAAAAAATACAACCGCAAATACCTCCAACATTTAAGTTTTTATCTGAACAATTTCATTACAATGTTTTCTTAGTACCACAAAAATGAAAAACTCACTCGAGTCTCGCTAGAACTTCACTTTTATATCGGATTAACGGTTTAATACTTCAGCCCATTCCAGTCTCAGAAAGATTAAACACAATAGTAAAACTTGAAGATTTCATTTTAATGCATAACACTTTATCAGTCTGTAAACTATGAATAAAAATTTTATCTTCTTTAAGTGCTTAGTATCGCGATTTATTCACTTTTTGTTTATTAAAAATGTTTTTATAAACATGCAGTTTATGTATTCTGTATAACACCATATACTTCTTACTGCAGAGGAACTTACCATTACCATATACCAGTGGCCTAGTCCACACTAGGCGGAATTTACGTACCACAGATTTTTTTACAAATCGCTACGGTGTGCAAGTTTTCTCACAATATCGTTATTTTCATGTTCCGGTACTTAGGTTGGTAGTTTAAATAAAGCACAGTGATCGATTTCCAGTGTCTGAAGCCCGTCCAGTCGGTCTGACTTCTGTCAGTGTAATAACCGGTGGCGGGCGCTCGCACACTTTTATGTAACTGTCATACTTTATTTACATCTACCTACAACTTTATTTAGTCTGCACGCCATAGTTATAGTGATGACTAACAATCAATACCCATATGACTCCGAAAAACAGAGGTGTGACCTAGGGCTTGAACCCGCGACCATCGTGAACATGTTGGCAGCCGCGTCTGGTACGTTACCAACAGGCCACCACGCACCTCGATTCACGATAATTTCACTCTTGTACTTATGTACTCGTGTTTTATTGGCAGTACATAGCGATACAGCCGCTGATGACTGCGATTATTTTACTGTAGAGTTCAAACTTAAAAAGCGATGTATAGCGAGACGGGCATGCCCTGCATCAGACGAACCTGATGCTAAGCAATACGACCGCTCATGGACAATAGCAGAACGCTTGGTAACGCTTTTTTAATTGTACCATTCTAAATCAGTTCAAAATCACACACAGCTGAGTACAGGACTCATCTACAACCGAGAGTTTGATTGAGAAGGGTTAGGCCATAGTTCACCAAGCATGTGAATGGTACCACTTTCTTTTAATTTCTGGTGTATAATAGTTGTATCTGCATATTGATATACGCTGTTGCCGACTATATGCAAGAGGATTTACGTAAGCAAATGAAATGCGACGGAGTCGACAGATTAATAGCGTAATAGCGACATTCTCGCTGGAGTGAATCAGAATCTATATCTCAAACGACCTACATATATAGGTTTATACAGGGTATATCAAGATTGCTACCGAAAATGAAGCCGGGTGGTAGTTTTAGTGACTACAAACACAATGCAACTAAAAATTTCGCAAAGAAACGTGACAATTTTTTTTATATTATTTTAAATATCATAATTTTTGGGTGGTAAATCCCTAGTTTTAGCCAAAATAGTAATTTAAATTCTTTAATACCTTAGAGTCTTTATAAATAAAGGGGTATACACTATTATTTTTGGAAAAACAATGAATTTACCACCCAAATACGACCATATGAAAAAAATAACTAAAAACATTCGTCGCTTTTTTTTTTGCAACATTTTCTATTGCATTATGTCAGAAGTCGCTAAAACTACCCGGCTTCGATTTCGGTAGTAGTCTTGATATACCCAGTAGATGCTTTATCTTCAGAGCAAGAAGACTGATACCTATAATTCTCATCATTCATCAGAAATCGAAACACCTTGCAAGTTTATTTTGTGTAAGGAATATCATAAAATGTGTATTTTAATTTGAATTAAGACATCAACATTAGGATTTCTCATATTATTCACTATTAAACGACATTTGACATTATATATAGAAATATAGGATATATATTTATTTTCCTAAATATACACATTTTTCTGATGATCCTTACAAAAACTAAGCCTGCAAGGTATTTCGATTTTTTACAATGGGAAGTATATACATATATCGCACCTAACAACTATAGTCGTTATCGGAATTTGAATCAGGTTATATCGTCGTCATCATCACCCCTTTGCAGACCACTGCTGGACATAGTTCTCACCCAATGTACGCCACAGAGCTCGGTCTACTGCTTTTTTAAACTTATTGATTCTGAAAATGTTAGAATATCGTATTTTGTAATAGCGATCCCTGATAAATAATTATATGGTCTATAGATATTTATCATGCTCTGGCCGTTTATTAGTGGAATATTAAGACTATTATAATTGAAGTTAATCACTGTAAAATCAATCACTCAACGAGAACTGTATCACAACTGTATATACTTCCGAAACAAATATTTGTGTTATCACCGGGTAATTGTGGTTTCGTAAAGTCTCATTCTAATACCCACGACACAAGACTCGATGTTAGTGTGGGGTCAGAACTACGTATGTGACATTTGGATATATATATTAAAAACAATAGTTCAAAATTACTTTGGATTATCATTTGCTTTACATACAAGACAAAACGTCATAAAACAGTGGTCGAAAATTAAGGCGACCGATCATTTTGTGATTGGTCGCTAGATTGATAGACACTATCAAGTTTTATGCGAAGGATTCTGCTGGTTTAGTGCTCCTTTTGTGTTATTAATGCGGCCTATCCAATTGATAGGTTTCCTCCAGTCTCCGTCTGGGAATGTTAAATTTCGATTAGGGTCACCTACATTTTGTTTGTTGGGTTTTGTAGTGATTTGATATTGGATAATTATTATTGTTGAATTATGTTTTCAATATGAATTCTAACTGTATATTTTTGGAACAACTGTGCATTTTTAGTTTTTATTTTGTCCTATTTTTACAGAAATAGAATAAAAAATAAAGAAACAATTGTACATTTGAAACATTTATTCTATAGTTCGAGTTTTTTACAGTGTATAAACAATATACAACATTTTTGTGACTTTTTTAATCATGAAAATAGTTTTTTTATTTACAGTGACTTACAAATATACATACCGATGCACACATACATACATAAACTCACGCCTTTTTCCCATAAGGGATAGGCAGAGAAGAAGTGCCAGGATACCCACATTTCACATCGTATGTTCCGTCTCACCATGTGATAGGTGGCGAGTCTATCGCCATATCGGGCATATCCACGAATGAAGTTTATAACGAGCATGGTATCAGTGAAAATAAAAAAATAAACAGAGATAACGTTCACGCGGATAATGGTGCGTGACGATTTTGTTTATACAGAATTTATGGCCAGTCTAAGTATATTTATCTTTAATTAAGTAAAATGCGATACCACGCTTGTTTTATTTTAAAATACAACATGAAATTTCTGGGACGTAACCTTGCTGAGGCGAAACAGCTTTCTATTTAATTTGAATGTAATGTTGCGCACAATTTTATTACAGTCATAATAAAAAGCCGAACTCGGTATGAAAATATGAGAAATATCGGCAACGATATTTAAATATTTGAATTAGTAGAAATAATACTTAATGTAAAGTAAAGTTTTGTAGTACCATTTTCGAAAACGAAAGCTAAGAATGCTTGTTGTTGTTGAAGAGAAGAATATTAATATTTAAGAATTAATAGTAGCTACATACGTATCATGTAAAAATTAAAAAAAATCTGACGTCTTTGATTTTATGACCCAGTAACGAATATGACGTAGTTTTACCTTTCAAATTCCCACTTAGCCTTTCTTGAAAACTTTAGTCTTAAACAATGTAAAATAAACAATAACTTCTAAAATGTTTCACTGGAAATCGAACCTGAAATTTTACACTCTATAAGCCAATAACATTTCATTTTAAAAATGTTTTAGAAAATCATGAGGCGTAACAAGAGCAGATTTTTAGAAGATTAATCATTTTAATTGGATCAGTTACCTCGGTATAAAAGAACGACGATTTTTTTATTATGCGCTCAAAATACTTAAAAAAATCATGTAGAAATACAACCTTAATTAAAAAAAAATAGTATCGATAGCTTATTGGCTACGTCCGCAAAAAATAGTATATAATTAATTATAACACCATTAAATATGTTACAATACAATTTTACAAATGATATAGCCTACGTGACTAGAGTCTGACTCCAATAGTTTGGCACCAATTATCTAAATATAACGTAAAAATGTTCTTACAAATTGCGATTAACAATACTTAATTACGTATCTACATGTTTTTGGTACGAGAGATCCGTAAGTCGTACAAAATTGTAGACTGAAAAAAGTTTCTTTTTTTTTAATAAATAGTCCCTGTATTCTGTTTGCTACTTACAATATAATAAATATGTTTTTCAAACAGTAATACATATTTATAAATGTTATGATGTTGCATTTTTTCAGCAAAAGATGTATTAGAAGTCGTTAATTACATTGCAGCTTATAGATCAGTTTGAACTACGAGAAATTATTCTGGAAGCAAATTATTGTAGCATGTATTCAAGGAATATTAATTATCTTTTAATTAAAACAAATGAGAGAAAAGTTAATCCAATGGTTAAAGAGATACGGAATGATTTGGTACTGAATTTTTAAAGATGCGTTCTCTATTGAGGGACACTGATTAGCTAGGACCGTCTCCTCAACCGATGTCTCCAGTTGGCAATTTTGTATTCGTAGGACAATATAACATCATTATGCAAATACTACAAAAAACAAAAAAAAACAATCTTAGTGCTTCTTAGATGCTTTGAGGTGTCCCTTTATAAATCAGAGGAGTTTAAATGAGATTTCAGAGGTGCTCATATCACAGTTTATTGCTGACTAAGATTTGCCAATGGTAATAATATCAGCAACACCAAAAAATATAATCAGGAATTAACTAGACTTTTTGTTATGTTTTGTTAAATTATGATTGAACTTCCAATTTAATTTAACTGTAGCTCTAACTCAAAAAAAAGCAATGTATAGATAATTAATAACATTGATCAAACATAAACCAAACCACAGGCAAATGTTAGTACCACACGACCACATAACACAACTTCTGTGTACATGAGCACAAGTAATTAAATTCTATCATGAATACATTCTAATTTAACAGCGAAATGTATACGTTTTGATATTAAATTTGGCTCTCCAATGGATCCAATGCATATAACATTAATTTAACAAATTAATATCAACAAAGCTTTGTGAATTGTTGATATTGTTTTCAGTCTCCGCGGTGCAAGCTAAGTAATCGCCGACACTGTTATTAGTTTCTTTAAGTGATGTTATTTCTATTTTTCCAAACAAGAAAAATATTAAAATTCATTCAAGTTTGTATACATTATTACGTTTTTTATTAGTATATTGATTTGATTTTTATTTCCAATGGATTAGCAAGTTTGCAGAAGCTATTTTTAATCAAATATAAAAAATGTAAACTCATGTTTACTTCTTTTATTTTATTCCTTATTTCTGTTGCTTCAAGCAAGATATTATCACAATATGGCTGCTCCAACTGTACCTTTTTTCTCGATCTAAACATGAATCAACCATGCCTAGCATGATCGTGACTCACGTTTATCATTGAATCTTTTAAGATCCAAAGAAAAGATAATCAATTTTACATCTAACGAACTCTTATTTCTTTGTAAAAGATTAAGAATATTACACACAAGCTCTTACCTTCTCGAAAAATCTTATCTAATTAGTGACGTTACAAATACTTTACGACTTTTTGAAAATGAAAGGCGTATTTTTTAATCATTAGTGTACCAAAATCCCTAACCCTAAACAAACCAGAGAAGAAGTTTTTAGCTATACAAAATAAAAATAAAGATTTTGCAAAAAGTTTTTTTTTATTGAATTCCATATTTGTTTTGTTTTGTAACATCACTACACTATACACCTATTAACACCTATAATTTCTTACACTAGAAGTATACACAGACGTACTAGTATCTATGAGGTAAACACTACAAGAACGTGTCGTCGCGTCTGCGTTGCGGGTGGCAGTTGTTATTGTTTTGCTGGCCTTCGGGCAGGTGCAGCCGGACTTTTCGCGAGTTTATGCTGTTGCACTGATGAATCCTCTGCTTTGGGTACTTGAAGCTGTCGTCTTTTACCTGTATTAAATGAATATTACTTTTTTAACCCAATTTAAACAAAAACGCTCGGGAGTCACAATAAATCTATTCCGCTTGACAGCAAATTGTCTGAAACGTTAGGTCTAGTTTCGTACCTCCCATTTAGTTTCATCAACACTTTAAAATATTTAAGTTATTTGAAGGCTTTTAGTTTAAACTCGTCCCTTAAAAGGGTTTGATAGCTTTGATAACAAGATTTAAAAGGCGTCTAAGTGTTGGAATTATGATTGAATTTTCTTGTAACATCAGGCATTTTTTTTGGTTTTGCTGTGGAAATCTTTTAAGGTGGCCTATGTTTAACAGTCTTCTTCTTCTACATGTTGTTATTCAAGAAGAACAGTGAACTTTTCATGGGTGCAAATAATGTCCAAATAATTAATTAATTATCAAATGATAATAAATAATTACACCCAACAGTCACATACATAGTCCCGACCCCATATTAAGGTCATTAAGTCTTGCGTCGTGGGTATCAGAAACTATATCTAGGAAATAAGTTTGATGACGAAAGGGTATACATTCTTGGAGTGGAATAATCGATAATTAAAATTTTCATGTGGATTTTGATTATTTTAAATATGGATTGTTTTGACTGAATAAATATATGCTTATTAGTATTTGTTTGGTAAATTATAACTGATTAAGTAATGCGGAACTCCTTACCCTGATAGTAAGATCGTGACGGGTCCTTCTATGTGAAGAGGTGAGTAGTTCTGTGTGCGCTCTAGATTCGTTGCCAACAGGACTATCGCTCGACTTCATAGTGCACCAGAGCCACTTGTATGGTGGAATGTTCCTGGTAGGACAAAGAAAAAAGATAAAGCAAGAAAAAACGTTAGCGACTTCCTTAAACCACAACCCCACAACCTTGCAATTTTTTTTATGCATATTGCAGAAGTATTTTTTATTTATATATACTTTATTCTACACCACACAACGAAATGCGCTTAAGAGCGTATACACCTTGCGCGCAAAGTCAACTATAGGTATTTCTTCGTTAATTTCACGCACACATAAGCGAGCAAAGCTGTGTGCGTAGAGCTGCCGCGTCGGCTCGCTATACAATCGGCTCAAACAACTTTGATCCGTGCGCTTCAAATGTTCAATTGAAATGTAACTGTAATATAATATCATAAAAATATTTTATTTGCATTATAAGTAGACAAATATTACTGTGCAAGCAAAGAATAATAAAAATTTTGGATCCTAATCATATTTTCGTTATTATTACATTGTTAAATTGCATTCAAATCAGTGTTCAATCAGTAGACGTTTTATTAATCATTTCGTGTTCGAACACATAAATAGTGTTAGGGGCCTTACAACCCCTTACAATTACGAAATATATTTAATTTTATATTACAATACATAACATAATTTAGCCTCGGAATTACGTCCCATTATATTACCTGAAACATAATTTATACTCATTACAAAATCATTGTAGGTAATAAAAATAATTAAATATTTTACTACCAAAGTACTAAGATGTGGTAATCGCATTCCGCGCGTGGCTATTTTTACTACGCGCGGCATAATCGACTGCAGCCAGGCCGGAGCGACGAGCGATACGTCCTCCCTCTAGAAGGCCTTGCGGTGGTCTGATTTGATCCACGTCGGACAGCGTGTTTTATAGTGGTTTTTAAAATATTTGTAGAAAACATGAAAACTAATTTTGTTGAAATATAAAAATGGTAATTAATTGATAAGATGTTCTTCTATTATAATATGCAATTGTTATAAAAAATTATGTACGATAAGTTGGTGAAAAAAAATATGTTCTTGACGAGAGTTTCTGAATAATTTCGCATTGTTTAAATTTTTATTTTTCAGGAACTAAACACAAAACGATTATTTTTCTCAGCAAAATCCCTCCATAAGGGTCTTATTAGTCTGATAATATTTTTATTTTCATCTTATATTTAGTGGTTAAGGATATCTTAAGCTTCTAAATTGCCATTTAAAGCCTAAATAACGAAACTTGTGTTCAGTAATCCGTATAGTACTCACAAATTATCCATCAATCTATAATGTTTTCCACCAAAATCCCTAGATGACAATCTTTTCTAAAATTTGTAATAATTATTTTTCCTTTAAATCGTTTATTGGTGGCTATTAACTCATTTGAAAAGTCCTGTTTTTAAGCCAAAAAGCGCGTGCAGGGTATAAACGCTCTTAAATACATTTAATAAACAGTGGTCTTATCGCTGTCGGCGATTTCTTCCACACAACCTTAAGATTTGTTCATCGTTATAATAGAACTACACTCAACCATTTTCAGCTATTACTAAGGACTGTTCAAAATGACCATTCTAATATGAAAAAAATATGTAGATACAATAGTCTGGTATGTGGAAGAAACTTAAAAATATTAGAAAGTCATCCATTGAAGTTAACATTTTAAAACGATTTCAAACATTCTAATCTACAAAACCATTATTTAATCAAACATAACCTTTTAATATCTCGAAGAGTGTATTTGACTGGTGAAACAGATTTCGTAATTAAAACTTTTGACTCTGTGGGAAATTTGTTTCTATATTTTGTCTCTTCGCTTGATGTCGGATCTAATTTTAAATAAACGAACGAATTCGTTTAATGTTTGTTCATTAAATTATAATTATACTAATTAATTTATAATTGGTATAATTATTTCTGTGTTAGTCCTTTTGAAATAGCTTTGTTTATTTTGCGTCAATTGCGGTCAAAGGTTAATGTAACATGTACTGATCATCACATTTGTGTATCATTACTGAAAATATTTTTTCAGAAAATAGTATGATTTTTTTATTATGATCATACATGATCGTTATATTACCAAACTGTATCCCTGTATACGGATCACTCAGATTTTTTGTCCTTCAAACCAGACTTCAACCAAAAAAATTAATATCTTGAACACACCATGAATTAATTTTGAATATGATATTCCGTACTAGAAGTAAGTGATCAGATTTACCACGTTCATAAATATCCAACAGTTTATTTATGTGGTTGTCCAATAGGAGTTTTATAACCTAACGCGAAATGTAAGAATAGTCTCCTAGATTTCTTTTTGGTTCTTCGAGACCGATACCAGCTAACATTCTCCTCATTCAAAAGATCTAGGCTAATCACTGTAATATTACTAATGTATTAAGTTTAAGAAATTAAATACTGACAGTATATTCATTCATTCATTTTATTTATAAATTCTTTATTGAACACCGCATACAATAATAATAAGACAGAAGGAGTAAGATAACACATTTAAGTAAAGGTGACAATAATTGGCAGCCTTATCGCTTACCGCGATTTCTTCCAGACAATAATTAGGAGTATAATAAAAATTAAAAATTTAAAATAGCACTTGATGGATGAAATCAGACTACCATATTCGATATTAGAAGTCAGAGAGCGGATTTACCATGACGTACATAAATCGGCTATACGAGCAAACAGATTCTTTAAGTGCTCGCCCAATAGGCGTTTTATGGCTTAAGTAAAAGCACATAAACCGTAGTGTCGTTTACTGCTAAGTGCAGTCGTTTTGTGTTTACTACGCTACAGTTACTGTAGTTTTAGTGGGTTGACGATGTAGTTACGGTATAGTTCGGTTGTTGCTCACCAGGGAACACTATCCTTTAGTGTTTTAGATATCATTTGAACACATTTTTATAGTAAGTAACGAAGAATCTGATGCCCCTTTTCTGGCATATTACCTTAATGGCGGGTTTAATCTAGGAGAAACTGTTATGTGTAATATGTGGGCGTTAACGTTTTCGTATTTTAGTACAATAATACTTATATTATACTAGCGGTCCGGCCCGGCTCCACCCAAGTGTAGACCAATCGAACCACGAGAATCGAATAAAATTTCCTCGTATTTACTACATTTTTTACTAATGCTTTTATTCTACAGGTCAAAGCGTGATGATATATAGCATATAGCATTCCTGGAAATGACCTATCCAAAACAAAAATAATTTTCACTTCGAACCATTAGTGCCAGTAAAAATAATTTTCAATTCGAAACACTAGATTAGAGGTAACAAACAAACAAATAAACCCTTCACTTTAATATATTAGTAAAGATTTTGTTCGAAAGTGTTGAAAGGAAACTTAAGTTATCTACGTAATATTTCAATATCAATCTATTTCGACTGCCTCGCTGGAGTAGTTATACTATGGTACGGTTACAATGCTGAGATCTTTGGTTCGAATCCCGGTTCGGTAGTGATATTGGATTATTCTGTTCATTATTAGCCCGGAGTTTGGAATTTGTGACCGATATGGCGATAGACTCGTCCCCTATCACATCGTGATCGAACTTATAAGGCGAAATGTGATTCCCCTGGTTGCTACCTGCTGGAGAACCTCTGCCTACCCCTTCAGGGGAAAAGGTTTGAGTTTATGTACCTGTATGTAATCAATTTCGAATTTGATGATATCTAAGGGCATAATCTTGCAACCACTTAAGCCATTTTACGAATATTCTACCATGACACAAAGCATTCTACTACAATATTTTACATAATAATGTATAATAAAGGACCTTGTGCCGCTGACGTCACAACCTTCTTCACTCGTCTTTGTATATGCAACGGCACTTGCTTATCAAAGAGCCCTTTCCACTTCAGAGCACATTTGTTGGAAAATATTTTCAAATATGTTCAGTAGAGTATGAGTGAGTAAAGCTTGTGATTAAATAATAATTAACTGGTTTACAAAAGAATTTACAAAGGGTGCTACTGAGTTAAGGAGTACTGATTTTTTTCTTTGTTGACGTGTGGTGTGGTTCACTTTATATATAAGTATACATCAGCCTGCATAATATGTCCCACTGCTGGTCAAGATTGGCCTCTAAAATTCTTACAAGAATCAAAACTTCATACTATTTCATAACTATAACTTAGATGACACAAACATTCGTCTCAAAGCGGGTCTTCTGCAACTACTTTTTTTCTAACTTCGCCAATGAATCAAGAAAGTTAATTACTGTTTTCTCTGTTGTTCAATTTGAATCCATACAGTGTCGTAAACTTCACGGGCTAAACTTCCTGCTTTTGTTTATTGAATAGTAAATTATATTCTGGGGCGTCACCTAGTGCTGGAGTTCTTACTAAACTTATTCTTCCTGAGTTAGACAATATAAGTTATGACAAGTGTAGTAAATCATTGGAATGTTAAGAAACTTCTAAGCCGAATGAATGATGTTTACCAAGGTTCTAACGAGGCTGGAAGTATATAATTAATTTCGAATATAGAGGGGAGATTGAAATTTCCATAGTTTCCAGTTATTAATTATTGCTAGTAGTGATGTTAATTAATTTGGTTAGTTTGTTTGAGATTGAAGTGTGTTTGATTTCACAGCAGCTTAATTTAGATGATATTGAAATAAACTTATCTAATAAGATAATTTTACACTTGTATAACCGCAACGATTTCAATTCATATACATACATGTACATCCGGAATAGAAGGCGAATATGTATATATTTGTAGTTAACTATATTTAGCTTTCAA
Organism: Hyles euphorbiae; assembly: GCA_023078785.2. NCBI lineage: Eukaryota > Metazoa > Arthropoda > Insecta > Lepidoptera > Sphingidae > Hyles > Hyles euphorbiae. The sequence continues at coordinate 11,801,677 of CM041050.1, forward strand.
GGTGAACGAAAATTTGCGTAGTCTTCCAACTACATTTAGCGAAACATGGAATAAGGCTTCTTCTAATTGGAAAAAAGCCAGTGGAATCAGTGTTGATGTATACTATTATTTACTTGATTAGTTTTTATTCGGGATACGTCACCCAAAAAGGTGGGCGAAAATGGCCACGCAATGGACGCCCCTGGATGCAAGAGGCGACGAGGTAGACCTAGGAAGAGATGGCGTGACGACCTTGACAAATTCAGCTGCGTATGGACGGCAACGGCAAAAAATAGAGACAAATGGAAGGAGTTGAGGGAGACCTTTGGCCAGCAGCGGGACATTATAGGTTTATAAAAAAAAAGTTTTTATACTAAATGAATGTTTTTAATAACCATTACTTAGATTATTATATAATCCAACGTAAAACCTAGGTAGGTACTAATTTTACCGCGTCGTATTATTTATTCATAAAAAAATCTCCAGCTTGATTTAAAAAGACAATTTGTATCTCGCAAACCGTGTATATATGTTTTGCTTACACAATATTTAGAATCTAGGTTGGATTGATTCATTTCGGTATAACCAAGTCCAATTTCCATGTCGATATAGCGTTCGTATGCTGATTCAAGTCGCGTGGAATCCAGCGCTCCTAAATAACTCTGTTATGAGTGTTAGGTGAAGTACACATTGGTAGCAAAAGTCTTCGTGTTATATTTGTTATTTCTCAAGCAAAATAAATTGTTAGAAGATTTAGTATGGAATATGTTTGTAATACATAGTTGCAAAATTCACTATTTTGGTTGATTTATAGCTCATTCATTCAGTTAAATAAAAGACAGTATTGGTATTAAATTTAGCATCAGTTTTTCGTTTGATTTTAAATATTGCACAAGATAGCTACAAAATATGATGTCTTATCCAAAACACTATGTTAAATTACACATAAATATTAGTAGAGAAAATCCAAGATTTAGTCATTACAAGTACACATTGAAACACATTTAACACTTTGAACGCCACGCGGCCCACCGGTGGGCGATATGACTAACTGCCATTTTTTGCTCGGCGTTTAACGTGTTAAAATTGACTAAGATTACAAGCTGCCTAAATAAAAGTTCTCTAGACATTTGACAATGTGTATCCAGCCTTACATGAAATCTCAAATCCACACATTTTTGAGAACGCGTCTACTAATCCGGCTCAATATGATCCTAGCACCAATAGTAACAACTTACCTCAGACTAACAAATATCCTATTGGAGAATATAAAATAGATGACGGGGTTGGCAGCTGAGTTGAGAGGCGCCAGGCTTTGTATGAGAGAAGCGATCGCCACGTTGACCTGGGTGTCGGGAACATAGCCGTATACTTGGAGAAGGTCGAAGATCATGTAGGGAGACCAGCACAGGACGAACACTGAGGACAAATAAAAGGATAATAAACAAGAAATTAGCGCAGAGTAACTATTGTTAATTATTGTACAATTAGATGAAATTGACTGTGAATATAATGAATTCAGTGTCTTAGGTACCTGTATATACCTATATTTTGTTTGATTATTTGCTACCTACATAAATCTTAAGCTTCGTATTTTTTACTTGAATTTCAAGAATGTGATCACATGGTGACAATCTTGATCAAGCTACAACTTGATTTTTATACTCTTGGAATATTATTTCAAAATTAAATCATTAAAACTTAAATTCCAATATTAAAACTAGACAAATTATTTTAGGAGCCCTTGATCTGTTTTCATATAATGATATGGTTTTCTTTAAATAGAGTCGGGAAGTGATACCTTACTTAGATCCTTTTACGAATAGGTTATGCATGATTTGCTTGACAAATTGTTTTTTTTTATTGTGGCACGGCACAGGGACTGCATTGCACCTGGTGGTAAGTGCAAATGCCATCGAGATGGAGTATCGAATGACATCAGACGGCGGTCTGATGCAATTCAATATAATCACGCCGGCCCGCTAAGATGCCTCTTCACGCTGCGGCGATATTGAAAAATCTCTAACGCCCGAATACTGCAACGCAACTTAAATATAAGTTGCGCTTAACTACGTTAATCCCGCTTAAATGTACTGGCTAAATGGGCCGTGCGCTGTTAAGAGCAACTTATTATTTGAATGATGTTCCAGTATTCGGGCGTTAATCACTTTAAATAAAGGTATTTATATTTAAAGCTTTGTTTTTTGTACATCTACATATCTATTTGTTCCATCGAATGTATATCAGATGGAACAAATTATGCAATTAAAATAGAATAATGCATTGAAATAGATTGCTTCGCTTCATTTGGTTTTAAATCTGGTACTATAGTAGATTCTAAGTAATGGAAACAATAGTCTAGCAGACAAATCGAAAGAAGTATGTTTGTCTTGTTTTCAACGTGTGTTTTCAATTTCACTGATTGTAACATTATTAGTCATAATTATTTTTGAAAAATTAAAAAAATATGTAATAGGGAGCGAGCCTATAGCCATATCTGGCACAAATTCCTGATTACGGGCAGATAATGAATAGACAAATCCAATATCACTGTGTCCGACCCGGGGTAAAAAAACATAAGGAGTAAATAATAAATAACAAGGAAAACTACCACAAAATTTAAGAAGAATTCTAAAGAATACAAAATACTTGAATGTTACGGAACTCGATAACATTTCCGAATATAATAAACACAAAGCCTAATGTAAAAGTGGGAAACTTTTATCCCACCGTGCTCCACGCAACAGCCTGATGAGAATTTCAATACAGGAGCTAGCGTTATATAATCGCCTTGTTGGTTTATTGACAGCGTGTCTGGGTTGTGATTTTTGAGGTCTTGTGATCAATTTCCAGGTTTGGCGCGTCACTTTGTTTGAGATTTTCGGACTGATATGACATATGAGCTACAAGAGACTAGAATGTTGTCCGGCATGGCATGAAAATATTTTAGGGCATCCATGAAATCAGGAAAATGTTAACGTCATTAGTGGCATCTTTACGGAATTGTGGCGTGAACATAGACCAATGTACATAATCGAAAATTACAAATATAATTCACTAGATTTTTCATATTAAATGTGAGGTATATTTAAATCCGGAAAGTCAACAAACAGGAGCTACTCAAGATGAAGAAAATTGATACAGTCAAGTAAATCATATAGCACGTGGCAGAAAAAACTATGAACTATGTTTCCACTAACGCTTACAAATTTTAAGGAATAGTTTTATTGCTTGAGAAGACATGGTATATTTCATCTTATTAGTTATTTACATATTATATCTTAATTGTACATACATTTATATACCAAAAGAAAAATAAAAATTATTGAAGTTATATTTAAAGTATGAACAATGGGCGGCCTTATTGCACTACGCAATCTCTTACAGACCACCTTTTGATGGAGATGAGAGAATATGGAGAGATCTATACTATATTGCTTTGACGTATTCTATAGGCAGATGACTTGAAAAAACATAAGGCTGCAGACTGATACTAGCAAAGTGACCAATGTTTATTTATTCCTTACCTGATATAAAGGGGAAGTTTCTCATAGTTATAGGCGACTATTACAAAAATGAAGAAATGACATAACTGGGACTTTAATTTTCTTAATCGAATTTGCACTTACATAACCTACATAAGTTTGGACTAGTTTTTAGCAATCAATGTATTATATCGCACCATACTTTTTACATTCATAAGAATACGACAAACAAGAATATTTAAAATAGCGGTTAATAAAAATCGATTTGACAACAGCTGTTGGAGATATTTTAAGTGCTAATTTATTTATGATGATTTTTATGCGCAAAGTGCTTCGTGCCATAAGAACGGTGACTCAGACATGACGGAGGGGATCGTAAAGTTTTATTGTGCCCGTCGCTTTTTGTGGCCCTGGTATTACTAGACCTATATTTGTTATGGGTTTCTGAGAGATTTGCTCTCATATTTCGCATTTTTCGGGGTAAAAAGGGAGATTTTGTTAATGATAGAGCTTAGTTTTGTAAAACAACTTCTGCATTTTTATTTACATTTTAAGTGGTATTGGCTTAAGAGTAAAAAAAGGTTTAATTTTATAGACTTATTTTAAAACAGATTTATAGTTATATATTGTATTTTTTACCGAAATATTAAAGGAAGAAGTTGCAAATAGGAAATAAAAAATAACGAAGTTATAAGTTTTAGTACATTCCTACCGGAAAGAACACTGTTGACGAGTGTCAAAGTCTACAAAAGTCATAATTTTTATCCAATGACGCGCCTTCTATAGAGTATTTCTACTTTTGAATTTACAGATCTAAAATGCTACTATAGAGGGCGCTATACAAATATTATATGAATTAAATATATGTGTCGCCTACAAACACCTTTTTGTAAACAAGTATTTTGACTGTCGGAAGACAAGCATTTGCCGTGTCACGTGACGTCATAATCACGTAAAATGTTTTCACTAGCCGCGTACTGACTGACCGAGCAGCCTCGCGATGCCTGCCGCGCGAAGCAAATGCTCGGCTAGTCGGGACGTGCCTCGCCCGAGGCAAACGCACACGCCGCGCTCGCCCGAGCGTGCCGCGGCCCGAGCCGAGCGTTGTCGGTTTTTGTCTCATGCTCAAAGGCGCCTCGGTACGTTTGCCGCGCTCAATCAAGACGGTTGTGTTTCGCCTCGCTTGTTCGTCGCAGGTTAGCGCCATGGATAAAGAACAGTGTCTTAAATTAATACAACTATAAGGTGAAAATAGAAGACTTTGCGATGCGCAATGTCCCGATTAATAGAGGATTAAGAGAAGTTGCACGGATAATAAGTTAGAAAATGAACATTCCAATAGCTGACTTGAAGAAAAAATTTAATCTGTTTTGCTATAATAGTTTCACCCAAAAACGTTTAGGTTTCCGTTTTCTTTACTTCACAAGCCGTAAAATTATTATAATGGCAGTGGTGGCGGTAGCTTTCCGAACGTACTGCCTAAAAACTTCTCTTGAGCAAAACTGGCTCGGCCATGCCGCGCGAAGCTGCCTCGATCCAAAAAATGTACACATCGAGGCTACCTCGCGAGGCAACCGTCCCGCGGCAAACGTCTGAGGCTGCCGCGCGAGGCTGCGCGGCTAGTCAGTACGCGGCTACTGGCGTGTCTTTCCTTCACGCAATGTTTGCTTTTAATATAACCAAAACACATTTAAGCTGAATGTAAAGAAAGATTATACGATTGGTTATCCATACTCTGTCGTGTTTTGTTTTAATATAAAATTAAACTTGTAATCTTTTCCTTAATAGCGAAAGCAGTTTGACATGAAATGAAATAGTATTCAAAGATCATAAAGGATCACTTGGAAGTCTAAAATCTAGTCCTGAAGACTCTAACATAATGAAGAAACAGACGAAGTTTATATAAAATACTTTGATATATTTTTATTTTTTCATTACTCTCACCAGTGTTTATCACAATTAGTAACAACTAATTATAAACTATCACAAAAATAATAACAAAAGTAAGTATCCAGTACACATTACACAATAATTAAAGTATCATAATAATTACGAGACTTTCTGTGTTTCGGTGACAGCAGGGTACCTTAACCACTGATTCTAAGCTAGAACAACAGTTGCTTACCAAAGACAATGACGAATGTCATTTTGACCGTTTTTATTTTCGCTTTTGGTATGATGCCTCGGCTGCTCGCTCGTCGGCTGTCTAAATCGTCGCTATCTGAAATGGCAACTCAGATTAATACACAAATAAGTTTAATACATAATTTCGAAATATAGTAGGATGACTGTACAAACATGATTCCATGCTTGTATCTTCAAAAGCCAGAATTATTATACTCAACAGTCACATACATAGTCCTGACCCCAAATTAAGAACAATTAATATTTGTCGTTGTGTTTGGGCGCGGGAATCAAACCTGCAGCCTCGTGTGCTTTTTTCAAACCTAACATGTGATGACAGACGACCCTCGGCACAATCGGGCACAAATTCAAATGCCAGACAAGTAGTATGATATTTTTCTATAGGGCTAAGAGCTAAGAGATGAACTCAAAGTACTTTTATTCATTATTTTTATTGCACTGCATGGCGATACTAGCATGCCGTTCGCCTGATGGTAAGCGATACGATTGCTCATGAAAAGTAGCAAAACAAAACACCTTGTATTACAAAGAAATGCTTGGCATTCCACAGCGCGTTCCATCTTGAGACATATAAATAATAAATAATTTATTTATTCACAATAATTCATGGTTCAATGCAACATACATCTATGAGTCTCAAACTAAGCATGGAAGCTTGTGTCTTGAGACTCGAGAGTGCGATTTACAACAAATTTAGAATTTAATTTTATAATAAAACGACTAACGTAATTAAAAAGGTACTGAAATTAGTTCTATGAGCTAGCTACATAAGATGTTAAGTCTCAATATTATGTCCAGTAGTTGCTCTGGCTGCAATATCCTTCAAACCGAAACAAAACAGTGCATTTAGACAGCTATTTGGCAAGAGAAATAGACCTTGTGGTGGTACCGACCTGGGCGGCCTCTCAAATACCACCAAGTAAACTTAATCGTAATTAGTCTACTTGCCACGTAAGCTTTATAACACGTACGAGCATGAATCACAAAAAACAAAGATAACCACGAATATATCACACAGATAATTATGGGAGATTTCCCGAGACCCCCCGTCTGTCGCGAACGGGATACAGCAGTTAATTCAAATGAGTCCGGTTTAATGGCTTTCGGGTGGTCGTAAAAAATATTGTAATTTTTCCCTTATACACTTTACCACTTAATGACTCGGAGCGAGACAGTGTCACATTATATGGATGTTTTTCATTGCGTTGTCCTTTGGATATGAAATATTCACTCGTCCATTAATGTACACAATGTATGTTTGATGTAGTTTTCTAGTTGTATTTGATTTAGGTATAGCTTGTCGGAGTCATCGCTGCATCGATGTAGTTTTTGTGTAACTGGTGACATATAGGGATGGTAATTAAATTTGGGTGTTATTTATTTACGTCAAGGGCATATGGGCATGTTTTAATTCACAGTTAAACTTAGTATTCTAATACTAAATCAAAAACCATGTTAATCCATCACATAATACGACATAATTGAGTTACATCAATTGAATATTTCCACGAAAAATCTGAAACGTTTTATAGCCCTTCAAAAATTCAAGGAATCAGTTACTCACGCCTATTCGATATTACGGTTGGCTGAGTACCTTTCTGGTATGAAATCTAACAAAAAAAAATTTAACGGTTTTCACTTCGCTATAATAAATAGGGTATTTAAATATTATCGATTTTTGGTATTATTTCGCTTACAAACACAAATACGTTATAAATAAAGCTTTGCTGTCAAAAAAGTATTAAACTAGCTTGTAACATAAGGCAAATATTAATATTTAAAATTAAAGAAAAGGTTGTAGTGGGGACATCTAGTTGTCTCTTTCACACGCGCACACTAAATAAATAAATAATGTAATGTGTAATGTATAATAACCGTAGTAACGTCACTACTTATTACTACGTATTTGCATTTATTTTCTGTTACTATCACTAAAAGATTCAAAACGATTTGAACTTGTTTGATTCTGAATGGATTTATAAATTTCTGTGTTTGTTAGACCATAGGTATGGATACGTTTTGATAAATACAATAAAAAAATTGGAGTCAAATACCCTATTGAATGAAATAATATTTTAATTTCAGACTACAGCGCAACAAAACACTTCGAGCTTAGGGTTTTATTGTGGCGTACTAAAGGCCACCGGGCATTTTATTCGTCCACATAAACCGGAGAGGCTCTCGTCTCCATATTTCATAAGTGAAAGATATCGGGGTTCTGCTCACGTACAATCTAATTTGCTCCGATGCCGGCAGCTTCGGTTTACCGGCAAACATTTTGTTTTACCCCTTTGTTATTGTATCGGTTTTGGTACGGCTTTATTTGTCTCGACTTGGCAATTTGTGCGAATCAATGAAACGATCACTCTTGGTACTGTTACAGGAGATTTGGGTTTTCTCGTTTTAAAAACATCTTATTTGATTTTACACTGTTTTAATGTTAACAGAAATAGAACACACAAATGAGAAATAAAATATAATGAGAAATAGTAACTTGGCAGACACCCGGTCGCGAAGGAATATGCAAAATGAGAGAGAGTCCGACTCGCGCCGTCTTCCTATTTATTCACACTAAAGTGCATACGCGCAGTTTTGTGTGGAGAGGGTTTTCGTTACATAATGTATTTACTTTACATCTCAAGTATGTAACTGTAATTTTTCAATTTGGTGTTATTTGGAGAAATGGTTTAGAATAAAGACTTCTGTTTATTGTGAAGTGATGTGAGATTGATTTTATGGATTTAGCAGCATTCATATTTAGTGATACAATCAAATTTAAAGAGCACGTGATATAATTGCCCTATTTGCAATATGAATATTCAATCATATCAATAAACAAATGTTTATTTGGCCCACAAGAATTTGTCTCGGGTCTGGGTGTTTGTTAGATTGAAAGTTTCTCGTAGTTTCTGATAGGCACGACACAAGAAGAGGTCTAGGTGTTTTTTCATTATATCCTGTAGTTACTTTCTACAATGACATTTAAACCAGAAGTAACCTTAGTGTGGGATCAGTACTATGTATGTGACTGTTGGGTGCATTTATTTATACATTTATTTAATCATACTAAAGGAAGTATTCAAAATGCATTCATAATCTCACATTAGCTCCCACTGTCACTAAATCCGCAGGTCTAGCTTAAGACAATTATCACAAATCTGCAGGTTGCAGAAATCTGTATCTGCACACATTTTTATTAGAAATATTTTAAACCCATGTAGCTTCGGGTGGATATTAATAAAATAGAGGTATAAAACATGACATAGTAGTTTTACAATAAGGTTTAAAGAACTTACATTGTCTCGTAGCGGTGGCTCGTCGTCCCAACACTCTATTACTCTTCTGTCGTATAGTGACCACTATGACACCATAGCAAGCAGATATGGTGAGGGCAGGAGCGACAAATAGCGACACGAACACGCTCGTCATCCAGATACGCCACTGAAGCTTGCTAATACCCGACCAGCATTGGAGAATACCTGGACAGAATATGATTATTATGGTCTTACCTTACTAGTAACCAGGATTAAGAACTCTATGGTATTTCAGTTCTGATAGAGGACTGGTCTGTTAAAAGTTTCAATGGAAGTGTTTCAAGTGAAACCCAAAGACTGTTAAGGATTGTATAAAGAGTTCGGTGATTTGTTGTTGGTGATGTAGCGATTATTATATAGGAATTTCTATAACTCAAACGGTGATTGGAATCATATTGATTTTACACCTTATGTCTCATTTAGGTGTGCCTAATTGTTATTTCAGAGGATTTTAATTGTAATAATGTAATACAAATTGTCCTCATTGTTTTTAATATGCATATTTTAATTTATGCAGAAAACTTACAATAAAGATACATGTAAATAACAAAAAACCAATGAAAAGTTCAGAGCAACTGTAAAAACCACTACCGAAGTCACGGATTCAATATAACAAAAACTAAATAATATAAAACTTGAATTATTCTACGAAACCATCAACTTTTTATTACCTTCATTTGTGTTTTATTCAACACTTTTGTGTTTAAAATAGTCGCCACATATGCCTAACTTTAATTAATTTCGTAAACTTTACACACCAAGAAAATTACATTTTACCATAACGTTAGAAAGTGGTACATTAACCCAGCGGGGGCTTGTATTAAGTTACGATGTTAGTGAAGAGAGAAGTGCTACAATTTTTGGCTCAGAGCCATCAACCAAACTTCTGTTCGTATAAATTTGGCTCGAATGTCTTAACTCTTGGAGGTGTGGTGTTCTTTGTAATATATTTTGTTTACCATTAGGAGCTTATTGGTGACTTCCAAAATTGTCTTTAATCTTTATTTTAGATCATTTTATGGGTACATTTTCGCATCTTTTACAAATCCTTCAATGGAAAAAAATATTTAAGCTCTAAACAAATTGAAAAGACTCTATTTATGTCATATAATATTTTACTAAAAGAGAGTATATTACTATTAATGTTACACTATGTTTCACATAAATAATATTAGAATGTAGTCATACCTTCAACATTGGCTTCATTGAATAGAAACAGCATCGGTACACAAAACAGAAAGCTGACCAGCCAAGCTCCAAGAATGAGGGCACGAGCTCGACGCCCTTAGAATCACAGAAAAAAAAATTAGTACAAAAAAATCATGAAAAAAAAAAACAAGCAATTAAGTACAGAAGTTAAATTATTGAAGGTCTCAATTACAAGACATAGATACTCTTATGGTCTTATAACTTTAGATATTTGTGATTATGTTTATTCACCCATCAAGATATTTGATTGAAAATGATCATCGAATGAAATAGATGCTGTTTAAAATACATTTATAAGTAAGAATTGTTTCTGCGTATACATGCGTACTTTTTATGTTAAAGTAAAACAATAAACTTAACTCACAGCTCCCCGTGAAGTTCATGGGATGAGTGATGGCGTCGCATCGATCCACGCTCAGAGCCACTAGCACATACGTCGAAGAATACGTCACTACACCCTGAAACAGAACTTATGTTACAAAATACTGTTTAATTTATAAAACTGTCACTTATATAAACAAATAAATAAATATCTGTGGATCGCACACACAATCGTCTCGATAAGGGGACCAAACCGCGCCCTCTCGTTTCACAGTTGGCGTCTAACCAACCGCACCACGGAGCCTGTCTGACTTATTAATTCACATACATACAAAAACTCACGCATTTTTCCCAGAAGGGGTAGGCAGAGATGCCAGGACATCCACATTTCGCCTTGTAGGTTCCGTCCCACGATGTGATAAGTGGCGAGCCTATCACCATATTGGGCACAAATTCGTGACTGATAATGAATAGAAAAATCCAATATCACTTTGCCCAACCCGAGATTCGAACCCGAGAGAGAGAGAGAGAGAGCATTCGGCATTTTCAGCAGCTCATAGGTGGTTATTGTTTTTCGGCTATCTACGTTAACGAACTTAGCTAATGTTATGAATTTCGCCGAATTTACGACCCATTACCTACTACTATTAATACACTGTTGTTTAGCGGGATAAATAGACAATGCGGTGGCATCTACCCAGGCGGCCTATTACATACGAGAAACCTACCTCTAGTACAAATATTAATACATTATATTACATACAAATATTAATACAAGAGAAAAGACGTATTTCATTCATAAACACCGGGTATATCAAGACTGCTACCAAAAACGAATCCGGGTGGTAGTTTTAGTAACTACAAACACAATGTTAGTAAAAAATTGGCATAGAAACGCGACATTTTTAATTAATTTATTTTTTAAAATTGTCGAGTTTGAGTGGTAAATTCATAGTTTTTGCTAAAATAATCATTTAAAGCCTTGCGTATAGTCCCACAAACTTATCTGACCCGGTAAGAGAGTCGCTGTAATCGAATTTGGTGTTGCCACTAAAAATATATATTGCAATAAAGTGGGTAAAGTAAGATTTTTCAATCCGATCAATAGTGTCGGGAAAATGAGTGGACCAGTTTCATCTGCATGTTTTTTTCCTTCACAAGATTTCTAACAAATCGCTCCCCCTTAAAGAAGTCAAAACCCTTAAACAAGTGTATCTGTATCAGCCCATACACGTCCCACTGCAGGGCACGGGCCTCCTCTGCAATCGAGAGTACGATTGAGGATGGTTAGGCCATATCACAGGCCATATAGTCTACCACGCTGGCCTAATGCTGGTTAGTGGACTTACACAGGTACCATTGAAATTCTTATAAATCGCTTTGGTATTCAGGTTTCCTCACGATGTTTTCCTTCACCGTTTTAGTGCGTGTTTATTGACTATCAATACACGCATGACTCCTAAAAGTCAGAGGGGTGCCCTGAGATTCGAACCCGCGGCCACCGTGAAATGTGGTTGTGGTCATTGGTGGTCCATTTACCAACAGGCCACCACGCACGTAACGATAAATTTTAGTTTATAATATGAACTTACATCTATTGTACTAGTACGTACAAAGTTCTGTTTTCGTGGATTTTATTTTGAAAAGCTGACAACACAAACTTGTGGCGGCAGCTACGCGATTATACAATTTTCCGAAGGGTATTTTTGGTATCTGAAGATGCTTTTCTTCCTACGTAAAATTTAATACCTGAAGTTTAACATTCCTAGCATCACTTTTTAAAGTTTTCGGCAATTTTCACTAGTTTTAAATAATGCAGGAAAAATAAATACATTGAGTAAACAACTAATGACCGATATGTCAGCGGCTGGCAGGTAGATTGACAATTCCAAATGACGTATTTGTTTCCACTTTTGGCCACCGGGCCAGATAAGTTTGTGGCTCTATACCATAGCTTCTTTAAAAATAAAAGGGTGTACACTATAATTTAAAGAAAAAAACTATATATTTACCACCCTAATAATACAATAACAAAAGTTGCATTGTGTCTGAAGTCGCTAAAACTACCACCCAACTTCGTTTTCGGTAGCAGTCTTGATATTCTCTGTATATTCAATAATAGAAGTAAGTCCAAAAGAGAGACAGGGGGGATGGATTTAGACTTTCAATAACATCCAATTGATTTATCCAATTTTAATCTAAGTTTACACTAGCGAGCGTGGTACTCGCATGTACGGATACATAAAGAACGCCATATCGACAGGTCACTGAGCTGGATAATGGAATCAACCGGACTGTATGGGTTTCGGAAACTCGGGTATTGCGTGTTAAATATTTGACCGCCACTAACTCATCGCCAAATCTGTTGACATCCTAAATATTAATAGCATACATACATGTCAGCCTCCGGAGTTAGACGCCGACTGTGAAACGAGAGGCAACGGGTTCGATCACCGCATCGAGAAATTTTTTTGTGTGATCAACACATATTTGTTTTGGCTCTGGGTGTTTGTGAGACCGAAAAGTCTCTCGTAGTTCCTGATACCCACGACACAAGACTCGATCTTAGTGTGGGGTCGGGACTATGTATGTGACTGTTGGGTGTTAAAGCCATTTAGGTAGTCCAACAGTCACAAACATATTTCTGACCCATTAAATTGTATTAAGTCTTGTGTTGAAGATCAGAAACTACAATAGACGTATCGGTCTCACAAACAAGCCCAACAAATACTTGTGGATTATGCATTATTTCGGTACGGGAACGAACTCGCGAACTCTCGTTTGGCAGCCGACGTTTATCTAACAGCCACGGAGGCACGACTTAAGTCTTAACTACTCAAATGTGCATTTATTCTGAAATTTATGCATATGCATAAATGCCCGAATATTCAAATGTTGTTTAAATGTAGACAAATGGTACCAACCAAGCACTTTGCATATAAATCATTTGACTCATAAGCCATTTTCGGATCCGCAAACGTAATTTAAAGCATTATTTTGGAATGGTGCAATTATATATGATTATACGTTAATTTTCATTGTATTGTTATAAACGGAAACCATGTACAAATGATGACTAGAAGTTAGAGTATACCATTTGTGTTTTACATTTCTGTATCTGAATTAGCCCATATACGTCCCACTGCAGGGCACAGGCCTCCTCTACTATCGAGAGGGGTTCGACCGTATAGTACACCACACGGACCTACTGCGGGTTGGCGGGCTTTTACATATTATTATGTTCTACAGAAAATCATCCGAATCGCTATAGTATGCAGGTTTCCTCACGATGTTTTCCGTCACTGTGAGACGGAACACACGAAACGAAACCCCTCTGCCTACCCCTTTTGGGGAAAATGCGTGAGTTAATTTTAGGAAAATATTTTACCTGGATTTTTACTCTATAGCGGTAGGTTAATTTCTCCATAAAAATAAAAGCTCATTTATGCATGTCAACTTTAGCCACTAAAGAAAGTATAGAGTTTGAAGAACGTGTTTGAAAAATATTGGTTATTGAATTTTTCGTTAAAAATATGTATTTTCTGTGTTTAACGTGTAATAGCGAAGGAAATGAGGCTTACCTGTAAGTATTTCATCATTTTGCAAGTAATCGATCCGGCGAGCCACGTGATTGTGATCCTTTGTATTAGATCTGGCAGAACACTTATCAAACCCACTAATAAATCTGTAACAATGATGAGTATTGTTATATTATTTAAAAAAATCGAAAGTACGGCACATTTTTGAATATTATTATAAAAAAAAAACATCTTTTAATCTGGTGGGTACCCCCATGGAAATTTAAAAATAACTTTTTTTTGCTTGTATGTAACAAGTTAAAAAGGTTTTTTTTTCGTCGTCGTTATTTTACAATATAATATATAAATAATTTAAGAATGTTACATTGTATAGAATCTTCTAAAATTATTAGAGAGAAGTGAAAAATAATATTTTTATGTAACGCTGCATAAATTAAAGATTGTTTAATTTTATACAGTAAATTTATCATGCAAGATAGACATGTGTAACTCAGGAGTGATTAACTAAAAAGATATATATCCGACGTACGGAGTGATTATATCTTTATATCCCTTGCACTCAAACTAACTCATTATATCCGTACGCGTAAAGATCATTTTTGGTTCAATTTCACTGCAAAGATTAGAAAGAAACAGATATAGATAAATTTCTAATCAACTAATTTAAACTCATCTTTTAGCTCATGAATCATTAAGAGATAGAGATATAAAGATATACTCCACCAAAATGTTAATCTTAGATATAGATATAAAGAAAGACTCATAACTCAATTTTAATCAACTCATTCTTTAGCTCATCGATCATTGTGAGATAAAGATATAAAGATATAAAAGAGTGATATATATCTTTTGACTTAAAAGATATATATCTCTCTTTTCTTTACAGTGATTCAATTTGCGCATGACTAATGCAAGATTTATTACATTTAGATACATACCGGCAATAGCAAGTTGCATAATAAAGAAGTTCATCCGACTCTTTCGAGACTTAGTGAGCAGTAGAGCCAACACGACCGTCGCGTTGCCAGCGACAATGGTCACCAGCAGGATCCAGAGAATCGCCAGTTGCGCCGACTATATACAAGAAAATATTAAAAACATACTTTTGTAAAGAAACACGGGTGTGGATCAGGCACCTGACCTAAATTAACACATAGGCTACTTTTATCACGAAAATTTTACTGTTCCCGTGGATTAAGTAGGGAATCTTCCCGCTCAAACGGCTGGACCAATTTTAATATTTGGTATGGAGACCCTGATTTGACCCTGGATTGACGCATATGCTACTTTTGATCCCGGAAAATGTAGTGTTTCCGTGGAATGAGCAAGAAATTGAATGTCTATTTGCTACTCTTTCGAACCCGAATAATATTATACATACTTAACAAACAATCTTATGGAACCAAACCGATAAAGATAACGGATACTTTGTAACATCTCGCCACCAACAATCCACAGATAATACTTATACATACTTAACAAATAATCTTAAGGAACTGAACCGAGTTTCTAGTAGTACTGTGATCTCCTCTGTTAGTAATTTTACTTAGGAAGTAACAGTAAAACAGCGGTAATGCAGTAATAATGTTGAAAATGTAATGCAAAATCCTCCTGAATGGGGTCGGTGGTGTCGCGATGTGCGGACATTATGCAGAATTTAAAATATCTTGCCATCGCTAATGGATTTCGGGTTTAATTTATGAGAGAATGGAAATTTATACGCCCGGCTGCGTGTTTATTAACGATGTAATCATAAAATAGTCCGGTTTTTAATTAAAACATAATCTTTAACATTTACTTACTTATTAATTTTGATACGATGTTAAATATTTTTATAATCCTATTTTTAATAAGTCATTTAGCGCTACCAGAATACCTAGTGTTACAAAATCAAAATTAGTTGATTCGTGATTTGATTTAAAAGAATTAAAGACATCGAATTTTAACGCACTTGTACGAGTCACTTTTACAACCTTGCGGTAGTAGAAGTCTGCGATTATCTTTACACTAAAACAAAGATTATTTTTAAAGGGACGTTGTAATATAAATATTATCTTATAGTAATAAGATCATATTTCGGCAACTAGTGCTGACTTAATACCTTACAAATACGATATAAATCATCTCAAAAGGCAATACCTTTTGTAGATTTATATATACTGTATGATAAAAGTTTGCTTACGCTGAACTTAATAAATAATTGAAATATTTATAAAAATATACGCATATTTTAATAATCTTTATAACAATTTAATCTTATAATATAATAAATGCGAAATTTTGTGCGTGTGTTACCTCTTCACGCTGAAACAACTAGACCAATTTTAATGAAATTTGGTATTAAGATAGCTGACACCCTGGATTAACACCTAGGGTTCTTTTTATCCCAATAAAATATAGTGATCCCATGGGATGTGTACGCAATTGAAATACATATATTCTAAAGTATTTCAAACTCTAAGGAATGGGATGGGAAGTTTAAAGTTGTGTTTAAATATTTAAAACAGTTGTCACGCGATATAGTTCCTTTGCTTCTAAAGTGGGCTCAACTGAAAAACTATATGCACCCGGGCGAAGTCGGGCCGGATCGTTAATGTTGTAATATATTCAAGCCTAAGTCAGAATGTCAAACATATTTGAAATATTAGTCCCGCCTATCGCTCGTTACTCATCCAGCAGTTAAGAGATTAGAATACAGGGGGCTCGTCTAGACCCATACTTCAGAGGGTTTCTCACGCAATTAACTGCGACCCTAACATCCGAAACATAATCACCGTGTTACGATTTTATTAAAACGACGTTTTGATGTGTTGGGTTTGAAATATCTTCTGAATTAATTTAGAGCCTTAATTTGCGGAATATTTTATTACTAATTACTATATTGTTTTTAATTAAAAACTAGTACTAAGGAAATTAAATTACTTAGAGATTAAACAGACACCTTTAATTTCGAGGACACTGTTTAAAAGATATACTATAATTCACTAGAAAAAAATGCCAATGAAAATTACACCTGTACTCTTTCACCCTTCATTATAGGATTTTAAAAATAAATTATTTTAGTAATAAGTAGTAAAATATTTATAGAGAGAATTTCTAACTTAATACAATGTAGTTGTCTCTAATAAATGTCTTGTAACTTTGCGTACGTGTCTCGATAAATCTGGGTACTAGTTCCAATAAAAACTTTGATTGATAGCTCGATATCTAAACGTCAAACTCTCGGGGCCTTGTCCAAGTTAAGTTTATGGGGTAATTCCAAGTGTTCTATTGCTAATTGTATTAGCTAACTTAACTTTGATTTGTAGAGTTTGTTCGGGATGAGATCATTTTGATCTTGGATTTAATTATTTAAGATACTGTAATTTTAGTGTGCATTAGTACTTAAATATTGTTGTAGTATCATTGTCATTTTCATATTAAAGAGCTTTAATTAAAGCAAAGAAATTATGACAAATTGGATAATTGATTAATAAAATTCCACCGTGTTTTACTGTAAGATAACCAACCTTAGAATTCAGTGAATACGCTGTCTTCATACATACTGGAATGTTGATACAGTTTAGTGTTTCTATTTAAAACTGAATAAATTCTAGCAGAAACATGTTTGGTGATATCAGCCGCTTTACATAATGCCTAACCCTGAATTCAGTTATTTGCGAGTCTCGTTAAAATAAGGTTAGAGAGGTCGAGTGGAGCAAACGTTTCGTTCCAACATAATAGTGCGATATGTCGTGTGACCTAGTTGGTATAAACGTCACAACAATATGTAAACAACAGCATGTTTACGCTTGAGACTTGGATGATGTTTGAACCAGATCTTATTAATTAATTCTTTCAGGCCGTGAATTGATTGTGATGGTACGACCTTCGCGGGCCTTTCGATCTGCCAGATGAAATGTTTTGGGAATTTGAGACTCAAGTACACACATTTTCATATATTTTAAATAACCTGTAACATTATTAATATACTCTTTCAATCTAGAAAAAAAAAACATATAAGTCAATTTCCGTGGCATATTAAATGTTTGGTTGCTAGAAAGGCGAAAGCAAGTTCTCTTACGCTTGTAGACTCGCTTAAAAGCACTGCAAAGCGCTTTGACAGATCTTCCATTACTCGATTAAATCTACAAGAAATCACATTTAATCTGGTTTCTGAATTACTGGTAATAGGCTAGATATAATTTATGTATGGAGCAGACTTTTAGAGAGAAAATCTGGAGAGCTAACAGTTAGTCAGCAAAGTTGTAGTACTGCGCATGGCTTTAATGGAATACCTAAACTATTTTATAATTATTTACTAAAATAAATACTCCCAATCGTACTTTCAGTTGTAGAGAAGGCTCGTGCCCTGCTCGTGCGTATATGAAAGAAAATGAATAGAATTTATATTATTAGCGAGGTATTAAATTATTCCCAGGCAAGTCAGAAAGCCACAGCTGAGCACAGGCTTTTCTACAACCTACAGTTCGATTGTTAGGGCTTAAGCTATAGTCCTCCACGCTGCCTAGTGGAGTTTTACAGTACCTGGTAGAAATAGAACTTGTTGATAATAGTCCCATTCCCGGAGTAGTTGGAGTACAGCAGGCTATCATTGAGCTCATCATACACACTGCAGTTGGCGCAGTCTACTCCCTCCATGACCGGCACTCTTCACATCTTGCCTTCAGTATTCCTGGAGAAAGAAATAATTTTTGTAAAGAAAATATATATAACTAGCGGCTCGGTCCAGCTCCGTCTGCGTGCAAATACACTTTTTTGAAAATATTCTATTGCCTATGTGCATCGATGATATGTAGAATTCCATTCTTGAAAGAAGTTTTCAAATCGGTTCATTAGTTTCGGAACCTATTCAATGGAAACCAACAAACAAATACAAGAACTAATCTTTCCTCTTGTAATATTAGAATAGATAATAACAATTGTCTCATATCCCATACATGATCCTTGAAGGTTACACAAATTCGTATCAATCGGACTAATTAAAATAAATATATTAATAATATTTCTGCCCATATGCGTGTCCTCGAACATTAAGCGGGCCCAAAGAAAGGACATGCAACGCAATTTGAAGAACGAATATATAAAGACACCCAACCCTATTCGAAATTTCGTCTAAACTACGTACATTTTATCTGCTCGCTAAGAAATATCTTATTTCATTAACTTTAAGAGGGAACGAAGTTAATTGCTGAAATGAACCTTAATGTTTAATTAATGAACCTTGTTTCACCCTGAAAGATATTGTAATTGAAAATGTTTTAATTTCTTAACTCATCTCATATATTTACAACTCATGAGTAGATACGGAACCGTAATTTTAAACTGCGAGGTATGTGCTCGAAGAAATACAATATATTTTGTAGCGCGACAATTTTGCTGCATTGGATTTTATGTTCAGAGTAATTTAAAAACGATTATAGTTTGAAGTGTAATTTAGTACGAGTACCACGCCGGGTTAAATAGTCTTTTAAGAATCAATTGTTTAAGTTCTTGATAGATGAATTTACGATAGACACAATAATTAAAGCCAATGATGATTCTATTATTCATAGAGCAGTGAGAAATTAATTTAATATCCAGTCCGTGTTAAATAATCTTTGCTTCATACTTTTAAAAAACAACTATATTTTTTACATTTATAAAAATCTTAAGTGCGTGATCTGTTGGTAAATGTTAAAAACGTGGTAAATTTTGGTAAAATAATCACGGTAGTCGCGGGTTTGAACCCCAGGGCACATCGCTGACTTTTCAGTCATGAGTGTATTGATAGTCAATAACCACGCACTAAAACGGTGACGGGAAACATCCTGAGGAAACCTGCATACCATAACGATTTGTAAGGATTTCAGTTATCATCTAGCCTCATCCTAACCAGTAATGCAGGAATCAGATTAAATGTGATTCCTCGTAGATTTAATCGAGTAATGGAAGATCTGTCAAAGCGCTTTGCAGTGCTTTCAGTCGAGTCTACAAACGTAAGAGTACTTGCTTTCGCCTTAACAGCAATCAAAATTTGATATTTCACGGAAATTGATTGAAGTGATTTTATCTAAATCAAAAGAGTAGATTAAAAGCTTTATTGGTATCACTATCTATGTAAAAATACATGGAGCTAGTGTACGAGTAATTACTGCATTCCCAATGGTAGGTTTTTCATATATGATAATATGTTGTGTTTTGGTTTGAATGACATTGTAGACAGAGTATCTACTGGACACATTGAGACTTAGCACCTTATGTCTTAGGATGGCAAGTGCAGTGGAATGCCGAGCATAGCTTTGTAATCAAGGTGTTGTTTAGTTTTGATACTGTTCATGAGCGGTCGTATCTCTTACCATTACTAAAGAAATAAAAACATGCTCTCGATTGTGGAGTAGGCCCGTGCCCTGCAGTGCGAGTTATATGGGCTGATATAGTACGAATCCTGCCATCATCATTAAACGTATTTTGTACGTTAAAAATTGTTAGCATATATATTTTCACACTATTGAGGAAATATCTAATTATGTTGTCTTTGAATATAAAACAATATGAATATCTTCAAAGACATCACATTGTTTCTTAAAGTCTATTCGTCACTGTCACCGCTTCAGCGTTGGTTGTGCTAAAAGCTGCCATTTTCAGCGCCAGTTAATGGGATTTTTACGGCTAAGCAACTTTGATTTTAACAAATTAATGGATTAATCTTTAATTTATATTTTAACGGAGACATTTTAGATTATACTTGTTTCTGAAGTGTAATAACAAATGTTTTAAATTTGGTACTCGTATTTATCAACTGTTTAAGTTACTCAAATATATTTGACGTCAATGGTTTTGAAAAAGTATTTCCAAAATGTTTTACGAAAAGTATTTAAATTAAGAATTATCCTTAATGATATTTTATCAATTTTCCTTTTTAGTTGTATGTTAGGCTCGAGCAAAGTTGAGACCTATAGTCTATCCCTACCCCTATGGGAAACAGGCGTAATATTTATGTACGTATGTAATTTATTTGTATGTCTATTTGTTAGTTATAGTAGCAAAATAATAAGATCACTATTTAATTAAGAATATGGTGCATGAATGATAATAATAATGAATGGTGATAATATTTAAGGTTGTAAGTTGACGGAGATAACTTGACGAAAATTCTACTTTTAAATTAAAGCATAAATTGTAATTATTTATAGAACTTCCAATTGCAGGCATTGTATTTAATAAAAATATTCCGATATCCAATATAACTATGAATTCAGATCGGATCATCAAATTCCCTCGTAAAAGCGGTCAATTTTACGGTGTCATATTATGATCATATTGCCAGTAAATAATAGCGGCTTGAAATTCATGCAGAATATAAAAATCTGAATGTATTTAAGTCTTATGGGTACTCTATGATATTGCTTATAAAGTTTTTACAAAGCTTTGTGTTGGTTTAGGCCTTCTAAATCCAGTATTTGGCAATTATGAGATGATATTTTACTAAACTGCCTCTGCGACTGCGACTGCCGCGGTGGCTGTACTATATGTTTGTACTACGGTACGGTTACAAAGCGGAGGTCTCGGGTTCGAATCCCGGTTGGGCAAAGTGAAATACACTCTGTGAAATAGCCTACATCATACATACATACACATACATAAACTCATGCCATTTTCCCAGAAGGGTAAAGCAAGGGTGCTACCAGGACACACAGATTTCGTCTTGTGTGCGCCGTCCCACTATGCGATAGAGCTATCGCTATATTGGATACAAATTACTGACTCCACGCTGATATGATGAATAGAAAAACTTATTACTTTACACGTAACCTTACCACATACAGCTACGCCACTGAGGCATTGACAACTTCTGGCGATAATATTGTGTTTATATCAGCCCATATACGTCCCACTGCAGGTATGCAAGTTTCCTCACGATGTTATCCTTCACAATTTTAGTGCCTGATGATTGACTATCAATACACTCATGACTGCGAAAAGATGGTTTATGATCAAATTTCATATCCAGAGTATGACAATGCTAATAACAAAATAATGATTTACGTTTCGCTACAGCTAATTGATAAATTACAGACGCTATTCTGTAATTAAATACCTCCAGACAATGCCTTGATTCTTATGAATTACTACACATTGCGACATCAGCTAAGTTATTGTGTTTCTACTTGAAAAGAAAAGCCCAATTAACTAAAATTACTTCGTTAAAAGTAGTTTTTAATCAAAATAACAATAAAAAATACACTAAAATTACTCACATTACAGAAAATATTTTTTTTTTATTAAAATGATTCATATTACACTGTAATTTTTAATTTTATTTGTAAAATTAAAGAATAAAAATAAAATGCAGTAGGTAAAGCATACAAATAAAAATAAATTAATAAATTCATACATAAATAAATTACTCGCAACTTAAATGTAAATGTAATAAAAAATTAATATTTTATTAAAGTTGCCCTAAAAGTAATTAATGTTAAACCGCAACGCTTGCAACACAGACCCCAGACGTCTTAAAGCCGGTTTAAATTAAACTGTTATTCCAAATCAGTATGAAGTTTTAATGCACTAAGAGGTGGCAACAAAGTGCAAAGTACCCTTGGGGTCTTTTATACCCCACCAGTTTTACTAACACATACGAGACGGGTTTTGTTTCGATTGTAACAATCAAGACTTTTAATGAATTGTACTTTGTAACCCTCTCTGAGTCTGATTGTGTTCATAATATATTGTTGTCTGAGGACGGATTTAACTAAAAAAATAAAATTAAATAAAGTTTTAATTATATTGCTTATGTATGAGTGAATGAAATGAATTTCGTGGAATTAATAAATTAATTAAGTTATTTTATTAAATAAATTAACTTGGAGAGTGCATAAAGACGAACCCAGGGTCGTTAAAAATAAATCTTTAGTAACTAGAATAAAGACAAAACTATGTGACTTTGTATAAGTATGTTTGTATAAGTCTCATAGTTTTGTACGTTTATATGGAAAAAACACAACAAACAGCACATAAATTGTCATTATACTCGTAAACAAAGAAACCTGATAATAATATGCTTAACAATAATTCCAAAAATAATATTCTCAAGGAAATAAAACTCATTTTTACCAAATTCTCGAATAATTTCTTTGGAAACGGAGCATAAATTACGCGAATAAAGCTGAATAACTGTTATTATTTCGTTTAAGGAAATCCTCGACTAGTTTCATGTGATTGTGTTTTAATGAGTTCAGCAAGTGGTACCAGGCTTTGTGCGATTTATATTATTTTGGTAAGCTGTGCTTTTTGACAAAATCTCGCTTTGAATAATGTTGTAGCGATACACGCTAAATAAAGTTACAATTAATAAGTTATTATTATTATTAAGTTATACACGCTGGCTAAAGTTGCAGGAAGTCGCTGGATGCAGGCCGCTTCCAACAGGTCAATGTGGAGATCCTTGGGAGAGGCCTATGTTCAGCAGTGGACTTCTTGTGGCTGAGATGATGATACACGCTACAGTGTACGGTAGCTTTTTTTTTTTTTATAATGGCCTGGCATAGTGGCGGCATTGCACCTGATGGAAAGTGCCAATGCCGCCCAGGCAGAGTATCCATTGGCATCGGACGGCAGTCCCATGCCAATGGAAACAATTATGCCGGCCTGCTTAGGTGCCTCTTCACACTAGGGCGGAAGGACCCAGGATTGTAGGAAGGAGGGAACACGTGCGCCGGCCAACAATTTCACAGCCTGACGGTGCGGCACAGAAACGAATTTGAGAACCGTTTGGTTCGCGCCGGGATGGTGTGGACCGTCAAGCTATGGCTTCGCAAGCCAGCACGCGTGGTTCTGGTTAGGAATGGAGAGGAGGGGAGCAAGTTGAACAATTCCTCAGAGCACTCACCGTGATACAGGCGGTAGAACACGCTTAGAGAGGCGACATCTCTCCGGAGTTGTAGCGACTCCAAGTTGCTCGTAACGTCTGCATCAAATTGCATGAAATAGCTGTTGAAATTGGGATTTTTGTCTAGTAGTTTTTTTTATTGCAATATATGACGAGATGGGCATACCATTCGCCTGATGGTAAGCGATACAACCGCTCATGGACAGTAGCAAAATCAAACAACACCATGATTTATAAAGCAATGCTTGGTGTTCCACTGCGCTCGCCATCTTGAGACATAAGCTGTTCCAAGTGATATCGTCTATCGCCATATCGGGCACAAAATATTAACTCCGGGCTGATAAAAATCAAAATGTTAAGTCATAATATGTGATTGAGATAATATACTAGAGGGGACACTGCAAATAAAGCTTTGTAACAAAATGAAGGGTACCGTACCGCTCCTTCTATTTCTGTCTCTTTCACGCCTACGAAGTAACATTATCTTCGCTCTCGCTTCAGTGTGTGCCCGTGTGCACGCACAATACGCAGAGATTTTATTCCCGATGTACGTTCAGGTATAATATATGTTATATCCAGGCGGCCCCACGTATATGAAGGACCTACCACCACTAAAAAGTAAGTATTATGTTTTTAAATTTGATTTCTAAATACAGGAACGTATTGCTTTAAGTTCATACACAATAATTTTACAGTGTTGAATTCTCTAAATAACTTACTGACTAAAAATGTGAAAGCGTTTTAATGCTAACGCTAAGATATTTACCCACTAAATTGAAATAAAAAAATGCTTCTATACTGGTGATTATTTTCTAATACACACAATGTAAAGCTATCATTTTACTTGAAAAATCCAATGGTACAACAAAAAGCACATTAAATTGCGATAATCACAATATATTCCTATAATTTAGTTGAATAATTGAATTTAAGTTACTAAGCCTCCTTTCAAATACGCCTACCCCCGCGACATACCCATAGCTATATTGACAACTTTAGTAACTTCAAGCCATTTCAAATCAGCTCTTATACTAATTAATTTAAATCCCATTTCACTTTAATCCAAATTACAGTAAGATGTCGTAATCCATCAATCAGACAGAAATTGGATTGGCATTTGAAAGTGATCTAATTTATCAAATTTTCATGCAAAACTTAATTTAATCCCCGATAGCAGGTGCGTATATCGAATTCCAATTTATTACCATACATACCGAACTAGCTAAACAAGCTGACACCCTGACCATTGTTTACAATCAATTAATTTATTGTTGTCACAGAGCGGACAACCAATACCTCAGTCCGCCCCGTGACAACGAAAGCTGTAAAGTAATCGAAACGTCGGGAAGTCAAAAATGTAAAAAATTAAACTAAATTCGCGATAAAATCCGTAAATAATAGTTTTATTTCAATTAATTTATTATTAATTCGGAGATTTATATCACATTAATTATTAGTGTTGCATCATTCATTTTGTCTAATTTATTGACTGTAATTGTGACTTTATAAAAATATTGCCAAATTTACGGTGTGTTGTGGGATTTAAGGTGCAATTCTTTTAATAATCTATTTTGTGTAGATTATTACGCCTGAAATAAATTCATCAGATCTGTATGTTTTTCTGAAAAAGGTCTTTAGTCAGCTGCATTGTACGCAAGCATTTTGTTTTAACTTGCATTATCATTATTTTAGAAGAAATAAACATATAACTAGGCCATAGAAGTAAAAATATTTAGTTTTAGTATTTCTATATAAAAGAACAGTTACGTGGGGCATTTACGAATTTTATTAATGTCATAAATTCTTAAAGATACTTAAAACCAATGGCTTGTAAGCATGTGATGTTTACCATAAAGTAATAAAAATGCATGGGATTAGTATTATATAATATCTGTATAAAACAATATTTTGTTAAATATGCAAATTCAATACATTTTCTATTTTATAGGATCAACAAAGTAGCAAACAGGTCACCTGATGGTAAGTGGTCACTGTTGTCCAAGGACATCAATGACATTATGATCATAGGTATATTGGCGGCTCTTCAAATCGGGAAATGAAATGAAATGTATCTATTGGCCTTATGACTAGTTAATACACATAGCACTTAATCTCTATATACAATATATTATAATAACAATACAATATATACAATATATATTTTCCATACTTAGTATTGTTTATATTGATTTCTTACTTTAAATTATTTATTAATTTTATTTAGTTATTTATAAATAATTAATAAGAGGAGGAGCGGGATGGAAAAATGTATGGGAAGGAGAAAGAGGTATTAGGTATCCGGCAATCTCACAAACCGCACGAAACATGACAGTGGAGCTGTGGTTGCACGTTGATTTCCTGTGAGACAGTGGCCTCCCCTACCGCCCCTGAACTACCACTGTCTCACAGGATGACTCAGCATGACTGGGCAGACTGACAACAGCGTGACTTAAAAACATTCATATCCTTCGTAAAAAATAGAAACCCAAATATACCCGTTTGTTCATTTTTGTAGATACAGAGGTCTAACAATCACGTCATCTCTTTTACGCTCCTTCCACTTCCAAAAGTGTCTTTATTTTGCATTCCAAATGTACTATTTCTTTCTACAATATCTACTTAATACTCATACGCATACAACGTATTACAACTACAATTTCGCTCCAAAATCTGATTATTCTAGTCCAAAGTTAGAAAGAACAAAGACCTTCAAGTCATCTACATGGAAACTAGTCGTTCGGAAAAGATATCATATAATAACTGGGTCAGAAGTGAGAACTTCAGTGCAACCGCACTCACTTGTGTCACGTGTCCTTAATACTGAAACAATAACGGATCAACGAAGGATGGACATCGAACTTCAGTATGTGATCCAGTAAATGATATTCTACAAAGATGTGCACAAAGCAAAACATAAGGGTTTTGCTGCAGATATGCAACTATAATACAGCTGTAATAGTAATAGGTTATTTGAAAATAATTTCTGAATAGTTTATAATCTATTGATTAAGTCACAAAATACTGAGTAAAGCATAATAGAAACAAAACAGCGTTTATAAATCAACCTTTGACCAGTCTTCCCGTCCGATACAAAAAACATATTCGAACAAATTAATTAAACGGGTCTTCGAAATGCTTGCTTTGTGAATTGTGCTCTTTTTATACTTGACTGAAACCTCTGTTGCGCAAAGCTACAAATGAAATCCGTATTGGGTATAGTTGTTGTGAGTGAATCGCACTATGAGATAGAAGTAAGATGCAGGTACCAGGACTCAAATCTGACCTGGTGTTTATTCTTCAACAGTTTTAGAATTAATACAAGACAATAATTCTTTATTGCACACCAAATTACAGTATTGAGCTTAAATATATGTTATGTTTGGTAATACAATGGGCGGTCTTATCGCTTAAAGCGATTTCTACCAGACAACCGTGGTAAAATTAATATTTATTCTTAAATAATCATTATTTATATCTACATACAGTAAAAAACTGTAAGAAAAGCTGTATGAAATTCAGATGTACAAAATATGTGAGGGTCAACAATGTATGATAGATATAGATATTTAAATTAATATAAGGCACAGGTCCTACATGTTTGGTACTTAGTGGCCCGCCTTCAATATGTTACGTATATATTTTGATTTGTTGGCTAGTCAAGCCATTAAGCAAATTAATCAACATGCACAAGTACAATGAAATAAATATTATTTTTTGCTATGCAGTGGTATTTATAATTTTTTTTGGGCTTTAATGGTTTTTTGTTTTGAAGTCGGTTTTTAGTTTCATAACACCTAGATCCTAAACAAAAATGTCTGAGCTACTCACATTATCGTTTCAATGCGGATTTAGACCAACTACATATGCCACACTGCAGCGGATTACCGTCTAACTAAAGGTTTGCCTCACATTTAAAATATTCGTAGTTAACCCGTCGCAAAATTAGCATCCACCAAATGATAGCGGAAAACGTATTGTCAACAAATTAATTTCACTGAAGGATCCTATTAAAGGCAGCTTACTGGAACAAGATGGGGAAAATTACAAAAATCTCATTCGAGAGCCTCAGACAGATTACTTTTTTGTGTTGCGGAGCCCCCTCGGTACCGCTGGGTAATTGGATTTATTGCTCTTAAATATGGCTTTATGATTTCAATTCTTAGCATACGAAATTGTTACATTTGCATAATTTATTTCAAATCGATGAGTGTGATGAGAAAAAACATTTTTCGGTGATTCGTGGCCCTATACCAATTAATACAAGTACATACAATGGTTGCCTGGAAGAGATCGCTTTTAGCGATAAGGCCGCCAATAGTTCCACCTAATGTACAGTTGCTTCATATTTTTATTTTTTGTTTTGTGGTGTAATAATAAAGAGTTTTATTATTATTCTCTTTATTTTATTTAACATATTTTTTGTATTTTTACATATATAAATTATAAAAGATATACATATAAAAATATAAAAAATGATTTATTTACCCTCCGGTGGTGAGGCTCAAGACCCAAGCCACCGGCGGTTAGGGAGACAAAGTGAGGAACCGCCTCACAATGCGTGCCGTGTCCAATAATACTGCCTTCTGTATTTGACTTTTGACCCAACAGCCAATTGAGAGTGTTGTTATACGAAGTTGCGAGTGTGTCTAATCTGTGCCGCGATGTCGCGATGACTCACTCACTCGATTTATAAACTGCGCACATGTGATCGAAAAATGGCGCTCGTGTAACGCGTCTAAGTTGTAGCTTACTTATAATGTTTTGTTTGCACTGAATATATAGTTTAAACACAGTTTTATTGTTTGTCCCTGTGGTTCCCTGCCAACAGGTTATGGGCCCAGGTGTAAAAGTGCCGGTTAAAAGACATTAAAGTGTATAAATCGTAAACATTTTCGTAAACAAGCGTAAATAAAACTAATAAACAATAATATCTAGTGCTATCGCGTGGACAGATGGATGTTACATTGGAACTTGTATAGTGTGGTGATTAACGTTTTGTGTAACACATTTATTTAACAAAATAAACAATGGCAGCTACGATTAAGATTGATCAGCTTACGGGTGATAATTATGATACCTGGAAGATACAAATGCGAGCTATTCTGAAAAAGAATGACTTGTGGGATTATGTCTCCGGTGAATTACCCAGACCATTACGTTCTGACTCGAAATACTCAGATTGGATACGGATGGATGGCAAAGCTGAATCGGATATTTTATTAGCCGTGAGTCCTACAGAGTTGATAGCATTAGATGGCTTGGAAAGTTCGAAGGCAATATGGGACAAACTTAAGACTTTATACGAATCAAGTGGGCCTGCGCGGAAAGCGTCATTATTAAAGAAACTTGTGTTAACACGCATGCCGGAAGATGGCGACTTGCGTAAACATATCGCGGATTTTTTTGATGCCGTAAAGAAGCTCAAGGAGATCGGTTTAGTGGTTATAGACGAACTACTGGCCATTTTATTATTGTATAGTCTGCCGGAATCTTTTTCCATGTTTCGAACGGCTATGGAATCTCGCGATGATTTGCCCTCTACTGACGTGTTGAAGGTTAAAATCATTGAAGACTACGAGGGCCGCCAATCGAAAAGCGCAGATTTGCAAGGTGCGATGTATATGAAAAAGAAATTTCAATATGCTCACAAAAAGGAAAGTTATACAAATCAAAATCAAAAATTCAGGAAATGTTTTCGATGTGGTCGTCAAGGACATATAGCGAAGGAATGTAGAACAAAATTCGAAAAGAATAAGCATGTTCCCGAAAATAAACAAACTAGCAGCTATACAACCATGTTAAGTGTTACAGAAGATGTGATGCTTAGTAACCAGGATAGAGGTTCTGTATGGTGTATTGATAGTGGGTGCACCGGCCACATGTGTCATGATAAGAACATTATTGAGGATTTTACTCGTATGGAAAGTGAGTTGAACTTGGCAAATAATGAGACCACGCGCATAACGGGCACAGGTCATGTGAGTTTCATGGTGGATACTGGATGTGAAGAGCGCCGGATTGACCTACAAAAAGTACATTATGTATCAGATTTACGTACGAACCTATTATCTGTTGCGAAGATTACTGATCACGGTTTTGAAGTTCACTTCAGAAACAATGGAGCGGTTGTTACCGATAAAAATAATAAAATCCATATGCGTGCCGATCGCGTTGGAAACCTTTATCATGTTCGACTATGTGAGAACAGCGTGAAGAACGCAGAAATATTAAAAAAGAATATTGATATGTGGCATGAAAGACTAGGCCATTTAAACGAGCAAGATTTAAAAGCCTTAATTAAAAACGATTTGGTGTATGACATGAAGTTTAATATTGATGAAAAATTATCGGAGTGCGAGATATGTATGCAGGAGAAACAAACCTGTGAACCTTTCCCCAAAGGGTCAGAGGATCGCACCACCGACTTGCTACAAATTGTTCATAGCGATGTATGTGGACCTATGAGAACGGAATCATTTGGAGGTAAAAAATACTTCGTAACATTTATTGATGATAGATCAAGGTGGTGTCAAGTCTATTTCATAGAAAATAAAAGTGACGTATTTCAATCTTTCAAGGAATATAAAGCTGAAGTGGAAAACTTTACTGGGAAGAGAATAAAAACATTACAGTCTGACAATGGACGAGAATATGTAAATAGACAGTTTGATAATTATTTGAAAAAGGAAGGAATTACTAGAAGATTAACAGTACCACATACACCACAGCAGAATGGGATTGCTGAGAGGAAAAACAGGACACTCATAGAAATGGCGAGATGTATGATGCGCCAAGCAGGATGCCCGCCATCATTTTGGGCTGAGGCAGTAAATACTGCGAACTATATCCGAAATAGATGTCCTACAAAAGGATTGAAAGGTGCTATACCATTTTCTATATGGAAAGGAAAGAAACCTACAGTCAAATATATGAGAACGTTCGGATCAAAGGTCTACTACAAAGAGAAAGGAACCAATAAAGGGAAATTTGATTCAAATTCTGAATTGGGAATTTTAATGGGATATGATTTACAATCTAAAGCTTATCGTATTCACAATCCAAGAACCAAAAAGATTATTGTAAGCCGAGACGTAAAATTCGTAAATGATAAAGCATTTGGACGCGAATATAAAGAAATACTGGACGAAGATGAAAGTATAGACACTGAAGAAGTGATCATAGATTTGAATAAATCTGAGAAGGAAGTAGAAGAAAAACCTAAAGCTCCACCTAAAACTACTAAAATTCGACGAACAGAAAAGAAACCAATAGAGAAAAATGACAATATAGGAGTAGACAATACACACAGAATGCAGACGAGACGAAAAAGGAATAGGAGCATTCCTTGGGAAGAATTAGTAGAGCCATCAAAACGAGGAAGAGAAAAAATAAAGTCGATCCGAGAAGTGCGTAAGAAACCTGTGAATTATAGAGAAGTAGTTCCAGAAATAGATAGCACAGATAATGATGATAGTGACGACAAGAGAGATGATTTAGATGAAGATTATACTGCAGGTATTGCAAACATTGAGCCTTGCATTTGGGAAGATGTAGAATACTCAGATGATAATAAGGCTTGGAGATCTGCTATTGAAGACGAATTTCTAGCACTAATTAAAAATAGAACCTGGGAAATAGTTACAAGACCAAATGACAGAAAAGTAATAGGAAATCGTTTTGTTTTCACAACTAAAACTACGAGTGGCATACTACGTAAAAAGGCAAGATTAGTAGCCAAAGGATGTTCCCAGAGGCCAGGAGAAGACTTTTATGAAACCTATTCTCCCGTTGTACGATTATCTTCAATTAGAATACTGGCTGCTATATCCGCAGAACTCGGACTTGAAATCCATCAGATGGATGTCGTAACTGCATACTTAAATGGAAAACTTGATGAAGAAGTATTTATGGAAATACCAGAGCACTTGAAATCAGTATTGGAGAAAATTATTACTAAAGAAAAAATTGGTTCAAAGCGAGAAGCAATTACAGACATTAATATGATTAATACAGCTCATCAATGGTATAAAAGTGTGAGTGAAAGTGATAATGTGTGTTGTGTTTTGAAAAGGTCATTATATGGTTTACGTCAGTCTGGATTGCAGTGGTATAAGGAATTGGTGAGAAAACTGAATGAAATTGGTTTTGAATGTTTAGAACACGATTCATGTCTATTTATTTCAAAGAAGCATGATAAAATAATTTTAATTGCAGTTTATGTTGACGATATAATTTTAGCTACAAATGATAGTATATGGTTAAAACAAGTTAAGCAACAATTAGCGGATGCATTTGAAATGAAAGACATGGGTCAAATTAGTAACTGTTTAGGCATTAAGTTTGCACGTGATGAGGATGGAAGAGTATATCTTAATCAGGCAATTTATATACATAAAATATTAGATCGATTTGGTATGAGCGACTGCAAGCCTACTATGACGCCCATGGATACGAATGTTAAGTTGATTAAACCTGATTGTCAAAACCAAGATGTAATGCAAAAGTATCCTTATCAGAGTTTAATAGGTGCATTGATGTTTTTAGCCGTCTCTACTAGACCAGATATTTCGTTTGCCGTTAATTATCTAAGTCAATTTAATACAAATTATAATGTTGAGCACTGGAAGGCTGCAAAACGTGTGCTGAGATATTTAAAAGGTACAGTGGGATATAGTTTAGTTTATGAATGCACAGGTTTACCGTTGTTTGGTGTAGTTGATGCAAATTGGGGTACAAATATGATAGACCGAAAGTCTTATTCAGGATACGCATTTATTTTTGCTGGAGCTCCAATCAGCTGGGAGGCTCGCAAACAGCGAACTGTGGCACTTTCGTCTACCGAGGCCGAGTACATGGCTTTGTCAGAAGCTACGAAAGAAGCTGTGTATTTGAGAGATGTATTGAATGTTATTGGTTTGTTGTGTGATTCTGTGACTTTATTCAACGACAGTCAGGGCGCGATAAAATTAGCTCAGAATAGAAGTTATCACCCACGTACCAAACATATCGATATCAGGCACCATTTTATTCGACATATGTACGAACAAAATGTAATAGATCTTAAGTACTTATGTACGGATATAATGCCAGCTGATGTTCTAACCAAAGGCTTGTGTGTCGCAAAGCATTGTGAATGTGTGCGTAACTTAGGTATTGTGGATGAGTCTTAGTATTGTAATATAAGTATTTGGAATCGCTCTCAACTTCGAGGGGAGGTGTTGTTATACGAAGTTGCGAGTGTGTCTAATCTGTGCCGCGATGTCGCGATGACTCACTCACTCGATTTATAAACTGCGCACATGTGATCGAAAAATGGCGCTCGTGTAACGCGTCTAAGTTGTAGCTTACTTATAATGTTTTGTTTGCACTGAATATATAGTTTAAACACAGTTTTATTGTTTGTCCCTGTGGTTCCCTGCCAACAGAGAGCCTCTGTAGGTGTTGGTCGAGGCTCTTTGGTATCAACCCATGAGCAGAAACGACAATCGGGACAATAATTTTTGAATCGACATCCCACATGTCGGTAACCTCGTGAGCTAAATATAAATATTTAGACATTTTATCTTTTTCAGCTTTGACGAGGTTATCGTCATGCGGTATGGCGACGTCAACAAGTATAGCCCGGCGCGCCAATCGATCTATTATCACAATATCAGGCCTATTGGCGACAATAGTCCTGTCTGTGATAACAGATCGATCCCAATACAACGTTGCATGACCATTTGACCAAGAACTGGTTGTCATATTGCCCGGGCAATATGAATAATGCCCGATTAATCACTTAGCCCATAACATATATATATTTCTATAGGCAAAGAAGGTAGTCAAGTTGATTGCCAAGTTGCTTTAAAGTAAACATTAGTCGATCTATTAAAATAATGACAGTGCTGATCAGATTATTATGTGTTATATTGTGTCCAAGCGTGTTATTAATGCGGAGTTTAGAAAATATAAAGTATAAGATCTTTCAAAACTAGCGGGTTGATGGTAGCAAGTTCAATTATTTTTTTTTTTTTTTTTATTTTTACATTAGGAGGATCCACAGCTACACAATACAATAAAATATATGGTTATAAAAAGCAGCTTAAGCCATTTAAGGATCTACACGACTAATACATATAATATACAACATTACACGCAAGCAAACAAAGGTAGCAAAATATTAAGTAATATTAAAACTAGATACTGAATACAATATTAGAAACTTGATAGTTCAAATGAAGAATGATAAATACTAAAGATATCAACGAACATTAAAAAAAAAAAAAAAAAAAAAAATTACAAAGAGATACTGCAACTAGTTGAAAAAATTATTAGCCAACCGCCCTCTTGCCTCACTTATACTAGTATGAAATAAATCTATATTAAATTGATCACTTAATTTATTAAAGTTTTTACTTGCTCTCACAACAAAAGAATTTTGCCTATATTTCGTACATACATTGAACGTAGAAAATGTTTGATGATGCCTAGTGGTTTTGAAGGGAACATGTAACCGGAATTTATTTAATAGATCTGGACAATCAATGGATGCAAATATTTTTAAAATTAAAGTAAGGTCAGCAATTTCGCGTCGTTTTATCAATGGTAAGAGATGGAATTTCCTACATAGATCAAAATACTTGGAGTTACTATAAGGGATCATAGTGCGAAAACAAAGATACTTGATGAATTTCTTTTGAATACACTCAATACGGTCAATAGGCTTGTTGTAGCATGGATTCCATATATGCGATGCATATTCTAACTGGCTTCGTACAAAAGTACAATATAAAATTTGTTATAAATTTTATTATACTAAAATAAATCCAGGCAGCTTAATAACAAACTTCAAGATTTAAAGAAAGTAAACATGCTACTTAATAGTTAAATATCCGAAAACTTATCGAACTAAACATCCAAAAAGCGTCATTAGTGGAACTTTCCCGAACCCTTTCGACAAAGCGATAAAAATTCCCAGTTATCTGCCAATAAAGCCGTCGAGACCCGTATTTGTGCGTAAAATTTCTGTTAATTAAAGTGAATCCCTGATCCAACATCAAATAAACTGGTGTAATGGCTATGGTGAAATAAAATACATCCTAATCTACCGACAAGAAAGGATAATTTACGTTGGACTCCACCTAATCCCATTATCTACAGCGCTGAATTTATTTGTATAGTTTAATTAACGGAGTTTCTTTACTTTCTCGTGGGGTATCGAAACTACAGATTGTATCTGCATTGGAAACTAGATAGTAATGCATTGAGATTTCACTGTAGTTAGTTCGAAACTGTTCTTTAGGTGTTTTTTGAATATGTTGATCATTATATGTTTCTTTTTTAATTATAGTAGTATGCATTACACTAGTGGCCCGACCAGGCTTTTTTAGGTGCTATTACTAAACCCTCTTTATACTCGTTCAATTTTTAAATTAACTGTAATCAGTGTTTTAAATTAATCAGTTCAGGATCATCAGCTGTACTAAAATATTAACTTATTTTTTCGGTTGGAACATAAAAGTTGTAGCTTAGTATAAAATAAACTCTACCAAGAAATAGGCAATAATATTAATAGTAAAATTTCAATACTGTACAATACATCGACTGCCTCGGTGGCGTAGTTGTACTACAGTACGGTTACAAAGCTGAGGTCTCGGGTTCGAATCCCGGGTTGGGCAAAGTGATATTGGATTTTTCTATTCAGTATCAGCCCAGAGTCAGGAATTCGTGCCCGATATGGCGATAGGCTCGCCACCTATCACATTGTGGGACGGAACATACAAGGCGAAATGTGGTTGCCCTGGCACCTCTGCCTACTCCTTCTGGGAACAAGGCGTGAGTTTATGTATGTATGTATGTAAATTTCAATAAAACATAATAGGTATATTTTTACAAGTAAAAAATATATTTAAATAATCACCGAGATAAAGATTGAAGACATGTATTAACATAGAATGATACGAATTTCTTAAAACAAATTTCTTAAAACAAATCGTCATAACAACGTACAGTAATATTAGTAAAGCCATTGTAATAGAAATTGAAATCTTTTGATAAAAACCCGTTATATTCAAAAATATAATTTTGATAACAACCAAGTCAGATTCACAAAGTCCGTTCTACTTGAGAACCAGATTCATTATAGCTTCACCAACGAACTCAAAATATTCTTTCAATTTAGTTCTTTGCCGAAGTAATTTTGTTTCGAGCGAGACCACTTCAACACTTAATTCAATTTGTGTAAGGATTTTTTGCCAGCGGAAAGCAATGAGCTGTCTGTCAGACTTGAATAATGTTGTTCAATGATAACAAATGACGCTGCAGGCCAAATGTAGTGCGAAAATGTTGCCGTAGATTAACTTAGCGCTGATTTCAGTCAACCATCAGTATTAGGTTTGTTTTAACTCGGATTTTAATCGATCTAGTAAATTATTGCATAAACCTCTATTTATGTGAAATAGCAATGTTTTTCATAAAACGTTTGTAGTAATAGAAGTATGAACAAGCAAATTCGCAAAAATACTACATCAATACCAATGTGAAGTACCAAATAAAAGTTGGTCTTTCATTAGTCTAGTTAGCTTATTGGATTCCAAAAACCTTTACAGTCTTTTACCTAACTCTCTTTCTATACCATACATAATTTAGTCTATAGAAAATATAGACAGCTTAATTAATGAAGTAACACGATAATTGAGTATTACTCGTTGATAGTTATATAACGGACTAATTAGTCTTGTTATAAGTTCAGTCGAGACCTGTCTCACACGAACGTGATTAATAAAAGAGGAAAATTGTAAATTAAGGAAAAATATTCAGAGAAAAGTTTAACACAGTTTAATAAATGTAGAAGTAAAAACTCCCGACTCAAATTGTAAAAATATGACTGAGAAATATTCCAGCTAAGAACTAACTCGTAATATTCTTTTTAAAAAAAGAAAAAAAAATTGTTAAATATAATCTTAAATAAATTTTGCCGAGACATAATATTACATACATACATAAACTCACGCTTTTTTTCCCAGAAGGTAGGCAGAAGTGCCAGGGCACCCGCATTTCGCCTTATATGTATGTTCCGTCCCTCGATGTGATAGGTGGTGAGCCTATCGCCATATCGGGCACAAATTCCTGACTATGGGCTGATAATGAATAGAAAAATCCAATATCACTTTCCCCAACCTGGGATTCGAACACAAGACCTCAGCTTTGTAACCGTATCCTAGTACAACTACGCCACCGAAGCAGTCGACATAATAAAATGGCTCCTAAAATAAACTATTTGGCATTCCATAGCCCTTTTATGTATTTTTTTTAATACAGTGCGATTGTTACACATTGTAATAAAACTATTATATATACTATTTTATCGCGGGTTTAACTTAATTTGGGACGTCCGTCCTGTGACCACGAAAGCTGTAAAGTAATTTGAACGTCGGGAAGTTAAACACTGTAAAAATTAAACCAAATCCGTGATAAAATCCATAAATATTTCAATTTGATTTTTAATGTATTGTAAATTTGTTTTATTTCAATTTGAATGTTTTAATAATCATCAAGAGAAACTGTGTGAGAGGACTAATGCTTGTGGCTGAAGATTAAATATTTTCTTTTGTCATCAGTCCTCAGCCTTTATGCCCAAACATCGACCATCCATATTATGCATACGGCTGGATGCATTATATGAAACGTCTTTGTCGGAGAAAGGACTCAGTAAGTTTATCATGATGATTTCGATATTTTTATTATTGCATACATTGATATGTTGAATGGCGAGACGAGCATGCCCTTTGCCTGATGTTAAGCAATACGAGCCTTTTTGGATAGTTAAAAACCAAATACCATGAATTACAATACAATGCTTGATATTTCACTGCGCTCGCCATCCTGAGACATAAGACGTTAATTCTCAATATGTCCAGTAGGCTACGATGTCCTTCAGATCGGAACACAACAATGCATTAACATTGCTTAAATTACAAGACCGCATTTAATATTATATTTTTATTTATTTATTCTTTACAGCTAACAATATGAAATTCTTTCCACGTTAGCGAACTGGGTTAGCCAGCATCAAATCTATTAACTTTAGCGTGACCTGGAATTAGGAATGCCGTATTACCCAGCTGTAATACAAATACGCGAACATTCCTGTATCTTAATATTCATGTAGTACACCTACGGCCTGGAATACGTGAACGTTTTTCACGAAAATAAATATTTGTATTGTATTTGAACACGGACTCAGTGGTTTATATAATTTGTTTTTGTACGAATTTGCTAATTCTAGTCTTGTCAAGGGGAATATAGAAGGAATAACAATAGGAAGATCATATCATTTAATAAATAAATCATTGTATTTATTGAAACTATACAGGGTATATCAAGATTGCTACCGAAAACGAAGCCAGGTGGTAGTTTAAGCGACTTCAGACACAATGCAATAGAAAATGTTGCAAAAAAGCGCCGATTTTTTTGTAATTTTTTCCTATGGTCGTATGAGGGTGGTAAATATATTTTTATCCTAAAATAAAAGTGTATACCATTTTATTTATAAAGACTTTAAGGTATAAAAAAGTTTAAATCATTATTTCGGCATGAACTATGGTTTTAACAACCAAAAATAATGATATTTAAAAAATCATGAAAAGAAATTGTCGCGTTTCTTTGCTTTAGTTACATAGCTAAATATTAGCTCTCTTGTATGAACAATAAGTGTGCTGTTGATATTTTATGCAGAATAATTAAACACAATACACACATTCGTTCATCTAGTTCGATATTATCCGTGTTTTTAGTTCTGTTTTGATTCTTATTAATGGAATATAAACAACTCAATTACGGCTCACCGCAACGGTTTATCTACTGTTTCCTAGAGCTTAAATACAATATATAAAAAACACGAAATATACAAAACAGCACAAATTGATACAAAAGAAAAATAAAAAAGAACCACAAAAAAGAAAACACACAGTGTCAGAATTTTAAATTTCGAACCGAGCCAAAAAGGATTAGACACGTCACCACGAGACCGAGTGACGTCTGTGACGGCGGAAATTGAATTTCACGCATCCATCGTTGGCTGCGCTTCTCTACAGTCATCATTTATTTCTGACATAGCATTCCATCTACATGGATTTTAGCCGTTTTGCCACAACCAAATTTATGACAATTCGGATTGGCATGTTTGGTAGAAGTTGCGTTAAAAACTGCGGCACGAGTAATAGAGATTAAGTTTGTTTCATTTTCATTAACAGGTATTTGAATAATTTATGTTTTTGAATATTTATAGGCACGATATCTCGTACTAATTGATGAATCGGCTACCAATTAACATAATTTAAGCAAACAACGAGTGCTAAATGGGAATTTTTTGTATCGTGCAATCAAAATAATTTGCAAATGAATTGTTTTAATTGCATAGTTGACATGATTGTTCTAGTTGAATACACACTCGTTTACCATAGGAAAAGATTTGCATCACAAATATGTATACACACACAAGCTTAAGCCTTTTCCCTGATAGTTAAATTCAATAAAATTATTAAAAATAAATAATATTAAGGTAGATGTCCCTTATCTGATCACAAGGTGAAAAGAACTAATTATGGTTTTTGACAGCCTCGGTGGCGCAGTTGGTTAGACGCCGCCTATGAAAGGAGAGGCCGCGAGTTTTATCCCGGCACCGAGACTCGAGAGAAATCTTTGTGCGGCCCACAAATATTTCTCAATTCACAAATGTTTGTCAGGCCGAAAAGTCTCTCGTAGCTTCTGATACCCACGATACAACACTCGATCTTAGTGTGGGGTCAGGACTATGTATGTGACTGTTGAGTGTTATTTATTTATTTATTTTTGGTTGCAGGGATTGGAGTTTCCGTCTATAATTGTGTTTTCACGATCAGACAAAATTTATAATAAAGAAAACAAAACAATTATAATTGCAAATGTATTTTAAATTAAGTAAAAATTGTCAGACATCTTTATAATAAAACTAGTTATCAAATCGTAAAACATATTGTAGACAGGCTTAATGCTAATTGTTTTGGGGAAGATTTATTTACACTTGAAAACTTTTCAGCCTCATATCACACATACTCGAAACAAATTGCAAATAGGTACTTGTAAAAGCGACAAACATTTATCTCGGCACGGGCATCAAACCAACGAGTTCTCGTTTCGCAATCTGTATAACCACGCAACGATACGATTTCGTACGTATAACAATAATTTTTATACAAATAGGAAGCTAGCTGCAATGTACACGGATACCATTAGATTGCTCAAGAGCGGATGTGGTGCCGGCAAAACTGTGGCAGATATACAATCAAGCCAATACATAGTTTAATTACAAATTGTGTCTAATAGACTAACAGAGTGGATTATATTAGCTTCCAATTATGTAAAGGGTTAAGAATTTAACAAGCCCAACGAGAGTAATTGAACGGATTAATTTTATTAAAATATTGATAAGCACGGTTTGAAAATCGCGTAAGTATTCGTTTTTGAAGTGAAATAATGACTGCTCAATTTTTTTTTTCTCTATTTCAATCTATTCAGAACGATTAAGACATCATAAACCAATTTACCTGTGGGTAAATAATATATTGATCTAGCTGGCGCAGAAGAAATAAGAGATAATAGAAAATACATACATACATAAACACACGCCTTGTTCCCAGAAGGTGTAGGCAGAGGTGCCAGGACACCCACATTTCGCCTTGTATGTTCCGTCCCACAATGTGATAGGTGGCGAGTCTATCGCCTGCCTCAAAAAGATTTTCATTAGAACGATTCCGTAAATAAATTAACACTAACTTGTGGTTGTTCATCAGACGCCACCTGAATAGGTAAACTGCAAAGTCTATTTCTCTAGCCCGTGTAAATGAGCTGCTGTGTTCCAGTTTAAAGGGCATTGTAACCCGATTAACTACTGGACATATTGAGACTTAACATCTTATGTCTAAGTATGGCGAGCAAGTGGAATGCCAAGCATTGCTTTGTTATCATGGTGCTGTTTGGTTTTCCATGAGCGGTCATACCGCTTTCATTAGGTATAGAAATAAAAATAGATCACTGAAACAGTGATCCGATTGGTATTATATCGTCTTAACAACAGAAACAATATCAAATGATTCCGTTTTAATTAGAAGCGGCAATTAATCAATGTACACTTCTTAAGTAAACAATAACAAAGTTAGCGCCAACGAGAATGATTAACTTAGAAAACAAGGATACCATAGATATTTGGAGGGTTTTGAATAATTTGGTCCTTCGAGCCGGATCTTTTTAGTCCTACTGAAATTAGTTGATGTTGTTAGTTAAGGAGAATAAAGAATTCAATAAATTGTTTATTTTTGTTGATTACATGATATTTTGTATATTAAAGCCACGAATATATTGTTTTGACGGCCATTTACGGGAAAACAGGAAATAAACGTGGAACTGCTAATTTAAAGTAATGTACTTTATGAGTAAGGTTATATTTAAATTTCTTAAAGGTAACTTAATTTTACTAAATAATCGCCAACATACTACAGGGACTTGAACATTTTCTTTAAAAATAAACCAAGAAACCATTCGCCCCTCAGGTACGTGTTATATAATTCAGGAAAAACATCTTCATGAATAAGCAATGTAAACAACTGAACCACAAAAACAGACCATTACAAATCAGTATCATGACAGAAATCGGGTAGTCTTGTGCCATGGTACTGATGTTCTACAAGGTAACGCTTACATATTCCTACATACTTATCAGAAATTAGGTCTGACGGTGCGTGCAAAGGCCGCAATTGTTATTCAAGTCAACAGAGCCGAAAATTCCCGAGTACCTCCGAAGTGCTTCCGAAGTTTCCGCTCTGAGATGTTAGCACGAATTTCAGAAGCACATTGGGTGTAAATAAAGGAAACAATGTAAAGGCTTGTGGCGTGCTCTTGATAGATGAAAAATATCGTCATTAGTAACAGCGGGTCGATTTATTCGATTCCTTTGTTTCCCAATATTGGAATGGAGTAAATAGGCAATCGCTTTGATGTTATCGACAATTGAAGATATGTTTAATGTATCGTATTGTTCAGTAATGTCGCAGAAAATATCTTAAGTGCTGTGAGGTCATATTTCTATGTCGGGCCGTGGTATATTTTTATGTCGTTTGGAAACCATTTTGTTTTATTTTACGATGAAAAATAACGAGCATTCGATATAATAACAGCATAGAACAAAAAAAATGAGATTTCGATACAAGTTTGTTAACCGAAATAATTCAGACTAATACTTAACAATCTATGTTACGGTACAGAAATTTCTTAAAATATACTTCAGTTGAAATAAACTACCATATCAGAGCTATATTTTTAATAGCGTTATCATTCAAAATCAATATACAAAATTACAGAAAAATGCAATAATTATTGTTCCAACTCATATGAGACACTTTACGGCGTAAATTTTGTTTTTTGGCCTCAGGCCATTATTGCACGTCATGCCAAATTTGAGTATTAAATGGGGTGTAAGGAAAACGCCAGGCAAGCAAAAACAGTTGATTCCATATGTAATCACTTTATAGGATTTTGGCACGAAGCACGAATAAAATAAGCAACAAACGATTATTTTTGTTGTTCCGCGTTTGTTGTATTTGATTTTCACGGTTTTTATTCTGACTTGCGTAATACTCGTATTACGTTGTATTTTTTATCATATTCCAAATTAGATTGTCACAATTTTTATTCCCAATAGAACTTATATTCTAGTATTGCGTGTTATATTTCTTTGTACGGGATTGCGTATATTTTTTTGTTTTATATGAATAAGACGGGTTTGTTTTACAAATTAAAAAAAAAATATTGTTAAATAAGCGACTGAAAATCTTCAAGTGAATATTTTGAGGCTTAAAGCAAAGAGTATGGAAAGTGAATGGACGAAGGCCAAGAAATGGTCGTTAATGAAACCTGGACATCACTATCAATACCGCAGTAAGTAATTATATTAGAAACACACACACACTGGTGGTAGGTCTCTCATATGTGAGAGGCTGCCTGGGTGGGTACCACCGCAATGTCTATTTCTCCCGTCAAACAGCAGTTTAAATGCACTGGTGTGTTTCGGATTGAAGGACATTGTAGCCAGAGTAACTACTGGACATATTGAGACTTAACATCTTGTGTCTCAGGATGGCGAGCGCAGTGGAGTGCCAAGCATTGCTTTGTAATTCAAGGTGTTGTTTGGTTTTGCTACTATTCATGAGCGGTCGCATCGCTTACCATCAGGCGAACGGCATGCTCGTCTCGCCATTCAATGCAAAAAAAAACACATTAGACTTTGTTTTGTAACCGTAGAGTTTCTCTATGTTCCATATAGAGAGGATTTTAAACGCGTTTTATTTTCCACAAAAATTGTATGAAATGGGCAAACAATGTAAAAAATCTCACTTTGATCTATAAGTTGACTATGAATTTTTATAAATAGTTTATATACAAAAAATCATTACAAAGAATACTACTGATATTTTATGTATAGAACAACTGCATAATATTCGTGCTACAAACTATAGAATATTGGATATCGAATGTAATACCTTGATACGAAGATACACATGATATTGCTAAGATATTTATATGACTATTATTATTATAGCCAACGAAAAGCTATAACAAAAATAATTCAAAGTGATATTACAAATCTTACAAATAAACAGCAAGAATGAAAGAAGAACGAAGCATAATCAAATATGAGGCCTTGAAACTGAATGAAAATCCATTTGAATATTTTTATCCTACAAAGGCTAGTTAAATATGTGCTACCCCCATAGATCCAAGGTTTCCGAGTGCCTGTATCGAATGGCTCCCCAAGACCCTTATCAATCCACTTAAATCGAGGCCGATATGCACTCCTCGAACGTAGTAGCAATTCTTAGCTTAATGCCTGTCTATACCATGTAGGGATAGCTCCTAATGTCGGGATGTACAGCCGATGAGTTGTGGTATTGACGTGTTTTGTTGTGTTTATGAATAAAATTATTTATTGTATTATACTATTCGATAGAGTAAAGTGAATTAATAATTTAATTTGATTAGAATGTTTACTTGGAGTACGGATTGTAGGCATATACAACTTTACTTTTAAGCAATTGTTTAGAAAAATAATACACTCAAAATAAATAGCACTGAAAGGATTTAAA
Organism: Hyles euphorbiae; assembly: GCA_023078785.2. NCBI lineage: Eukaryota > Metazoa > Arthropoda > Insecta > Lepidoptera > Sphingidae > Hyles > Hyles euphorbiae. Next base: position 11,845,699 of record CM041050.1, read on the forward strand.
ACAAAAAAGAGAGGACGAGCGATGTAAAGATAACATTCCCAATACGTTTTTTAATGAGTTTAATTTTTTAGCCATAAATAAACATGTACATGATAGGTCCCTACTTTATTATTAATTCTACTAAATCATTTATGGATTGGAAATATCTATAGACTTTCCAAGTTCTAAATTTCAACGCAACCATAAAGCTAGGAGGTAATAAAAAATGTTAATACTGTAATTTTTCTTAAAATTCACATTCGCTTATTACATCCCATAAAATGCCTTGCGGTATCCATTTTAAAAATATTCTCCTCGTACGTCTTATGAGACGACAAATTGGATTTTTCAACGGCAATAAATTCCACGCTACGTTGAATACCAACAAAACAAGAAGTACCTACTTTAATATCAAGCAATGGCTATAAGAATATGAATTTATATGCCTTAAAATTAGACAGGAAATTTATAAGCAATAGGTAAGAATAATTTTATAAGTATAGACTGCAGTATATGGCCGGAAATAAATAAAAGGGTAAATAAAAGGTAAATTATTGATGATGAATTTAAGAATAAGCATAATAGTTGGTAATAATTACTAACATGATACAAAAACTGACGAGACCTGACAAGAGATGCGTAGCAATCGTGTTTCTTTTCAACAATAAGATTTTTGGACACTCATTCACCGCGTCTTTTCCTCTTCACAACTTACCTTTTATATTCAAATTGCCAAAGGATCTTAAATGGCCTTCCTATTTTTGGTTTTCCCTCTTAAATGTCGACATTGATAATTAATCGTTGTACAAGGGATATGTTAATGTACATTAAAGCATTTTAAAGTATTCTATTAAATTAAAATTATTTTATGTTTATTGTAATTTCGGTTGTTGTATCAGCCCCTATACGTCCCATTGCATGACACGGGCCTCTATAATCGAGAATACGATTGACGAGCTTAGTGCCGGCTTGGGGTATTTACATACCATAGAAATTCATACAAATCACTATAGTATGTGGGTTGTTTTCCTTTGACGTTTAAGTGCCAATATAAATATTGCTGTCAACATTAAAAGTAATTTAAAAGGTAATAAAAAATTAATTTAAAAATAAAACAAAAGGCGACGTGTGTTCGAACGTTCAAAGCTCGTCGGTTGCTAATCGGTCTCGTATTCACCCAAACTAGAAAAACTGTTTATCCCAACCTTGCCTTTGTAAATTGAGTTTACCTTTTCTTCATTTTGGTTCATTGTAGTTAGTATAACTGTTGTTAACAAAACTAATCAACGTGTCAAGAAAAAATATATATTTTTTGTTTTAGAACTTATATTTGTTTTGGAAATAGTACTATTATTATTCTTTTTATAAAATGCTATTTATACTCGTATGTGTATAACGATGTTAAAAAATGAACTATTATAACAATTTTCACTGTATACTATTTTAACTATTTTTACTGTTTTAAAGGTATTGAAAGTTTGAAAACATATATTATGTTCATTTGAGTATAAGAAAATCGATGTATTATAGTATAAAACTATGTCATTGCAAAATTGTTACATAACGGAGTATCGATTTCAACTCCCTCACTTAGACAAATAGATAAATATTTCATCCCAGGGAGCTTAATTAAATAAGGAAGAAAATTCCTTTCCATTTTACCACACATAAAATTTTGATAGTATTTCGAAGTAATGTGTATAGTCTGCGTACCATAGCGATTTGGAAATTTCTATGGTATGTGAAAGACCGCCACTAGGTCAGCGTTGTGGACTATACGGCCCCCTCTCAATCATACTCTTGATGGTAAAGGAGGCGCGTGCCCTGTAGTGGCACGGATATGGGATGATACAGATACATATATTGAAAACAAATCCTACAAACTAAAATAGGTAAGTTTCAAATTACAAATAGGGTAATATCCACTGCCAGCACGTAGCCAATATTAATGTATATATTTCGGGATTGAAACTAATCGGACCGCGAATAAATAGACAATGTAATCGGATTATTGTAATAATTAACGTGTATATGGGTAAACGACGAATCAAGTAACAGATGTTTGATAGGCCACATATATTATACGCTTATTTATACACGGTATATCCAGATTCCAAACAAAAACGAAGCTAGGTGGTAGTTTTAAGGATTTCAGACTCAATGCAACCAACATTTTTGCAAAAAAACGATTTATTTTTATAATTTTTCTTCTTTCATCTCATATGGGTGATAAATTCACCTAAAATAGTAATGCGAACTCTGTTATATTAATTTAGCAACAACTATAGATTTACCACCCAAACACTATATTTAAAACACCACAAAAAATTGACGCGTTTTTTTGTTGCATTGTGAAACGTATACTGGTTACTACCATTATCTAAACCTGCTCGTTCTAGGAAAAAGGCATGAGTTTATTTATATGTATGTAATAGCCATAGCATTACGACATGAACACGAATCGTGAAAAGAAAAAAAAAAGAGGATCGTGAATTATATAAGGACGAGCAGCGGTATGCGACAGCAATACTACTTTAGCGTCGGTTTTCGCTAATTCGTGGTACAACTTGGTCTAGTCGAAATCTTTATACTATACTAGCGGCCCGGCCCAGCTTCGCCCGGGTACAAATAGATTTCTGTACAATAATATGTACGGATTATACATATAAACCTTTTTCTTGAATCACTCTATCTATTAAAAAAAACCGCGTCAAAATCCGTCACGTAGTTTTAAAGATTTAAGCATACAAAGGGACAGAGAAAGCGACTTTGTTTTATACTATGTAGTGATTCGTAATAAACAATAACTAATTTAACAGATCGACGGCGCAGTTAGTTAGAAATTACCTGAGGAACGTGAGACCACTGGTTCGATTCCCGCACGAAACAAATTTTGTGTGATGCATTGTTATTTGTTTCAGGTCTGGATATTTTTAAGACCGAATGTTCCTCGTAGTTTCTGATACCTATTATACAAGACTCGATCTTAATGTGGGGTTCGGAGGGGTATGTAATTGATGGATATATTTATTTATTATTTATTACTTTTGACACTCAATAAAAATTAAATGAACCAGTGTAATGTGTTAGGAGTTCGATTAATATGAGACGGAAATTATACAACCGCTTAAATATAAGTTGTTTAGATGTAGGTATATTTCAAACTATTCTAGCGACACGTACTTATAAACTATTTAAAACTGGTAATAGTGTATAATAGTTATTGTTTAATACAAAATTGTGAGTACTATGGGACTAGCACAGTCAACTTTAGTTCAGTCTCCAAATTATAAAACAGAAAAAAGAATTAACCTCCTCAAATAAATAATAATTTACTCTTATTTTATAAACGCAAAGTAGATTAAACGTTATCTAAGATTTTTCAACAGACTTCAACTTGTTTTTCTATCTTCAGCCTCGCAAACCTTTTAGTATTCCGACATTGACAAAGCCTTCTCTGACGTTTCTTATTGTTTATATCCTTTATCTTAATCCAAGCGCTAGAAAAACTTGACAGACGAAACATGATCGGGATACACGCTCGCGTAAACAAACGCGTAGGCGTAGACACTGCAATTTACAAGGAGAAAGACGGGCTTTTTGTACAGGCTTTATGAAGCACCTAATACTTAGTACTGTCCTGTATTTTGTACATATATACGTAAACTCATACAAATATATATATATATATATAAAAGTGCGTGGTGACCTGTTGGTAACGGACCAGACATGACACTTCCAACATGTTCACGGTGGTCGCGGGTGTAAAAGAATAATAACTTTTCGGAGCCATGTGTGTATAGATAGTCAATCATTACACAGTAAAACGGCGGAGGAAAACATCGTAAGGAAACCTGAATACTCTATAGTATTTGATATTAGTAGCGATTTGTATGAATTTCCACGGTGTGTATAGTCCACCAATCCGCACTACGCCAACGTAATGGATTACCTACATGACCTAACCACTCTCAATCGCACTCTCGATTGCATAGGGGGCTCGTGTCCTGCAGTGGAAGTTGGAACGGGCAGGACAGATTACAAAAATTTTAAGGCTCGGAATCTATTACTTTTCCACAATAAAATGTTAATTATAGTTAAATCGAGATTAATAATTTAATTTTACCTTATACCTACATCCTAAAATTCAGAACACCGGTCATCATCGCCAAAAAAACTTGCATTGTTGTAACTTATCCCTTCATTTCGAGCAAAACATCCGAGTTTCATAATACGCTCGCAAAAAGCTCCCGGTATAAACGAAAAATTTCGGCCTGAATCGTAAAATATGTTCCGAGGAATAATTTTGTACACCGTTGACTGAGGAAAATTACTTACGGCTTATAGTTCATACATTAATTTGTCAAAATTAAGGCGAGGGTAATGCAAAAATACGACTAATATGCGGCGTGGAGTAGCTTTTTATGCTCCTTATTACAATATTCAAAGTACTCAAAGGAAATAATTATTGATGACCATATTTATACAGTTTTAAAATCTATTTTTGTTAGCAAATGTTTTGTCCCATTCTAAAGGCTTTTGAATTCAGTTTGAAGGAAGAAGACAAAACATTTGATAATGCAAAACTGGATACAAACAGCTACTACTACTACATTCCATGGAAATACAGTCATTATTTTCATAATTTTAAACTTTTAATACGTGTTGTAAAAACGTGCGCATTCTCTACCAGACAACATTTGGGTGATGCAGATATTGTATTTAATTAAGGTGTTTATATTTTAACGAATAGCAAAAGAGCGATAAAACATACTTTATATGTATGTAAATTTAATTGTAATTTCTAAACCATATAACTGCAGCTTACAATCATAGGTATTAACGAAAATAATTTGATCCAGATTTTATAGATAAAGGGGGATTTCATGGGATTCTATTACATCCGAATTACAAACCTGCTGGTGTAAATAAATTATTGATATGTTAAATAAAAATGAAAAAGGTAAAACTCGAACATTTTCCACCTTTTCTACAAACAACTTGACGTATGTATGCCTTAATTCATATAGTGTGTAGATTAATGAGCGTCTAAGCTATGAGGTTTCTAGTTTGTCCATTACATAAGTGTATAGCGGGGACCTAGGGTATCGGACAGGTTTTTGAAGCACATATTTATTTAGACATAATTCAAGTAAGACACTAAAATATGGTACATAAAATTGTCTGTATTAATACCAATTTTCAAATGCTACCACCTGTCAAGTGTCATATACCTTTGCAATTATAACCTCGCGTATGAAAAATAGATTGCGACTGTGGCCACTCCTATATCAGTCAAACCAAACACAGCTGAAGTTAAACATCGACGCTCAACGAAGTCTGTAGTTGCTGAACACAAAGAGGAAGGCTACATGTATTACCTTTGTTTTAACCAGCCCCAAGTCCTCGCAAAAGAACACAGTTTCTTGTTTTTTCGTTTTCTCCATTTCCGATAAAACCCCTAAATAATAGTTTTATTTCAATGTGTAACATTCGCGTAAATCTAAAAAATCGTTAAGTCATTAATCCACTAATAATATTTTTTTATTATTCCGTATTCTCTTGTCCTTTTGGCCACACTGAGACACAGAAGAAAAACAGAAGTCTCTCTTTAATCTCCTCACGACGCGCCGGTTAAGAGTAACTCACGGATAAGCCCGCAGTTTATTGCGGTACATTACGTCAACATTTTTGTGATACAATTACACCTTATCGCTAAGCTTGACGTACATTTTTGTTAAATTGCAATGCACTAGAGTGGTAGTTTTTTTTTCTATTTGTTTACAGTGCTTTTTCTTTCTAGGTCTAGTGACTGTAATCTTGAAATTAAATTTTAATTTTGTAAGAAATATTATTATTGAACTAAGCTATTTATGAACATTTTATATTCCAATTTGTGATAATAATTGTTTGTTACCTGGAATTTGATTGCTTTATCAAAAATCGGCCACAACAACATACTTTTAATAATTACTAAGCGATCTTTATTCTTAGATTTTAATTTCGGACCATTGATTTATAATTAGATCCTATAAAGAAATAGGTATTGGTCTTAAACTTACTTCCGACGCTGTGCCTTCAACAACGCTACAAGCATCCCAAACGCATGGCAGTATTGACAAAATTATGTCTTAAAAATGGAAGGATAAGTAAACTATACAGGGTGATATCGACATATTTAACTTAAACTGCAAGGTGATAACTACCCTAGGTAACATCGTAAGAAGCTCGAAAAATAAACTACCTGGTAAATCGCGATTTTAGTTATACATGCTTTTGATCAACTCGTAGAGGTGTCTTTTTACGGTTCAGGTAAGTTACCGACCCGCTAAGCGGTAAAAATACTAGTATCTATTCGGGATGGGCAAAAATCGTGAAAAATAAAATCCGATGTTTGTTAAAAAAAAATTGTGCAATGACACGTCCTGAGGTGATATTAAATATAAATTAACTATCATATATCAATATCACCCTGTATAATTAATTAGAAACACCTGTAATGTTTTGTCAATATAACAAGAGATATAACCCGATGTTAAGGAAAGACACACATGATATGCACCCTTTATAATATAATTTATGCGTAATTTGTGGTAATATAAAACTCATCATAACGAGCAGTGTAAGGAAGAGATTAAGACCGCAAATCTTGGCGTGAATTAATGATTCTTTACAAACACATTATACGGAAGCATTGTAAGCAAAACTTCATACTCATTAATCCTTTAGGACATATATACATTATTATGACATTTTCTTAACACATATTTTCAAGGAACTTGGGACCAAGAGAGAGAGAGACCCTTTTGTGAAACGAAAAGACATTCTGAAAATAATGCTTAGGAGTTAGGACCTACATACATGTCGTAGGGACGAAAATGCCTCGCAGTCCAATCGGATTGTCAGGTGACAATGTATTGCATCAAACCGGATTAAATGTATCATGATATTATAGAAATAGTAGATTTTATTCTATCTACCAAACCCGTTTCCCCCTACAAATTCATTTATTATTATTATATGACTAAAAACGAACACTAATTATTTGACCAACTAGCTTACGTTTTATCAATGCATATAAATTATTTTTGCGGCCATAATCTTACCATGACATATATTTATTCAATGATTCGCTTCAAATATTACCCTTACTGAAGGGAAATGAAAGAAAATATCTACTGATACACAATATTTCTGACCTTTAAATATTTCGCAAAAACAACTACGCAGATGTTATTGACCAAAATAGAAACAGGATGAATCGATTGCTTACACCATGTTACGATATATCCTTTCCCATGTCAAAAAAACATTGACAAAATTAAAGGAAGTTATGAAGCAAGGAAGCACGACAATAGTTTCCGGAATAAAAGTTTAGAGGCCCATGAGGCATTTTAGAATATTTACAAAGATACATAGCACTACTATGTGGCCTAATCATTCGTCTGTTAAAGCGTACGTTTTTATTAACTGATTTGAAATTTGTATATTTGTCTAGTATTTCAATCAGTTTCCTAATTTATGTTGATGAAATTCTAAGGTGATGTTGGGCTGTTTTGTTTGGTACTCTTACAGCAACAAAATTAAAAGTTAACGATTTTCAAAAACTGAATTGATCTTCAAATAAATAATAGTTTTTGTAAGTGAATACTTTTGGAGACACAGTGACCAAACCTAAAAATAACTATGATATAAACGTAAACTAACGTTAGACGTACGACGTACGTCCAGATAGTTTCAGTAACTAAAGACAAAATGAAAATAAAAAAAATTTAAATACCGTTTTTTTTTTGTTACTGCGGTATATTGTTCCCTGTATACTGCAAGGGTTTATGTCATTGAGGTATTATACTAGAGCGGACATCGGGAACAAAATCTGTGCGTATGGTGCATGCACATGGGTACACATTGAAGCGAGAGGGAAGATATGTTTCTTCGTAGGCGTGAAAGAGACAGAAATAGAATGTACCCTTCATTTTGTTACAAACATTTTGTTTGCAGTGTCCCCTCTAGTATATTATCTCAATGGTTTATGTGTGATATTTTTGAGTTTAATAATTACGTTGTTTTATCCTGTAATAAGGTCTTTATCGAGAACAGGGTCATCGGTAAATGGCGCTGTAACACATGTTTATCATATATTGATCGCTAATATATCCGAAACTAATAACTAAAGTAATAAATATTATGCTGTTATATGGATTTTATGACGCCTAATTACGGCAGAATCGGGTTAACCACCAATATTATATTTTCATGTGATTTTGTTTTTAATAAAATGTGTTCTTACAAAGCTCTTTTTGTCGTTCTTGTTTGTGATCATTTTTAGGTTACATTAAATTATTAATTAACTCAACCAATTATCTGAATTCAGAAAGCGTTAACTATATATAAGTTTATTGCATGATTATCTAAAGTAATTTGGTTTGGAACCTACGATAGTTTATAGACTTAGATCCCGTGGCCACCATGCATAGACAAACTTTCAGTTTTTATAAAAAGACGGAGGTCTGGCGGCTTCCGGCTCTTGGACTATTACGTCCATAATATGCAAACATGATGCAATGAGCTACGTGGGCAAAATTTCATCGATGCATACTAGGGCACTCATAAGATTTTTAACTTGAAAATACACACAGACTGAATTGCCTAACCTGGAAACGAAAATTCAAAGCTAACATCGGCTGCCTATACACCTACGAAACGATAAAAATAATTAGTTTTAGACCAATTATTGTTTTAAATACAAAAATATATTCACGTATTTTTTGAATATACTCTACTTTATAAACATTAGCTACACGTAATGGGTTTGATAAGTATGTAAAATCGTTAGCCTCGTTCCAATTTACTTGACAAATTGTTCACTCCGTCGACACAATAGTTAGGGGCACACTTGTGACGCGATTACAAAAATATACTTATATAGGTTATATTAACATAACATAATTGCTAATAAGTATAGCGTGATAGACTGCGATAGCTTTGTGAGAGCGGAACTAACTGTTAAAACAGAGGTCACAGATTCGATTCCAGGGTGTATTTTTTTCTTTTTTTATTTTTTATTTTACCCTGTGGTTTGGGGGTACAAGAATTCCTCCACGGTATCCTCTGCCCGTCGTAAGAGACGACCTAAAGGGGTCATCGGAGTCACTGGGCACACGGCGGGGGCCGTGCGCCCTCGCGTATAACGACTCCGAGACGTGTGATGGAGCCTCGTCTCCGTCATGGACGCCCATAACAGCATGGCGGGCGTCCGAAAGGGGGGTGTAAGTGGAGGTAATCTGGGCCTTCATAATGGTAACATAAGGCCCAGCAATGGTTTTGCGCGGGGCGGTTCGCGGACGTAAATCGGGGCGCCCTTCGCCCTGGGATGTCCGGTGCTGCCCACAATGCATGTGAGGGTTATCGAGAGGTTTTTAGTCAGTATGCTGGCGTAGGTATTGCTAGGGACCCAGCTCGGCCACAATATCCGCGTTTGTACCGGGCTGGAAGGCCAGAGACACTGACATACCCCTTGGCCTCCCCCGGGTTAACGAAAGGGAAGCTTAATAGCTTTTCCTCTTGAAAAAAAACAAAAAAGGTGTATTTTAAATGACTTTTTAAAACACAAATGCTGTTACATTATCATGTCACACTTTGGTGTATATTTTCCAACACACATTGTGCTCTGAATCAAATCGTATTAAAAACAGCTCTACATGGGTAAATCTACACAGCATGAGAAAGATCCCGAAGTGAAAACAAACTTGTAATTATTAACTTCCATAGGTGTGACAATCAATTATCTAATAAGATAATCCCCGCCTCAGTAATAACTGAGGCTGGGATTCTGGTATAGGCCGATTTTAGATAGAACATACATACATAAACAAACTCACGGCTTTTACCTAGAAGGGGTACGCAGAGGTGCAACCAGGACACCCACGTTTCACCTTATATTGTCCGTCCCACGGTGTAATAGCGGGCGATCTAATAGCCATATTGGTCACAAATTCCTGTTTCCAGGCCGATAATGAATAGGAAAATTTAATATCACTTGGCCCAACCCGGAATTCGATCCTGAGGCTTGAGTTTTGTAAACATATCGTAGTACATTCGTGCCACTGAGTCAGTCGATTTCAGATAGAAGGAACGGAATTAAAACCATATTGAGTGACCAGACAAATAGAGTAGATTACTTGACTTGAGAATCAAAATTAAGACCTCACAAAGCTTCTGTATTGTACTGTATCAGCCCATATACATACGTCCCACTGCAGGGCACGGGCCTACTGTACAATCGAGAGTACGATTGAGAGTGGTTAGGCCATATAGTCCACCACGCTGGCCTAGTGCGGGTTGGCGGACTTACATGCCATAGAAATTCTTAAAAATCGCTATGGTATGCAGTTTTCCTCACGATGTTTTCCTTCACCGTTTTAGTGCGTGGTAATAAACTATCAATATACACACGACTCCGAAAAGTCAGAGGTGTGCCCACCTCTGACTTTTCTGAGGGGATTCGAATCCGCGACCACCGTGAGTATGATGGCAGCCGCGTCTAGTCCGTTTACCAACAGGCCACCACGCAATTTTACAAAGCTTCGTAACGATATATTTTGTATTATTAATTTGGCAATTGTTCTTACATAAGCTGTTCACAACCCGAAAACTTGTTACGATGCCACTAGCAGTATTAAAGAGATCAATGTAACAATAAACAAAGCAGTAAAACACTAAGCTGGTAAATTCCGAAATACACGAGTCGACATATTTTTATTATCTGTGATGGCATTTAGCTGTGTCAATAAACAGAATCTGTACGTAAAGAGATGGCTCGGAGCGGGAATAAGGACGTTATATTACCTTATCCCTGATCAAACAGAAATACAACTTGTAAATTGTTAACTGGATTATTTTATTGTCAATTAAGTATTGTGTAATATTGTCAATTAAATATATTAAAGATATGAATAACTTTTTAATATATTATTGACGTATTAAAAAGGTAGCAGGCTACATCAAACAAGATAATACTGGGTAAAACAAACGACGATTTTGATATAAATCAAATGTTGATGACCTGTGCAACGGCAACCAAAAAAGAAGACAATATTTATCTAATTCAGCATTTAATACAATATAAGATTGTTTTGGTAAATCTTTAAGAGTTTTGTTAATACGCTCATTTAGCTTGGTAGATTAATAACCCAATTGTGTATCGTTTAGGGAATTTGACTACGAGTAACAATTGATGAAGGAAAGATCGAATCAAAATGGTAAGCGTACCGATTCGGTTTAACTGATATCTTGACTCGAATAAATTTGAATTTGCATAAGGCCAGAAACCAACTACAGAGGAAAAAATATGTATCAATAAAGTTATCATACTATTTGAGGTACCACGAAACCGAACCCTAGCAAATTAAATTATTGTTCGAGTTAAAATGAATCGTTTTTGTTTGTCTCCACGTAAAAAATTATAGAAAGCTCAAAGCTGTAATTTTGTATAGTGCTGTGAGTTGCTTAAATTAGTGGTGTTAGTATAAAATATATACATAATATAGTAGTTCTCTCTAACAATATGCGAGCAGATAGAAAACTGCAATAGTTTTTTCGTAATTTTAAAAATATAGAATCTGATTTAAATGAAACTAATAACTATTTAAATTCTGTGTGTGTAGCTAGCCCACATATGGACGTGCTACTGCAGGGCACGGGCCTCCTCTACAATCTAGAGTACGATTGAGAGGATACTATGTACTATGTGATCATACAGTCCACCAGGCTGGCCTATCGCGGGTTGGCGGACAAAATAAAGAAACACCTATTTATTAAGAAAATCTTCTTTTATGTTGGAGTATTATCGCAAATATTTGTATGTCTCATACATTTCTTTTTATTGACATAGAAACTGTTTTCAACTCAATTTGTTTGAATCTCACGTATTCAAATTACCAAACAAGCACGCCAAATCAAACGACATTACCGACGTACGGGGAATTCGATTATTGCCTTGGTAATTTATAACCAATTATTTTTATTACCGATGCCCAAAAAACATATTTTTGTGGGCAAGTCTGGCGAAATTGCTATCTTTGCCTATTTTAGGTAGGTAATGTGGTCTTTTATGCGGGAATTATGGAAAGCTGTGGGAGGGCCAGACTAAAGGGCTGCTGACGATGGTGGCCACTATTCATAGTATTACTTATTATTTGGTATATCTTGGAAAGTTTTTATGAACGTTGTGATCTATAGGGGAAAATGGTTTCTTAGATTTACGCGAATGTTGCACACTGAAATAAAATATATTTAACGGATTTTATTTACGTTAAAAATGTTAAAATTAAACCAATTCCGCGACAAAATCTGTAAATATAGTATTTCGATCTATAGGGACCGTGAATTGTTTCTTATAAATCAAATATTTTTTTACAAATTGATATGCAAGTACATTATTTTGATAACTTTTGGTTGTCTTGGCATAGGAATTTGCGTCGTTTTATTGAGAACATTATGGTAGCTGAAATATTTGATTTATGTTTACTGATCACTGGGTCTCTCGATTAATCTTTAAGCTCTGATGGATAAGGGCTAAATTGGATAAAATAGTTTAGCCTGTCCGATTGATTGTAAATGAACCTAATAGTTCATTTACCATCGATTAGGCGTCCTGAGAGAATCTAAAGGGGCCCCTACATTTCAGAGATTGGTATAATTAGGCAATATGGCAGCTAGGGTTTGTTTACAAAATTTTATTCAATATAATATACCTTTCCCCCTTGGCTCTCTCGACTCCTCTTTGAGTAAGTGAACGTCAATCAAAAGGGGTACTAATATTCCATTATTTTTCTTTATAGTGTTAATATGGAAAAGTCTCAGTTAAATATGCGCGTTAATATGCTTTAAATTCAGATGAATTTAAAATTTAAAATCCTTTTATTTTCAGTCAAAGGTTCGAAGAGAATTCATCGATTTGATCAGATATGAAGGCTGAAATAAAATCAAACTAAGTGACATTAGACGTACACGTTGATTGATATTTTCTATTAACTAGTGTGACGTGATAAAGAACGGTTATAAAATATGGGGAGCATTACTGTATTAATGGAAGTCATTTCATGATTTATTAATTTTTATTATTTTATTAAACTCCATACAATAAAATTGTACAGGCGGACTTAATTTACTGTTTCAGTTCCAATCAATAGCTGATTTGATTCATACTGTAATACATTTCCGAAGGTAGAAGCCACAACCCCAATTGTGTATCGAGTAAAAGTAAATAAAAGTACGGTATGAATCAGTTCCGAAAAATATTCTTCCCATATTATTATGTGAATAACGCCACCAATCTAAGTCCGTACTATTTATTATAATTATCATGAAATATTGCAGCTATTAAAGATATATTCCCCTCCCCCTTCTTTGTCAAATTAGCTTGCAACGTCACAATAATAACTTCCTTTTAATATTATATAAAATAAATGTTGAAATTAAGAAAAAATTACGACTTCATTAATAAGTTCCGGCGACAGCGTTAGTAATTTACATACAAGTTAAATGTCGCACAATTACTTACAAAAATATACGCCTTGGGAACTTTTTTAATCTTCAGTTTCCACACAAAAAGTTTTCAGTTTATTTACAGCACACTGGAGACACTTATATTTTTTATATATTTTTTATTATTGATATTAAAAAAAAACACGAATATTTAGGTAGTGATTTTGTCCATAAACTTTTTGTGTAAATTAGATCGCTGAATATGGCTGCGCTATCCCGCAAGCGTCCACCCCGCGCGAAAGCTGGCTTTAGAATCTGTCGGGTTCCCTCGAATGCTGAAAACTGAGGCGATGTGACGCACGCATACTGTAAGGTCCTTTTCACACAGTCTTAAAGCACGTGTCGGAACTCCGAGCTGTCTTTTAAACTTGGAACGTGTGGTCTATTTTTTTGAAATTGGAATTGTTGTGTGAATGAATGTCTTTAAAAAGTTTAGTACGCGATACTCTTTGCTGTATTATTGTTTAATGTGTACTAAATTAATATAATACTATTCATATAATTATGGTTTATTTAAAAAAATTGGATTGGAATTGTATTTTGTTTGTTTTTTTTTTTTACGTAACGGATACGTAACATTTTCATATGCGTGCGTGGTGGTAACGGACCAGACGCGACTGCCAACATGTTCACGGTGGTCGTGGGTTCATCCCAGGGCGAACCTCTGACTTTTCGGAGTCATGTGTGTGTTGTCAATAATAAATCAAATATAGTCAATCATAGTCATAATCACCATGCACTAAAACAGTGAAGGAAAACATTGCGAGGAAACCTGCATACCATAGCGATTTGTATGAATTTCTATGGTAAGTGTGTAATAGTTCGCCAACCCACATAAGGCCAGCGTGGTGGACTATATGGCCTAGCCATATGATAATTATCTATAATATTGTAAATATGTAACTTTATATTGTAATAAAAAACTTTATCAAGAAGCCGACAATTGTATAAATTTAGATCTTCTTATAAAAATATCCATATCTTGATAACATAATGAAACGTAAAAGGTAACGGCGCTCTTATTTTGGAACTAAAATTAGACATTCGAACAAGATATTTTAATAAGGTACAGACAATTTGGCGGCAACAACAGAACATGTGACTTTATGAACATTTGATATGAATATTATAATGAGAACACAATTGCTTTATTCCTAGAATGTTTTCGTACTTTAACAGATTTTTTTAATTTGTGGAGATTTATTTTCGTCAGTGGATTTTACCCACCTTTCTGCTTAAAATAAAATTACCTATATGATAATTAGGTAACTTTCAAAGCGGACGGAGTTGTGCCTCAGACTACAAAGCATAAACTAAATCAGGAATAGGTATACAGAAGAAACATAATCCATCATTTTTTTATACAGCCTTATAAAATACCGAGAAAACTATTAGTTTAGTATGTAAATATGACACTCCAAGCAAGGCTGTCGAGTACCAATATGCACTTGAAAATGCAATATGGGCTAACTTCAATGATGGGATTGCATCGGTTAGAGAGTTAGTTAAGCCGTAGGTACTCACAATCAGTCTGCTTTGATATTAATTGACTTCGTCCGACGACCTTTGCTTTCTTTAAGTGTTTATGCGTAAGCTGTAACTCAAAGCCTTGTATACCTACTTTGTGCTGAAGTTTGTAACAGACACTTTTGCAATATTTAAATATCCATGTCCAATCTACACACATTTGACCCACAATTTATCCATTGTATATTTAAGAAGTGTTAATGCACGATTTAAGTTTTTATTTTGAAATCCTCCGCCCACCTGGTAAATTTACATAATGTTTTATAATACCATCATCCCCCTTTTGAGCCCTGGGAAGTTTAAAATATGCCCTCACAAGAATGTATATATTGATCTGTTGAGAACTTTAAGATTAAGTTATTTTACTTGTTAGTATTACATTGTGCGTTTCCAAAGCCTTACGAACAATTTCACTTTAAATATCTCAAAAATAATTACTGCAATCCCTTTGTGTATCAGTGTATAATTTCTAAGAATAATTACCGTGGCCTTCACGCTTTGTTCGACGCCTTTATGGTTGTAATTAACTTCAAGGAATCCGATATAAATGGGGCGAAGGCTTAACCCGTCACCCTCGCGACCGTAATCACAGATTACAAGTGGCCTGACAGACCCTATCGATACTGAATTGCCTCATTTTCACTATGGAGATCAAACAAATTCGCCTCTGCATGAAATTAATCCGTAACCCTGAAATAACATTAGCCTTTTGACGTCGAACCGGGGCACTGAATATTAATTTAACGGTCCTCTTGATGAACTGTAAATGTTGGCAGTTGATTTTTATGTTGCCAGTATTTCTTTAATACTTATATTGTAATATGCTGGCGCGCTTGTGTGCGCGGAGGGTTAGGGATGGACTTTAGTTTATCTGTCCAAGATATCAGAGTTGGGAGGGAGTGGGGGGGAAGGTGTCCCATGTCCCCTGGTACCACTCCCATGAAAAGGTGACGCACCATTCCGGAGAAAAACCAATTAATGTAACCTAACTTTAGTTTAGACTTTAGTTTATTTGGCCACAAACAGAGCGGTGAAAGTGATCACAGGTGGTAGGGATTGAGTCCCTGATTACAACAATACCACTCTTATTTAAAGGTGGTGTATAATTTTCGAGAAATTAATGAAAATATTTTCTAACCTCAAATCACATATTAGGATGATGGTAGTTAGTGTACCCACTTTGTGGAAAAAATAGGTCGACTTTGTCTCAAAACCGACTTAGAGCACCCCGACTTCACGTAGACTTTTGTTTACCACCCCTAGAGTGTTTTTAAAAAGCCGGAGGCGCGGAGGGAGAGCAGGAAGCTGCGAAGGTGAGCATGGGTGCCTATCCTTTGTGACGCAAGGGCGAAGGGGCTGCACTTCCCGCAGCGCCGGAGACGTTGCAGAAGTTTTGTTCTGACAAGTGTTTTGAGGTTAGGTTACATTAATTGGTTTTTCTCGGGAATGGTGCGTCACCTTTTCATGGGAGTGGTACCAGGGGACATGGGACAACTTCCCCCTCCCCCCACCCCCTCCCAACTCTGATATCTTGGACAGATACACTAAAGTTTTACCGTTGTTTGTAAACTGATGTACTACCAATGCGTGAAGCACAAGCAAGCGTGACAATAGTGTTTCTACCGTCCTTGTCGAAATCGGAATCTATTATTTATATGAAAATATGTGTTCTCAAATCAATCGATAGAAATCTGACGAGGACATTACTTGGGTTTTTACATTCCATTTACTACAGGAGGCACTGATTTATATAAATATGGTTTAATAATTATTGTACATGTGTGAAATATATCTTTAATTTATTTCTACTCACCTTTGTAAAAATACATTTCCTTGGAGAGTACCCTACAGATTATTAAATTGCAAATATTGTAAAAAAAAAATATAATTTCATGAATGACTGCTTCGAAACTCCATAGTAATAAAATAATTCGGCTTATCACATCAGAGTTATTGAATCGAAAAGCTCGCGCTGTGTTTATTAGCCAAACTCGGTATTGAAAGGAAAAAAAAAACCTACTTTTTACGATAGGAATTCAGCACGTTAAATTACATCAGAAGTAAGGAATTTATAGGTTTAGTAAAGACTTGATGTATAGCATATCTCTGTTCCAAAGGGACACGCATGATTGAGTGGTGATTCGTAGTACGAAATGAAGTGGCTTCCAATGTCTGTGCGCTTTGATCTTCTAAATACTTGAATTGATTTTAATCCAGTTTTCTGTAATAAACAGAGTGATTCAAGAAGAAAGTTTATACGTATAAAAATTGTAACATGCCGTAATAAACATATTTTTGTGTGCTTAAATCGGAATCTATAACGGATAAACCTTAGACGACAGATCACAATCAAAAATTACCACTCGAGCTTTACCGGGCCGCTTGTTACAATTAAAT
Organism: Hyles euphorbiae; assembly: GCA_023078785.2. Lineage (NCBI taxonomy): Eukaryota > Metazoa > Arthropoda > Insecta > Lepidoptera > Sphingidae > Hyles > Hyles euphorbiae. Next base: position 11,863,150 of record CM041050.1, read on the forward strand.
TCAAAATACAGCAAATAATGTGTTACGTGTTTTATTCGTAGCCAAGGCCGCCTTCGAAAATTACCATTACTTTACCGATTTACGCACCCATTGTTACAATTCTTAAAGGAGCGGATGAAATTCTATAGACGTCCTTACGTAATCTACAAGCACTTATCATATTTCCTTCCTCAATTCTGACATCATCAATAGATATTGTTTCTTAATAGCTGCCATTAATCTTTGTATACATTGCTAATATATCACCGGGCTACAGATTATTGGAAGATATTTTGTAGTATAACATTACAAGGCAATAATTCTTCAAATCTCAAGAAAAAAATATTTATTAAGTACCGAGTACCTATGATTTTTGCAGTATAACATCAAGACTTAAATATTTTTATGTGAGCCGCAAATATACTTTTCTTATATTTTATGTTTTCCGGAAATCAAACACGCCCTACGTTTATTGCAAGAGTTGAATAACGCTCTTTTTTTAACACTTTTTTATTAACTTCGACTGTATGTAACAGAATCTGTGAAGTCGATTTTCGAGCACTTCAAAACGTCGGATTGACTTGCATACTTATCCAGGATCGATGACAACGCAATAATTTAAAAAGTATATGACACAATCTTAACCACTATCAACAATTTAATATTTTTGAATAAAATATTAAAAGTTGGTAATTTGCGCGCAGCTAATTTTCTTCGTTAAGATAGCCGCACATAGGTGTTTTTAGTGCAAACAATCAAAATATAGTTTAAAAAACAAAATAACACGCTTTTATAAAAGATCCAACTACAAAGTTAAGTTCATTAATTGTACCGGTATAGTGTTAGGGTTTTTTAATGTTTTTTTTTGAAATAGATATTGAAAAAAACCATTGCCTTTCGAGAATATTTTTAAACTTTATAAATAAATACTGTAACTGCTGATATGGATTTTTCTAGTCACTTGTCGCCCATATTGCTAAATAGTTTATCTTCTTAAATATAATTTTATTACTCACCATCTTATTTGGTTTATTTTTTATTTGCCGAAATAAAGTTGTGCTATTAGGTAGTATATATGTTATGGGCCAAGTGATTAATCGGGCATTATTCATCATGCCCGGGCAATATGAATAATGCCCAATAAGAGCGGGCAATGTGATTATAACCAATCAATTTATCACATTGCCCGGGCATTATGAATAATGCCAAGTGCCTATTGGGCAGAGTGATGTAAAGCGAATCAAAATCAAAACAATGAGCCGAAGTAGTAGAATTTAGAATAGGGCAGCACGAGGGGGTGGGTTAGGAGGAGTGGAGGGAGTGTCGCACCTCCCCTGGTACCACTCCCATGAAAAGGTAACGCACCATTTCTGAGAAATATCTATTATAGCAACCTAACCCTTAAAACACTTGTTGTCAATACAAATTAGCTTCTGCATCGTCTCCGGCGCTACGGGAAGTTCAACCCCTTCGCCCTTGCGTAACAAAAGATAGGCAACCATGCTCACCTCCGCAGCTTCGGCTTGCTGGTCGCGTCCGGCGACCAGCCTCAGCCGCTACGGCTCGCACGGTTGCCTATCCTTTGTTACAGCGGGCGGAGGCTGCTCTCCCTCCGCGCCTCCGGCTTTTTATATACACTCTAGGGTCGGTAGCCAAAAGAATACGTGAAGTCGGGGTGTTCCGAGTCGGTTTTGGGGCACAGTCGACCTAACTGATCCATAAAGTGGGTACACTAATATTCTTCTGAAGATAATGTTTCGGACGTTAAAAAGCACCACGTAAAAAATCACCTATTAATCACACTGTCCGATCATCATGTACCATATTCATAATGCCCAGGCAATGTGATAAATAGGTGAGTTTAGATTGTTATTAATCACTTGGCCCGATATGGCTCGGCAATATTCATACTGCCCGGGCATTGTAAATACTGCCTGCATTAATCACTTGGCCCATAACATATATATTTATTTTATCTAATAGGCAAACGAGCAACCAGGTCACCTGACATTAAGTGATGCCTACCGCCCATGTATATCAACAACATCCCAATACACATCTATCTATCCACAGCATACTATATATAGGTCTGCGTGTTTGTGAGAAAATTATCTCTTAGTTTCCGATATCCACGACACAAGACTCAATTTTAGTGTGTTATCAGGACTATGTATGTGACTGTTGGGTGTACTTATTTATGTGTATTGGAAATTCGGGAATCTCACTCACCGAAGGAAACGCGAAAGACAAGCTGCCACTTCACGTCGACCACCTGTGAGGCAATGATCCCACTCTGGACGAATCTGCCCATTCATGCTGAGTCATCACTAACAACAGCATGGCTAAAGCAAAAGTTTAATATATTAGTACAAATATATGAAGTAATCAACGTTAAGAAAACATTATTGGCAAATTACGTGGTTAATTGACGAAATGCACTTATGTTGATAAGGTTCTTTACGGTTTCGGGCGTGGGCCAGGTCTGATGGTCTAATTAAGTAAATGAAGGACATTGTACACGTTGTTTTATTGAGCGTCACAGATGTATCGCTATTACTTCCTCGCAAATGGACTACTTCGATTTCACTTACTGTCGGATATTTAGTTAACATGCATAGAATTGACTAATGAGATAATTCTATAGAAATAAAATACATTTTTAATACATACATTTAATGTAATGTGTCAAAACTTCATTAATTTGTCGCATAAATAATGTAATTTAAAACTTTTATATTCTATAGTTATTTTCGATTGGTGACGTCCTTAAAAGTGCATCTGTTCTTCGCAGACATATCATTCGTGATCACTTGGTTTCGAAATAACTTAATATTATGAATATTTAAATAATTGCATAAAATAACTTAGAAATAATATTTACCAGAAATCCACATACTTCAAGACTAAGACTCTCATGAAACACCATAAACAACAATGAAAGTTTTATACGCACTAAACTCTAAACATTCACCGCAACAAAATTATTACCGAATAACACCTAACAACACCATAAACATGAATAACCAAGTATAATGCTCCAACACGATTAGTGCGTAGTTAAAAAGTACTTCCATAGTTAGTAAAGCAGTTTTGTAAGTATTACACATTAAACGCCAGGTCAGAAAAGCCACGAGACCGTATTCACCGTAAACTTTATGTGAATAGTCGTCACAACATAAAATACTGTTCCTGGTTTTATTTGGAGTATTCATGTTCGTACTGAATTACTGAAATTGATTGGCAGAAGTGGAAAAATAATAAACTAAACAGTATTGATTTTGTGTTCTGATAGAGGATAATTTCCGGCGCTAAAATCAAGAAAAATTTAAATAAAGAAAAATACAATTAAAGGCGACATAAAGCATAGTGAAAGGAAAATATACATCTTCAACAGCACTTAATTATTATGAATGGGTATTTGTATTAAACTGTTTCTAATTTATATTATGCTAACCGCCTAAATGTAATTTACTTTTATATTTTCAGTAACTGAACAGGATTAATATGACGTTGTAATATAATATTTACTCGTTGATTTAAAACTCCACTGTTTTTATAAAATCCTGAAGAAGTAAAAACGGTTTATGGAAACCGAATTTGACATTGGTAGGAGGAACGCTAGGACTTTCGAAATATTTTAGTATAATAAAAAAAATGAAGTTTTCATATGGAACTAAAGATCTAGTTAGGTTATTAATCCGTAGCAAGAAATGACAGCTTCTGCAATTTATGGAGCACTACATCGAACGTAACGTGATTTTAAACAAGGGACCCTCTGTTTTGTAATAGATCCACTCGCCCGATATTGACGTCTTCAAGATAACGACGCAAGAAATCGTACTAATATGGTAAGTGCGAAATTTTGTTGTTTTGTCTTATGCAGTTGTGGATCGACATGATTTCTTGCATTGAGTTAATACAGGCCAAATAAAAACATAAGGTGGAAAACATACGCTGGACAAGGATAATTATAAATGCATTAAATAAAATTAAAATTGTACTTTCAATTTCATATTATAGGGTGTTAAAAAAAGACCTGTACTACACAAGGTGTTTTTTGTAAGAAATAACATTCCTGTAAAAAATATATTGATGTTTACTTATATGGAAAGCAAACACAAAAGGGATATTTCGGTGACTAACTTCCAGGAAAATTCAGTCTGATAAACTTTAGCTTCTAGACCGGATATCTAATAGATTTTAACTGTCAAGGCAATTCAACTGTTGATAATGTTGGTCGGCGAATAGCAGGAATAAAGGTAGCGTTTTCCTAAGGGACGCTTTAGGGTGCTCACAAAGGAAAATCTATGTTAGCACTTTTCCTGAATTTATCGTTTCTTGATCCATTAATCACAATCCATGCGTCATTTTAAAATCGCTGACATATTGGTAATTTCTTTGTGACGTATTTTTAAGTTGTTATCAGTGCTATTATAGAAGTTTTATATCAATATTATTATTATCAATTTTTTTTTATTACAAATCTATAAGGAAGTTGCGTGATATTATATAATAAATAATAATTATAAAGTCCATGATACAATTACTTAAAAATTGGAGTCGTAAATCAGCAGTGATTCGATCCACGCACTGCAATGTACATGTTGATCCACCACTATTATTTTTAATTCGAAATCCTGTCGGCATTACTACCTTTTCATAGATGTTTCATGGAAAGAAAATAATATTTTATTTTATATAAAATAAGAACCAATGATCTACATAAGTGCATGATGGATTTTTATTTTAATAAAAAATAGACATTTTTGCTGTCAAGATTGGCGATGTCATACACTTTCATATCCTTAATCTGAATCCATTACTTTTACCATTAACAGTTATTCTACAGAGGGATATAACATTACAACGGCCAATGAACTTATCAAAGTTGACGTCGTTAACAATAAAGTTTGAATCATAACCCAATGGAAGTTTTTATGGGTGTTATTAAAACGAGTGTTAAAGTTTGTATCCAGTAGTCGGCCTTTAGTTTCACTTTTGTACGTATAAAGTTTAAGTATCTGTAATATTAAGACGCCTTTCACTAAGTTCAAAAGGCTACTGCGGGATTATTAAACAATATTGTTATAACAGCCTTCGTGGCGCAGGCGGTTAGAGGCCGCTTGTGAAAGAAGAGGCCGTGGGTTCGATCCCTGCTTCGAGAGCAATGTTTGCGCTGGCCACAAATATTTATTTCGGGTCTGGTTGTTAGTGAGAACGAAAAGTCTCTCGTAGTCGCTGATACCCACGACACAAGATTCGAACTTAGTGTGGGGTCAGGACTATGTATGTGACTGTCGGGTGTATTGATTTATTTCGAAAACCTGCGAGTATCTGTAGTAGTAAGTCTAAGTATCTGTTCGTGCCAATTTTGAAAACGACTGAACTGATTGTAATTTCCCAATAAAATAATGCGACAAGCAACTGATACGCCTGGTTCTAAGCGTTACACTTGCCCATCATCAACATCAATAAGAGAAATGACGGTCAGAATTAATTAAAATTAAACACTTCGTGATATTGTACTGCACTCGTTGAGTAACATTAGTTAAGTCACAAAACAAAATCAAAATATTCTTATTTTGAAAATTGGAATAGTCTTTCGTAGGATCTTGTTAATTGTTTAAAACTACCCTCGCCGTGGAATGTGTTGTGGCTGTGAAGAAGAAATTGCGCAAGAAACTTCATCTGCAACACTCTATTTTTCTCTGAATGCTCAGTCATTATGGAGTACAATGTGCTTCAAATTACGATATAACAATGGTTACTTATTGATACACTCCCCCAGACAATTCCTTGTACATGAGCAACCTACGATGTAGTGAATGGATTGAAAATTTCCCACTTCAACTAGAGAGAGATCAGTGTCCGGAAAAATAAAGTCACAAGTTGTCCCATTTTTTAAATGGATGGTGTTTTGTTTTACGCGGACGAAGTCGCGTATCAAGTCTAGTTTATATGAAATTTTATAAAATATATTTATTTCGTAGCATTCAGCAATATCAATAAATTATCTTTTTAAATTTTATTCTTGTATTATTACCTATAACGAATTAAAATCGATACATTGACGACTCGCCAGCATTTATTTGACATAACGATTATTTTATTTCATTAAAATTAAAAGGACTGGCAATTAATTTATATCTTCAAAACTAATACAGAAATATTCTCTGTACTGTCACAAAAAAAATCATAACAGGTAAAGTGTTCCATAAAAGTTTAAAAGGCATTATCTTACCAAATTTAAAAGGCGCTTGCGTTATTCCCCCGCTTATACTTTTCGCGAACCTTTTAAAAGTTGACAACTGCGTCATTGCGTTTTATGGTATTATTTTGGCATCTTGTCTTATGGCTCTTCGTTTTATGGTGAACTTGGAGTCGTGAGGTCAAGGTCAGCCAAGGGGAAGGGCTCGGGTTATGGGGTTATAAAAACTTCGCATCCTTAATATTAGGGCCCGCGCACACTGTTGCCAAATATCTGCTGATCCGGATATTTGCGGCTATAAAAACATTTTTGCTTGCATTAACAATATCGTTTGATTTTTGCCAATATATATTGACACCCAATCCTCAAAACGGCTATTGAATAAAATAATTTTTAAATTGAGTAATTTACGTCTTTTTGCAGAAGACATAATTATTTATTTCTGCAGTAAGCATAAAATACAATATATATATTTTGTTGTAATTTGATGAAGTTAAAAATTTTAGTCCGTACATGTTTAGCAATTAATGCTTACATATTTTATTTTTTTTCTTGTACCGAACCAGGGTGTATAAGTATAACACATTCTATAATCCACAAACCCCGTCATACTGTGTACACCAAACACTATTTCGCGCTCCATTGAACTAATTCCTACTCATTAACCGCTTTAGTAACAATATAGCGATATTACGCGTCTCAGATCCATTCAACCAAGGCGAGCTGTTAAATGCACAGACCACGGCTATCATTAATCCTTATGGTATATGAAATGTTTCGTTTGCAGTATGATAATTGCCACAGACTAATACACACTTTAACCGTACACACAACACATTGTTGGGATTTGAAATTGTGTTCTTTTTTCAAATTTATTTTTTTCTTAAATTATTTATCAGCCTCAATGAACGTGTCAGGTATAAAAAACACTTCACGAAAAAGTTTGGATTGTGGTACAGAATCCTGAAAATTGGTTAAAAGAAGTTGCTTAGTAATAAAATCAATGTTTCAATATCGAGTGAAATATTCATCACAAATATCATTTTTCTATAAATCTTTGCGCAGCATTTTCGGCAGCTTCGGCATCATAAGGCTGATATTAATAATCAATTAGTTATTTTTAATTATACTTAAAAATACAACATAATTTCTAAGTTCAAGTCCATAACCGACCTACTATAGCGATTTAGTTTGAAGCACATTGTTTAGATGCACACGTGGCGCTGATACAAAATGTTTTTATGTTGTTTTTACTTAAAAGTAATTTGCGTTTCACAATAGACTGTGTAATATCACGGAATTAATTAGAGGCATTGGACGGCCAGGAAAAATATACTTGAACGGATTCGCTAGATAATCCGCCTATAGTCAGACGCCCTATTTTAAAAAAAAAAAATATACCTACATAATAACGAACGGGAGAGTAGGTCACATAATTTTTGTAAGTGATTTTCGCCACCTCCAAAAATGATGGCCAAGATTAATATTAAATTAGAATATAAAATTAAAATATCGCATAATGTAGGAGAAAACAGAAGCAGGTGACTACGTTGACTGATTAAATCGACGACGATATGGAAAAGGATTGTTGTAGAATATTTAAATTCAAGCAATGATTATGATTGTGGCTTAAGTACGAGATTAGTATTAATACTCTTCTTAATGATTCACGCGACATAAAGGTATTATTTAAGGGATTTTATCGCGGATTTCATTTAATTTTTACATTTTCATTTTAGCGTGGGTAAGTTAGAAAAATATTTCAAAATGTCTACTCTTCTTAATAAAAGAATTAGCCAAAATAACTTTCAAAATATATACAATACGATCTTCATTACGTATAGTATGGTGGATGTAAGTTACATTTAAATAACACTCCCAAAACAAAAACACTAGCAATTTGTGATGATGTAGGTACAGTATTTTGGCTGTCATGAACGACGCTCCGAGGTCGCTCAGTTCACTAAGGGACCCAAATATCCTTCCTGTCATCTGCAGCCAAGGAGATATTTGTATAAAAATTCTCAGCAAAAACTTAGCGATGATACACTCACAAGATAATCCCAAAGAAAATGTTATTAATATAAGATTACTCCGAAGATTTAATGTTGTGAATATTTTACAACTTATTTCTGTAATACCACTTTGATGTTCTCTCGAATGCAAAGTAGTGATAGTCTTTAGGCGTTTTCGAAATATTAGGAACAGATTTTCTCTTCCCACATTTCATTATATTGGATATGTGAATACTTTTAGAATACGTGTATAAATGCTTGCTGTTTATATAAAGAAAACATATCTTAAACAATACGTTAAGTAGTTTGCCGTCACGCGTGTTCCCTCCTTCCTATGTAGTGTGAAGACGCATCTCAGCAGGCCGGCATAATTGTATCGAATGTCTTGGGACTGTCGTCTCATGCCATTCGATACTCTAACTGGACGGCATTTGCGCTCACCATCAGGCGAGGTGTTGTCATTATGCCAATGTAAAAAAAAAGAGAAACGCTGCTCCTAATATTTTGACAACAGCATGACAACCACGCTTCGCACGCTAAAAAATCGTAGACGATCTATTTACTCAATGACAAAAATCAAAAATAGACACCTTGGAAAACTATAGAAAAAGCCGGCTTGACCGAGGTGGTTCATTCATCTCACAGGAAACAGACATTTACTGTGAGTGAGATCACCGAAGACTCAATAGTCTATACACACATTTTGTGCAGCTAACAAAGCGTCTACGATCCTACTCATCCTAGTTCTTACAATTGTACTTGGAATCGGTTTTTGAAAGCAGCAGTCTTACCAATTTCAAATACGTTATCAATAAACTATTCCATCCTTCGAGCAAATATACATTAGATTATAAGTAACGGCCTAAAAAAACGGCAAGAGAAATAAGAGCACAAATAATCGTGTGGTCTTATTTAATTTTAGTATTATAGTCCAAAAATATAATAAATTTAAAGGATAAAGTTTATTGTTACCTGAAGTTGATTATAATTTAAGACTTTTTGCTACATCTCGTTGTTCGAAATTCAAATGTATAAGTTTAAGCAACCTCGGCCACTTCTGGCGTGTGATTTTGTTCCGGACCCTGTATCTAGTATATATTTGCTCGAAGATTCCAGTTATCAGTGCAATAAATTCCGTACCATCTATCATCCGCAATAGTCTATCAAAGTTTATACTCAGAAGATCCAACCAACTTACTAACAGAACTAAATTACTACGCAGTGGGATGCCTTCTTATACCTCCACAGAGAGATAAGTCAAAGTAGCAACCAAGACGTTTCACTTCGTCGCAATTGCATCCTTAATCCGATCCGGACGCAGACATAATTCTAAATAGATACCGCAAGCATATACGCTTCATATATAGATATATATTATATATATATATTCTTAGAGGATTTCCACCAAGGAGGCGGGAATATCGCATGATGACGTAACGATTGAAAGAGACGACAACACTCGCTCACTTTTTCGCGCGGGTGCTCGGATGCGACGGATTGCTAATTATTTTTGTTTTCTGATTTTTAAATGTTTTGTTTGATTTAATTCTAATATTGATTAAATAGTCGATTAGTGGAATAATATTATCTGTTTCGTGTTTAAAAATTAATTAATATGCTTCTGATCTCTAAGATCAGAAGTGGGATAGGTTTAAAACACGCGACTTTGATCGTTCGCGCCATCTCTCCAGCTGCAATATCTCATTTTCCCGCGTTTTTTTTTGTATGATTTTGTTTTGTTGTTCGCGTCGTGAACAATTACATTTTATCAATTAATGAATTTCTTTATTCGTGAATTGGTAAATTACGTGTTGATTTTGTGTGTATTATAATTAGATTACTTCGGATGGTGTATTTCTGTAAGTAAAAATACCACCTATTGTGTTTTGTTTTTGTGTGCGCCTTGAAGTTAACAATCGTAAGTTATTATTAAAACGATTTGTTCAACGTTAAATCCTTCAGCAAGTTAAACGACTTGTATAAAAATGTCGAGCCGTGAATGCACACCACGTAAAAAAATCGTAAAAATTCTCATAGCCGTCGCGATGGTGAGCAAAGAGACCGTAACCGTGAAACATGTAGAAAATCAAGGCTCCGCGATAGACCGTATTGTTTTGAAAATCCATGTAGGCGTCGGAATAGCTCATATACGAGCCGAAACAGCCCTCGCCGTGATCGTTTAAATGAAATACTTGATCGGTAAATACTCTAGAGGAACGGGCAACGTATACTTTTAACCCTTTACCGTCGCATCCTTGCACTGGAAAAGATACGCCAGCATCGGCTTCAGCAACTACCGGGGTTTCTGTTCCCAGCATTGGGATACGTGTCACGGATGAAGCTGTGTCTGTTGAATCGACGCGTGAGGCTGACGTTGCGGACAGGATTGTGGATGCACTTTCTTCGTTATTTCAAGTAAGATCTAAACATTACTACAGAATCGAAAAATCAAATTCAATCACAGTTTACATAACTGTTGACGTGAGGTGTGCGGAAGTAGACCACCATCATGGCCACCGTACTATATGGCGTCATGAATACTAATTCTACTAAGTTCTTTACCTACACAGAATATGCAAGGTCTCTTTTGCGATAAAATGTCGTTAAATGGCTTTAAGACTAGTTGAAAACCGCTATCTTAATCAGTGGCATTTCTTATCCTCAATTCAAAGCCGCAGCTACTACCGCCAGGCTACAGTCATAAGGTCTAGTAGAATTTCTCTCAGTTTACATTAAGCCTGAAAGTGCACCTGCCGTTACTAGCAATCCTGCTCGCACGTCAGACATAATTAACCCTGACATACGTAAACGTAACACTCCCTAGTAGTATGATCGATTGGTTGGTTCCACATGTGGCCATAAACAGATTCTTAGTCGAAAATCTAAATATTATGATGACGTGAATCAATTGAACGCTCAATTGAAAACTGACTCTAAACCTGTAAACTGTAAAGTATTGTCCGTTTTGTAAAAAGAATGGGCATTCTGTCGATACCTGTTTTTTTAAACGACGAGTAGAATCTAAGATAAGTGAAAAAAAAAACCCTGCAATAATGTAATTTTTTTTGCTCAGAGTTTTTCCGGATATAATAATGTGATGCCTGTAGTATTCAGAATATGCGAGTTGATGTTTTAGTTGATTCTGGTTCAGATATATCCCTTATATCCGATTCTGTTTTAAGGCACTTTAGTTTATATAAGATTCCTACGTAACGTTATAAGCGAGGTATTGACAAGGTGCCGATAAAGGATGGTGACTCTATCAGTAAAACCGTATTTGTTACGCCCGAAGGCCATTACGAATATTTAAAGATGCCATATGGGCTCGCTAATCCACCTATTGTTTATGTGGGAATCATCTCTAAAACTGAAGCACCTGGTGGATACTGATAAAGTGCTTATTTATGTAGATGATGTACTGGTCATTTCCAATTCTATCAGTGATGGTTTGGAAACTATACGTAAGGTTTTAAAAAAAAAATGGTGACGTAGGATTTGGATTTTCAATTAACATTAAAAACTGTACGTTTTTGGACTGAACTTGAATACCTGGGCAGACTTTTTGGGCTTGGTCAGGTTAGGCCGAGTCCAAGTAAGGCTGAAGCTTTGGTTAGGACGGCTATCAACATGCTGCGAATAGAAGTGAACAATAAGGGTGCCCAATGGTTCAATCTTTTATGGAAAGTTTAAAAAGTTACTGGAATTGCTGACTGGTTGGTATGGGAAGAACGGCACGGTGAGTTGTGAAGACCGGAGGAGAACCGGAGACTTGTGAAGCGTTCATCAGTAGTGGTGAGTTTAGTAGCCCCGACATTGTGGCTATCCCGTACCCCGACATTGTGGTACTCGTATTGCACCCCGACATTGTGGTGCTCGCAGCCCTGACATTGTGGCTATCCCGTACCCCGACATTGTGGTACTCGTATTGCACCCCGACATTGTGGTGCTCGCAGCCCCGACATTGTGGCTATCTCGTACCCCGACATTGTGGTACTCGTATTGCACCCCGACATTGTGGTGCTCGCAGCCCCGACATTGTGGCTATCTCGTACCCCGACATTGTGGTACTCGTATTGCACCCCGACATTGTGGTGCTCGCAGCCCCGACATTGTGGCTATCTCGTACCCCGACATTGTGGTACTCGTATTGCACCCCGACATTGTGGTGCTCGCAGCCCCGACATTGCGGCTGCATCGCACCCCGACATTGTGGTGCTCGAGGCCCCGACATTGCGGCCTTCTCGCACCCCGACATTGCGGTGCTCGCGGCCCCGACATTGCGGTGCTCGCGGCCCCGACATTGCGGTGCTCGCGGCCCCGACATTGCGGCTGCATCGCACCCCGACATTGTGGTGCTCGAGGCCCCGACATTGCGGCCTTCTCGCACCCCGACATTGCGGTGCTCGCGGCCCCGACATTGCGGCTGTCTCGCACCCCGACATTGTGGTGCTCGAGGCCCCGACATTGCGGCCTTCTCGCACCCCGACATTGTGGTGCTCGAGGCCCCGACATTGCGGCTGCCTCGCACCCTGACATTGCGGCCTTCTCGCCCCCCGACATTGTGGTGCTCGAGGCCCCGACATTGCGGCTGCCTCGCACCCCGACATTGTGGCTGTCTCGCACCGCGACATTGTGGTGCTCGCAGCCCCAACATTGCGGCTGTCTCGCACCGCGACACTGTGGTGCTCGCAGCTCCGACATTGAGGCTGTCTCGCACTCCGACATTGTGGTGCTCGCAGCCCTAACATTGTGGCTGTCTCGCACTTCGACATTATGGTGCTCGTTGCCCTGACATCATGGAAGTACCGTTTTTTTTTAGTCTTTTTTGCCCGATGTTTTATTATTTCAGTAATGAATATCGTCTCAAACTCATGTATTATACTCAGTGATACAGCTTGCAAATTACTGCCTGATCTAATGGGATCACAAAAGGAAAAAGAAAATGCTTTCGAAATTATTCCTTTAACTACCATTCCAGGTGAAACTCTAACCGAAGTAAACCTGGGACATGGTGATTCTACTGTAGTGGACCAACCAAGCGAAGATCGGACAAGCTGTTAAGCTGACGAGGACGTTCAGCTGTCAGGAACGGCCGTCTTAGAGGATTTCCACCAAGGAGGCGGGAATATCGCATGATGACGTAACGATTGAAAGAGACGACAACACTCGCTCACTTTTTCGCGCGGGTGCTCGGATGCGACGGATTGCTAATTATTTTTGTTTTCTGATTTTTAAATGTTTTGTTTGATTTAATTCTAATATTGATTAAATAGTCGATTAGTGGAATAATATTATCTGTTTCGTGTTTAAAAATTAATTAATATGCTTCTGATCTCTAAGAATATATATATATATATATATATATATATATACTGGGTATATCAAGACTGCTACCGAAAACGAAGCCGGGTGGTAGTTTTGGTGACTTCAGACACATTGCAACAGAAAATGTTGAAAAAAGAGCGACGATTTTTTTATTATTATGTATCTTATGTCTCAGGATCGCGAACGCAGTGAAATACCAAGCTTTGTATTATAATTAATGGTATTTTTTAGTTTTGCTACTGTCCATGACCGATTGTGTCACTTGCCATCACGGGAATTGCATGCTCGTTTTGCCATTTATCGCAATAAAAAGCAAAAATCCTACATCCCTAGTTTTATACATTTGATGCAACGTGCATCATCTATGTACATTCAAGTCTGTGGTACCAGAACTTTCTACAACTAGTTTAAACGTTGAGTAATGCGATATTCCACCGCATCTATCTCCGGATCGACAACTGAATTTGCAACCTTGCTGAGGTAATTTCATTTGTCGTTTGACGTTTCTGATGCTGAAGCGATTTTCATACCTAGCGTATCGATTCTGATTGTTTAATGGGAATATGAATTGATGACCTAGAATACACAGTATAGAAGGAGTTCTACGAACTAACTTGAAATAACAAATAGCTTTGTTAAGGAGTTTTGTTTGGCTAGCGCAAGTTTTGGATACATAACGGCTAATAATTGAATTTAGTTTTCAAAGTACTAAAGTGCCTGTGGGCTTCGGTTAAAATTTATAAGTAATTATTATAGTATGCATCGATTAACGTCTGCTTGGCAAATTTTATGATATATATCAATAAAGCAATTTTTACCATAATATAATGTTACATAGAGTATGTCGAGATTGCTACTGAAAAGGAAGGCGGGCGGTAGTTTTAGTGCCTACTATGACAATGCTTATAAAAATTTCGCTAGGAAACATTTATTTATTTTTTGTTATTTTTGTCCATAGTTTTTGCTAAAATAATAATTTAAATCCTTGCGTAAGATACTATAGTATCTTTGAAAATAATAAAGTGCACACTATTTTTTTAGACAACACTTTGTATTTACTACCCAAACACAACGATTGTAAAAAATACCAAAACAATTAGTCGTTTTTTTGCAAATGGGAGAGAGGCTAAGCCTTTTGTATACGCCAAAGATTGTTAATTGAACCCGTAATTCATTTCACATAATAAATCTTGTTATACAATTTTATAAAACACTCTTACTATTAACGCTTAATCTAGACTTGTCTAATGGACACAGCTCACGAATATTTATAGTATTAAAAGTTTAAAAAATAAAGTTAGCAATTACAAAAACTATTCTATACACGTACGACGTGTGATTTAAATTAAAAAGTATCCATTAGAAGCTTTACATTGTAATCCCAAATAAATATTTGGCGAATTAAAATGTACATTTTATTTATTCGTAAGTGTTATTTTAATTCAATTACGTTTGGATTTTTATCGGTGCCATTGCTTTGGTTATTATGTTCTTGCAGCTGTGAGGTCATTTGATCAACATTCGTGACAAACATATGAGCAGTCAGTCAGCCAGACATCGACTCTGACTGACGGACTGCCCATAGAAAAATGACGTATAATATCGATTGTTAAATATTCAGATATTCTAAAAAGTGACATACATATATAATATTATAATCTATAGTTAGGTAATCCAATAATATCTAGTCAGGAATTTGTGCCCGATACGGCGATAGGCTCGCCCATTACCACACCATCGGTTGAACCTCTGCCTACCCCTTTGAGTAGAAAGGCGTGAGTTTAGAAAAAGTCTCTACATAAAAAACATTTTCTTCTAAAACACCATCGCTTTAATCTGGTGGTTTGTTAACTGTTCGTATTTAATTTTGCATTAAAATAACAGTCACTTAAAATTATTTCGTTAAAAGTACATTAGAGAATTAATAACACGTTCATTACTCACAGCCCTCGTATTTCATTATAATTTGATTTGCTGAAAATGATTTACGTCTTGTGTTTAAAGGAATATCACAAAGCTGGAATGCATTAAGGAAAATGCAATACAGTAAATACAGAGCTTACAAATGATGTTATTTGTTATTTTGGACGACCTAATATATCGCGACGAGCTCAATTAGTGTAAAAATAAACGTTGTGGCTGACATCTTTAGATTGTATTACGTGAGTAATGAAATTCAAAATCTAAGGCCGAAATATAATTATATTCTAGGGTTATAGTCTCATTTTGAGAAGACTTTTAGTTTATTTAGGTTATAAATAGTCATACAGCTTTGTGGTTTATTAATACTAAAATATATACTGAAACAAATTAATATTTATTTTTGTGATTGTAATAAATGAATGAGATAAATATTCATACATGTATACATCAACTCAAGCCACTTGTCCAGAAAGGTTTGGCAGAGATGCTTCCAGGGACCAGGACACAAACGTTTAGTCTGGTGTGTTTCAAGTTTCGACCAACGATATATTAATAAGGTCATTCATTGTTATGTTTATAGGGTACTAGCGGCCCGGCCCAGCTTCGCTCGGATACAATTAGATTTCTGTACAATAATGTGTACGTATTATACATATGAACCTTCCTCTTGAATCACTCTATCTATTAACAAAAACCGCATCAAAATCCGTTGCGTAGTTTTAAAGATTTAAGCATACAAAGGGACATAGGGACAGAGAAAGCGATTTTGTGTTATACTACGTAGTGATGCAGGTACTGCCTAGGAATTACTTTTTATGTCAAATATCTTGAATTGGTTCCGAATATTTCTACAGCAATGGGAGTCGAGTAATCTTAAGGAGCAATAAAAATTACTTGAAATTTCTATCGTAATGAATCCATAAATATATTACCTAAGAAAAAAAAAAGAAAACATATTAATTGACCATAAAAGAAGACGCACACACTCGCAAGACATACATTGTCATATCAAAATAAAAGAGAAAAAAATATATCTTTAAATAATGGAAAAGTTTGCGCGTCACATCTCTGTAATCCTTAGGTGACCACTCAGCATAATGTTGCACTGGGGCGCGAGCCACAATAAAACGCCTAATAATACCTATTTCCTCATAAATATTAACAATTAATAAGAAAGAAATCTATATAATTGTATAAACAAATCTGAGTACACCCAACAATCAAATACACAGACCTGACTTCACGCTTAAACATAGTCTTGAGTCATGGGTATCTGGAACTACGAGAGACTTTCAGTATCGCAAACACCTAGATAGATTAAGATTCATTCCTTGGTTTTTTTTTTATTTTAAACTTTTTCCAGTGTTGCAGTAAATAATTATTAATTGACTCTTGAATTATTACATCGTGCATTTAACTTCCTCAGTTTTTTTTAATCAGAATAATTCCTAAATATCTATACACTGTACAGAATCTCTAAATAACTGCAAAGCGCTACTCAAAAGAAGGAAATTTCCATTCAAAATGATATTCACAAGAAGTGCACAAACGCTACGTCATCACGCTCCCTTCCCTATTCATGTATTGTTTGAAATATTCCGCCTTATTTAATTCAGGCGCGGTAATTGATATCATTTCTTAGTCACTCGGACTTGGACATTGCAATTCAAAATTACCATTCTTTAAGAATAGGAATCTTACTTTCCCGAATTTTAGACCTAAGTATATTCATATTTTATTTGTAAGGCGAGGAAGTGGTAATATTCACATGATAGTACGATTAGTACCATTTAATTCTAGGTTAAGTGTTATCTAAGCAGTCTTTTGCTATCGGTAAGAGATGATTGACTGCTGTGATATTTATTGTTTATATTTCTTCTCTTCTTCTTCTTCTCTTCAGCCACAAGAAGCCACAGTTGATATTCTTACTAGAGTAAAATTTCAAAGTTAAAATGAAAATAGCTATTACTGTGTTACCACTCACTACTCACTCAATTATTGAACGGAGTTTAACATATAGCTCATACAAATCATTTTCATCTCTTGATAACATCTTTCAATGTCTGCTTTCATTAGTTTTTTTATACGTTTCAAAACAGATTAGGTACTCTTGACCTTACCCTTATCGCGGATATCAACTATCTGGTTCATTAGGTCGGCCTCTTCCTACATTTCCTTTCCAAAATGTAAAACAAAAACAGAGAGATGTTTCCATACATTTGTATCGCAAGACATCAGTTTCCGTGTGTTTCGCAGCCTTAACTGGAGCGCGGAAGATCCCGTCAAGTTATTCATGCTGACACAAACTAGCGACCACATCTTGGCACTGTTCCAGCAAAACTGTATTTTTCACAACAAATTTTATGGTACGATTCATAAAGCACCTTCATTTACACTGTAATCTACGGCTCTTGATGTTTTCTTACTTGGATGTTACATGGTAATGCATTGTGCCTTCCAGTTTCTTTAAGAAAAGAGGCTGTTGGGATAATAGGATTTGTATGGTTATTGCTGCAGTTATAAAGATTTCTACAACATTTCGGGCTTTTTAAGTAGGCTTACATATTGAATTGATTAATTGTTCAAGGGTGAATTGCGCATTTTGAATAATGCTATTTATAAATTTTCTATGGTTGCTTCGAGAATCCAGACTGCATTACTGACCTTTGAAGATAATAAATAAATAAAAATGAGGAGAAATAAGATGGAGGGATTATTGAATCATATACTGTATTTAAAGCCCATATACATACGTCCCACTGCAGGGCACGGGCCTCCTCTACAATCGAAAGTACGATTGAGAGTGGTCAGGCCATATAGTCCACCACGCTGGCCTAATGCGGGTTGGCGAACTTACATACCATAGAAATTCTTAAAAATCACTATGGTATGCAGGTTTCCTCATGATGTTTTCCTTCACCGTTTTAGTGCGTGGTAATAGACTATCGTTATAGGGTATCGTAATAGGGTTGGTGGACTATTTGAATCGTTTATCCGTGATAAATTATACTAAACATATTTATTTTATTTATTTAAATCTTTATTGTACACAAACATAAAATAAACCAATATACAAAAAAATAATCAAAAAAGTAAAAATGGCGTTCTTATCGCGCTATAGCATTGTCTTACCGACAACCAGGGGATGGCTTTAAAAGAAGGAATCATTCCTTCATAAAACAAGTATTGCATACCAAATTTGATTTCAATCAGTTATTGTATTCTGTTGTCAAAACACTACCTTCCCATACATCGTTTATTATTTTAGTGAAGGAAGGCTCTCAACCTTCGCTTTGAAGGCTATATTTAAACCTTGATTGATTGTCAGAAGATAAATCATTTCCTGTCGAACAAAATAATGCTTTGACGTGTCTTTAAAATATTGAGGCCCACTTCAATTATTCAGCGATAGTCGTTCATTTCCTGATTTATAGATAAGAAGAGTAAGCAGAAGTTTTATAAATGTATTTGAAATATATTTTAAAATGTAGGTGTGTTTAAATAAAATAAAACAGAACTTTAATTCAAGAGCTGATCATCAGGAAAATTGTCACATAAAATATACTGTTTTACTCATTGATATACAAAAAAAGTTTTTTTTTGTATATCAATGGTTTTACTTAACAAATTCTATAATAATTGGATTCTCCAGTAAATCAAACTGATATATTCATAATATATACACTAAGTCCAAGTTTATGTCGTCATTAAAAATCGATTGCTTACATAAAGGTACGATATTAATATGATGACGTAATTTAATTTCTTCTCGAGAAAAAAAAAAACAATATACGAGTGGAGACGAAAAATATTACAGAAACAAAACGACGATACGTTTTCGCCTAGATAAATCCCAACAAGGATATTCGATGAAAATATTATAACAAATCTGAAGCGCGGAGTTCTAGTTTTTGTGACATTTAGAGAAATACTTTTTCCGAGTGGATATGGAGCTGTCAACGAGCGGTCATTTGCAAAGGCGGCGGTATTTTTACACAAGAGTCGGGTTCACTGAAAATCGATCTCATCTTTGACTATTTCGTAATCTTAAACAAAGTTGCTATGGATATTTCTATGGCTAATGAACATCAGGCAACCCATAAACTTATTTTTAATTAAGTTTATTATCTTCCCAAACTTATTGAGTTATAGGTTTAGATAACCCAATCCGTTTATTTGTAGCCTTACGCCAGGCAACAAGGAAAAAGGAATTCTGAGTTTTTTTTATTAATACATTAATAGAATATACGCATAAAATTATGTCAATCAAGAAGATAGTTGATTAATGAAATCTTTATAGTTAAGATTAAACTAAGAAAAACAAATGTCTAGTCAAAACAAATATCAATAGTTCTTCTATTAGGGGTATTTACAAAAATGTTATTCCTCGAACCGCCTAAGCTCTATTCAGTAGCCACAATAGCTCTGTAATCATTTATATACTTTTTGTAAACAAGTTTATTGTAATTTTATTCGAACGGAGAATATTTTATTATCTTCACACAACATTTATAGTGAATAATTAAATCATTCGACTACAAATTATTTTACGAAAGAATAAAAGCGTGCTTTGGGTCCGGTCGGCATTTTTATGGTACCGTAAAAAGTTTGCCGGTTGTCTGCCAAGAACACTTAAATATTTTTTTGATTTTATCCACATTTCAACGAACTCGAACCGTTAGTACTACACTCGTGGGTATCAGAGCGGATTGTATGTTTCCAGGAACTCATTATTTTTGAGTAGTATCATTGTCATGTTATGGAATGAAGTTAACACTGGCAGAATTGCGGGGTGGTTATAACGCAAAAACCATAAAAATTAAGAACTGAGGTGAACTTTCTAGTTGTAATGACTACTTATCCATTGAAGCATGGGCGTAGCCATGGTGGGGCAGAGTGCGGCGCTTGGCCCACCCTGGCTCTGACATGTAAGATACTTAAGAGCGTATACACCTTGCGCGCAAAGTCAACTATAGGTATTTCTTCGTTAATTTCACGCACACATAAGCGACCAAAGCTGTGTGCGTAGAGCTGCCGCGTCGGCTCGCTATACAATCGGCTCAAACAACTTTGATCCGTGCGCTTCAAATATTCAATTGAAATGTAACTGTAATATAATATCATAAAAAGATTTTATTTGCATTATAAGTAGACAAATATTACTGTGCAAGCAAAGAATAATACAAATTTTGGATACAAATCATATTTTCGTTATTATTACATTGTTAAGTTGCATTCAAATCAGTGTTCAATCATTAGACACTACGGACGTTTTATTAATCATTTCGTGTTCGAACACATAAATAGTGTTAGGGGCCTTACAACCCCTTACAATTACGAAATATATTTAATTTTATATTACAATACATAAAATAATTTAGCCTCGGAATTACATTCCATTATATTACCTGAAACATAATTTATACTCACTACAAAATCATTGTAGGTAACAAAAATAATTAAATATTTTACTACCAAAGTACTAAGATGTGGTAATCGAATTCCGCGCGTGGCTATTTTTACTACGCGCGGCATAATCGACTGCAGCCAGGCCGGAGCGACGAGCGATACGTCCTCCCTCTAGAAGGCCTTGCGGCGGTCTGATTTGATCCACGTCGGACAGCGTGTTTTATAGTGGTTTTTAAAATATTTGTAGAAAACATGAAAACTAATTTTGTTGAAATATAAAAATGTTAATTTATTGATAAGATATTCTTCTATTGTAATATGCAATTGCTATAAAAAATTATGTACGATAAGTTGGTGAAAAAAAAAATGTTCTTGACGAGAGTTTCTGAATAATTTCGCATTGTTTAAATTTTTATTTTTCAGGAACTAAACACAAAAAGATTATTTTTCTCAACAAAATCCCTCCATGAGGGTCTTATTAGTCTGATAATATTTTTATTTTCATCTTATATTTAGTGGTTTCGGATATCTTAAGCTTCTAAATTGCCATTTAAAGCCTAAATAACGAAACTTGTGTTCAGTAATCCGTATAGTTCTCACAAATTATCCATCAATCTATAATGTTTTCCACCAAAATCCCTAGATGACAACCTTTTCTAAAATTAGTAATAATTATTTTTCCTTTAAATTGTTTATTGGTGGCTATTAACTCATTTGAAAAGTCCTGTTTTTAAGCCAAAAAGCGCGTGCAGGGTATAAACGCTCTTAACCAAACCCAAAAAAAAATTGTTAAAGTACTATCTATAGAAAGATATAAACCTCTAAATTGACTGGTTAACAAACTAGTATACGCCCAGAACCCAAACGGCTGAAGATAGAGGCACATTTTGAATGTATGATATCGAGGTGTAAGTAGGTGAGGAATAAGAAAGTGTTTTGGAAAATTCGAGTTATTAATACAAACACAGGGTGATATAGGGTGTAACATTATTGAATGAAAAAAATAAGGGGGGTAAGACCACGGATATAGTTTGCTAGTTACATATTATTTTAGACTGCTGCCCCACCCTGAGCCCATGGCTGGCTACACCCAGCGTTGATGCGATATTCAAAGTACGTTACGGACTTTGTAAGCAGTCAGTTGGTTTAAAATTACACTTATATTTAATGCTACAAATTTACCCAAAACTGAAATTTAATGTCTAGACTAAAAGCTATCTCCACCACATAACATTTTGGGACGGAAGCAAAATCAGCGAACGATAGCAACAATAAGAGCACCTTTGTATACCTGGTGCAGGCGTCAGTTTACCTATGTGTAACTTACACATTGACTATAGATTATTCCACATTAGTCATACAAAAATGGAAAATTTAAACGTGTCTTCTCACTATGGATGCGTTAATGAACGAATTAATCCTACTTCTTACCAATATTATAAAGACAAAAGATTGTGTTATTGTCACTTCTTCACGCTTGAACGGCTCGGCCAATTTCAATCTCATATTATAAAGGTAGCATAAAATCAAAATCATCCTAACATAGAATTAAAAAGTATTTTTGTAGCGATCCTTTTATATATTTATTCGTCAAAGAATGTGTCAATTCCATTCAAAATTTAAATTTAATATGCAAGAGCATTTTCCAGGTTTAAAAATGAGCGACTGTAATAAGATTCCGCGATGCAACGGTGTACGATATGACGCAACGTTTCCCGGTGACACAAATGCATACAGGAATATCGAATATTAGCAGGAAATATCATGTTTATAGTTCCGGTAAGTACATTTTATCTATCCGACATTCTTTGTATTGTTTGTTATTTCTTATATTGTATCGTTAAGACCAACAACGCTTCTAATTTTGTCGTCATCTAAGTAGTAAGTACTTAGCTTGGTGTTGTGGAAAAAAATCTGATTGAAAGCATCCTTTTTGTGTAATAACAAAAAAAAAAATCTATTGATGATTGAATGAGTTCGAAATGTTCAGATGTTACAATTTCCAATTATCCAGCCATTCGACCTGTATTTATAACAAATAACGGCCCGGGCCTGGTTCGTTCGAATCCAGATATTTTTTGAGTCCAGTTCACATAAAGACCATAATATTTCGCAAACTAAAAATCATTCAAACTTAACGTGACTGACGTGCTTTATACTGCTTTTTCCTACCCGAAACATTAAATCTTATCCTGGCCCATTTCATCCTGCCTCATGACTCCAAGCATGCAATCCTACACTCTACTCTTTCTATTCTATCCCACCGCTTTGAGTTTGAATGAGGAGCAAATATATTACAATTTCTTGCTCATTTCATGAGCACACTACACTTTTCCGAAATTAATAGTATGTGTTAATCCAAGCTGTCAGCTATTTCCATACCAAATTTCATCAAAAATGATTCAGCAGTTTGAGCGTGAAGAAATAAGAAACACACAAATCGCCTTTATTTTATTTTTAGGATTTGATTATCATCCATGCAACAAAAATCTAAAATAAATTTCGACACAAAAACTCGCGATTAACTTCCGTAACAGTTTATCTTCACGGATCAACACACGACCTTATTTATTGAAAACTTGTTTTTACCGGAGTTTCGGGGAAGCCGGGGTGTTTCTCACCCAATCCGGGCAATAAAATGTACCGTAAAACCTGTTGGCGGATCCTCCGGGTTGATAAAGTCAAGGGCAACCAAGGTTGAGGCCGCCATTATTCGTCCGACGAAACTTGGGTTTAAAAGCGCTCCTTTAATGAGATGGAATTTTGTTAATTAGTTTAAAACGAAGAAATAATTTGTTTCGGGGCTTCAGGTTGACAATAATTAAAAATTTAAGTTTATTGTTTTCAGCTGAGTGTAATTTGTTGCGGTGTTACGGTTATGGTTGTAGATCAATTAAGATTAAATGTTAAGAAGGCTGTGAATTCCGTTGTCGTGGGGTTGCCCCATCAATGCATTTTTTAATATTAGAAAATGGTGAGACGAGCATGTTAATCGCCTGAGGGTAAGCGATATGACCGCCCAAAGACAGGCGGACAAAGCTAAACAACACCATGACTTACTTACAAAGCTCAATATTATGTCGAGATGTTACTCTGGCTCAGTGTCCTTCAAATCAGAACACAACAGTGCATTTACGCTGCTGCGTGGTGGGAGAACATTACGGTGCTCTCTCATATAAGTGACCTACCATTTCTCAATAAGTATTTGCTTCGAATCTTATTGTGGGTAATTCCAATCATTTACTTATAGCATGTTGCGTATACAATACAATACACTACAATTTATTTTGGGGATGATGATACGTGTGCTTGATTTTTGATATTGTTAATATTTAGTTATTCAGATCCTCAGCCAAACCAAAACTATCTAGTTCTGTCAAGATAACTTTCTTTTGTTCTTTGTCATGGCTTGCAAATATTAGATAATATAATAGTGCATTTTATTTCTTGTAGTTTATTTGAAAGTTTTTAAGGTTAGAAGCGCGATTTTCAACATAAAAATACTTTGGCTTCTATCTTGTGTGGCGTCGTGAGAACATCAGCGTGAGCTGAGATACGGTAATTGAGTTTTCGATACTCGAGCGGTAGACAAATTTATAAAAGAATTTAATGGATACTTTGATCATTGATGGTTCTACTGCAGAAAATCTTAGCTTAAGCAGTCGGCTGAGATATAAAGTTAATCTCTTACCTACGAATATTGTACAAAAACGTTTAGCTGTAGCAATGTAAAAAACGAAATTATCCGCAAAACTGTCGCATCATATACACCATTTCCACACGGACATGAAGTACAATGATCATGAGTCTATTCCCATATCAACCAGAAATCCAAAGCAAATTCTATTTCATGGACGCAAATAAAATACCTTAACAAGGATTTTCTATCGTATCATTCTCAACAAAACGATTTTCAGACTTTGTATGCATTTATTCCTGGATTTATTTATTACTTTTAGTCATATATTTATTTGTAACAGTTGCCTAACATTGTGGTGTAAATCGTTTGATCCTGAGGTTTCCTGTAATAAATATCATGTGATTTTTCAGAAATTCAGATGCTCGAATTTGTCGCTAGCATGATTATATACCACCATATCTTAGGATGAAAGCTGTCTCGGTAAGCCACAGGTAGCCCCAGAGGCATTAGTACCTACATCTTCGGAGACACAGATGTGAGTATTCATGTATAGTGTGTATAAGTACATGTGTAATTTTTTTAGACATGTCTATTTCTCAAAATAATAATAATTATTATCTCAAAATAATAATTGCACATAAGCAAGACGTTTGCAGATTTGAAGAGCTTGGCTTTATATATTACTAGCGGCCCGGTCCGGCTTCATCCGGGTGTAGATTCTTTTTGAGTCCATTCCACTTTAGAAACTTAGGAATAATTTCGCCTGATAATTAATTTAAATATTTAAACTCAACGTTGAAGCTGTACTTTAAACTTCCCATCCAATTTCTTTGAGTTTGAGAGTATCGAATATATTTCAATTTCTTTCAATTTCTTTCACACTTGACATCCCACGGGAACACTACATTTAATCGGGATAAAAAGTAAACTATGTGTTAATACAAGCTATCAGCTAGCTCCATGCCAAATTTCATCAAAATTGGTCCAGCGGTTTGAGCGTGACGAGATAACAAACACACTAACTTTCGCATTTATAATATTAGTAAGATAAAATTTAAAGAGAACAGGGATCGCAGATGTTAAGGATTGTTGAACATTTACCAGTTTGTAATAATAAAAACATCATCACTAACATAATAACAAGACAAGACACGACAACGCTGCATTTTCTAATATAATAGCTTTCTAAAATAGAAAATAATACTGTTCTACCCCAAATACCGAGCACTAATAAACACAGCGTATACTGAAATTTTCGCGCTAAATACAAAAGCCACTAACTTGCACATGGTGGCTTGCAGGCTTGAATTCTCATTAGCGAGCCCACTCGACTTGTAGCGGTTCGTGTGATGTGTATTGGAAATTTCCCACTATACTGCAAAACGGCCTATAGGAGTAATTATTATTGAGTTCTTAACTACTTTCTGAATTATGTGCGAGTTTTCTAAAATAATTTATTTGTTGCTAACATTGCCAATTGCTATTAGTATGCTATAGTCGTGGTTTTTAAGTCTATTCGGCGTACTTAAAAGTTAAATCCTGGGGTATTATTATTATCTTATTTTAACTCGTTTTGAATTATAATACATTTAAATGGTGTTAATGTATTTAAACGACTTGCGTTAAATTTTATATACCCCATATGTTATTCATACGAGATATAGAAAATCGTGAACAATGGTTGCGCGGCGAGAAGATAAGCATTGTAAATCGGTGAATATTTTATCGTCGACTTTATTTTTATTCTACTCAATTGAAGCCACAAATCATTTAGGTACCTTAATATTTACCTAACAAAAATATAATAGTATACAAAAACTTCCACAGAAAATCCTAGCTCCCGACAAATAAATCATCAAAATTGCAAACACCATAAAAATTTGTTCAAATTACAAAGTGCAACGAACCCGCCTGATTTAACGTACACATTTACTGCTCAATAAAAATTTTCGCCCGTTTCCCACAATTAGGGGAGATCGTCGTGGCTAGGTAGCTTAACGTTACGATGCTTCGTGTAATTTGGTTGACTTAATTAATTTCCAGATCACTGTTTACTGCCAATTTTCTTGGTCGCGTTCCCGTGAACCTTGTTATTTGTTGAAATGTTTGTCACTTCGGTGTCTTCAGCGTAATTATTGTCTAGAATATTTGTGAATTCAACACGGTGCTGTGGAATTTGGGATTGTCGTAATTCTGTAAATGCTACGTGTTGTGGTGGATGTTTTGCATAACATTTAACTGTGTTTTAACTGCGGTAGTGACATGGTAATGATTATTACGTTTTGTTTTCAGGTATGCGTTTCATGTCTTATGCAATATATAGAGTTTAATATATTGGCACCGTTTCCAAAGAGCAACTTTAGTTGAAGAAAACAGTAAAATTTTATAATTTACAATTACGGCATCTGAAAACAGTACCTTACACTGGCAACGTTTTTTGGAGACTCGTAAAATGTTTCAACCTTTTTTTCTGTTATTTTTTTTTAATATTATGAGTCAACTCTAAAGCGGCGTAAAATCAAATAATGTAGAATATAAAATTAGTTTACCCTATGTCCAGGAGTGGGATTTATATGGACTATTGTAGGTAGATTGTAGAACTCATTTACAGATAAAATCATCTAAGATTTAAATATTACCAACATTATTGTTATGTAATGGTGCAAATTCAAGACTTTCGCATAACTAAATCTCTTTGAAGATCAAATAGGATTCTTTAGGAAGTTTAGGGGCAATGGCTCCTCTTAACAGCCGTAACACTAGATTCATTGCCATGAAACGACTTTATTTACGACATCTAATTGTCAACGATCCTTAGCGAAGTATCTGATGTATACATGTTGTGAATTAATGAATGTTTTTTAGTCAGTCTAGACTTAGTTCATCTTATATTAATCGTATTTTGTTTCTTTCATAGGATCTGAGATGTGGTTCTGAGTATAAAATAAATGCATTCAACAGTCACTCACAGTCCTAATCCGATAGCATAGTATATAATTATGTACTGTCGAAATAAGTACAAAAAAAGTACTTACTTCGACAGTACAGTATACTAGTCTCATTTCGTGACTAACAGAAACTACAGCAGACTCTCTGGCCTCAGAACATCCATCCCAAAACAAATAGTGTAATAAAATACAAAATTTTCATCAAGACGTTAAATAATTAACCACTAATGGACATTTCAAAATAATGTATTGAAAAACATTCATTAGAAATGTATTTTTTCGATGATGTTAAATAAATTCTGAATTATCATCGTAAGGCATTAATATATCAACATATTTTTACACTTTCATACTGATAAATTGAATTACGAAGACCAATGAACATTCATGCTATTTGTAATTTACAATAATGAAATAATTTTATTATCCACAAACTCTCTAGCATTTCATCACATGCATTAACTGAGTTCTTGTACATGCATATATTTACGATTTCCTGTATCGTCATGCCCCAAATGTCATGGTTCCAAACCCGCCATTGATTGTTCACACTTTTGGAATGTTACCAAAAAATCTTCGCTACAAATGGATACATTTTCTAACTTTCGTAATAAACTGTGCGATGTTACAGGGTACTTAGGAATAGTTTTGCGTTAAACTCCTATGTCGTTCTTTTATAGCTCTGACGAAGACGTTTGTGATGACGCTTTTATTACAATAGATGAGAATGAAATATATTTTTTTGGTGATGGTGGTACAAATCAAATTAATTTTGATTTATTTCACAGCCTTCGTGGTGCAGTCGGTTAGATGCCGGCTGTCTAACCAAAGGCTGCGGGTTTGATCCCCCAACCGAAATAAATATTTTTATTGGTCTGGGTGTATATGAGACCGATAAGTCTCTCTTAGTTTCTGATACCCAAGAAAGACTCGAACTTAATGTTGGCTCAGGACTATGTATTCGACTGTTGGGTGTATTTACTATTTATTTCATAGTTTCATGACTTCCGACACAATGCAACTTAAAATGTTGCAAAAAAAGTGACAGTTTTTTTTCATATATTTTCATTATGTTTGTAGTCACTAAAACTATCATCGGCTTCCTTTTCGGTAGCAGTCTTGATATAACCGATATAGATATTCTGACTAGAGCTTACGCATTTAGGTATGTTGGATTTAGCATGGAAAAATACCTTTAATTGTACATCCAGTGCATGTATCTATCATTGCCTTTCAATGAAATTGGTGTATTCAAGCCTAATTTTAGAAGTGAAAAATATACAATATTGACAACGATGATGATTACAGTCTATAGTAGATTGCACAAAGTTTATAGAAATAAAACATTTAATATACATACTTGATAATATGCAATTCAATTTAAGTGCATATTACCAACGATCGCCGGTCGCCGGCAATCTCATTCTGCGAACGGGATGCAAAACATAAAACTGTTTTTTGAGGTCGGTTTTATTGCCTTATTCGAGCCGAGCCATTAGTTTTGTACCTTTAACAACCTACACGAAGAATACACCATTTCTTACATTGAAATATATTACTACGTATAGAGAACCTATCTCATACAAATGTCTTGTTCGATTATGGTAAAAGTTGAAACTAAATCGCTGACGCGTGGAACAAATAATTAGACGTCTCTATGTAGGTACATTCGTATCGTCATAAACTTCGATCGTCCGAAGATTCGAACTTCGTTTCGGATTTTCAGAGTAAATGGGCCCCAGTATAACCATGCATCGCTAGACCGCTTTCAGGATGTATTTTTTTCGCGACCAAAGGGTCGAAAGCACTGTGAGTTTCATGGCGCTGACGCGTTTTTGACTGATTCGTGTGCGGTGCATGCAACGCACCGAGTGGAACACATTTTACACAAAGAGCGTCTTATCTAATGTAACATTGATTCGATGACTTCTTATTTCATAACTAAAAATTAAAATGATCTATATGTTATTTCTCCCTCACAAACGAGTCGTCTGCATCGTGTTTCCTCCTAAGTTTCGCTGAATATGTAGCACAAATACCATATTTCATTTTATAACCTAATTTCCTCATTTAGCATAGCATTTCAAGAGATTTACTAGGTTGCCCGTCCGTGCAAATACATATTTCCCATGGATCATAAAACTGATATAATGTTGTACTTTGACAACGGTATTTGTCAAAATGTTTTGTAAAGTAATAAAAACTTAATATGCTTTTCAAAATTGTGTATGTATATATAATGTATAATAATACAATATTATGGGAAGATTATATGCTTTATAATAACACAATAAAGCGCTGGGTAAATCTTCATCATCTATTTATTATTAAATTCAAAAGATGTACCTATGCTGTAAAATATACAAAATTATGCACAATGCATAATTTATTTCCTCATTAAATATTCACAATTATGCTTCACTAGCTGTCGGGCCCGGCTTCGCCCGGGTGCAGATAGTTTTTGAGTCCAATCCACATCAAGAACATATTATTTCGCGTGTCTACTAACTATATTTCCCGCGTGCCGTCGACTATATTTCCCTTCCGTAGGAGAGGACATCCCGTGCCAACAATTTGAATTTGAAAGAGTAGAAAATATGTATATTTGGTTTCCTGACTCATCCCACGGGAACACTACATTTTTCGGGATAAAAAGTAGCCTATGTGTTAATCCAGGGTGTCAGCTATCACTATACCAAATTTCATCAAAATCTGTTGAGCCGTTTTTTCATGAAAGAGTAACAAACATCCATACATACATACATACAAACTTTCACCTTTATAATATTAGTAAGGATTTATCGAAAGTTCTGCATCAAGCGCGCGATCATTCGTAATAATAACATTAATTGATTCACAGACATTCACGTATGTGTACCTGAGTATGAATATCAATGAGCCACATTATTTAATATTGAGAAAGAGAATTGATAAAAAATATGCTTTTTTTTATTTTATTTCATGCCACCAATGAGATAAGAACCATTCAGAACCTCCTAATCAAGAATCTGTATAAGCCCATATACATCCCACTGCAGGGCACGGGCCTCCTCTACAGTCGAGAATAGGATTGAGAGTGGTAAGGCCATATAGTCCACCACCCTGGCCTAATACGCGTTGGCAGACTTTCCATACAAATTATTAGAAATCCATTTCATAGAAATTATTACAAATCGCTATGATATGCAGGTTTCCTGGCTATGTTTTCCTTCACCGTTATAGTGCGTGGTGATTGACTATCAATACAAAATGGCACCTAAAAGTCAGAGGTATGCCCTGGGATTCGAACCCACGACCAACGTGAACATGTTGGCAGCCGCGTCTGGGCCGTTTACCAATATTAAGAATAAGAATATACGTAGGATATAATACTATCTAACGTAAATATATCAACAATGCAAATAGAACGCAGCTGTATTTCTGGCCTGAAACTACAATTTACATTTGTTTTCCAGACTGCTACTAGCACCCTTTTCACGGGCCATCGATAACTTTAAAACGCTTTACATTCCAACGGTCGTAGATGTTGTCAGCAATCTATTGTAAGAAAATAAAATCTATCTTAGTCAACGCGAAAATCAAAAACTTTTTATGAAAATTCCCGTAACAAAAGTTTTGACAGGGGATCTTGATTGTTGTCAAACTCAGAAGCGAGAAATTTAATAAAACTTCGTCCGGTATTTCATCAAGTAAAAAGGTAAATTGTCTTTCTATTTAGAAAAGGTCTAGTCATCCGGGGAAGTACTAAGCTGTTTGCCTGACCGTATTGTTTTTGTCTGTTTACTCTTAAATCAGTTGTTTTGTATAGGTAAACTAAGTCTTGGAATTGCAATTAAAGTTTATTTTTATCAAGAAATGTATTCATACCTTGATAATAGCATTTCAGAAACAAAGGATAGTCTATATAAAGTAGAATACAATCAATGGCGGCTTAAAATTATACAAAGGCGTTTCTTCTTATACTTATATTGGAGATAAGCAATGATTTTAAAAACTATATTTTTTTCCAGTTAGTACGACAAATTACCTATAATGCAGCATGTTAAAACTGACAGCAAAACCCTGCATGATTATCTGGGTCCTATGGTTTTACACCATAATTTTTGATGATCGATATAAGGTGGATATTAATATCGCTTGGAACCAATTTGTCTACTAATAGTATAGGATCCCGCCATACATCGACCTTCACCGAGATGTTTATTTGATGAAACCTATTTTATATGCAATTTAATATGTCAATAAATATATTGTATATGGGTTGCCTTGCAAATTTCAGTCCAGAATACGATTAATTAATTATTAAAAAAAAAAAATTTTTTACACATTTCACCTGTTTGATTATTAAACAAATTCTATACCAATCGAAAGTATGAAACCCATAGAATATGTAAACGTTAGGTTGCCTATTTTTTTCCGGTCACAACCCTCAGGTTGCCAGGTAACACAGAACACAGCATATACGAATCTATCGCTGTCCTTTTCATTCTCAAGAATAAATAGCATGCGCACCCTCTTTCTTTATGAGCGGACTTCGAACAGCTGCTATGCTGTGTCACTCGGAGCAATATTTCACTTTTCTAAATTCGACAACCGCAATTCGGGACTGATTTTTCGCAGGCAACCCTATACCACCGTGTTCATAATAAAATGATCTTTATTTTCATTTAATTTCCATTCAATAATCAGACCGGCGCAAAATGCTAGTAGCGATTTACCTGTTTATACCTGGCAACCTGAGGGTTGTGACCGGAAAAAAATAGGCAACCTAACGTTAACATATTCTATGGGTTTCATACTTTCGATTGGTATAGAATTTGTTTAATAATCAAACAGGTGAAATGTGTAAAAAAATATTTTTTTTTTTAATAATTAATTAATCGTATTCTGGACTGAAATTTGCAAGGCAACCCATATACAATATATTTATTGACATATTAAATTGCATATAAAATAGGTTTCATCCAATAAACATCTCGGTGAAGGTCGATGTATGGCGGGATCTTAGACTATAAAGGCTTCAGAATTCACATCTTATTCGTAACACAGTCCGCGAAATAATCAAAGTACCTTGTATGTTAATTAATTCCGTACTGCAGTATAACAAGTGATATAAATCTACCCTGTTATAATTCTACGGTCAAAATTTACATAATCCAAAGAAAATCTTGCAAATGAAGTCGTTATTGACTATTCCGCCAAACTGGGGCGTAATAGGAACTTTTTGTGTGGGTTTTTAATCGTCCCAAAAAGGTTTCTTTTGAACAAAATGTAAAGTCAGTTTGTGGAGCGAAATTTTTTAGACTGGAAAAAGGTCTGGATACTGTCTGTTTGTGTAAATATTTGAAATTTTAAACCCACATCAGATAGCCATTTGGCTTAAAAACCCTGCGTAAATTTTATCACTGGGGGATATAGATAGGGTAATATTGTCACGCCTGATTTTTTAAGGGACGAAGAATAAATGAAAAACCCCATTCACTTTCGTATTTTAAACTGTTATGAAGAAATTCTTGTGATATTGTATTACGTCAATATCTTGATTACATTAATATTGAGTCCATAAAATCAGTACAATTGCGATACAGTGCAAAATACAAAAATAATAAGTATGTATTATATATGTTGTATAGGTACATTGTTTTCAAATCAGTCTCGGAATTATGTATCTTACGTACAGATTTGAGGTTAGACTTTTATATCATAAACTCGTGCAACTCGAGTTGCGACGATTCATAAAATTAGTATCCGTCATATTTTCACCTGAATCCGCATCTGCATTGCACTTACTTTATAAGAGAAGATTATTTAAAGCACAATTTCCAAAGGGGCTTATTAACTTTAATAAGTACTAAAAAATAAAATATAACTAGCAAAGAGGTTTCCCTTGATGTTAAAGAATTAATTTCATACTTTTCAGTCCAAATATTGGCCCTTAGACCTATATACATATATACAAGTATAATCCAATAAGTAGACGCAATTAGATGATGAATAAAACAAATTGGGTACTCAATATTTCTTTGAAATTAACAATATTTGAAGCCACAACATGTTTTTCAGCCTCCCGTATATAAATTAGTCTGTATTTTTATAAATAACAACATAATCGTTTATTGAGAAGTCAAAGGTTGTTTTATAGATGCTACAATCTTTGATGTGTGTATTCGATTTTGGAAGTTAATTATCGTTCGCTTAAATAGTCATGGAAAATATCGACAGAAAACCTGAGTGCGAGTGAACCTTCTGTACATGTTTTCGCATTGTGGGCCATCCTTGTACTTAAACTAAACCGACAGCGAGACGTTTTTAACCTAGCATGGGAAAATTACTAGGCGGCATCTAATGTTGAGTACGATAGTATGCCGAAAGAGTGCTTATAGGCAACAGACATCTTATAAAATTATGCAGCTGTGCTCCGTGGCGCAGGTGGTTAGGCGCCGCCTGTGAAACGAGAGGCCGCGGGTTCCATCCTCGCACCGAGAGAAATGTTTGTGCGGCCTACAAATATTTCTTTCGCGTCTGGGTGTTTGTGAAACCAAAAAGTCTCGTAGTTCCTGATACCCACGACAGAAGACTCAATCTTAATGTGGGGCCAAGACTATGTATGTGACTGTTTGGTGTTATTTACTTATTTATTTATTTATAAGCTACGGGAGAAGGAACGGGGATTGTAGAAATGGTGTAGAAAACAGCTTGTTGAGGGAGTTAAAGATCTATCACTAATATCTGTGTTATTATAATTAGGTTTATATCCTGCAGTGCAAACATACACGCTGATAAATCAATGATAACATGACTCAACTTGTATCTGCATCAGCCCAAATACGGCCCACTGCAGGAACGGACCTCTTCTACAATCGAGAGTCCGGTTGAAAGGGGTTACTATATAACTCATGCAACTTACAAAATGTTTTACGGACACTCTGTATAAAATAAACTAAGGATTGTAAATTATCGCATCGACGTTATTAAAGTAGACTAATGTAGAGGTTTTACTTAGTAATGCTTATTACGTCTTTGGACGTGTTTTATGGCAGAAAGGGTTAACAACTTGTTGATGCAATATTTGATGTGTAATTAAATGGCTCGTTACTACTTTTTTTTAATTCAATGAACGGTGAGACGAGCATGCCATTCACGTATGATAAGCGATATGACCGCTCATGGACAGTAGCAAATCCAAACAACACCATGAATTACAAAGCAATGCTTGGCATTGCACACTGCACTGCGCTCGCCATCCTGAGACATAAGATGTTAAGTCTCAATATGTCCAGTAGTTACTCTGGCTGCAATGTGCTTCTGACTGAAACACAAGAGTGTATTTACACTGCTTTTTATAGGGAGAAATAGACGTTGCGGTGGTACCTACCCAGGCGGCCTCGCACATATGAGAGACCTAAGAAGAGTAGAAAAAACAGTAGACCAATTATTTTGATGTTGCTGTGTAGTTTATCTAGTTTTTAAATCGCAAACATGAAAAATTAATTATCTTAAACAGCGAGACGTTTCACCGTTTGCAAGCCATGTGACAAGTGCCTCAAAATAACTTGCTTTTAAGCAATAATGCCTTTGATCAGTGTTTCAAATTAAAGTTTCTTAATACAAATTACTGGCAAAATTCTTCAATTTTCACATGAAAACAACAGAACCTTAGATTAAAAATATGTCAATACCATAATGAAAACATTGCTAATACCCACTTTATTAAGAATAAGAGAAGGCCTTCAACATGTCCGAATATATTCCATTACGTATTTTACTAACTCATAATTCAGGGCTAATCTTAGCCAATAGACTGAGTAATAACCTACAAAAGCAGAGTGATAGTATTAAGACAGGATCACAATAGCGAAATTGATGCTCGTGTCCTTAATCTATTCTCCATCAGTCTAGACGACTACTAGACTTGCATAGTCACATTTTTGACGTCACATAATATCAGTTAACACTATAGAGAAAGTACTCACAACACCTCGAAACTATTTCGTATAAAATAGAAAAGTTTGTATTAAAACAAAAGTAATCTGAGCAACAAGAAAGAACGTTGAGTGTCAGACCAATTTGCCATTCAATATAACAATTGTTCTTAAAATGAATAGGATAATACTCCCCGATACGGATCAATAAGGAAGAGAGGTTTGGCGAGAATCCAACAGGCAAATAACTGACAAACGCATCCTACCGCAACCTACAGATATTTGGTAATACAAAACCGCATTATTCTGTCGGAGACATTATTTTAGTGGCTTTATTATTTAAAATTGTCGAATAGTCTATTAACAAGCTTACCGAGGCCGAAAAAGTTGATGTTATATCCCTTCTTAACGATGGTCCACTATGATGGCCCATCGTGTAGGGGGCCTAGTTTGCGTATAATGGCTTATGGCGCGCGCGATGGTCTTGGAACGGCGTCGGTGTCTCGGTTTTTACGGCGCACAAGGTAGTGGGTGACCACAACTTAATGTCGCTATTGTGTAGTTGTGTATTTATCGAAATAAAACTATTATTTACGGATTTTATCGCGGATTTAGTTTAATTTTTACATTTTTGACTTCCCGACGTTTCGATTACTTTACAGCCTTTGTGGTCACGGGGCGGACTAACCAAAATCCGTAAATAATAGTTTTATTTCAATGTGTAAAATTCAAGTAAATCTAAGAAACCTTTGTGTATCCACCATTCACATGGCTATTGATGGCCAATTCGCTGGTCCAGCGCTGGCCCATCGTGTAGAGGGGCTATTAGACAGACAGTCGCAGAACTCTAAAAATTTGCAACATTTCTATGAAGTCAGTATGCATCAACTCCATCTACATATAAGATAACGTTCAACGGAAGAAGATTAAGGCTTTAGAAAAGCCTGATAAATGTTGACGTATATACAGAAACTCAGCAATCTTCAAATACATTTCAACATAACAAATGACATCATGAATGTGCGTCAGTAAGAAACTAGGTTTGATAAATCGCTGCCACAATAACTTAAAACTTCGGGTCCCAATAACTTAAAATAGTTCAAGTTAAATTGTTTCAGTATCCAATTCGAGTAATGTAGTTTGAAATGATCAATTTATGGGGAGTTTCGAATGTGGCAGCTCTGTGGTCTTCCTCAATTTCATTACTCGTTGAAAATTGTCAGGCATTCTCGTGCAATTTGTGAAGATAGGTGCGATTACGAATATATAATTATATTATAAAAATATGGAATGTATTGAAAAAACCGTCACAGATAATAGGATTAAAAATATATAGGACCAAAACTCGGTGTGAATTAACGGCTTTGCTGTGTTCCATTTATTTAAATCAGTAAGATTCGTGCATATATGAGATTCAGAATTATATGTGAAAAAGCATAGAGAACACCTTGAACCGCTTGTATTAGCAAATGTTTTCATAAGCCATCCTAAATGCGTGAAACTACTAGACATAAAGATTCCAATGATTTATCGGCACAGTTAATAGGCCTCAATTTAGGCCCAACGTGAAAGTCAGTTGTCTTGTCAGCAAATGCTGACAAGTCTTTAGGAAGCCTTAATCTTAGATTTTATAGTAAAGTGCTAATATCCTTTGAATAATGCTCACAAATCGAAAAGCGGTTAAACAATAAATACAGCTTCGTGATTTCTCATAGTAATAAAATTTTGGAAACTATCCAATCATAGTCTTGGTGCATTTGAGATTGCTATAAAATATTTTAATCCTTTTATTTGTGTCATTCCACTATGCAATTATTTTTGTTAAGTACCTATAAAGCTTTCAAAGCGGACAGTTTTTTAAAATTGTCCTTTCTTGTATTTAAAACTTGTTTTAACAGTTATAAGAAGTAAGATTAAGCGTCTGAAGGCATTATGATATGAAACTTTAATATTGTAAGATGAAGCATGCACGTAGTTTTTGTGCGTGTATAGCTAATTAGGAATTTAATTAATTTGTTTAATTAAGGAGTCTGTGAACATGAGACTATAATTGGAAACTTTCATTTTAATAATAATGAGATTATCTTCGCAAAAATAATGAACCGCGACATTCTAAGTTATTAATAAAAATAAGTATCTTGCTTCGTAAATTACAACGTGTCACATTTAATGTTAGTAGCATTATTTTAAAGGTTTTGTGGTGGAGGATCATAAAGTTAGGTTTGAAATAAGAAGCTTGAAATAAGACGTGAGTTGAAACCTCGCACCGAGACAATTTATAGTATCTATTTTTGCATGTTACTGTTATTTTGTATTTATTATTTATTAGTATTATAACATAACAAAAGTGCACGCACCGAACATTTTTAAATACTATTTCTGATGCTTAATTTTTGTCCGCATTTGCTGCTAAATTCTTTGCGCGCATCAAAATTAATTTTGCAGAAATCTGGTAATAGGTCTCTCATATGTGAGAGCCCGCCTGGGTAGGTACCACTGCAATGTCTATCTCTGCCGTCAAACAGCAGTTAATTGCTTCCCGGTTTGAAGGACAGGTAGCCAGAGTAATTACCGGATATAATGAGAATTAGCATCTTATGTCTCAGGATGGCGAGCGCATTGGAATGCCAAGCATTGCTTACATTTTTATGGTACTGTCCACGAGCGGTGGCATCAGTTACCATCAGGCGAAAGTATCGTCTGCCAATCGCTGAAAAAAGAATCTCACTGATCCATGACAAAGGCAAGATAACATCAAATAAAATCATCCTTATTATGCATCACGAGCATTTTTCTCTAAACTTTACAATTCGTACCATGCATACTTTACCATGCACACAATCATAACCCAATCTGCTATTTCGCAAATAAGACGCCCGAATAAACAGTAGTACTATCTCGGTCGGATTGGTACACGCGATACTGTAATGGTGCGGTCGACCCGGGCTAGGATATCTGTAGCCCCGGGCTAACTGCGGAACAAGGTCAGGGGGGTTACTATGTAGTCCGACACGAGGACGAATGTTCGATTATGGCACGTAGCTACTGTACAAATATGCCTAAATTCTGTGCATAATATTAGAATTGTATCGTACGTCGTAATCTTAGACTAAGTCCGAAGTATACGATAGGTTTCATAGACAACAGTATTGATTTTTAGAATTGGAATACTTTTATCTCATAATTGTTGAAGTTCAACGTCCGAATATTCGAACTTCGGAGTATAGAGTAAGCCTTCATGCCGGCCGTCACTATGTGGTGTGTATAGTGCGACGAACCCTATATTGACTATTGTGATTCAAATACTATATCAGAAATTAGTAAGTATTTGTTTCTTTATCAGCCCAAATACGTCCCACTGCATGGCACGGGCCTCCTCTACAATCGACGGTACGATTGAGAGTGGTTAGGCCATATAGTCCACCACGCTGGCCTAATGCGGGTAAGGGGACTTACATACCATAGATTTTTTTATAAATCGCTACGGTATGCAGGTTTGCTCACGACGTTTTCCTTCGCCGTTTTAGTGCGTGGTGATACACACATGACTCCGAGAAGTCAGAGGTGTGCCCTGGGACTGGAACTTTTTATTTGTTTATGCGGTTGATAAAACTGTGATGCAATAATATGTTGTAGTAAGTAAAGGGTAATTTCGATCGACAAAATTAACCCTCCAGTTGATATAATTATATGGGTCTATTTAAAACTGGATAGATGCAGGATGCATCTGAAGCGCAACACAAAGAATACACTTTGTAAGTTGCATTAGACCGGCAAACAAGTAAACAACATAAATATTTACAACTTGTGGATCATAGAAGTGTTGTCAGCCCATCGAACTGGGAGCGGAACGGGAAGGAAAATGATGGAAGAGGTAAGGGGTATTAGACATCCAGCATTCTCATTCACCTAACAAAACTCGACAGAGAAGCTGTCGCTTCATGGGGAGTTCCTGTGAAATAGTGGTACTGCTCCAAACGTCCCTGCACATTCATGCTGTTACTCAGCAAATCTGCAAATAACTCACAAAATTTTCACTAAAACTTAATTTATCTCGGCGTACAGATTGAACCCGCGACAAATCTTTACGTAGCTAATTCTTAATTAAGCGACAAAGGCTGTCAAATTTAATATACTTTATAAATTAGAACAACAATGTTCAAAATTTTAGATAATTATTTCGCTCACAAACTAGCACAAAACTATGATTACGTAATAAAATTGTTAGCGCCATAATATTACCCGCATTTAACTTTTATAATAGGCCAATAGTCTTTCAGGGATCGGGCCGAACGTCGAACTTGTATGTTACAAACGAAATTATTTATATAAAATTTTTATTCAGTATAGGAAGGGATCAAAAGATATTTTTGTACAAATCGTATTCATATTTCGTACTATAACGAATAACAAATGAGTAATATGTATGTGCCATAAACGATTTGTATTCTGAAAAGTCCTCATGCTTTGGCTCTCAGTATATATTATAGATGATATTCCTTGTAGCGTACCAATAGAACAATGAGATTGCTATTATACTAGCCGTCATCTGTTCTATTCTGCACAAATACAATATGAAAGTATCTTTAATAACACACCACTGAACAGTTACTCAGTTACTATAGTCAGTTCTTTCCACAGTTCTTTCTTAGGCCTTCGTCAAAAAATCTCACTCCACCAACACATTTTCTTAAGAATAA
This sequence comes from Hyles euphorbiae, assembly GCA_023078785.2. Taxonomy (NCBI): domain Eukaryota; kingdom Metazoa; phylum Arthropoda; class Insecta; order Lepidoptera; family Sphingidae; genus Hyles; species Hyles euphorbiae. The sequence continues at coordinate 11,903,219 of CM041050.1, forward strand.
ACACTCGCACCTAATTTTTAACTTATCAAAAGGACGAAAAGTTAAATACAGACTTAACCGTGACATCAATAGGTAAGGCAATACACATCAATGGACTTATCACCCCTCACAAAACGTAAATAACACATTTCAAATAATATAATAAAATGAAGAAAAATATTTTGTCAAAATACAAGAAATAGTGATCCTTTGAATTGAGGATTCCAGCCGCCCATATCCCATTGGCTGAATGGAATCATTCGCACACAATATACGTCTCGCTGCGTTTGTGTCGAAATTTCTTTTGAATCAATTGAAAATAATATTTTCTTTAACGCGATTTTTTTAGACTTTCTTAGAAAATATTTTATCTCCCAATGTGTCTCGTGATTTCGTGACATTCGTTTATTGATGTGTATAATTAAATAACATGTAGGTATGAAAGATTTAAAGTCTCAATGGAGATATTCATGATTGCGATTTGATGAACCTTTGTACTGTACTCTTTGGATGAACATCTATTTCATAGGAATTCGATGGGAGCGACCTCCGCTTTGGTTGGTTTAGGTTAGTTTTTGCTGGAATTCCAATAATATGAGTGATATATTTTTTTCTTCTCCATTATATAAATTTTCAATTCCTAAAATACATCTTAAATATCTTAATAAAATAATTCATAGTCTAGAAACATCCAAACAAAACCCTTGACAAATAAAGTTGATCCACGCCGTTCATAGATGTCGCCAGGATCGCCGACGAGATCAGACGTTTCAACCGTCACAGTACACGATACGCTATCAATGCTGTTATGGTGATCGAACGTTTACAAGTCTAGACATTGAACAAATTTGGTGCTATCGTAACTGCTCCCACGCAAAACTTCGCCCAATTCATTCCCGTTGATATCGATTTGTTTCTGACGTTTTAAGTTGTTAACTTTTAGTTTGTAAAGCTGTAAGTTTGAAGCTACGGCATTCATTTTACGCGATTTTAACGAAAAATACAATTTGCTGCTGGGAATTTCGCATATTTAATATTCATAGATTTTTACACATACATGTACATACATACGTAAATATGATGATTTTTCCCCAAACGGTGTACGCAGAGGTCCTACCAGGACACTCAAGTTTTACCTTGAATGTTCTGGCCAAAGATGTAATAAGGGGTGGAGCTATCTCCATATTGGGTATGGTTCTGAGAAAAAAAAGAGAAAATTCTAATATCACTTTGCCCAACCCGGGATTCGAACCCGAAATCTCAGCTTTGTTATCGTACCGTAGTACAATTACTCCACCAAATTTCGTTTATGAGGTAAATGTTCAGAGAAGTTTCAGTTGTATTTAGCATAATGTGTATAAACTATAAAATATGTAAAATAAGTAGATATTCAAATCATGGCTGATTTCTATTTATTTATCGTTTGCCTTATTCATAGACAATTGTAAACCGATTTTAGTTGAATTCAGTTTGAGCGAAGAAGAAATATTCGATAACTCAAATAGGTCTTAAAACTGTTTATGAATCTGTATCAGCCCATATACGTCCGACCGCAGTACAAGGGCCTCCTCTACAATCGAGAGTACGATTGAGGGTGGTTAGGCCATATAGTCCACCACGCTGACCTAGTGCGAGTTGGCGGCTTTACATACCATAGTTTTTTTTTTAATTCGTTATAATATGCAAGTCTCTTCACGATGTTAAAGTTAAAGTGCGTGGTGATTGACTATCAATATACACATGACTTCGAAAAGTCGGATTTTTGCCCTGGGATTTGAACCCGCGACCACCATGAGCATGTTGGTGCGTACTTCTGTCTATGAATAATGCTGTAAAAGTCTAAAAATCTCTGCGTCTAGACGCAGCACAAGTCATATTATATACGCTGATCATGACATGTCATTATGATACGAAAATGAAAATTCATTCCACGTTCGCTATCGAGTCGTAGGCATCGACAATTCAATTATTAAACCTACTTCCGAACGTAGGTGTGCTCATATGAATTATTAGAAATATCGCAATAGATTCACATATACATTCATATCAGAAAAAAATACTTTTGCTAAGAGCTAATGGAAAATAAATTGTTAAGTTATAGGACTTTATTTAGAGTTACTAAAATTATGAAATATCAGTATTTGTTTTGATATTTGGCCGAACAAAAATTCTCGGTAACTTAAGTTTCTTCACGCAAATTTATTTTATCGACATTAAGGTGTACGATTGAACAAAAAATATTCAATCAACAGCAGTTATTTGATAATCAGTAATTAATTTGACGTTACAATATTTGAAATACTAGAGTATCTGTCTCAGTTGAAAATGTTGGACATCTTATTTCTAGGAACATAATTTCCGCTGTAAAATATTTCATTTTCGTTAATTACATGGTCCGTGTTTGATCATACGCCAATAAATTTTGAGAACAAAGCGAAAAGGCAGCTGTCAGCTGAAGTAAAATATAAATTTATTTTTGTGTGTATTGTCCGTACATATATTGATTCGTTGAATTAATTTACTATGATTACGGCTGAAAGGGGAGGCTTACGTTCAGTAGTGGACGTTCTTTGCCTGGAGAGAGCGAGAGAGATTACCTCATTACGAAGTATGTAATAAGGTTTCGGCCAATGTAGTTTAGATATGTACTCGTATGTATAGGTATATGTACATGTATATTTTTTCCGTTAAAATAACGTTGCAAAGCCTTTTTTTTTTCAATTTGACATTTTCTATCACATCCTGAGACTGAAATAAGATTTACGAAATAAAAATGACATTATTGATGTCCCTACCTACCCCTTCAAGACACAAATTTTGTATTACGAAAATTAAATAAATTAATATCCGACCGAATATTTCCGTTTTACAAAACTCGGTTTTTGGAATTGCCCAAACTTTATTTGGCACATCTTCGATAGCGTTCAATCAAATAAAAATATATCTATTGCTCCCTACTTATACGGAATCTTCAACGGGAATTCGGTTTGGGTGTTCCCTTTGGAGTGGCAATTTTCCTGGTTCAGCTTATTCGACAATAAGACACGATTTCGCGACGAGTGACCGAAAATCACATCGAGTTTATATCTTCATGCCAATTGATATTATTGGGTAAAAACAGATTTATTTTTTCATTTTATTATTTTTCAATACATTGTGAAGTTGGTGACAAAGGTACCACTTATAGGACTGGACGGGTAGAAAATAGGTTTTAGATATAAAAAGGTCATCTTCGTAGAACACTTTCTTAAAGTACGGCATTTACTCTACCATGCTGTCTAATGGGATATAAAATGTTCAGTTAGAGATTTTACTTATCTTTAAATTCTTGCGATGAATGCTTACGTACGCAGGTTGCCTCACGATGTTTACTTTCGTCTTTAAAAAAAGGGATAAAAATTAATAAAAAATCCTTATTTGGCACATCGCCATAATAAAATCTCAATTTTATCAAATTCTTATTGCCATGATTTAATAAGATCAATACTTACATTGTCAATCACTTAATTACCTAAATACTTTTCAATTCTCGTATTATGTTAACGATATACTCGGTCGTAATTTTAAAACACCATGCGTTTAATTATTTACTAAATCCATCTGGAGCAGTAATAAAATTGATAAAACTAAGCTAAAAAGTGAAAGCTAAGTAGTAAGATCCGAATACATGTTGATTTATTAAAACCAATATGAGGGTCGACGGTCATAATAGTGCGGGTGTCAATACTCTTTCTTGACTTAAATATTATGTTGCACGCATAAATGTACCTACTGGCTAAGCGGGCCGTGCGCTATTTTCAATGGCGTTTGATTATTCGGTCGTGAGAGCTGTTATTTTTTAATTCCGTTTATTTATTTATTTTGAAATGAAAATAATTTATTGAACCCATAAAATGTAACCATCTTTTAGATTCATAATTTTTTTATTGTATCACTAGATTCGGACAGCGGATTTTGCAATATAGATGAATGGGCTAGGAATTCTAGTGTTTTTTTTTCCAAAATTAACTTACAGTACACTGATTATTATCAATACTTGTTACAAATTAGTTAATATCAGAGCACTTCATTAATAATTGAGCACAGTACTATTTTTTTAGAAATCATTGCAGATAATATTATGCGTTTTATAGGGCTGAGTCAGAAGAACGAACCAGAACGAAGAAAAATCAAGCATTCTGAGCGCGGCACTAAAACTCAATAAATATTTTTATAACAACTTCGATATAAAAACTTTCCAACGTTTATAACTTAAAATTCGCACAATCGGATACCTTCCGATTAATTAAATGAGATAATTTTATGAAACGTAAAACATTTACACCAATGTAATTTTCATGCTAAACGAATTTCGTATTTTTATTATAGTCTCTGGGGCTCATTACAAATGTCCGCTGTTCTCGCCACCTAAGACAATGGTTTGAGTATTTTAACTCATTGTGTTGTTATTTTTATAGCAAATGTAATCTTTGAGCATTAACTGGGGTATTGTTAGAGTTTATCTACAATTTAAATTAATATTCAATTGTTCCGAGGTGTCATATTATAATTATTTTTTGTTTACTTCTAACATAAAACATAACTGCCTCCTGCAGCTGGTTGGACGCCCCGGCCTGTGAAACGTAAGGCCGCGGGTTCGAGCCCCGCACCGAGAGGAATATTTGTGAGCCCCACAAATATTTCTTTCGGATCTGGGTGTTTGTGAGACTGAAAAGTTTCTCGTAGTAGACCACGACACAAGACTCGATCTTAATGTGGCGCCAGGACTATGTACTGGTGGGTGTTATTTATAATTGAATAAAGCTCTTTTGAAAACTTTCTACATTTTTTTAAATCAGTACGGCAAAGCCACTACTGCATGCCTTATGGTAAGTGACGTGTTAATTGGCAAAATACCAGTATCTCTTGCCATTGGACCAGATTATAGCGGCTTACTCAACTGCTTCTTCTTGCTGCGGCGAAAAGACCCAGGCTAATAAAAAGTAACAGGATGATATATAATTATCAGTGATACGGAAAACTATAATTATTTGTAGTCGATTCCATACAACCTTATTCAGTACCAGAATATTGTCTTTTAAATAAATAAATAATAAATAAATAAATAACACCCAACAGTCACATAAATATTACAAATCAACACTATTACAACCTTACAACAGTAAAAGTTAATTTAGATGTCCACCACCGATAGTCAAACAATAGGTCAGCTACTACTATCAGAAACCACGTTGATTTATATAGGGCAGACGTCACAACTCCCTGGTGAGACAAAGCGTAATGTTACGCAGATTACATTATCACGACATTCAGATACATCGGAGCCAGTTGACTTGACCATAAACCGAAGTAGAAACTCGCTACAGCTCCGATGAACGAAGACTTTAATGCATTGTGTGTACGGAAGGGGTGCTTTTGGATTGGAAACGTATTTATTACGCTTATTTCTTATCTTGCACTTCTTAAAAAAAAGAATAAGTATACCCAATAATCACATACATAGTTCTGACCCCACATTAAGATTAGTTTATTCTTGGGCCTCCCAAACAATGATCCCGGTGCGGGAATCGCACTCGTAGCCTCTCGATTCACAGTCAGGTCTAACCAACTGCGCCACGTAGGTTTTCAAATCTTTATTGCTAGCTAGGTACCTACCGAAAAAAAATAATTTAATAGAGGATGCACAAGGTCGCTTGATGCAGGAAGCTTTTAATACTTAGCTGTGGAATTCATTACAAGAGGGTTTTGTAACAATAGACATACATGGCGAATTGATATATTTCAAACGTAAACGAAGTGTTTTCAACAGTTAACATTCACTGGATATCTGTATTATATTCCGAAGTAAACGGGTAAATATTTTTTGACTGTTTGCTCATTCTTAAAGAAACTTTGAAAAACAAATATTATCTAGCTCTAGCCGATCTTAGTCTCATGGCAGACTACAGAGCGTAGGTGTATAGTTAAATTGGAATTCCTTAGAGTTGAGTGCCCTGCACCAGTCTGGTACAGACTTCGGCATGCCTGCCACTTGTTGGAAATGGCTTGCCAATGAATCACCACGCTAACTTACACTTCACCGACGGATATTTTTGCCTTCTTGGAGATTTTCAATCTACCTTTTGATAGTTTATAATAGAAATTAAGTGAGTAATGGATTTAATGTAGGGTTTTATACGAAAGATGAAGCCCTTTACGCTTTAGTACCTTACTGTTACATATTTTTACAATGAATGTTCAAGCGTTAATATTTGGTTGTACTTACTGATCGTCACGGGTCAAGAACATTCTCAATACTAAAGGATACTCGGTTGGCATTTGTAATGTAATAAATAAAAAAATACCTTTTGATCGGGGCTACACGTGTTTTCTTTCTCAAGAGTCTGGCAAAAGAATATACAGGTCATATTAAGGTAAGTGATCACTGCCTTCAATGAGCATCTACAACGCTTGAAACATGGATGTGAATCCGGTCCATTAGTTCAGGATCATAATAGGAAGGAAAAGTGATGGGACGAGGAAGGAGTTTGGGAAATCCGCCAATCTCACTCACCGAACGAAACGCGACAGCTAACCTGTGATGTCGATTTGTTGTGAAACAGTGGTACCATTCCTAAAAAATCTGCCCATTTATGCTACGTCATGACTGATAACATTGTGGCTTTATTACTTCCTAAGTTACAATATCAAGATTGTCATAATTCTATTCATAAAAAAAACTACATTCATGATTCAAATCATTTAAATCCACCGGTCTGAGCATTTAGCAGATAAATACACATTAAAATGCCACAACACTTGTTCTCACAGTATTACCGGAGCTGAACGATGCCGAGCGTCGTGCTATTATGCCCTGTAAAATTTAATAAAACTTATCATATAAGGAAAAATAATTTTGTTATTAAAAAGGTAGAATATGGAAGTGGAATTTAATTAACCATTTTAGGAATGACATTACGAAATGGCTATAGTCTACTTGATGGTATATTTATAGTAGTACAAAATAAATTCGGTCGGTCACTAAAACGAAAGTGTATAGAAGATACAATAGTATTGAAGAAAAGTTAAAACCGCTACTAATGCAAAAAAATATTGGTAGATTAAATAACGGATTTAAATTTTATATGAGAATTAAAATAATGTGTATGAATTTGTTTATTCATTTTATTTTTAATTTAATTTTAAATTTTAACCTAAATATCCTCGTTATTCTAGAAACTATAGCAACAGGACTATTACGTACTGACTTCTACTATAAGACCACTTAAATTTAATACAGCGTGTATTGTGCACTAAGTTGTAAGCTTCGTATTATGTAACCATCTTCATGAACGCATATTGCTCAAGTTTCCCATGACTTAGTAAACTTCTGCGACCGAGGAGAATGGGACGTGTTCCGCAAATTCTATTCTAACGTATACAATATACATTATATAATCCATAGAGAATAAACTAGAAGTGATTGTAGTGGTATAGGAACTGTAGATTAGAATGTTTAGTATTGTACTGTATTTATTAGCAAACAATAACTAAATAGCTAGAGAGCAAATTGGAGTTTCGTGGATTTACACAAAGTAGACACAGCTCAGAATTTTCAGTTGCGTGGGTATTTTAAGGTAATTTTGCTCTCACGGTAAACGAAAACATCGAGAACGAAACATGAAAACGAACTCACCTAAAAGTTCTACTCAAGAATATTCTTATGTCCACCACCCAACCACATAACACAGGGCAGTTCAATAGACTAGAAGTAAACTCCTGAAACTAGGAGTAACCTCCCAAAGGGCTTGCAAATGCAAATTTTATGCACACTCCACTTTATTTTTAGGGTTTACATTTATTTATTCCAATATAATATTAATTTGTTTTATGTTTTTATCGGTCAATCAAAATCTTAGCTCGTATTTTTCTGGTTATTATCTTATGCAAATCTGAAATCTGTATCTGTATTTGCCCAAATACGCCCAAATTAATTTCACGGATTATTAGTATGGCCATGTTGTGAATATAATATACGAGTATTGTCAACAAGGAAATAATAATAAATAGTCATAACTTTAATCTACGCAATTATCTGGTAACATTTAAGCGTTTTTTTATTTTTTGATCATATTGTCGAGCCAATATAATTAGTATAAAGATAATAAAAAGGTCTTAATAACTAAAGGAGCACAATTATATTAGCCCTGTCGGCCATTCAAAATGGCGGAAATCGCAAGTGGACTCCGGCAGTTGAAAGGTTGTATCAGCCCATATATACGTCCCACTGCAGGGCACGGGCCTACTCTACAATCGACAGTATGATTGAGAGTGGTTAGGCCATATAGTCCACCACGCTGGCCTAGTGCGGGTTGGCGGACTTACATACCATAGAAATTCTTATGAATCGCTATGGTATGCAGGTTTCCTCACGATGTTTTCCTTCACCGTTTTAGTGCGTGGTGATTGACTATCAATACACACATGACTCCGAAAAGTCAGAGGTGTGCCCTGGGATTCGAACCCGCGACCACCGTGAACATATTGGCAGTCGCGTCTAGTCCGTTTACCAACAGGCCACCACGCACTTCAGTTGAAAGGTTAGTAGTCATTAATTGTTTTCATAAGGACCCTTTTCTAGGTACAAACTTTATAAAAGTCTGCTTTGGAAGAATAAAATAAATCCTTCAATAGAAATATTCTGATTGAATTTATGAAGGGTGCAAAAAGTACGCTTTCAAAGACATAACATTAGAGAGAGCGTGGCCTTCGAATTCTACGAGGAGTATTGTAACAAAATTAGTGAACCAAACTGTGATTTTAGTTAGATTCGGAAACAAAGAAACGAAATATTGATACATACCGCAGTATTCATTTTTGTATGTGTATCTTTTTTTTTATACTGGTTCGGTTTAATGACTGCACTGCTCCTGATAGTAAGCGTAAATGCCGTCGAGGCAATGTATCGAATGGCATCAGATGGCGGGCCCATGTCATTTGATACAATTAAGCCGGCCTGCTAATGTAAATTATTGATTTCGTTGACCCCACACTAAGCTCGAGTCTTGTGTCGTGGGTATCAGGAACTACGAGTGACTTTTCGGTCTCACAAACACCCAGACTCGAAACAAATGCTTGTGGTTCACACGAACAATTATCTTGATGCGGGGATCGTACCCCCGACCTCTCGTTTCACAGCCGGCGTCTAACGTATCCTCCTATAGTATCACATATTGCCCCATTTTAAGATTACTTTGCTAATATGATTAACATCTTCAACATTGTAGTGCTTTTGATAACTTGTTTAAAATACAAATTGTCACAATCTTACTGTACCCTTTGAAAAATACAGAAACCGAAACAAATAAAGGTTGACTAAGATTGTAGACCGGATTATGGCCTTAAACAGGTTGCTTCATATATTTTATTACTTAAGTTATTTCCTGCATGTGGATAAAGCTATAAACACTCTTTCAGTCTATCATTCTATAGTAAGGCAACTAAAGAAATCAACATTTCACGCAGATTATTATGAATAAGAACCAAAATATCTTAGCTGAGTTTATAACCCGATTTGTGCTCTAGGGTTTTTACTTTAGATAGATTTTAAATTGAAATGGATCTTGCCTGTGGATAGAGCAATACAAACCTTTTCAATCCACCCTCCAATAGCAAGTGAACTTATAAACATTTGACGACGGCAATTTCTATTTTTATTTTCCTTAATAAAAATCTAAGCTTAGCCACAGCAATACTCACTTTAAAATCGAATTTAAAACCACAATATTAATATTTAATACGTTGGTTTAGGGTTCTAATCCCGAGTCTAAATCGTGTGGCGAAGTCTAGACGCGTGCAGCCACGACCGCCAGCTCATATTGAACATGTGAGTGGATTATAAAAATATACTTTCACGTACTTGGGTTTAGAGGGAAATATTTCGAGAATTGTTGGTATAGGAATTCCTCATGTGCTAAGAATTTATTAAGGATAGGCTCTTCAGCACATTTGGAGTTAAAAAAGATACCGTGAAAATCGCGCTAAAATAAAATTAAATTTACTTATTTGATAGATTTCGTCTTAACTATAATAAAAAATATTATTTTCATTTTTAACTTTCTTTCATAATAAAAAGAAGTATTTTCACAATATTTTTGAGCTCCAGGTCAAATTTCAGTAACGACTGAGACTAAGACTGCTACCGCAAACAAATCAGGTTTTGTAGTTTACGTGACTATAAACACAATGCAAATACAAAAATACAGGTGAAGCTAATAAAAGCCTGTAAAAAGAAAAGATTTCATTGTGTTATGTACGCATCTCCTCAATATTATTTACATTGTTATCTTACTAATTAATTAGTCCTTAAGTTGTTTACGTACATTACTATTTTTAAAGTTCTCACATTATCAAAGTTACTAATCACTATTTACACTGTATTCAAGTTGTCATAAACACATTATTGTAATAGACTCATTAGCGTGTTGCCTTACCCCTACCCTGATAGTCCATAATAGTGTTTACATATCTCACATTGCTTAGTATAAAAGAGTAGTGAATAAGCATCGCAATAATAATACTAATTCCAATTCTAATTCACTTCCTAACTCTGATCACCTTCTTGTTCTAAGTCTCGTGGAACTCTATTTCTATATTCAATTATATTGTATTTTTAATATGTTTTCATTTATAATCAAGTTGTTGCTTGCTGCGTAACAATTTTGTTAGAAAAAAGATTGGGTATTAGCGCCTGATCTTTGGTGACTGTGGTGAGTCGAAGCGATATCTCTTCATCTTCGGAAATGCACGAGGTCTCGTGGGTATTTCTCATTGCAATGGATAATTGTGTGTTTCGCCGTCCAGACGAGTTATCAAAGCAGTTGTTGAATATTTGTATGCAGCTTCTCTCGTTGGTCTCGATGGTTCCGGTTGGACATCTCTTATAGATTTTGAGTATCACATAGATAATCATAACAAGTCCAATTGAGAAACCGATCCAAATGAAGGTAGATTGATTTCTTGTCGTGAATGGTTGTTTTTTGATTGTTGTCTGGAATCTGCTATTTTCTTGAGATCTTCTGAGTATCTTCTTAAATGAGAATGAATGTTTTGTAGCGCATATACCGGTATTTCATTTATGGTAATCGGCAATAAACTCTTTGATTCATGGTCTTCGGGTATTTCGAAACAATCTTCGTTTCTGCTTCTCTTGCATTGAAGGACAGTGTTTATTTCGTTTGTAACCACGTAAAGCTAGTTGTTTTTTCCCAATTGTTGAAATGTGTTGATGGTTGCGAGAAATGTAGTTGTCATACAATTCTTCGGCAGTGTCGTTGATTTACTTCTTAAGATGCTTAACTCATAGATTGGGCTTGTTGAAGACTCGTAGACCACGAGATCTTGGCAGGCCCTCTTCTTTGGTGCGAAGGTGGTACATCCATCTAGCGAAATCGTTGACACATAATATTGCCCACTAGGATTGGTGGCTAAATAAATATGCTCTGGGAGGATAGTGGTATTTAACGAGGAGTTAGGATGTTGGATGGGGACGGAATGCATGTGATAAAGTGTTAATGGGTTATTTTGGACTAAAGGAAATTCTAAAATATATACTAGTCTGTCACAATACACGTATGCTGGGAGGGAAGAAAAATCTAATAAATTATGAATATTTTCAATAGAAACTGATACTACGAATTGCTTGTTACTTCTTATTCTATTGGGTTTTAAGAGTTGTTCGTATAATCAATAATGTGTAATTATTGACGGATGTAAAATATTCGACTTGGCAAAGAGGATATAATACTCGTTAGGCATCATTAATTTCGTTTTCCAAACTTGTTACTAATTCTAACATTTGAAGTGGTATTGATGAAAAGTCTTCGCTAATTTCAACAGCTTTATTGATATATTCGTTCAAACAATTAATATTTTCGTTGATTATTTGTTCATCTAAAGAAATTTCGAAAATTGTTTTTTTTTTTTAATTTGTTATAGTTGAAGAGGTTATTTGGATTTGTTTCTGCATTTGTCATAGCGTTTTGCGTCTAATGCATCAGGTGTACCGATGAGCCATTTTAAGATAGAGCTAAGACCGTTTAACAATTCTCGCGACTACGAGTTTTTGCCTAAATACATGCTAAGTTCGAAGAGTCGATATTTAATTTTATTAAGCTTGATGTTCAGAAAAGTTTTGGTGGATTGGGCTATGGGAAATTCTATGAGTTGAGAAGAAATAGAATAAAATTGATCGGAAAGGCGAAGGTGGGATGAACAGTGGTTTTAACTCTTTGTATATAATAAATTTCCACGATTCGTCGGAAATTAGTATTATTCCCTCTTCTTTGAAAAATATTCCAGAATTAAAATGTAAAGGTTGAGTGATGTTTATATGGGCAGGGGCTCCTGTGGCTGCCCTGGAATGGCAAGAGTAGCTCTATTTAGAATTTTAGTTTGTATGAGTTTTTTAATAACAGTGTATATTTTGTAAAGAATTATGCATATTAATACTTTTATAATGGAACAAATTGTATAATTGTAGATATAATTTGGATCACTAAATATTTGGATAAGGGAGATGGTATTTTGTGGTATTTTCGTAGAGTTATGTGTAAGATAAGGGCGAAGTCGACTAGCATGCACAGTCGGACTTTAACCAGACTTCTCAATTAAATAGTTTTCGTTAAACCCAACTCTAATTATTTCGTAGGGTCCATCCCATTTAGAGTCAAAATTATTTGGAGTAGGAACTTCTAACATTACTTTTTCTCCAATTGAACAATCTGCTATGTTCTTGATATGAGCATCATATCTTTCTTTAGCTTTTTCTTTCATGTGTGCGACTTTTCGTAATGCAGAGTACCTGGCTATTCTGAGGCGTTCGTTTAAATCTTTAAGATAATCGCAAGCGGTGTATTTGGTGATATTCTTAATGGAATAAAAAAGACGTGGTTTATAACGGAAAAGTAGATCATGTGGTGTATAACCAGTCGAATTATTCATCGATGTGTTATGGCAAATGATGGCGAATGGAACGATTTTGTCCCAATTTTTAAGACGACGACTGTGATATATACGAATATGATCACGTAGGGTCGCATGGAGTCTCTCAAGCATGCCATTAGTTTGTGGATGATATTCAGTATTGAAAGTTTGACTAGAGCCTAAGAATTTTACGAATTGTTTCATCAAACCGTTTATAAATTCTTTTCCCTGGGTAGAATGAAACCGTTTTCGTACTCCAAAATGTTGCAAAAAAAAAAATAATAATAATTGGGTCGCGACTGTTGTAGTTTCTTTATTTTTAATGGCATAAGCTTGGACATATCTGGTCAATTGGTCTTGCAAGGCCAATATGTATTTATTATCATTATCGCTAACTTCGGAATATGAGACTGAATCTATTGATACTCTTTCAAATGGTTCGGTCGATTGAGAAGTGACGACCATGGGGGCATGAAAAGACTTTCTCTGGATTTTGTTTCTTTGACTAACAACATATGATTAGATATTGTTTTTAATATCATTTGTCATTCCCTTCCAATAATACTCTTCGCGGATCTTTTTTGTTGTTTCTGCGATACCACAATATCCAGAAAGTAGTTCGTCGTGATATATTTTCATTATATGAGAAATTTCATCTGGTTTTGGATCTTGGTTTTGGCATATGATAATGTCGCGATCGTACATTTCAGCTAAGTAAGCGCTTATTTTTTATTGATCATCGCCTTTAAGTTTACAGATTTGGTCATGTTTAAGATTTGGAACATACAGTTCTTCGACCTAAATGTTCTTGTAAACAAGTTAAAAGAGATTTAAAATAACTTTCTGAGTCCCACGGGTCAAAGTATGAAGGTCTAGTACAGCAAAAAAGGAAGTTTTGGTGGAAATTAGAAAAGAAAAGATCTACATCGTAAAGAATCTTTTGTTTGTTAGTAGTATACGGTTCAGTTTGAGAGCATGATTCTAATGCTTCGTTAAAAGTATCACATATCCCTGGGTGTTCACATGAAATTGGTAAAAATATGTTCTTATGTCTGGGATCTAAAAGTCTATCTGGTGTCATTTTAAGCTTTGAAGAATCGTACGATCGTTCTTGCGAGAGAAAATGTTCGTAATTGGATTGTAGGTAGTCATTTGGGCTATCTGAATTTGAACTTAAATTAATAATATTGGAATTCATGATTGGTGAACGAGACAATGCGTTAGCATTTGTATTAGATTTCCTTCCTTTATAGATAATTTCATAATCATATTCTTCTAATTTTAACCTCCATCGAACGAATCGGCTACCAGGATCTTTGATGGAAAATAACCAAGTAAGAGGTTTATGATCTGTGACAATCTTAAATTTCCTTCCGAATAAATATAGGCGGAAATGTTTTACTGCCCACACGATTGCTAACAGCTCGCATTTTATTGTTGAGTAATTAGTCGCGGGTTTGTTAAGCGTACGGGATGCGTATGCGACGGGTAAATCTTGTTCGATTTCACCTTGAGATAATATAGCTCCGATGGCGTAAATAGAAGCATCAGTAGTGAGAACGAATTTTTTGCTAAAATCTGGGTATTGAAAAAGGGGAGTCGAAGTACAGATTTCTTTACAGACTTCTAAGAATGATCCTTGTATGATTTTGGGATTTGAAATTCTCGAACGGCTTTGACTTTGCCTGAGTTAGGTTTTACTCCTCCTTTTGATATTATTGGACCTAATGCTGTATGCTACTTTCTTTCTTAGGAATTCACATTTATCAGGTTGTATTTTAAGTCTATACTTCTTCAGAAATAAATAAATATCATAAATAATTTTGTAAGTTTTGTTTCGTGTTCTATAAGACTAGATGCGAATACAGCAATGTTGTCTAGATATACAAAACACCTTGTTATTCATAAAGGACGCTATCCATAGCGCGTTGAAAGGTGGCTGCTGCGTTTTTTAAATCGAAAGGCATTCTTAAAAATTCAAAGTGTTCATATTGCGTTTTAAATGGCGTTTTAAGTATATCTTAAGGTTCTAATTCTATCTGATGGTAACCGGATGCAAGATCTAACTTTGTAAAGTAAATTAAGTGACCAAGTTTGTCTAATATATCAGTGATGTTAGGTAAAGGGTAACTATCTCCTACGGTGATATCATTTAGTTTACGATAGTCTAAGACTACTCTCCATTTTTTTGTTTTCCCGAGGCGTCTAGTTTCTTAGGTACTACCCAAATCGGGCTGCTCCATGGTGAAATACTAGGGCGTGTAATATGTTGTTGTAATATTTTGTCGATTTGTGTTTTAACTTCTTGTTGGTGTAAGTAAGGAAATCTGTATGTTTTTGTGTTAATTGGTGTATCGGATGGAAATGAGGTTTTCGTATGATTATTAGTAAATGTGAGTGGTTTTGCCTTCGGTGTAGAATATGTCTGAAAATTCATGTATTATTTTATCAATAAATTCGCGTTCTTCTTTGTTTAGATGATCTTATAGTACATATAAGACTACTAATTTTATCGCTTGATTTTTTTTACGGGATGAATTTATTTAATTTATTTGGAAATGAGTTGAATTGGCATGTTCGTTAAGTGTCAGCGTGAACTACTGGCATGGACATGTACGTATCTTTATCACTGAAATTAACGCAAGTTATAAGGAATTTGTTATCTTTAATGTTTACAATGGCATTAGGAATTGTAATCTTTCGATATTCATTGTTTCTCGACAATAGCGGATCTGTTTGTTATGTCATTAGTGAAACAAGATATTACGGTTTCCGACTGCCGATTCACTAACTGTTTGCTATTCTCAGATTGTTTGACATAGTCGTCGAGGAAGAAAAGTTTATAGGTGTGATTACGGACTCGCATGGTTTTAGATTGTACATATATACAGACATTGAATTTAGACATGAAATCGTTATCCAATATTCCGTCTGAAGTGATGTTGAGATATGCAACGTAGAAATTATGTTTAGGGAATAGGTTTAGATGTAATTTACGAGTTCCGTACGTTTGGATTGTTGAGTTAGAATTAGAAAACACCTATGATAGACTTTATTTGTGGGGTCAATTTAGTTATTTCCGATTTTTTTCTTATTGATTACGGAAATAGCTGCACCTGTATCAATTAAAAAGATTACAGGTTGCCCAATTTCCAATGAAGTAGATTTTCTGGAGGAACATTGAGCGATGTGATTTTGTACGTTTCGGATTCAGAATTCGAATTTTTGGATTTAGATTTTGAATTGAGTTTGCGTTTTGCAGATTTTGAATGAAATTAAGATAGATAAATGAAATTATGAAATTAAGATCAGTAGGGATTTGAATGCTATCTGTTTTTGTGCCAACATCACAACATTGTCTCCGATAAACTGAGTGTATTTGGGTGCTAGCATCAGACTTAGCATTTGAATCATAGGAAGCGACCATTTGTCCCTAATGGACTGGTTTTAATATGTCGCTGTATGTGTTACTGTGACTAAGAGGGCTGGTTTTCTCATTTGTAGGTCCTCTAGGTGCAGGTCTAAGCGGTGGATCACAGGATTCGTTGAGCAATAGGTTGAAGCGGTTTCCGGAGACGTGCTTAAGTCTTCGGCCGCTTGTGAGTTTTAATTATTAACTCGTGATGAGGTTTGTTGGTGCATAGAGGGTTTAGGTTGAGGATTAGATTGCCGTGGTATATTTTTTATACTATTTTTATATGCTCTTTCACGACATTCTGATGTAATATGACCGGTTTTTTTACAATAGTTATTTATTTTATTTGGTTAGGCCACTGGAGGTTGATTAAAAGTTGGTTTTCTTTGGAGGTGGACTACTACGGAGGAGTTTGTATTATTTTGGTACAGCCTTTGCCTGGCAGAATTCATATTCCTAATTTTTTCTTCTTGTATGACAAAGTTTCCAGCGTCGGACAACTGCTTGAAACCGTTTACGCGGAGCATCGTGCCGAAATCCGAGTGGAGACGTCGTAGCTTTCCTACCTTCGAGTGTGAGGTCGTGAATCTCTGTCGCGAGCTTTTCTAAAATTTTGCTTCTACAGAGATCGACCCTAAGACAGTACTCTATAATGGATTCGAAAGGTTTCTGGAACATAGACTACAGTCTATACAGTTCCAGATAAAGGTGAGCTAACGTTTTTGTTCGGGAGAACTTTTGTATAAGAAAAGTTTTTAAGTCTGCTCATGATGAAAATTGCTTTGGAATGAATGTCAGAAGATCCGGGCCAGCAGCATTGTGTAAAATTGTACGATTCTTAATTTTGATATGAGAATAACTTACGTAATAACTTTATACAGAAGGTCCCTTAAGCAAGGACTAAATAAATTAACCGACTACTTTTTGCGGTAGAAGAACTGAACTGCGAGACTTGGTATTTTTTTACAGGATGTTTTTGATGGGATAAGTTTTAATATTGTGTTTAAATCAATGATTGAGCCAATTCCTACTCCCGATTTGCAATCTGTTTTGGACATGATAATAGTTTATTAATTATCACACGATATACGAATTACACGATAAATCGTAAAATTACTCGGTTTTATAGAGATAGGATTTAGGATATAGAGGATTGAGACGATACGGTAAAATAAGAAGATAGAGCAAATCAATTTAAGCCACTTACCACAGTAGCACAGTAAATGTGTGGATAGACATCGGTTCGGCAGGGAAATTAAAACCCTTCAGGTACCGCACTGCTTGTTCGCGAATCACGATGTTCACAACCTATTAAACATTATTATATTTGACTCATTAGTCGCCTTACCCCCACCCTAATAGTCCCTTATAGTGTTTACATATCTCACATTGCTTAGTATATAAGAGCAGTGCATAAGCATCACAATACTAATTCTAATCCCAATTCTAATTCACGTCCTAACTCTGTTCACATTCTAGTTCTCGTGTAATTCTATTTCTATATTAAATTGTAAACTATGTTTAATAAAGTTTTTTTATAATCAAGTTGTCACTTACTGCGTAACAAATGTTTGTTTCGATTGCATTGAATAGACTCTGAAACTGAATCGATTTGATAATCTTTTAATTACGATCCCACATTATCCCTGATTAACATATTAGGCGATAGAATATTTTCAAAAAAGTGTATCTGCACTCGTGTGGGGCCGGGCTGGGCCGCTAGTATGTAATAATTTCTTAACAGCTCTGTATCAGTCCATATACGTCCCACTGCAGGGCACGGGCCTACTCTACAATCAAGAGTACGATTCAGAGTGGTTAGGCCATATATAATCCACCAAGCTGGCTTAGTGCGGGTTGACAGACTTACATACCATAGAAATTCTTATAAATTGCTATGGTATGCAGGTTTCCTCGCGGTGTTTTCCTTCAACGTCTTAGTTTGATTAGTGATTTATACACACATCTAAACAGTTCAGTGCAGTGTAAAACTCCTGTTTATGGGCAAGCCTAACATTTATCATCACAGTACATCTCGTCATTCTGGCTAATTAAAATATACTTAATTTTTCGGTACAGTCATGTCTCACGCGTTGAATGAAGGATTATTGATAATCGTAATAAGAGGAAACAGGGTATAAAAAAATCATCACTGATACGACACATTTAATAATTTCATCTAAAGAATTATATATTTAATACATTTTTTATTCACAGTACAAAAATAATTGTACATTTTTCGTTAGCCTCTCGTTTGTCCATAATTTACAATTATACAATACATCGACGCATATCTTAATTTAAACGGGTACTAATATTACACTCTTAGAATAATTATAAAATGGTTTAATACTTTTTATACAAAAATCTCTACAATTTAAAATAAGTCGTTATTTTTTCCAATTTAATATTAATTTCTCTTACATAAGCGATTATGAATTAAGCGCAATGAGCGTATATCGACATCAATAGTATTTTAGTAGTAGCTGAATTTGTAATATTCTAGCCAAATATTAAGATTTAAAATCTCTGGTTTAAGCGTTTTAAAATCTCTCAATAGAAGTAAAATTAAAGTATGTTAAGCATTTTCTACATACTTTTTAGACATTGTTTACATTATCTAAAACATGCAATAGAATAAATATGATTTAATATGTTAAATTTTTCTGGAAGACATAGTATTAACCGCGTTAACTGCATTGTAAGCTGTGTTTTACAAATAAATCTTGCCAATCGTATTAGAAATGAGTCGCTATTATCACGCAACAATTTAAAATTTACCTCAGCAAGAATTTTTACATTCCAACATTGTTATATTCCATGTTTGCTAAAGCGCTTGATTTATGTAATCTTTGGTATTCAAAGCTAAATTTAAAGGGTAGATAGCTAGCGAACTATTAGAGAATATTATACAAAATATTGATTGAGAGTCCAAAATCTTCTAGTAATATTAACATCACTGGGACATTATCAAAACTTTTGTTTTGATTAAACTGGAGTTTATAATACAATAAAGCTACATGTGACTGTCAATAGCCTCTGCCTGCCTCCTTTGAATGAAGGCGTGAGTGTACTTGTATGTAGAACTTAAAATTAATAATACATTGATTACAAAACTAATACTAAGTACTGATTTTTAACATAAATGCGCAGTTCAAACATTTTGATTGTTGGACTAGATTTCAATTGTTATAAAATGACAACTTAATAACTATGATTATATTGTATGTATACGAGTTTTGTACGTCATAAACTATTCATAAAAATACAGATCTATACTCATCAAAATAATGCCAATAATTGTACTGAATAACTTATAGTTTCATATAATTATTCTCACTTATTTTGACACTTTCTTCAAGTCGTAATATTGACTTAGACCAATGGCTCAAACACGAAATTTTTTACGTAAAGTTTCCTGATCCTCTATACTAGTAAAATTATTATGCTACGAATTTTCATAGAAATCTTACAATGTTATCCCGAAGTTGCCTGTTTTGTTTACAATAACCATTCGTGATAGAGGTACAGTTAATCCTAATGCAAAATATACTGCCTTCCGTTTTATATACATACATATCGTGCAAAGTCCTTATAATGCATAAAAGGTCTGTATCAGTTGTTTGATGACACATCATATGCTTTGAAACAACTGCATACTGTGCCAACCCTACACGTACAATGACAGTAATGGCCGGCATCGTCACCCAATAGAGTGTTCGAGAATCTCTGACGTCACAATAAACTTGAATGAGTCCAATAGGGTTGTGCGGCGTGTCGACACGCAGGAGTTGACGTTAAAGCATCACGTCCCTTGCTGGCTCACGGATCACTCTCTGTCAGTCTTTTGTCGACACTAGCACAAGGATTTGAGTGCGACGTGGCTCTTTTTGGGGCCGAGACACACTGCTACTGCGGGTGCGGTTCAGTATCTGAAATAACAACTAACAATTATCTGGATATTTTTTTAATTTCTGTCTCGATGTTCAATGTGCTGCACCTAAGAAAAGGAAACAAGTACAGAAAGTGTATCAATTAGTGATAGTCGGTTAACTGCCTTAGTATAAAAATAAGGGAGGTATTATAATTAACTAACGAACCTTTTGGTTTCGGCTAGGATTGGTTTTGTTAGTAAGCAAAACAGATTATTTTCAAGTACTCAGGCGGACTAGCTATGTTCAGTGATAAATGGTGTTTATGTTTCTTCCATTTAAATCCGAATATTATGTCATTTGATTAACGATTTTACTCTACAATTGCACTTAAGGAGCAACTGTTGCTGAAAGTGAAAATTCAGCTGCATTCTTCGCAGAACACATGCGTTTAAATTTTTTATTTAGAAATATAGCGATTAGGGCCCACTCCGAAAGAAAAACTATATAACCTATATAAAGTAATACTGGGATCCTCCCTTCCTAAGCTAAGCGATAATAATACTCAACACACTACAATAAAATTCAAATTACCGTAGCAACAGAATGCGATCGCTTGGCGTGCGTGGAACTGAGTAGGTCCGAATTCGCTGTCGAGTCAGATCTGGAGCGAAGAGTGCCGCGCCCGTGTCGCTTGCGCCGGAGCGCGCAACACCAAAACCACTTAAATGGAGTCACTCGTCTGAAAACATTGATATATATGTTAGACATACACTCTTGTACAACTAAAAACGAAGAAAAACTTGCAAATGCTATATAAAGTTACTGGATGCAAACTGATTTTAAGAAGCTACCCTATAATATTTTGATGAATTTTATATTCAATTTATACAGATATTTTATTGTGGATGATGATAATAAAGAAAGGAAGCTCTTTTCCACTATTGTGAATTGTGATAGAAGATTGGCTTTAATAAAAGGCGATTGTAGGCAAATGATCCGTCAATAAATCCAAATCATACGATCCATTATTGAGTTTTATTTTACAATAGAAGGCAAGTCTCCTTCACTTGTTTTCTATTAACCAATGATGATAAAATATATATTATAATAAAAGTTTATTAAATTTAATTTATTTTTTCTTATTTTAATTTTATAAATGTATTCTTAATCCTGCCACATGCAAATAAGATTATGGAATATATTGGCACGGACCTCCTTTACAATAGAGAGTAGGTACGATTGACAGTGATTAGGGATAGGCACGCTGGCCTAATGCGATTTGGCGAAGATTAAATACCATGGAAATTATTGTAAATTTCTATAGTATGAACGTTTCTTGAGGATTTTTTCCTTCACCGTTTCATCAATAAAATCTTATATTAAAATTAAACTATTATTTACGGATTTTATCACAGATTTGGTTTAATTTTTACATTTGTTAACCTCCCGAAGTTTTATTTATTTATTTTATTTATTTATTTTACAATTTTAGGAAATCTTACAGACTAATTACCTACAGACATAAATATTTAAATCTTAAGTGTGTTACAAATTTGCCGATAACAAGCTTCCACATATACAGTAACAACATAATGTGCACCGATTTTTAAATGCTAGCTAATATAAGTTATTTTAATTTAAGGAATGAACTACTTTTTCTATGACACGTATAGAGATATTAATTTAATTATTGACAAAGAAAAGAAAACAAAACAAAAGTAACAATCAAACATTACAATATAATATAATGTTTAAATATACATTTTGAGCTACACAAGGTGTACTTTTTGACCTTTCATTATTAAGTTTCAAAAAACATATTGCTCATTTTGCGTTTTACTACCGATGTACTAGTGCAAAACAAATCAAAATCTAAATGGCATGACACCTCATTAAATTTACTGGCACTACGTAACAAAAAAGCATTGCGTCTATAATTGGTAGTTGCAAATGGTACGGACAATAATGACCGTTGTCTCAGCATAGCTGAATGAGCACGGATAAATATCCCACTCAAAAGCTGTTCACAGTCAATGCTACCATTAGCAATGTTCACCAAATAACATATGACATTAATGTCGCGTCGCAAGTATAATGGTAAGAAATGATACTTTTTACAGCGATGAATATAATCATTAGAGACCTGTCTAGCCCTGAAGTCCAAATAGTGTAAAAATTTCTTTTGTATGGCCTCGATACGGGATTTATAAATCAATTTCAATTACTAATCGGGTTTCAATTACTTTACAGCTTTTGTGGTCACGGGGTTGACTGAGGTATTAGACTGAAACCTCAGTCAGTCATTCAGTAAAAATTAAACTAGATCAGCGATATAATCCCTGAATAATAGTTTTATTTCAATAGGTTACATTCGCGTAAATCTAAGAAACCATTAATCCTACATTACCTCAAACTAGAACAGATGTGAGGCGAGAACATGCAGCATATCAAAGGGTTTGCCGCGGAGTTGAGTGGCGCGAGGCTCTGGATCAAGGTGGCCATGGCCAAGTTCTGCTGCGTCGGAGGTATGTGGTTGTACACTTGAAGCAGGTCGAACACTATGTACGGCGACCAGCATAACACGAATACTGGAAAACGAAAAATTGGTGTTAATTAGGTGACGCTGAGATCTCGGGTTCGGATCTTGGATCGAGCACTTGGATTCTAGTCATTATCAGCCCGGTGTCAGAAATTTGTAACCGACATGGCGATGGACTCGCCCTATATTATATTGTGGGATGGAAAATATTAGGCAACACATGGATATTATTTTAGTTGCACTTCTGGCTACCCCTCCTAAGAAAAAGGCGTGAAATGTATTGTAAATCCTAATGTAAAAATCTATAATAAAATGCGAAATTTTCACTTCACTAATATGGCATTAATTACAAGTGAACTACGTGGTAAATAAAGGTTCCAAAAAGTCGGTTGCAAAAAGATGCGTAACGTTTCTAACTGGACGCTGCTGCAGAAAATATTTTTAATTCTAGGCACCCTAGATTTGAAGATAATTATAAAGTATATTATCGTCTCTCGAACGTCTGCAACGTCTAGTATGGTTAGTGCTTAAAGAACATCGGCGAAAATGGACCATGAACGGGACCAGTTATGAATGGTACATCAAAAATTTTTATAATTTATTAGAGTCAAAATGCATATTTCAATTTATTTTTAAAAACCCGGATAAAAAAGAAAAACTAAAAGTGTTCTTAATAATATTGAACGCATACGAGTGCGTTCCATCAATCATACTTTCTTTTATAATAAGGTTTTAACTACAACGTTGAAGGTAGTACTAAATTAAAAATAAAGTGTAGGCATTTTCTATGACACATGACTTTTCTTTACGCTGTCATTTTGGTTTCTTGTGATTTCCGATTACGACTACTGTTAATTCTCTGTTTACATTTGTGACTTTAATCACGGCCTCCGATATACCCTTGTATTTCTGACCACTTTGTAAAATTAACCATTGTATAACGATAACGCTTTGTGATTTGGTTTAAAGTGTGAAGTATTACCATATTTCCAACATGAACTCGGAGCAACAGTGTGCTCCTCAACAATTTTTGCATTGTGTTCAATGCAATACTCGTCTTATTATACTCATTTCGATTCGATAATCGAAGTTTTTATTTAGCCATGAATCTACAAGGCATACCATTTAGTCAATATGGTTTAGTATCCTGGAGTTCCCACAGGAAGTGTGTGTGTTTTGATGAAAAACAATGATGCAAAACTTCCAAATCAAGCAGAGACGGAATAATTAAGTATTGTTGTAATTGTGTAGTAGGACGTCGCACAGTAATGTTGCTGTGCCCACGTCATGACTTTGATGTTGCTGCCCCTGCAGAATTCTTAGGTTCTAATGTAATAAGAGAAGATGAGAAATAATACATTTAAATAATGTTTTTGTGTTTCGTTTTATTTTGTGTTTTATTTTTGTGACCACTGCATATTATATTCCTATATTAACATATAGGTGTGTGTGGATGGAGAAATACGAAACTATGAAGAATAGCGAAAAATACTCAAAATGGTCTCTAATAAATTCTGATAAAATTCTGCCGAAATAATGACAGCAAAATACTACACTTTCTCTCATTACCTTAAGGTAACACAGGTATGGTGTACACCATATTCAACAGCTAATTAGTTTTATGACAAGGGAAATTATAGAGCATAGTAATTAATAAGCCATCATTATGATTTAGTACACTTTTCTTCCTAGGTACCTGATAACCATAAGACCACCCTACATTAGGTATATTTGACAATGACAATGACATTATAATGTGCTATTTTTTATTAGTATAATCGTAACCTAAAGAGTTACAAATATATGAAATACTCTAAAATCTCCGGCTTTGCAGAAATATTTTTGTAACTGGACATCACTCCTCATGCACTATACAACACAATAAACTATATCCCAGCTGTGTACAATATATTTCTTTGTCAGGTCACAAAATGTATGGACGTGACCGATGTTCTTTTCCACGTCCGATTTTGTAACACTGATATTATTTATAATACGAATTTATTGACAATTACAATTATAATTATTATTTTTGGCCGATTTTTGGTGATCTTAATATACTTTCTCTAAATAACTTGACTATTCAGGTAACTACAAAAAAATTTCTTACCAAAAACTATGACAAAAGTCATCTTGACGCTCTTAATTTTGGCTCTAGGTATGAGTCCCCTGGAGCTCGCCCGGCGGGAATCCGGGTCGCTTTCCACTTGACCTGGGAACAAATATATCTCAGTTAATTCTAATGATAGCAAAACTATTTGTAGCATTTCGCGGTATTTTGTGGGTGGCATGATATTTTTAACCATTCCATTAACAGAATAAACTGAAATTCTAGATGTCATTAAATTGTGCTTTGGATATAGTGTTTGTTGATTCAATAGAATATTGTTTTCAATGTATTTATAAAACTAGCTGAATTGAAAATGATGAAAAAATCCAAAATGGATTACGTTCGTGTAAAAACTCCATAACAAAAAAAACGTCAAGAGAAAATTAGATTTCAAGAATAAGATTACCTATATACCTATTATTATTTATACACCCAATAGCGACATGATATTATTAAATGTAATAATAATATCATTATGCAGATATTAATATCCTATATTATAATTAAATAAATTACAAGTGCCTTAAAAATTCAAACTATGCCTAGTATAAATTGCCTTGGAGTGATAAGACCGCCATTTGTATTTTGTTGTTTTGTATATAAAACTGTTACTATTTTGTTACTGTGTACAATAAAGAATGAAAAAAATAAATACAAACCATTCCTCATAGTTTTAGTTCTTCTAGAATTTATAGCCGGACTCATAACAACGGCTTTGCTCTTGGTCCAGATGGTGAGAACTATTACGGCATAGCACGCCGCGATGGTCAGCGCGGGAAGTATGAAGATCATGACTGACACCAGTGTCATCCAGATCTGCCACCTCACTGGGGTTCCTAGGTCTATCCAGCACTGCTGTTGACCTGGAAAGAATTGAAGTATATACTAAGACTATTCACTTAAAAAAAATATTCAAGAGAAAAAGCAATTAAGTTCCCCTCTCGATACCGCGGGGGAGGCCGAAAGGGGTTTATCAGTGTCTCTGGCATTCCAGCCCGTTACAAACGATTATATTATAGTCGAGGGTCCCTAGAAATAGCTACGCCAGCATACTGACTAAAAACCCCTCGAAAGCAGTCAAATGCATTGTGCGCTGCACCGGACATTCCAGGGCGAAGGACGCCACGATTTACGTCCGATTTTCGCTTAACCTACGGCAAAAATATTAATAAAAAATAATTTCAACTTCGTACCTATATCTTATCATATTAAAAAAAGTTATCATATTAAAAAAATGACACTACAATAAAATTTTAAGCACAGTCCTCTTCAACAGTGATAGGAAAAAATGTTCTTGCCCTAAGTTAAATTTATTTTTATTAACGACATCTATCAGTATATATCGGAACTACATAGTTTCAAAGAAGCTCGATTTACCAAATATTTGTCTGAGTTCATGATCTCACCTTGAACTTGTTTGACTTCGTACAGTATCAAGAGCGGTACAGAAAACACTATGCTGATCAACCACGCAGACACTATCAGCGCTCGTGCACGGTTCCCTGAAAATGAAAACATACGTATTAATTTAACATAGTCACATATTACATAGGTACTGCTGATATTAAAATATTGATATATAAAAGCTATCAGAAACTAAGAGAGATTTTTTGAACCTACAATACAGAATGCCACATAACATGAAAACCGTCCCGTTTAAAAATGAAACAAGCTTAAAGTAAATGGACTAATGTTAAAAGGTTAATTAGTTGTAGGTTAGCTTACTGAATTAACACAAAAGTCGCAATGACGAAAAAACATCGCAACAGTGGCCGTTTTGATTAACTTTTATATTTATGATAAAATTATAATTCTGGTTAATGATTCAGAAACCTACGTGTCTTTGAAAATCTCAATGCACCCACTTACTTCATTAGAATATAAGCTCTTGTTTTAATAGAAATCACAAACTTGAAAAATTAGAACACTTGCTAAAACTTATTTTACGCTATTAAGTTCAAAATTCTATTATTAACCGATTGAATGACATTTCAATCAAGCCAGCTGACAGCAGAAATCGGAACGAGTGAATGAAAAACTTTTAAAATTCAAATTAAGAAAGTAAAACCATAACGACACTGGCCACTTTGTGGCAAATAGAAAAATAAAACTTTTAACTGCCTATAAATTCAGTACGCGACCGCAATGGACAGTTTTATGAATATTGACTTTAGAAGTATCGTAAGGCTGGAAACACATTTACTATCGAGGGATAGTCGACCAATAGATACAAATGGCATAACAAATTGTTATCTACATCTCAATAAATTATTACTTTTAGTAATAATGTTTCTTGGATCTACAGTTTTTTCGTATATTAATTCTCCTTGAAAGCTACATTTAGCAATACCAAACGGCCAACTAAAATTCCCAAATTATACGCAATGAATATATTTTACTGTATTTAGTGGAATTTTATTAGTACATTGAAAAGAATTAGATACCTTATACGTGAATCTAACTCTCATCATTCAGAGTCCTACCGATTCCAAATGTCGAAATTGCTCCAAAATGATATGTCATATGGTTAATTAAAACTATCTCGTTGCAACGAAAAGTACTGATATAAAACTGGAAAATCGCTCATATGCAGCCAACCTAACGCTCGATATTTAAAAAAGAAGTGACGATACAACTGAATGGCCAGTGAAATTGGCTCGTAATTATGTCTGTTGTTTATTGTAATGGAAAATTGGAGCACAAGTTGTGCGACTGTGTGGAAAAGTTTATTGTGAACGTATTTCAATTTAATTTATTTACAGTGTATTCTATTATATAAAACTTTATTTTTTATTTTGTAAATTTATTTGAGAGAATGTCGGAAACAGTTGTAAAGGTTGAGATTTTATGATTATTTTGATATTTTTGTTAATTCTAACGGTAATTTAGATATACTCGTATATTTAAGATATAATCCTACAAATTTGTTTGTGATTGATTTTATGCATCGCTATCATAAGCTATAACATTACCGATGTCTTATTTAAATAAGTACAATTAATTCACAGTCAACAACGAATTAAGGTTTGATAAAAAAATCGGAAGTCTATCTAGTTTATATAGCTAAACTCAACTTGTCTTATAATATGTGACAGAACTTCTATAAAATTTCCTGGAAATTCTACAACTGAAAATAATTAGAGAACATTTTCGAGTCAAACAGTGAACTAATTTTCAACGCACTAGGTCGTGTGTGTCCCTCACGCTCCGTTAGTTGTGCGTTTCAACAATAATTACTATTTTGCCCTCTAGTTTTCCACGAATTTTCCATAATGTACTAATTCTAAATGTTAATTGTGTAGTTAAATGATGACTTTTTCGCTGCGACATACAGGGATACTGGTATGTTTATTCCAGGTGTGTAATTAATGTGTGAAAGTATAAATAAAATGTGTAAAAAATCGACAATTTTTTTCTAAGAATCAAAGAGCCCCGTAGAAAGGTTTCTTGATTATAAAATTTATTTTTTATTTTAAAAATTGTCTACATTATTCTATCTCATGTCTGTTATATTTATATAATATGCAGATTTATATTCTCCTCAAGCACAGTCCCCAAGCAATTCAAACGAATACAAGGACCACCAACCGCATTACGCAACTGTGTAAAAAGCTGCATAAAACCCAATAATACGAGTATATACGTTTTTTCATTACTGTGTAAAATATACTTCTCATCAGAAAAATCGCAACACCTTGCAAGTTTATATTTTGTAAGGATTATCAAATTATATATTTAGGAATAAAATTATATCAAATGTTGCTTAATAGTGAATAATATGAG
The DNA here is from genome assembly GCA_023078785.2 of Hyles euphorbiae. Lineage (NCBI taxonomy): Eukaryota > Metazoa > Arthropoda > Insecta > Lepidoptera > Sphingidae > Hyles > Hyles euphorbiae. The sequence goes on from CM041050.1 coordinate 11,931,883, forward strand.
GTTTACAAACCCTAATGTTGATGCTCTAAATTCAAATTTAATTCATACACATTTTTCTGATAATCGTTACAAAACATAAACTTGCAAGGATGTTTTTGATGATTTTTAAATTCAAAATTAATATAGTTACTACTTTTCCTGCATTATAAAATTAATTAGATTTTACTCACAACTGCCGGAGAAGTTCATAGGGTTTGTGATGGCATCGCAGCGGTCTATACTGAGCGCGACGAGCACGTATGTCGACGCGTACATCACCACCGCCTAGAAACAATACAAGTCACACATTTTATAAGAATCAATGTAAAGATTATAATTAATGATTAAGATATTATTGACTATCGTACTCTCGATTGTAAAGGAGGCCCGTGCTCTGCAGTGGGACATATGTGGGTTGATATAAATACAGAGTAACAGGTCCTCAATATAATAATTATAATTAATCATTAAGAGATTATGGACTAAATGGCCTAACGACTCTCAATCGTACTCTCGATTTTAAAAAGGCCCGTACCCAGCAGTGGTACGTACGTGGGCTGATGCAGATACAGATGAAGAGATCTTGGGGGGAGGCCTATGTTCAGTAGTGGACTTCCGGTGCCTGAAGAGAAAGAGAGAGTATAGGAGAACTTACTCCAATAAAAAAGTCTTGAAAATTGTGCTTCAGTGAAGCATTCCAAAAAGACATAAACCAGGCGAAACGCTAAACTTGAAGGCGATATGTAAGCTGTACAATGCAATAATGAATAGGTTAGATAGATAGGTATAAATGTACATTTAGTTAATTAGTGTGGAGAGTGGAAACTCTAGAGGAATATCTCTAGGCCAGGGGTCGGCAACCATTTGAGTCAGAAGAGTAAAAATTACAATTTAAATAATTTCTAAGTTATTACAGAGCCACAATTTCTTTCAAACGACGTTGAAGTTGAGTGTCAAAAGGAAGGTGTGCGGTAAAAAGCGAGTACAAGTTGCTTAGACATAGAAATGTTTCCTAATTCTCGTTAAGCTATTCAGAATGATTTTATACTTTTTTTAAACAAAACATATTGGCGTATGTAACTAAAGAGCCACATGTAGCTTGCGCGCAGGTTGCCGACCCCTGTTCTAGGCTCAAGCATGGACTTTTATACGATAGTGTATTTATTAATTAATTATTTATACTTTATACATAATATGCCTGGGACATTCTTTGCTAGTCGACCTTTATATGGCGCAGAGGGAAAGAAATTAGTTAATAAATTTACAAACTATGGTTATTTTAGGAAGTTTTTGTATTATAAACCATACTTATTATGTAAAATCAGGTGCATATTAAAAATTACTAAAAAGTAAAAGGCAAAAGTGCATTATGTGTTTGTTCGTATACTGTATACATAAAGATAAAGTGGCTTTACCAATTTATTAAGAAGGTATATTTAATATGGATGAATGATGTTTAATATAAAATTTAAATAAACACACATTTAAAATAACACGAGTTAATTTGTTATGTTAGTAAACTTCGGAGAAGCAGGCATGTAAACCGATCCGACTATCCCGGCAAAATATTAACGATCAAAAGTTTATGAACATTATAAGTAATTTTACGAAATTAAATGCACAAATAAACTGGAGCATTGACGTCAAAGTTGATTATATTAAGAAATCAAATGAAAGCGTTCGAAGTTCCGCATTTACTTTTAAAATTCACTTTGGGGGAATTATATTCCATATTGATTCTGTATCAGCCCATATACTTCCCACTGCAGGGCACGGGCCTCCTCTAGAATCAAGAATACGATTGAGAATGGTTAGATTTACAGATTGCATTTACAAAATTTTACCCCTTAAAATGAATAAATAGTCATTAAGTGTGTCTATACTCATATAACGGTAATATAGTCCTATGCATGTACTAGGCATTTTTATTGCAATACCAAACGCTAATGTAACCTCATGTACGCATCAAAATATGATTTTGCGTCTAAAGCTCTATTAAAGAATTGCGTTATATTTTGATCAAGCCCTAAACTCAATTCTAATATTTTGATAAAAAATAGAAATTGTTAGTAAAATGCTAAAGAAATTAGTTCAGAAATAAGGACGAATAGATTTAACCATTTTATTATTTTATTGAAACTTTCCTTAACGTAGGTAAAAAAACAAAATATTTTTACTTAAATCAGGAGTGCGTAGGCTAAGATATGACAATAACGAGAAACGGCTGGTGGGCACACTAGGATAGCTCTGTAGAATTAGCACCAGAAATGCTTAGGGGAAGGCTTTGTCTTGCAGTATTTTTTCTAATATTAAGCATGATCACAACATTTAAAAAGAAAAGCTCATTTCGACCAGAATATCATTTATGTTTAAATGTTTACAAATAAAACAAATATATGTGATGATTTATAATAACAGACTATGATTCAATACTAATGACATCCCTAAAAATATTTTGAAAGTGGGCGTACCATCTGTTCCACTTGCAAAAACAAAAACTTAACGATCCATATATATCCAACCGTAGAACATTTTTCAAAACACATAAAAACCAAACACGCGATCACAACCGTGTTTACTCACGACGGACGAGTGCGTAACATTTTTGTTGTTTGATTTGGCACTACTCACTATTTTGATTAGTATTTCAGTTATAATTAGAATCAGTTCGTTGAAATGTGGATTATAACTGGTCCAGTAACAGTTGTCAAGCTTTGGGTTTTAAATACTATTTATTTTATTTTTATTTATTAAAATCTTCATCGAAGATAACACATTACATTAATTTTGTTGGATTGATGTTTGTGAGACCAAAAACTCTCTCGTAGTTCTTGATACCCATGACACAAGACTCGATATCATGAATCCGGACTATGTGTTAATCTTTTGAGATAGATTATAATCTTACGGTATTTAAAATATTACGGTGACATATATAAAATAAACAAATACCCCAAGAGTCAAATAACTAGTCTTGACTCCACACTAAGATCGGGTCTTCTCTTATGAATATCGAATCGGTACGAGAATACTTGTCGGTCACACAAACATCCAGACACAAATACTTGTGGTTCACAAAAGTGTTTGTCTTGGTGCAGGGATATATATATATATATATATTAGGGATAATATATATAAAAAATATAACAGGATTTAAGAGACAAACATCGAAGAAAGGAAACTAATACAGGCTTTGGAGTTATAATTGGATGTTGTTAATCCTGATTAATTTCAAAATAGGCATAATCCATACGTTAATATATCCAGGAACAATGATTCTATCAATATAATCCTACCGCTTAGTTTTTGATAAGTAATTTACCCTCTTCATAACTTTCCTATATGGATTCATACGCGAAATACCACGATTTAATTAACTCACAGCAAACAAGATCAAAATAGTCACCCAGAGAAACTTTAAACAAATTAATTAATCCGAACCGTGGATTAATTGAACTACAACAAAACTGTAATAGGCCACGTATACCTTCTGTAATCGAAATTCCGAAAACATACGAGGTTAAGTAATAATTAACCTGAACATATTGTTTCATTTTAATTAAAAAATAAGTTTATATTGACTCATATACTTTGATTATGAGTAGAGCCTCATTTTATATTCTCAGCTTACTTGGATTTTTAATCCCTCATGCTGACTCAATGTGGAATTATACTAAAACGCTGTTTTAAAGACAAATACAAAAGCTTGTGCCGTAATTTTGAAGTCACCTTCTAATATATCTAATATCAAATGGTATAGACCTACTAGTGAAATAAAAATTAAATAAAAACACCTAACAGTCACATAGTCCTGACTCCACACTAAAATCGAGTCTTATATTGTGGGTATCAGAAACTTCCGGATTTTTCGGCCTCACAAACACCCAGATCTGAAAATAATACCCGTGAATCATACAAACATTTATTTCGGTGCGGGAATCGAACCCGCGGCCTCGCGTTTCACAAGCGGCCTCTAAACAACTGCGCCACGGGTCTTATAAAGTGTCAAAAATATACATGTTTTAATGCTATCTGTATCATGCTTTATAGCTATCTATCATAATAGTAGCGGTATCAATATCAATCACACCAGGAGCGTTCCGCATTTTCATATAAAATCCTCGTGACATTTACTCGTACTGTCCACTATCGTGACTCTAATCCCACAAATGACACAGCAATATTATGATAGGTGCATGCGGGGGAGAGAGAAGTAGATAAGAAGGGGGGGGGAGAGAGAACGAATCAGGTAGGTCGTGTCATATTTAAAATTGTTAGTATGCAATATACATGATGTTTCAATGTTTTGTACTTACTTGAAGAAACTTCACACTTTTGCACATGAATTCTCCCGCTAGCCATGCTATCGTAATCTTCTGAATGATGTCTGGGAACACGTATATAAGGCCCACGAACAGATCTGGAAAATAAATAATTTCATAAGCTTATAAACAATTTGTGTTTTTAAGGTTTGAACCAAAATCGTTTTTAGAAAATCTACGATGTTGAGCCCATATGTTTGACTAAGCTATCTATAAATGGGTCTATTTACTGTTTACAACAAGCGTGCTTTTGCAAAACATATGTATATAAATAAATTCACTACCGCAGTTATATGGTTCCTCATTCCATCTACATCACGATCCACAAACTAAACAATATTTACGCCCACAAACGCTTCCTATGATGCAATACGCACATCTTTCACCACACACAAAATTAATCCAATAAATCACCAATCAGCCAAAAATAAGTTACGTCTATGAAAAATATGATACAAGACGTATCATGAGAATGAACCACGAAAACATATTTTCCTAGAAGTATTAATTCAATTTTACTGCTTTTAAAGATTTACAAACACGTCTAGTTGTTTGGAATACATCCGTTACTTCGTTTTTACGAGAATGGAAAAGTTTCGGTTTGTTTTCTGAACGATTTTACGTTAATCTAAGGCTGATTTTAGAGTCACGCTGATCGCGAGCTGACCGTCAGCACTGACAGTTGAAATGTATGAGCTTCTAAGGAGCGTTTTAGAACAACGCGTAGTTGCCAGCGCTGACCCCCGACCGTAAGCTACGCATTGAGCTGTCAGCGCTGGCAGTCAGCGCGCATTCAGCGTGACTCTAAAATCAGCCTTACGGGAATTGTGTGTTGGTAGCACAAAAGCATTCTCTTACACTGTCTTACGATCTGTCTAATAAGTAAGAATAATAATATAATATTCCTTATATTTTCCTATATTTTTTATTATTACACCTAATCATAACTCCACGATAGCTCTTACCTATTTTATTTTTTTCAGATTCTAATTTAATAAGAAATCAGTGAGCAATATTTTCATTATAATATCCTGAGGATAAGTGTCATTAAAAATTTAGTTTTGAACGAATAAAACTTTTCAGACTTGTTCATGCGTTATTATTTTTTTAGAAACTTTCTATTTGTTTTCTTTTTATTTATTAATTAAAATTAAAGTCTATTTACTAAAATTAAGGTTAGTTTACTCGTATAAAAATATAAATCTACAACCAACACCACAAGTTTTAAAACGTTAAAGCTCTCAAAAGGCTACTACAAACATTGGATCCAATGTGCCATTTATAGATGCACTATTGCACACAAATAATCCATCATAGTTACACTCGCAGCCTATTCGGCACTATTTATTCAAATCAGGTATCAGTCCAATTGGCAAATCATCTGTTCAAATACAAACCGAATTGTTATTAACACTGTTCAAATGATGTTTGCTTAGTTTGGCCCCACATCTCGCCTGGTCGTTACAAACTATATAGATGAGGAAATATTGAGCTATTAAATCTTGCCAAATTTAGCTTGTACATACGTCGTTTTCTACTAAATGTCTGGAAGTTCTGGAAATATAGTTTGTATTTCATAGTTTGTATATTTGTATGGGATTATATTTAACAATATCATTATAAACTATTCCAGAAGCTCTTTTCAAAAATGTCGTGCTTTATCGGTGTTATTGGGTGTATGTTTGTTGATTCTACTAGAACGTAAACTACAATATGACACTTATGGTGTACCCACGATAGTATTACGTGAAGTTATTAGGAATGCAATATAAAGATTTAATTTATTGTTTCGAATTTTTCGATATAAGATTTTTGTTAAATAATGAGTGACAAAGCTACTTGGCAAAAAACTATTGCTAGATCTAGTATATAAAATGGAACCACGCACATTGGGTTCATGATGATATCTTCGGCGTACATACTAAATATAGTTGCAGGTAGATAAATAAATACATAAATAACACCCAACAGTCACATACATAGTCCTGACCCCACATTAAGATCGAGTCTTGTGTCGTGGGTATCAGGAACTACGAGAGACTTTTCGGTCTCACAAACACCCAGACCCGAGAGAAATATTTGTGTGCCGCACAAACATTTCTCTCGGTGCGGGGATCGAACCCGCGGCCTCTCGTTACACAGGCGGCGTCTAATCAACTGCGCCACGGAGGCTGTCAAATCAAGTATGAGAAATACATATATTTAAAAGGTGTGCCAGCGCCCGCCAAGAGTCATTACACTGACAGAAGTCAGACCGAGTGGTTGGGCCTCAGACACTGGAAATCGTTTGCTGTTTTTTATTTAAACTACCAACCTAAACACCAGGACACAACATAAATGATATTTCTGGCGAGTGATTTATTAACTATAGATTAATGTTACCATCATAAATAATCTTCATAAAAAATAATTTCAAAAATATATTACGAAGTCAACTTACCAGCAATAGCAAGCTGCATGATGAAGAAGTTCATTCGACTCTTCCTCGCGTTGGTGCAAAGTAAAGCGGCGATCACCGATGCGTTGAGCACCACTATCGATATGAACAGCACACACATCACTGTGAATTGGACGGCCTGAAACACACAAACGCGTCTTTATAATAAAACAATAATCATTATCAAACACACATCGTACAGTGATACAATTCACCATTGATATAAAACACGGGAATTAAAAAAAATATAAAGAAATTGTTCCTTACTAGTAAACTATATTAATCCATTGTGCCCAATGCGTAATATGTATCACATTTTTGATTCAATATGTATACATACAACATATTATGCGAGTAATCACTATGTATTCTATTTCAGACGGGGTGCATAATTGATTGATGATGACGATAATGATGAGATGACTAAGAAATATGAATATCGCTCATCGGTAAATACTCATTGCATTACATAATGTTAATTGCGTCTTGAATTAAAATTGTCTACATTGATAAATGTATTGTAGTCACTTTGCACCAGTACAAAAATTACGTACATGCATAAACTCACGCCGTTAATCTTAGAAGTGGTAGGCAGAGATTCCAGGACACTCACATTTTGCCTTGTATGTTCCGTCCCACGATGTGATAGGGGGCAAGACTATCGCCACATCGGGCACAAATTTCTGACTCCGGGCTGATAATGAATATAACACTTTAATATCACTTTGCCCGACCCGCGATTCGAACCCGAGACTTCGCCAGAGAACGCCACTGGGGTAGTCAGTACTAGCGTCAAATTCAAATGAAAGATTGAAAAAAACTAAAACTGTAATACTAAAATTATGAGTGCACATTACATCACTAAAAGTGAAGCAAATAATACATTTTCATACATAAATTCAAATTTGATTTGATTTGACCGTTCTGTCTGGCATCCCATCGTGGGCGGACCGCATAAGACGAAACTTTGGTGTCCTGGTTGCACATCTGTGTTGTGTTTTAGGAAAATATCGTAATATTTATATACTGTCTTCAACAATAGAAGAACTTTCAAGGAAAACAAACGACTACAACATGAGTCAGCTGTTAGCAATCGTACCACCGAACTTGCTAATTACGTACTACATCTCAAGAATTCCACGTGGATACTCAGCATTAACCTCGTTAAGCAACACCTTTCGTACCAACTTGCAAATCGAAACTCCGCGAGATTATGAAGTTTCAGTTTGTTCAAACTAAGTTTAAATTGAAAAGCAGTATGAGATATGATTGCTTTTGTTAGTCTTAAAATGTATCGGATGTAGAGAATATCTTTGAAAGTCTTTGAATTCGATGTTCTAAATTATAATTTCAACAATTACGAACAAAAGGAAAATGAAAAATAAAAGGGTATACATAGCTATTTAGGAAAAACTATGTACTTATATTTACCACCAAAATAGGAAGATAGGAAAAAGTAGAGCATTGCGTGACTTCAGACACAATGCAAGTATATTTATTTTCACTAAAACTACTACCTGGCTTCGTTTTCCCTGTACCCCCTAAACAAAATATTTTCACGTGCAATATTTTTCCTGGCCTTGTTCCGTGATGTGTAAAGCATCCGGTACAGAGAGCAATTCCCAGTCGCGACAAACATGTATGTTGTTCAAACACACGTTTTTTGCTTGTTTGCGAGGTTTTTTCTTAGTAGCTTAGTATTCGACGGTATTTTTAGAGTTATAACATATTGTAATGGGCAATAGATTACGGTAACTTTTTTAGAAATAAAAAATAAATACGGTTATGATGTGTGAAAAGCAACTAAAGATATAAACCAAGTTTCATTCCTTCGGAGTCTAATGCAATAGTCTAAAACCAATTCATTATGTACTGTACTAAAATTTTATTTAAGGCAATGATAATTTCATTATTATACCTTTGTTATTATTTTTCGACTTTTTATTTATTATCCGATATTTAAAATAGGATCGACAAAGTATTGGAGAAGATTGTATATTATGATTGATTTATCCCCAGCAATGATGGTCAAATATATGTATAACTCTAAAATTGCCATCTCTCTTTCAATTGCAATATATCACACGTCTATATATACAGATATCGAAAGTGTAGACATTTAATTTAACCGACAATACCTTGTAAAGATAAACAATCCACCCACATTTGCCACGCGCTATCAGGGACAAAATGATTAAAATCTATAAGCAGTACTCTTAGCCGTGTTAAAAGCATTGTATCAACACCAGACGATACTGCTATCTATGACAGGCTCTCATCGTATCACCGAGCCCCGAATATCCATTACACGATTAAAACCTTTCAAGTTTTATTATACTTAATCTACCTGAAAATGTGGTGGGCGGGACCAAACATCGGCTTTTACGAGATTTGCACATTCGCCGCAGACTGTTATATACTGATAATGTTTTGCCTTCGATCAAATATACACTAGATTATAAGTAAAGGCCTAAAGAACGGCAAGAGAAATAAGGGCACAAATAAACGTGTGGTCTTATTTAATTTAAGTATAGTCCAAAAACATAATAAATCTTAATTTCAAGGAATCAGGTTTATTGTTACCTGAAGTACCTAATTATAATTTAAGAATTTTGCTACATCTCGGAGTTCGAAACCCACGGCCATTCTTGGCGTGTGATTTTGTTTGTTTGATATTTTTTGTATCTATCTGTCTACGCGGTATATAGTACATAATATTTGATCGAAGTAATTCGCGCTTGTTTTTGGTGAATTGGCTCATGAACTTTAATACGTGTGTTTTTTGAAGAGTGGAAGAATAAACATTTCCTTTGTCTGTGTTTATACCGAGAAATAAAACGTAAAATGAAATCAACCAGTCACATTTCGAAGAACAGAAATGTTTAGTTAGGTGTATTTAAAAAAGCATAAGAGTGAAAACGTTATTAAAATGTTTAATAGTACGAAGACCTGGATGATTTTTAAAGAATTGTTATTCTATTAGGACTAATGAGAAACCCAATGTTTAGTGAAAATAACCCCACAGACGCGAATCATAAAACTTTATAGTGACCGAAAATGTACTGTTGCTCTTTGAAACTTGGAAAACCCTAGCAATTTCACTGACCACAAAAACCGCTACGAGATTTTTTTTTAAGACTAATGTACTTAGTGTCTATTAACCAGGTTGAATCGCCTCATTATGACTAATTTATTCAAATGTTATAAGTACCAACGGCAAAAGTTTTGCTATATTTCCCTAACGGCATATTCAAGATTTCTTCGTATTTTATAACGTGAACTACTTTTTTTTAAATGTATCTAGTATGCTCCCGATGCTTAATGCATAGCAGTACAACTCAAAAATACTCTAACAAGAGACTATTATCTCACCAGTCGACATAGAGTATTAGTCAGTTGACTTGCTAAAACCAGAATGTTCCTACAAAGGTAGGACGCAAAAATTCGGTGTCCTCAATATTTTACAACCCCACATAGCAAACACAGACATATTTTAGGCCTAAATAGCATAAAGGACAGTTAAGTCCATGGTCAGTCTATTACAGGAACTTTCAAACCTCCGTAACTCTTCAATGTGCTCTGATGCTTGAGAAAAAATGTTATTGACAGCTACGAGAGCTCTTTATGCCCGGAGGCGTGCGAGACATTTCAACGCTAATACTTCTCCAAGTTTGCTGAGTAATAACACTACGTTTGCAAATACCTAACACGAATTTATTTTAAAAGAAGTTTGGTATGACTCGAGAACCAATTTTTATTATTTGGTTGCGATAATATCGATATGCCATGGGGCATAGGGCATAAACCCAGAAACGAATAGTCGTTTGTGGGTTTATTTAGGCTAGATTTAGTAATCTTTAACATAAAAATGACAGTAGTGTCCACAATTTCTGCAATTCTGTCGAGACTGGGAATACATTGGTGTGATAGTAAATGTGACACTTACCTTTAAACAGGACAAAAACAACCCAGAAATTATTATTTTTAATGACTACGTAGTACCTACTGCAATGTTTCATGAACCATCTTCATGTATGGAAGTGGTTAAGCCACGCTGTTATCAGCCATGCCTCAGCATAAATGGGCAGGTGCATCCGGGGTACCACTGCCTCATAAGAAATCGACGAGAAAGCAGCAGCTTGCAGATGTTCCTGGGCGTTAGTCATCACTTACCATCTGATAACCTAGGTGCTTATTTGCCGGATCTAAGCAATACAAAATAACGGTAATATCTCAGAGTCACAAATTATTGGGAAAATCATTGGGGGAGGCCTATGTTCAGCAGTGGCCTTACTTTGGCTGATGGACAGATGGATGGATAAAGAGCCCCAAGATCAGCATGGGGCGATCATGAACGTATAATTATAGTAACTTACATCGTAAAAGAAGTAGACATTGACGGGGCCTTCGGTGGTGTCGTTGTATGCCGCGGTGGTGACGTCAGTGGTGGTGAACGCGCTCGGCGTGGACAACTCCTCCACCTCCTCGTGCATGATGCCCAGCTCCATAGTCCTGCTGACAAATAGAAAATGTTAAAAAGGTTAATAATAAATCCAGTCCATCCAAAGGTTGCCTGGAAGAGACCGCTACACTGTTTGGAAAAAATGGGGCTACAAAATCGAAGTTCGGTTTCGCATCTAGGATGCATGGTGTATTTGTAGTTTCCTGGTTCCTCTATTATATTAAATAAATAAATAACACCCAACAGTCACATACATAGTCCTGACTCCACACTAAGATCGAGTCTTGTACTGTAGGTATCAGGAACGACGAGAGACTTTTCGGTCTCACAAACAACCAGACCCGAAAGAAATATTTGTGGATCGCACAAACATATCTCCCGGTGCGGGGACCGAACCCGAGGCGAGTCTAACTGACCTGCGCCACGGAGGCTGTCAAAATATTCGCTTGTACTGTCCCAAAAGATTTAAGATTACAATCCTGTAATATATTTTTAAACAAGTAAAGAGCATGAAAAAAAATTCCCGAACAGGGAATCTCACTTAGGGTTTAACGTTTCCATAACACTAACTGATAGAGCAATGCAATAACAGGTCATATCATTAATGGCACTGATACCTTAATACCTGGTATACTAAAATGCTCTCGTCCACCAACCCGTACTTTTAAAACAAAATTTACTCAATTTTCATCATGTAATGTAATTTTCACAGTTAAAAACTCTGTAATACTTCCTTAGAATATTAAACAGTGAAAATAATATCTTGACAGTTTGTTGATGAAGTTTTAATCCTTACAATACTCCGTTATACTTTCATAATGACTTCGAAGTGAAGTTACTTTAGACTAACTTTTACAAAATCAACAAAAGACTTTTGTCATTATATTTTAAAGCATGCTCCGTTTGAGGATTCATAATAACATTATACAATTGGTAACATTAAATATCTTAAAATATCCTCTAATTTGTGAAACGAGTTATGCCGTCAGGAAAATAATAAAAATTTCAATAATCTCTGCATATTATAGTAATTGTACTATGACATGAATAACAAAATGCAAAACAAAATTTATTTATTTTTTTAAATATATATATTCTTTTTACAATTTTAGAAATTAAGAAATTGTTATAATTTATTTCTACCTCATCATAAATTATGTCAAAAAATGGTTACCATTCTTAGTTTGATCACACAATGCGAACATATTTAAATAAATTCACGCCTGTTTCACTTTGGGGTAGGTACAGGATATAAAACGTTAAAGGCCTCGCTCCAAACATCCTTTCACCTCTTTAACTATCATTTATCTCTTAAAGCACGCTCGTCAATAGTCCTCCTTATTTGGCCCTGCCTAATACGTCTTCTATTAATTTTCATGGCGCCGAACATACATTAGTAATGTTAATTATGTTCTTCTTTTGTATTAATGATATACAATACAATGTTATCAGTCTATCGATCTGTCTACGAGCATATACATAGATTAAGAAATCTTGGATATAATGGCGAACTTTCCATTATCTTGTTTCTTTTGTTTTTCTTTGTAGTAAGGCTCCATTGCATAAACCAACTTGGACGATAACTATGACTTTGAAAGTGTCAATCGCATACATTTGAAATAAAAAGAAATGAAAATATTTCTTGAACCCATAAAATGTCATAGATTATTTGTATTCAGTCACTTTTTTCCACATAACCACCCAGTTCATAAGGCAGTTTGAGATTTTACATATACAGGTTATATTAAAACTGCTACCGAAAACAAAACCGGGTGGTAGTTTTAGCGACTACAAACACAATGCAACTAAAAATTTCGCAACGAAACGCAAGAGGAATCGTCGATACGTTACCAACCTCTACGGAATTTGTAGACTCTTTCTTGAAATTCATTAGGTTCCATCAGTCTAGAAATACCAATATACAAAATTTAATCGAACATATATTTTTTTTTATTGGAATGAATGGCGAGACAACCATGCCGTTCCCCTGGTGGTAAGCGATAAAACCGCTCATGAACAGTACCAAAACTAACAAAACCTTGAATTACAAAGCAATGTTTGGCATTCCACTGCGCTCGCCATCCTAAGACATAAGATGTAAAGTCTCAATATGTCCAGTAGTTACTCTGGCTACAATGACCTTCAATCCGAAACACAACAGTCATTTAAACTGCTGTTTGGCGGGATAAATAGACATTTCGGTGGTACTCACTCAGACGGCCTCTCATATATGGGAGACCTACTACCAGTCAAAAAGATGTGAAGAGCAAGTATGAATACAAATATTACAGTGCCAACCCTAGTGAAAATAAAGCGGGTGACAAACTGTAAACCCGTATGATTTGCGTGTAGGTTAGTTTCTGCACGAGTACATTCATGATATCCGGCGAAGATCAAGCCGACCGCCACACTTTAATTAACTCCACGTCCAAAAGGTCATCTTCACAACATTACTCTTAATTAAAGGCATATTGGGTGGACAATATGTTTGTGGCCAGTTGTGACAAATATTCAAAAATATTTGAAGGGAGAATGACAATTTTACTATGAAATTTAGTATGGGTGCGAAGATTTCTGTGCCTGGAGAAAACCTAGTATTTTTGTAGGGAAAAATATATATTTTCAATGACTAAAAATATAATTGCGACCCAGGCCCAGAGTTCTTAGAGAAATTAACTTGAAGTCCGCTAAAAATATTTTTTGACAGTTTTTTTAAACTTCATCTAAATTGTATTAGTGTGTGGTGAAATTTGGAACCATAATTAAACTCCTTTTTTGAAATAATATTTATAATATTGACACCATTCATTTATATTCGTAATCCAATAATATTAACACGTCCAATTTATTAAAATATAAAGAGAGAAAAATTGCTCCTAATATTTTGACAACAGCATGGGAACAACGCATTCAAAAATCGTAGACGACCTATACACTGTACACGGTGGCCACTACCCGGTGAATACAGCAGGTTATGGATAACTTACTTAACATCAGATACTGGATCGTTTTTCAGAATCGCGCTTACTCACAAATACATACAAACGGTGAAGGTCGGATGAATCGCTTCTCAGTAATTGAGTGTTAAGGAAAAATTACATTAAAAAATTAAATAAACATGAAATCCGTTCGGTTTATTATCTGTATTAATGGAACGCTTATATCCCTTTCCGTTTTGATTAATCAGTACACGTGTTTCCGCCGATCTGTAAATATATTTCACCGAAATAAATGTGCTGCGAAGACCTTGGTGCTTCGTGTAAACTTCAGTTCTTTTCCTCATACAGATATAATTTTAATTGACTGCGTAGGTTGAGGAGTAAGCGCCTAATATGAAGCAGCCATAGTTTTTCAGGAATTTTGAATATGCCAAGGGCACAGACAAACCGATGCATGGCTGCTGAATCAGTCGAGCTGTGAACTGTAATATTGTGGACTCTATTACCTATCTATTCTTCACAATTCGCTTTGTCAACATTGAATTAGAAAAACCTAACGGAATTAGCCATATTGAAAACATTATTATTATGCGTTTAGACGAGCCAAAAAATATGTTATACTTTAATAATATACCCCAATAAAACATATTTAACTAAGGACGATTAGTAACGGGTGACCCCGATGGGATAAAACATGAGTTTACGTATTTAATTACACTATATTATTCATTTCTTTGTGTATTTTTTTGGACAAACAAATATTCCTTATTCATTTTTTGTACGAAAATACGACGTCACTAATACTCATACAAAAATAAATAATATACTTAAAAGTTTTGGTTGCACAAGAAAATTCACCTCAAATTTTTTTTTTATACAAAACCCTGTTACTCTAGCAGCATTGAAACGTGCAGCTCTTAACTTCATTATTGTATACTTTCTTTAAAAGTTTGCAATATCGGCGAATCTTGTTCAACAGTTTTCCGTAAACTATAAGATTTATTAAAGCCAACGGAAAATAGTTTGCACACAACTTTGCAGACACTAATAGCTTCTCTAGTAGTTTTAGTTTATTATCTGCTAGCGATTCGGCCCAGTTTTGTCCGACTGAAGATACGTTTTGACTCATTCCACATCAGAAACATAGAAATTCGCGTACTAACTGTTATAAAATTAAAGTAAACGTAACTACCGAGTGGTTCTGTGTTGCAATATTTTAACGTACATAATAAATAAAATATAAGTTTCCAAAATAGTGTGTTCTTAATTTAGAATCATTACTGCCCTTTCAGTACAGTATCACACAGTATTTGTCAATTTGACTAAATAACATACATACATATCTATAACATACTTGAAAACCAAGGCATAGAAAAAAAAATACAGAAAGGGAGGAAATAGGAGGATAAGTGACGATTGATTTGGAAGTGGAACGATTTCCGGAGACCCTGTAGATGTTGACAGGATATCGGTAAAAATATTTCTCGGTTAGTTATCCGGTTGGGATACACGTATGCCAATAGATATCTAAAAGTAGATACTCCACGTTATAAATTCCAAGTTTTTAAAAGCATGATATATTTATATTCGCCAACCCGCACTAGGCTGTCTTGGTAAACTATATGTACTGCCGATTGTAGAGGAGGCCCGTGCCCTGCAGTGGGACATAATTATATGGGCTGATACAATGAAAACAATATGTGAAGCAAATACAAACTATTATTGTAATCATTCAGACTAGAAGATAATTACTCAAATACCTATACAACAGAAGAAACAAGACCAGAAGTTTTCAACCATTTAATTATATCAGTAACGAAAATCATTTTTAATTCCTTAAAAAACTTCCACAAGGAGTACACGTTAAGATGGCAGTATTGTTAAACTTCGTTAATTAAATTGAGATCGGCAACCGTCCAGCGAGCAATGTTTGAAACAATTTAATTGAAGCGTAAGAATGAGATCTTATTTGATAAGCGACATTTTTTTCCGGCCCAATTTAGCATGTGGGTGGGAGATACTAAAATAATTTTCATTCTTATTAAAAATATTTTGCAGTTATGTTTGGCGGCGTCTGCTTGTGAAGGCTTAATTGAAAATATTTTGTATTGAATTATGTAATTGCGTATGACGGTAGTTAAGTTAAGGGACTACTTTACGGTTACTTAGGAAAGACTTTTCGGTATGACAGAGAGGCTAAATTTACTGAAGTATCTCAACTGTCAAAAAGTGTCTGTGCGAGGGATGGTTTTCTCATATACAAATATTTGTTAACCATCTTATAAATAGACAGTTGGTAACCAATTTTTGTCTTCTTCGCTCAAACTGAATTCAAAAGTTGTTCGAAAGGGACAAAACATACGATAAATAAAATAGATTTATCAACTGCATAGACATAAGACCGTTTGTCTTTTAGACTAAAAAGTCTATAACTAATTTACGTAGTGCTGTATATTTATTCCCATGACTGTCCTACTCTCCTCAATCTTTTCAAAACAAATTCTTAATCCAAAGTACAATCATATAGTGTAGTCTAGACTTAATATTTGGAATTCTCAAGTAAAGATATACTTAATTTACCCATAAATAATTAAGAAAGAATGAGTAAAGAAACAACAACAATATATACAACCCAAATATGTGAGCGGAAGGTTTATTAAAACAAAAACACGTCCAATATCATGATATACAACATTGGGTCATGAAAGGCAGGGTGTCTCGACCTTCCTCCGTCTTGTTAGCTTAGGCCTGTGTGTACTCTGTGAGAACTTGATAGGCTACATTTACAGGTTTATTACGAATACGTGACTTTAATGAAGTCTATAGTTCCAAATTCTTATTGATTTCTTAAGACCCTTATACTGGAAAGACCAAGTGAAGTATGTACTAGTAGCACAAGTAATGACCAAAATACAACTCATCTAGGCATGCGTGGAATGGCTGGCCGTGGGATATTATCGCTAGATTAACGACAATTGTACACGATGGCGGAAACTGATTGGGAAAATACGAAATCCATGAAATAGTGACGAATTTAGGTTTGTGTATATGCGATACTAGAAGGGGGTTGGTGGTAGTCTATACCTCGTGGTCCGTGCCACTCTGAACCGAACATGATGGAGGAACATCAGTCGTGATGATCCACAGCAGCGAAAGAAGGGTCGATGAGGAACAATAAGAAAGCAATCTTGCAAAAAAAAAACACATTTGAAAATCCTATATTTTTGGCATTTGAACTTCCTGTACGGCTTCAACTATCATTGGAGTCTTTTGATAAAACTTATACACGACCATATTCATCAAGCCCATTATAAGTTTAGCAAACCGCACATAAATACCTAATAAACATAATTTATACGTAGCATAGTGAGCCACACGATGTGGATGTGGATGAACGGTACCGAAGTTCCGGCAATATATCTCGTCCTTAATAACTTATTTTGGAACTTGTTTGCAAATAGACATGAAACACTTAATTGCTTCACGGACTGTTGGTTAAACTTGATGAGATATTTAAGTACTTTAATATGTTTACATCGTGGCCCTGTTGGTAATGCTTTGGATTCTGTGGTCAAGGAATATATGTCAATGGGTAGTTATATTGAGTATTTTGGGTATCAGAAGGATAAATAATTTCCTAGATTAGAGGAGCCCAGATTTTTTATATTATCTTATTTCTTAATATATATATATATATATATATAAAGAGAGTTACTTCGCTACAACTTCAAAATATTCCGAAGTCACTATTTTAAATTTTTTTTCTTTTGTAGGCAGACAAGGTTATGTTTGACTTTGAACGAAAAAGGCAGGCAGGCTGCGGTGTATTGATTGCTGAATAGTGGAAACGACTGTAAAACCTTGTTTCATAATTGCCAATATCTGACATATTCGTTTTCCTTTTTAATTTTTTTATTAAAACATTTTACACTTATCGCGGAACTAATACAACATACCAGAGCAAAGGGGAGATTCGTAGTTTCTGCCTACCCGTATGAGATGGAGGCATGAAATGTATATAAGAACATGAAATGTATATAAAAAGGTCAGGAATAACAAGACTGCTACCGAAAAGATGCTGGGTGGTAGTTTTAGTCACTAAAAACACAATTGTATAGTCTAAGTCCAGCACCACGCACCTTATAGTTTGTTTAATGATAAAGAATACCTTGCTTGATATATAAAAAGTTTCACAAAAGCAACTAAAAATTTCACTGAAACTACCACTCGGCTTCGTTTTCGGTAGCAGTCTTGATATACCCTTTATAATAAAAAAGGTTGCCTCAATAATATTTTATTTTCTAGCTGGCAACTCTAGAAAGCCCCGCACAGATTAATTGGTGAGACGAGCGCACAAAACCTCGTCTTTTTTATGAAAGGGAAAAAATAACAGTCTCTCAACACTTATTGTGTTGCTTGGAATTGTAATTTGAAACATGCTTTGATGAAATGAGGCGATTATATTTTATTTCATGCATTGTGTTAAATATTCACATGCAAATGGAAAGGATTTTTTAACTGATTTAGCTTGTTTTTTTTTTTTAAATGGAATATTATCGTTTTGGAAATCCTGTGACTGACGACAAAATATGTAAACGTGTAATTTAATGAAGATAATAACAGTTATATGATATTACGTAGTCGGATTTAGATTTTCTTTTCTTACAAATCTGTGTAACGTTCTGTATCAGCCCATATTCGTCTCACTGCAGGGCAAGAACCTCCTATACAATAAAGTGTACGTTTGAAATTGGTAAGGCCATACAGTCCACCACTTTGGCCGAATGCGGGTTATTATGCAGGTTTCCTAACGATGTTTTTCTTCCCCGTTTTAGTGCGTGGTGATTGACTATCTATCTATACACACATGACTTCGGAATGTCAGGCGTGCCCTGGAATTCAAACCCTCGACCACTGTGAACATGTTGGCTTTCGCGTCTAGTCCGTCGCACTCGTATAAGGTTATTATACGTTAAAAACCTTAATATGAATGTTAAGTTTTCAGTGTTATCCTGGTAATCTGAAATGAAATCCACGTTAGTAAACCATAGTGTCATGAAAATGATTTCAATAGAAACGTTATGTGCAAAGCTATATTATTTTTTTTCAAAACAATATGAATTACAATTAGAAGCAGTGATATATATTTTTTTAATTAATTCATTCTGTTATTTGTGCAAATAAATATATTGATTGATATTGATATCCTAATGAAAATCGTGACTTTTCATAAAGAACTGAAAATGAAATGATGTAAGAAATTAAAAATTCTCGATAAGTTTAATTCAAATGAACATTTCATAATCGTTTCGTTTTAAATATCTACGTTTATTTACAGAGTATTATCTATTACTCTTCATGACAATACATTATTAAAGTTGATTGTATATTGTACACAAGCTATTACATTTTTACACGCTTTATATTAGCTTCACTTGTATGTTTGTATGTTTGTATGTTTGTTTGTAACCGACTTCTTTGGGCGCGATTTTGACCCACTTTAAACGGCCAGATTTCGTTCAAATTTTGCACACCTGTCAAAGACCGATGACAATACAATAATTCGATTAAAATATATAATTATCCTGATTAGATTCGCCAGGATTAATTATTCTTATAATTGATGACCATTGCTACATTCATCGCTAGATGGCGTTAACATTGTATTCTTCCAAGAAGCTTATACCCAAATGGAGATTGCATTCCGTATAAAACACTGAAGCACAAAAATTTGACCTTGAATGCAATCGCTGTTGCCTGCTATCCTTTTCTTTAGAGTGACAATG
This sequence comes from Hyles euphorbiae, assembly GCA_023078785.2. Lineage (NCBI taxonomy): Eukaryota > Metazoa > Arthropoda > Insecta > Lepidoptera > Sphingidae > Hyles > Hyles euphorbiae. The sequence continues at coordinate 11,951,808 of CM041050.1, forward strand.
AATGAAATTCACGTGAAGTTCATTCATTGTTACGCTAAAGAAAAGGATAGCAGGCATCAGCGACGTCATTCAGGGTAAAATTTTTGTCCTTCACTTTTATATACGGAATGCAATCTCCATTTGGGTATAAGCTTCTTGTATTCTGCAAGTGTCAAATGTTACTACTGACCAACAGATGGCGTTATTGATTGGAAATACAGCCGTAGATGGATGTTTTCAGTCAAAACAATTATATAATAGTTAAAAAAAACTAAAATACACGCTTTAATAAGATATACAACTAAAAAAGTAAAAATAATTGATACTGAATTTAAGATAAGAAAATGGAGTAAAATACATATATTTTATTGTTACAAAGCGTGGGGTGCAGGAGGATAAGTAATTGTTGTAAACACCCCACGCTTTGTAACAATAAAATATATGTATTTTACTCCATTTTCTTATCTTAAATTCAGTATCAATTATTTTTACTTTTTTAGTTGTATATCTTATTAATTTTACTAAAGTTCTTTGTTAATATTTTTAAATAATATATTTTAGTATTCTTTTGTTGCATATCTGTCATTTTAAAAGGCTTAAAAATATATTTAGTAGTACTCGTAGTAGGTATTACATTTTTTATTTGCATTATATTAAAGGCCTGTCTCTAACCACTCATTAAAAAAAACAATTCTGTTATATTGTACGGCGAACTGTGTGTATTTTGTGGGATGCAAAAATGTGTTTTTGTAACATTTCCAACGAATACTTGTGTATTTTATTGCTGTGTTTATGTTCTCAAATGTTGAAAAGATTGCTATAAAAATGATATTGTATTAACCTTGTGAATAGTCGTAAAATTTTGATTGTTTCTGGAATAATTGCATAACCCGGGTAATTTTCAAAAATAACTTGACATGGAAACTCTCGCCTTAATAAATAAGATACATTTTACTTATTATTATACGTGATTTTAATATTTTATGTTATCCCTCAAAATTATAAACGTGATAGCAGGATTTTTCTGTTTACGTCTCATAATATTTATTATATAATACAACAGGGACGGACGATCTGACTAAGGTTGCAGGAAGTCGCAGGATGCAGGCCGCTTCCAACAGGTCATTGTGGAGATCCTTGGGGGAGGCCTATGTTCACCCGTGGACTTCCTGTGGCTGATATGATGATGATGACAACATATGACAACTTATCTTTGTCAATTAATTAGATTGTTTCATCATACTTGCCGATAAGTTATAAAATCCTTTAGTATAACCACTACCAATCTGTGATAGCGTGGTTAAATTTTACTATATTAATATTATTATTGGGCCATAAATGCTACACTTTTATGTTCAAAACTTATAAATTATAGGTCCAACTACCACCATTCTCAGTCAATTTCAGTAAACTGCATTATCCAGTCAATGCGTTTCTTTTTTCTTTGGCACTACTCTGCACTTAATGGTAAGCGTAATTATGGTTCCTATTTATTTTATTGCTTCAATGAGTTTCTATTTCAAAGAATATGTAAAATATTTTATCTATTTTCACCTTACGTCACTAGCGATAAATTAGACCACTTAAAAGTGGAAATTATTACTTGATCTTCAATGTATCAATGATCTTTCAATTTTAGTTATGTATTTAACCTCATCATCGAGATTATTGGCTTTCATATATTATGACGCACATGTCGACGCGGTATCATACAATTGTTATATATGGGCCATGATTATTTATCACTCATAACCGGTCAAACTTTTCTCCCTATGTCGCCAACTTTGCCAATATTCCGTTGAATAAATGGGACATTTTATCAGCTGTTAGAGATGAAAACTATTAGATTGTTACATTAGTAGTGTTTGTTTTTATTAAATATTAAAGATTTTGTCCACAGAAAGTAATTTACTATGACTGTTTTATAAACAGTTTATCTTGCATTTTTCGTTTATGAATTCCTGCGGAACGTTTATAACAAGATTCTTCGTTTATGTAGATAAAGTATCGGTGGTGTTTTGTAGTAATAAATAGAAATAACACTTTTTTGCCAGATACTCACGCTTTTTTTTTATTATGTACGTCCGACAAACAAGCAAACAGATGACTGATGAACACCCGTTAACATCCAAGATACTTGGATCATTAGTGTGTTGCCAGCCCATCTAATCGGGAGGAGAGCAGGGAAGAATAAGAAAAAGTAAAATAAGACAAAAAGAAAGAAGGGTATTGGGCACCCGCCATTCTCATTTACCGAACGAAACGCGATAGCAAAGCTGTCGCTTACCTCGATCTCCTGTGAGACAGTGCTGCCGCCCCGCACCGGCCTGCCTTATCACTTTCGTGCCGCCAACTATATGGCCTAATCTGTGTCAATCGTATTCTCAATGCCGACGTATATAGCCTGATACAGATACTTTTGTCACCAATATCGCCTTCCGTTAATTAAGATATGGATAACTAATAATCAAAAGCGAGACAATAAAAGTATTTTTCACCTACCAGTATATTCGTTTAACATTACATATTTTTTTATACTAGCACGATAACATGTCTACAATGCATTGTAATAGGGCAGTGTAGATCGGGATACATTATATAAGTACATATCCACCAACGTATGATGGTTGTCTTCCCTCGGTGAACATAATGTCAGCCCAATTTGATGTACCAAGTACAATACTATAAATGTTTCGTGATACAATTTAACGTATTCCAAAGAAAATTGTTTAAATTACCATTAATGTTACTTTCAGTAAAAAACATATATTTTTTCGCCAAAAAATCTTTTGCAAACGAGCAATCTCAATCTCTCAATCAAGTGAATCTCTTAAACAGTTGAAATCAAACAACTTTCCAATTGAAACTATAAAACCCTCTTACTCAGTACTTGAAATTCCAGCCGAGTATTCAATTAATCTACTTATCCATTTTCTTTGATACAAAGAAACCAGTACATTAGCTCGCTCAAGAAGACAATGTTAAATCTTATCGAATACTGATCAAGTCCCTTTTATCTCTCTTTAGGCGTAAGCTCTTTTTGTCGTCAAGCGGTGTAATTCCTTCGCAAACGTCCAACTTTTTGTCGTAGATAATCGACATTTATAAAAAGTCGATGGGAAACCTTCCCCGACCCTAAAGATTATTTTAAACGATTATTTTGTGATAGTGCACAATGTCATGTCGAATAGTTTTGTTAAACTTACTGTATCGTTTATATCAAGAGTATATCGTAAAAGAAAATGTGCTGTGATCTGGGTTCCGACAGACGATTGATCCAGCCCCGTTGTCAACCGATATTCTGTTATTTTATTGCATGTTTGCCTTTATCGTCCTGTTTAGTCGCTTTGACCCAGAAACACAACAGAAAATATTACTTATGCAATATAAAACATACTTTTCAAATAATATGATCCAAATAGACGAGGATGCTAAGAAGATGATCATCGTAGGGTAGAATCAAAAAATGGAAGCTGTATCAGAAATATTGTGGTCAAAATAATTGCCAACTGTTCAGACTATCAATCGATAGTTTTCGTCATAATATCACAAAATATTCAGTTATTACATTAAATTTCGTACAATCACCTTTCTGGCCAAAGCGTAAAACTTCAAAACGATTTTTCGTCAATCGTCTGCTTCACAGCTTAATCTATCCTATCACAAAGTCTGTATTGGATCGCATTGGTAAAATGCGATTGCAATTTACAATACTTGTTTTCTCACCCCCGACGCGTTTTTAAACCAAGATCCGAGTGTTATCCTCTTACGATGGGCTCCGTGTCCGTAGTATCGGAAAATGTTGATAGTTTGTTACTATCGGATTACTGATTGGATCTTGAGTACTTTGTTCGGGAGACAAAAGACAGATGGGGTCTACGTAAGATGCGGTGCTTAGTAACAGAATATTTCAACGTTCCGATTATCCTTTTATACCAAGATATTTATTAGCATGTTTGACGTGCTTGAGGTCAAATAATACACGAGGTATAATAAAAGAAAAGCAGATTAAATAAGGCCTTGGAAATACCCGGAATGAAGTAAGGTAAAATGAACAAATTATTTTCTTTTCATTCTGCGAAGATAAACTTAAAGTACCGATTTGAATTTTATTTAAAGTCCTCCAACTCGCACTAGGCTAGCGTGGTGGACTATATGGCCTCACCCCTCTCAATCGTAATTTTGATTGTAAATGATTGCATGCTATTTAGTTTGACGTATTTTAGGATTGATACTGATACAAACAGACAGAAACTTAAGGTAACTAAATCAATAAGGAAGCCGTCTAAACTAGAACAATAATATTCTCTCAGATTCGTTGATAGCAACAGATCCAAGATACATTAAGTTACCCCATTTATCTGTGCAAATATCTTCACAATCGATAATAATAAGACAATAGGATTTGGCATGAGATTAATTCCTTACGTAACAGAATGATTGAATACGTACGGGCAATGTTGGCGCGCTGAATAATAAATCGATAATTTAATAAGTTCCATTGTAATATTGCGAAAGGATTAGTTGTTATATTAGATTATGGTTCAGTTGTATTGACATGAAAATGATTAGCGGGCGTACATTCATGAACGAATAAATTGAAAGATAAAGGAGACATTATGTCAGATTGTGTATAGAAACATGAAAATACCAGAGCCTGCATTTCAAGACAATAGTTAAAGGAAAACTAGATATAAAAACTCGCTACATCAACCTTATATTAAACTAGTACCAGGCACAAGAATAAAGGTTTTATAAGACAAGAAACTTTCATCAATATAAACACCATAATATGCATTTACTCCAATTTACGTTCCGATGTATGTAAGTATCAGTGTTTCCAGAAAATTATGACTTGGGTATCTTTAAGGCTAGAGTGAATAGGCACCTTCTAGGTAGGCGTGTAACAACGTAGACTATATCGATACTTTCCATCAAGTGAGAGTCAAACGCCTAACCATCAAAGTTAAAAGAAAAAAGTAAAACTAATGTTATTGACAGTTTTCTATTTAATGATTAGGATGTCTTTTTCTATTGTAGACAAATCAATCTTCAGGCAAATTATCTTCATCGAATAAATGGAAAAATCAAAGCTCCCGATCAAGATCAGAAATTATTTCAGAGTTTTCTATAAGATCGTTCAAGCGGGGCTTCTAAAAATAGTAATTGAGTAATCAATTAAGGTCATTTTACAGAAAATCCGAAACCGCAGAATCCGGTAGCGATAAAATTGAAGCGATGTTTGGGATGTTGTGGTCTCACGTGCCATTAACAATAACTTTTTTTAACTTATCAGATTTAATCAACGAAATGATTTAATAGCATTATGTCGAGAAGTAAATATATGTTAGATTACCCGAATATCAACGACTTCAAACGCGATATGACCCTGAAAAATGGAGCGCAATCGTAGTTAACAAATAATAAGGGAATAGACTGTTTTCCGACTGCCTAAACTCCAGGGTATAAGACTTAAATAATCACAGCTTTAAATTCATGTAATTCAGAATCATTCGATCGCTAAAATATATACAGTATTATAACATGATTTTCCTTTGAAGTACACTCTATACAATCATCATATAATTGGTTTGAAAGTTCGCAATTTATTTTCGTATTCTCGCATTGTTCTTTATTGAATTATTGAAATACGTATCGTTATTAAATTTTAATGCGGTGGTACAGTAATCTACCAATTGATATTCAGCCGAACCGCCGGGGTGCATTGGCCGGTATATGAAATTTCCTCAGATATATTCGATGCGAATCCGCTTATTGCATACTCATCGGAGCATACGTGTATTGGAAATTGGGAACAGTTACTTTCTAACTGAATTGGTATGACAGCAAGAATGTTATGCATGAAACATTTTATCATACGCTTTGTGTACAAATACTTTGTATTCGTAGACCATTCGTTTCTAGACAGCGTCTACTGCCCTACGTAGATTTTAATTTTCAATATTGTGAGATTTTTACTATAGAGTCTATGAAATTGATACTTTTTCCTTACTTGCCTAACACTTTGTCTTATACCAAATACATTCCCCAACTACATAATTTAATTATTAATCTATACGATGTAAATATTTATTCATAAAGCTACCGTTTAAAATGTTTTAAACTAAACTTCAGCAAAGTAAATTAAAATACTTTCACTTTAATAAATCTATAATTAAAATGTTAATAGCAATTGTTTAAGAGTCGATTATAACGCCTCCAACAGGTCAATGTAGCACGTTTTGAGAGGTCTATTATTAGTTACGGATTTCCTATTACTGAAAATGTGAACGAAAAGCTCACCAATTCTTTTTGTGCCAAGGTGTGAAAAAGTTTACCGTTACATGTGTTCCCCCTTCTTCCTAAACTCCTGGGTACTTGCGTCGTAGAGTGAAAAAGCCTCTCCATAGCCTAGCATAATTGTATCAAATAGCATGGAACCGCCGCGCCGTCTGGAAGCCATTTGATACTTTGGACGGCATTGCGCTTACTAGCGTGTAGTGCAGTCACAATGTCGTGCCAGAAAAAAAAAATAGTCTTCACTTTTAAAGACAACCTAGTTGGCGTAGTTGGTTTTTACGCTGGCTGTGAAACAAGAGGCTGCGTGAGACAAAATGTTTGTGTGGTCTAGAAGTAATTGTTTCGAGTCTGGGTGTAAGTGAGACCGAAAAGTCTCTCGTAGTGCCTGATACACCCGACACTAGACTAGATCTCAGTGTCGAGTCAAGACAGTATGTGTGACTGTTGGTTGCATTTATTTATTTAATTAATCTAACCTTGTCATTCCTTTAGGAATTGTGAGGTGATACGATTCCATAGGCTAGAACCACGTACAATTTTTCAACACAAAAAGTATTGATTGACATTGGACACTAGCTTGTGTACAGTAACAGCTTTGATGTTGCGTTTCGTTCGGTGAATGTTCCCACAAAGGTTTCATGGTGAAAAAGGCCTACGGCATTAAGCCGCCCAGCCCCTATACAAAATGTGTACGTAATGTTCATAGCCACAGCATTTTTGTTTTTTACTCATTGTTTAAGTTTAAATAATGGTTTCTTTTCATTGAAATACAACTATTATTTACGCCTCGTGACCACGAAAAAAGTAAAGTAATCGAAACGTCGGGAAGTGAAATAATTTAAAAATTAAACCAAAACCTACAAAATTGCTTTATTTCAATGCTTAAGTTTAGGCAAGTTATTTCTAAGTACAGTAATGCCATGCCATGTTATGTAATTTCCAATGTCTATTTAATCAGAATACTCCGAAATATTCCGAAAACAAAATCCTTCAATAAATCATATTCTCTCCTTATTCGTTCGTCATAATACATTCCCTTCTAGCCCGAACCTTCGGAAATCGATTCTTAGACTAACATTCGAAACATCTGCGGAGCATATCTTTACGACTCGTAATTCAAATATCTGTCTTCATTAACCAACTGTATGAGAATTTTATTGTTGCCAGTGTACTGGCATTTCTCGCTCACTGGCTTTTAACCCGAGTATATTTGAGGCCTTTCTGAATGCTTGAGATATTTCTCTGCTCTATTTTATTTCCCGTTGCTTGCAAGGTAAGCCGTATTTGGCTTTTATGCATAGTGGCACTAATCTTAACGAACTCTTTACGAGGTAGCTGTATTTTGTATAAGTAATCAGGTTTTTGAGTGATAAAATGTATTTGAAATTTTCCTGTTGAGTTTCTTCTTATGTGTCAAGATGGCGAGGGAAGTGGAGTGCCAAGCATTGCTTTGTAATTGATTGTGTTTTTGGCATTGCCATGTCCATTGTCCATGACCGGTCGTCTCGATTACCATCAAGCGAATGACCTGCTCTTCGCGCCATTTATTAGAATAAATATATATTTCTATATCTATCGTTTATTAATGATCCTCATGATCCTCATGATCCTCAGCATGATAGCCATTGGATGGCCATCAATTACATCCAACAATAATCGGCGTCTTTGAATATAACTAGACGAAATAAATAGATACGACGGAAGAGCAAGGAACGTATCTAGACGATACGTCTGAAGCCTATACAAAACGTTTCTTGCTGGAGTAAAATCACAAGTTTAACAGCATATTATAACTTTTGAGTAAATCGCAGTTTAAACTTGTTGCGAGATGCAACACGTAGTCAATAAAATATACGCCAAGATCTTCAATTTAATATTAAGTGCTGTTTTTCACACAAATTTTATACCTATTGCCACTTTTTGTCCATTCTAAATGCATAAACAACGAACTTCGACATGGAATAACTATAAATATTATTGCCCAGTGTCTAAAAAGACAAATGTTGAAATTCCGGTCTATGTTTTATTTTTTGTTGTAATAAATGGCGAGATGTGCATGGTGTTCGCCTGATGGTGGGCAGGCGTTACGATTGCTTTCAAACAGTAGCAAAACAAAACACATTAAATTATAAAGCAATGCTTGACATTCCACTGCGCTTGCCATCCTGAGACATGTGTTAAGTCTCAATATATCCAGTAGTGACTCTGGCTACAATATCCTTCAATCGAAACACAACAGTGCATTGGCACTGCTGTTTGACGGGAGAAATACACATTGCGGTATTGAGGTATTGACAAATGTTGATCAAGTATTCATTTATTTATACCCACGGATACAACGGCTCCACGTTTAACCCAATAGCCTCACGATTTCTTAACCTCATAATTACGTCTGGCAATGTTGATTATAACATAACGTAATGAAGATGCCTCGTAACTCTATAGTGTATTTAATTTAAATTACTTTTGTTTATTCAACGGCTGTTTGTTGGGTTTGAAGGAAATTAGTTGTTACTTAGCTTGTTAATCCTCTTGAAGAATATTAGGTACTAGCGGCCCGGCCCAGCTTCGCCCGGGTGCATATAGATTTCTCTGCAATAATATGCACGTTTTATATACATAAACCTTCCTCTTGAATCACTCTATCTATTAAAAAAACCGCATCAAAATCCGTTGCGTAGTTTTAAAAATTTAAGCATACAAAGGGACGTAGGGACAGAGAAAGCGACTTTGTTTTATACTATGTAGTGATGTTGGCATAATTTTATAATAAAATTTTATTTTAATCATTGAAGGATAGCTCTCATCAATAATTAATTTATAAGGTATGTTGCGTACTTTCGGTGTTTTCGTCGAAGGGCTATTGCGAAACACATATTTCGAAAGAACAAACTTTTTTTTTTCATTCCTGCCCCTTATTCTACCAAAATCCCTCGGTTGCCTGTAAGAAATTACCTCGTTATGATAAGACCGCAACTTGTACTATTTTTTTGTGTAATTTTTAAATAGTATCTCTGTACCTACAGTGCAAAAACATATTAGATAAATAAATAAAATATTTCATCTAATCCAGTTATCTAATCAATATTTTTGAATATGTAAAAAAACTCCGATATCAATCATTTTAGAGTAAAATCATGCCGAAACATTTTTCTGTTATTGACTGTCTCTATTATAATAAAGTATTTTTATCTCTCGATGTCTGGACTATATTTTTATAGTCTATTCTATAGTTCTATCAGCTCATGATACATCAAATATAGAAACACTGAAGTGTTCACATATTTCACGATTAAGAAAACCAGACGCATTTATCTAAATGCATATTAGAGTTCGCCATTGCTCAAATAGAACGCAGCATTGAATCAATTAAACGGAGAATTGCATTTTCTTACTTCTTACTATATATTATAAATAAATAACATGCACAAAAACATACAGTCAAATTAAGAAACTCCTCCTTTGAAGTCGGTTAATAAATTCCAAAACATAACTATAAAAATTATCCGTTTATTATTACATAACATAAATATACATAAATTCACGCCATTTTCCCAGAAGGGCTAGACAGACGTGTAACCAGGACACCCACTTTTCGCCTTGTATTTTCCGTCCCACGAGGTGATAGGTGAGGCCGGCCTATCGCCATATCGGGCACAAAATTCTGACTTCGAATAAATTCAATATCACTTTGCCCAATCCGTTATTCGAACCCGAAATGTCAGCTTTGCAATCACACCAAATTACAACTTCGCTGCCATGACAGTCACTGCGCCACAGAGTCAGTCATTATAGACTTACATCGTACACTAATACCTTTCTTGTTTTAATAAACCGAAAAACATAATATATATTATAATTGAACAAAAATACCATTAGTGATCTGTGAATTCGCACACGACCGCATACAAACAACACATTAAACAATCTTAATGAATTTGTTTACGACAATTCATTGCGAACACTCATTCAATGGAGACCACATTTCAGCGAATAACTCATTCAAACAGCAACAAAGGATATCGACATATTGGCAAATTCACTGTTTACTCGTAAATCTGTCGAACAAAATTAATATGGAGTTCATTTCTGCGTTATTTAAACTGTATGCCACTGCAAATCTCGAGCTTTCTTTACAATCGAGTACGATTGAGAGAGGTGAGGCCGTATGGACTTTATAGTCCACCAAGGTAGCGAAGTGCGGGAAGGCGGCTTTTAGCGATCTCTTTTTATTTTTTCCACATCGCTATGATATGCATGATTCCTCACGATGTTTACCTTCACCGTTGTAGTGGTTGGTGATTTACTATCAAAACATACATAATTCCGAAAGCTCAGAGGTGTGCCCTAGGATTGAATCGGTGAACACCGTCAACATGTTGGCAGTCGCGTTTGGTACGCTACCAAGAGGCCACCACACACTCGCATGTAATCCAAACGATAGGTTATTGTTAAGTGCTGTTAAATGGTTACTGCAATAACAGAATTTTATATACAAAAACCGAAACTAATGTTTTTTCCCTGAAGGGAAAAAGCCCTTTTATTTTCATTGCATTAAAAAAGGCGTAGGCAGAGATACCAGGACACCAACGTTTTGCATGGTGTGTTCCGTCTAACGGTGTGATAAGGGGCGAGCCTATCGATATATCGGGCACAAATTCCAGACTCCTGGCTTATAAATAGAAAAATCCAAGATTTGCTCAACCCTAGATTCGAACCCGAGACCTTTGCATTCATGCCGTATTACAACTTCGACACCGAGGTACTCAACAACAGAATTATCTCTCGACACAATTTGTTATTTGCATAATAATCGTTGTCCGATTGGCTATCTGATTTTAATTGTAGTGCCAACCCAAGCCGATACAATGCAAATCGGACAGTGGCGTTGTTTAACCTTCATACGGTCTTCGGGTCATTTTTGACCCATTTCAGGACTGAAACAAAGTTTTCTTTTTAAGTATTTTGTTTTGACATTTGATATTGCGTGACATTTTTCAAAGTTCTTAGCTTAATATAAATATATGAATATTTTATAAAAATATATAAAATATTTCAATATATTTATTTTTTTACTCTAATGGCCTTCGGGTCACATTTGACCATTAAGTACAGAACGATTGTAGTTTGTTTACTTTTGGTATCGTGTTACCCACTATTTATTGTATACTGCTTACATTGTTCTACCCACACCCCACTTTAGTTTTACAACAAACATTGAACGAATGGAACGTCAGTGTTACACGATCAAGTAATTGTTTCGTATTTGAAAATGAGGGACAGTGATATTGAAAACTTTTTGAACGAGGTGTCTGATGAGGAAGAATCGTGTTCTGAATTCGAAGATCATGTGGAGAATGCTGATTCATCTAACAGTAGTTCTAGTGAGAGTGAAAATTCATTTGTTCCTTCTGAAAGAATGTTGTCAAAGAATGGTCAAATAACTTACAGTAAAAAACCGTTTGGGAGCAGTTACGGAAGAGCTTCGAGGGAAAATATTATCAATATGATGCCAGGATTGACGCGATATTCTTCATCAAGAATCACAGAAGTAGAAATGTCAAGTTTTGAATTATACACATTATTTTGAATTATACGAATATTGAGGGTAGACGTGTTTTTGATAAAGAATGGACTGATATTGACAGTACTGAATTGTTCGCGTTTATTGGTTTACTTTTGTTAGCTGGTGTGTTTCGTTCAAATAATGAAAGTACTGAAAGTTTATGGGATTCTAAAAAAGGCAGACCCATATTTGCAGCGACCATGTCACTCAAGACGTTCAAAAAAATTTCAAGAGTTATAAGGTTCGATAACAGAGAAACTCGAAGCGAACGGCGATTATTAGATAAATTTGCTCCGATTCGCGAGCTTTGGAATAAGTGGGTTGATATATTACCGAAACTTTATAATCCTTCCCAAAATGTAACTGTAGATGAACAGTTAGTAGCATTCAGAGGAAGGTGCCCATTTCGGCAATACATGCCATCAAAACCGGCAAAGTATGGCATAAAGTTTTGGGTTCTATGTGATTCTGCAACTAGTTATGCTTGGAATATTCAACCATATACAGGAAAAGAAGCCGGAAGTGATCCTGAAAGAAATCAAGGTCTGCGTGTGGTTCTTGATTTGGCTGTGGGGCTAAAGGGCCATAATCTCACAACCGATAATTTTTTCACGTCGCATCAACTGGGACAAAAATTACTGGAAAAGCAAATAACACTAGTAGGAACTATACGTAAAAATAAGCCTGAATTACCACCAGAATTTGTGAACATAAAAAATAGACCGATTTTTTCATCTAACTTTGCTTTTACCAAGGATACTACTCTCGTGTCTTACATTCCTAAAAAAAATAAATCTGTAAATCTTCTGAGCACATTGCATCATGACTCGGAAGTTAGTAATCGCACAGATAAGAAGCCAGTAATAATATTAGACTATAACAAATGTAAAGGTGGTGTAGATACATTGGATAAATCTGTATCTTGTTATACTTGTAGAAGAAAGACTAAACGATGGCCTCAAGTGGTGTTCAGTAATATGGTTGATATATCGGCTTATAATGCTTTTGTTTTATTCACATCTGCTAATCATGCCTGGAAAGAAGGCAACCTTGCTAAGCGTCGTAACTTTTTAGAAAATCTAGGTATGCAGCTTGTTACTCCCTTTGTGAAAAAACGACAAACTTTACCTCGAGCATGTTTTTCACTTGAAATTGCAAAGAGTATACGAGATTCCTCTCAAAACGATCCACAATCGTCAACCTCATCCCAGTCTGAAAGGAATACAGAGAAAAAAACAACCAAGAGAGGCCGATGTCATTTGTGTCAAAAAACGGATAATAAAACAGGATTGGTTTGCCTCACATGCAAAAAATTTATATGTAAACAGCATTCTAAAACGATTACTTTGTGTTCTCAATGTAATAACTGATTTTGATTATTATGTTATTTTGCTATTATAGAGTAATGTAGTACCTACTACTACGCACCTAATAAGTAAAAATGGTATATGTTCGAAACTTAATTAATTCTAATAAAATTTATATTAACTAGCTGTTGTTTTCATTGTCAATAAATAAATGTATTAAAATATAAACCTAAACAATATTTGTAATGCAATTATTTGACATAAATGTAGGCAATATATGTTACGGGTCAAATTAGACCCGAGGCCCGTTGACGTTGGTCATTTTGAAGACCGTATGAAGGTTAAAATGCCGACTGTAAGGTGAGATGCTGTGAATTTTATTTCTGAATGATACAAGTGTTTGCGTGATTCACGAATATTTGTTTGTGGTAGAAGCGAGCTAAGAATATAATAAGTTTTGTGGTAGTAGCGAGCAAAGATTTCTCAATGTTAGAATACAAGACACAAAAATTACGTGATACTTTGAAGTCACGATTATGAATATAAGTTCTTACAATAAGATATTTGAATTATTTATGTATTATTATTCATATTACATTTGGATTTTTACACAATTCAAAATGCAAAAGTATGAAAAAATATATATAATAAGAACGAATTAATAACAACCGCAGCAACTATAGATCTGTAAACATTTATATTAAAATGATAAAACGTAAAACAAAAAGCACACAAGAATACAATCACGGTATTCGCAAAGCTCTGATGGATGGATGAGATTTGAAAATCCGGACAACTGTCTTGGCTGCCGTCCAACAAAGAATTTATTAAAAATCTCTCCTCTATTTTAGTAAAAACTCGTCAGATGACATGTGAGGGTTCTAAATCCAAGTAAACAAATCCCTCACATTTACTTAGTAGGATGAGTAGTAATAAGATAGGTAAAATAAAATAGAATCACCTCGATAAATACAAAAAAGCCAAACAGCAGTGTAAATGCACTGTTGTGTTTCGGGTTAAAGGATATTGTAGATAGAGTAACTACTGGATATATTGAGACTTAACATCTTTTGTCTCAGGATGGCGAGCGCAGGGAAATACAAAATATTGCTCTGTAATTCAAGGTGTTGTTTGGTTTTACTATGTATTGTTCATGAGCAATCGTATAATGATACGACCATGCCGTTCGCCTGATGGTAAATGTACCATCAGGCGAACTGCATAGTCTTCTCGCCATTTATTGCATTAAAAAATCTAAACATCCAGAAATAATTGGCGTCTTCAAATATAACTAGAAGATATAGATACGGCGACAGAGCAAGGATAATCGTGTTAGGATCGCGTCAAGGATTATTCGTAGGTTAGTTCTACGAATAAAACGGAACAGCAAACCTTCGGGCGATCTATTTACGCTGTAGTCAAGATCAACCATCCATTAAACTAATTACAACTCACTATCATATATTAAACGACAATCTTTGGCAACAACTATAATAGTGCCCCCAAATTAATACAGGCTGATCATACAATCGCGGTCAGTGTTCAAATTATTCATTATTAATGCGTAGTCCTGAAACTGATTTGTTTATTGTATAATTATGTAAAATAGTTGGGACATCCTCTGGTTATCTATTTATCTGTAAGCAGGGCACGTTTTGCCGAAGAGATCGTTTACTAAGGCACCGCTCGTCTTGGTAACCGTGCGAGAAATGTCTAATGGTAAACGTCTCACGCGATGTCAGCTTTATCAAGGGAATTTGTAAAGTCCAAATATACTTTTTTTTACTTTTCAATGCTAATTGGGTTCCTGTTATGTGCGAACTCGCAAATTGTCATGTCACGCAAGCTTGGAATATTTATTGCAAAATTTTGTAGACCTTCCTTGAGATAGATTTAGTATTATTGCTTCATTAGCTTTTGTAACATACGTAGTTTAAATAGCAATGAAACCACTTGTTTCGAATAAATTAAATTTAAATTGAATACATACCAATTCTTCTTTAAGGCCTGGTCTGTCGAAGGATACGCGCGGCACTGCGGTAAGCGGCAACGTCATGACGTCATACAACGTAGTTCACATAACAAAAAAGGTGGTTCATATAGGTTTTACTCTGTGCGTAAAACCGTTGACCAATAGGAGAACCGTTCATTGACAACTAACGATACTATGACAATTTCGCATTGAAGTTTTCTTGAATTTCCATGACAACAAATAACAATCATTTATGTTCGAAAATATATATAATTTCTTAAAAAAATGTTTGTGCGTCATTTTAAATGGACTGGGTATATATGTTTACGAGATAATTTGCGCAATATTGATATATGATAAAAGTGATTCGTATCATTCTAATGAAATACGCGTCTGCTGTATACATCTTTTTTCGCCTAAACAACTTATTGTTCGATCAAATTAAATTTCACTGGGTTTATGTAGATATCCATTCTTAAATTATCGTTATCGATCGTACCGTAATTGGGTAAAAATAAATTCCATAACGATTAAATTATTTGCCTATAAAATTTTCACAAGCAAAACCTGGAACAATACTGATAGACACTTTTTACAATAATAATTTTATTCTAGTATTTAACAGAATAATTCATAACACAGAGCTCAAAATATATATGCATAGGTGTAAGTAGCATAAATTACAATATACATAGAGGGGTTCTGATGGAGTGAGAATGGAAAAACGGGGAAAAAACAGAACTTAATACTACGTTGAGGAACTACATATTTAAGATTGCACCATATCGTAACATGATGCTCTCTAGGTGCTAGGAGAGTGGTGCTAATTGTGTCGAATGGCGATAGTTCTCTTGTAGTAGATCTTGCAGGTGGATTTTGTAAATAACTACGACGATAATATACAACCATTATGCATCGAATGTATGTATATGGGCTGATACACAACTCATATAAAAAGCGGGTGCACTTCATTGAGTTATAATGTACTACGTACTAGAGAAGACACCTCAAGCAAATAGTTTGTAACACGAGTTGGAGTCCAGGCGCTCCAACTCATTTAGTCTATGTCAAGCGCTTGCTGGAACTAGACACGTATCAGTGCGAAGTTTTATTCGACAAAATGCCGTCGTGTGCATTAAAATACTGCTCGAACAATTCAAAAAACATAAGTAAAAGTCAAGGTGTGACTTTTCACCAGTGAGTTTAACTTATTATATTAAAAACACATTTAATCTAATTTAATATCAACAATTGTGACATGTCACAGCGGTTGATGACGGGCGGCCATGCATGTCAAAGACTAACGAGTATTTGTATGCGCAGAGTCGACAATATCGACGCAGATTTGTAACGGATACTGAAGTATTTATATAAGATAAAAAATTAAAAGCGTTTAAATTAATATTTTTATTATTATTTAAATTAAAAGGTTTCCTCGGCCATGTCGTGAAACAAGAGAATTGTGGATCAAATTTATTCAGAAGAATCGCGGCGAAGAAACGTGGTTACCTTCAGATTATTCTCGCATATGTTCCGTACATTTTAAAGATGAAGACAAATATAGCACAAAGACAGGAAGAGTGTACTTGAAGAAAGTTGCAGTACCATGCGAAAACGTAATTATATTATTTCATTTCCGATACTGTATGAAACTTGCAATACATATTTTTTATTACCTATGTATATATTTAATAAAAATATTTTATTTCTAGAGTGTTTCTATTAATTAAATCCTGAACATAAAAAAATATTTATTTATAATTTAATTACTTGTGTATTATTCACAAATAATGTGCTCACCAGGCGCCATGTTTATAAATCCGGTAAATAAAAGAAACCATATTATTTTATGTAAAAGAAACTATTATTTTATATTATATTTTAGTTGTCGGTATTAATATGTAGACATCATATAACGAAGAGTTACGATTAATATGAATTGTCTTATCTATTCGTGACACGTTTTTCTTTGGCCATAATTTGTATGATATCAAGTCAATAAAGTAGATGTCGCTATTGAGCTGGGACAAATAATTTCTATGACATGTCTTGTCTATCGGTAGAATATATGTCAATGGTGCACTTAAACGATTGATGTTTTTATTGGGTTTGTTGTTTGTATTTCTTTCTATGCACATATAGGATTAAGGCCAGCTAGCGCAGTGGACTATAGTATGGCCTAACCACTCTCAATCGTATTCTCGATTGTAGAGGAGACCGGTGCTCTGCAGTGGGACGTATATGGGCTGATAAAGTGCCCTGCGAATAGGGATAAAGACTGAATTTATATAGATACTTACTAATAAATCGTCTCCAATTATATTCCAATTGTACCCTGATCAGTTGGGAACTAATTCCGTTGCTATATTTTGATAAAAACATGGAGTACTAGGTACTTAGAACAATTAACATACAGTTCCGTATGCCATTTTTATAACAATAAAATAAATGTAATTGACTCCATTTTATAATCATATACTTATTAAATTCTAATTATTTTTACTTTTTAACTGTATTTTTTTTACCAACGCATGGTTTTAAAGTTGTATCCCTACATGATTTTATATTGCGCCATTGTCATTGGGAACGCATGTGAACTGTATTCAACGTACTGCGCGGCAGTACATAGTCGATGGACGCGCCAGAGTCTAAACAAAAGTTAAACCAAACGAAAATTGATAAAAATATTGTCCTCAAATAAATCCATTGCGCAAGTACGCTTACCGCGACGAAATGATGAGAATAACGGCACGTTGTGCGGTGTATCCGCCCCGCACTTCACCGCACTTGCCCCTCTACACCGACGCATACTGTGACAGCACCAAAGACCAGTCTACCCGTCACCCGGTTGACCCCTTACCGCAGACGCTGGCTGACGCATACTGCGGCGGAACGTCATGTCAATGTCAATGTTTTTCATACAAAACCGAGTTTGACACCGCATTCCGCGCAACGCACCGCTGTGCGTAGCTTCGACAGACCAGGGCTTTACTTCCCTACTTGGCCCAATGATTTTCAGAGAATGGCTAGAAACATTTCTGTATCAGCCCATATACGTCCCACTGCAGGGCACGGGCCTACTCTACAATCGAGAATACGATTGAGAGTGGTTAGGCCATATAGTCCACCACGCTGGCCTAGTGCGGGTTGGCGGACTTACATACCATAGAAATTCTTATGAATCGCTATAGTATGCAGGTTTCCTCACGATGTTTTCCTTCACCGTTTTAGTGCGTGGTGATTGATTATCAATACACACATGACTCCGAAAAGTCAGAGGTGTGCCCTGGGATTCGAACCCGCGACCACCGTGAACATGTTGGCAGCCGCGTCTAGTCCGTTTACCAACAGGCCACCACGCACTTTTGGAACTTTTGGACTTTTGGATAGAAACATTTATAATAAATTAATGGTATAACACGAAAACAGCAAAAAATCGTTGTAATCGATCGATTTATAAACATAATTAGACGAAACCATTTGATCAATTGTAACACTTCGACATCTCTCAATTTCGTGCGATTTTAATAATTAGGAAGACCTTTTAAAGGGTTTTATTGAATGCCAAATTTATTTACAGGTCGTTAGCGTCGCTAATTTTATAAACCTCTTATTGAATCCCAGTAATTGGTGTGAAGAGGAACGTTAATTTATACGAAAAATAATTTTATTGCATGAAAATATTTTAAAATTGTATCTATGGTATCATTAATACAAATTATGTGAATAGTAAAAAACTTCATTAAAGGTTATATGATGATTTAAGGTCCTTTGGAATTAACCTCGCGCTTTTTGTTTATATGTAATT
Source organism: Hyles euphorbiae (assembly GCA_023078785.2). Classification (NCBI taxonomy): domain Eukaryota; kingdom Metazoa; phylum Arthropoda; class Insecta; order Lepidoptera; family Sphingidae; genus Hyles; species Hyles euphorbiae. The sequence continues at coordinate 11,970,740 of CM041050.1, forward strand.
CTATAAACACATTTTTTTTTTTATATTAATCGTATTTTTAGATTTTACCTTTCTGCACTTCAGCATATAACCTTCAACTATTCGAAATCTTGCCATCCGATAAAAAAGGATTCAAAGTTCTCGTATTTCATTTTATTTATTTGAAGACCAAACAAATAATTGCACATTGAGACTTATAAATTGCAAGCTATTTTTAAAATCATAAATGCGCAAGTCACAACACAATCCACGGTGTTTATGTATCCTACTAATATTATAAATGCGAAAGTTTGTGTGTTTGTTACCTCTTCACGCTCAAACCACTGGACCAATTTTAATGGAATTTGGTATGGAGATACTTGACACCCTAGATTAACACAAAGGCTACTTTTTTTCCCAACAAAACATATTGTTCCCGTGGGATGTGCAAGGAATTGAAATATATTCGATGCTCTTTCTTGCCCAAAGGGATGGGATGGGAAGTTTAAAGTACAATAGTATTTAAAATAATTATCACGCAAAATAGCTCCTGTGGATTAAATTCTAAAAGTACCTGTTCCTGGGCAGAGCCGGGTGGACCGCTAGTATTCATATAATGTAAAGATACAGTTACCCCGAGTTCCCATGGTGTCCACATTCTGGAAATAACACACCAACTTGGTTTAATATGTATACAGTTCGTTCTAGTTTTTTCGACCTTGTTATAATAATTAAGCTTTTAGTATTCACCATCTTTCCGCGAGTCGGTGCTTTACCTGCAATTATTTTAGTTTTTGTGCCTTGAAAAACAAAGCGCTCATTGCGAAATATTAAATGCTGTTGTTAAAGAGAAAAAACTTGATGCCTTTGGAAATTAACTCGAGATTTTTGGATACTGTCTTGAATACTTTTGGTGCTAATTAAATGAAATGAAAGAAGTGAAATGTACATTAAATTTTAATGATAGCTCCATGAAGTGCATGGTGGCCTGTTGGTAAACGGACTAGACGCGACTGCCAACATGTTCACGGTGGTCGCGGGTTCGAATCCCAGAGCACACCTCTGACTTTTCGGAGTCATGTGTGTATTGATAGTCAATCACCACGCACTAAAACGGTGAAGGAAAACATCGTGAGGAAACCTGCATACCATAGCGATTTATTAAAAATTGTATGGTATGTAAGTCCGCCAACCCGCACTAGGCCAGCGTGGTGGACTATATGGCCTAACCACTCTCAATCGTATTCTCGATTGTAGAGTAGGCCCGTGCCCTGCAGTGGGACGTATATGGGCTGATACAGATAGCTCTATAATATTACGTGGTAAGTTATAGTAGTATTTTTTCTATTAACCAGTATATTTTGCAAATAGTAAATATTATGAAAGTAATTGATGCATGTGGAACAAATAAAAGACAAAAATTGTGGGTATTTTTTCTGGAGCGCAAAAATGCGCTTATTCATGAATGTTTTATATAAAATTACGAAATACTAAAATTGTACTGATACTAATCAGTATTTTCACCATCATCAGTGCATCCGCGTCCACTGCTTGATATTTAGAACCCCACAGGAGAGGCCTATCAGTACTTTAGTTTAATAATTATAATCATACTGAAATCTAATTCAAAGTAATCGTTTCAATAGATTTAAAATTTTGCTAATTGAATATGAGAAGTTTCAAAACGGTTGTTATTGGTACTTATAAAATTAATTTTCAAAGCTAATTTATAAAATACCAAAATTTGGTAATATCAAAGTTCATTTTATTTTAATTGTAAGCAATTACTTTTCGCTGCTGCATAAATGTTTAGTCATTGTAAACTCTAAATTAAATTAGTAATTAATTAAAACCTTTCAAAATTACAAACTGAAAACTCATTTTAGTCCACAAGTAATTAACTTGTACGCGTTTATTAATTGTTTTTACAAAACGTATGCACTTGTTGGGTCCATGACTAAAAGTTATTCGCATACATTAATTTTGTACTATAAAATTTAAATTGAGACCAAAAATAAAAATATCATATTCTCTTTTTATTTTTCTTACTATCTTATAACTTTCATAAACAGCTTTATCAGTGACTAAAGTCACACAAAATAATTATTTAGATTGTTAACTTTAATTTCAAGTAAAATGCTACGTTATCTTTATAAGACAAAAGAATTTTCACGCATTGTTTGTGGGCGTTTACCAAATAAACAATGCCGAGCCTTCGCGTCGGTAAGATTTTCTGAGTTATTTAATAAACTGTTCAGTTGAAAAGGGTTCCTGTTCATTGGGGAAGATAACGCACCTAATATATTTTTGTTTTTATACAAATCGACACATTGTAGCATTTTTCATTATGTCTGATATAGAAACAGTAAGTACTAGCACCTACTAAAGCACCTACTGCTTAAATTTGGTTAACAAATCTTATGTACGTAATTACTTATTGTATTGCATTTGCCTGCATACTTTCCGGTATAAGTGATATGCTTACTTGTTTTATCTCAGTACGCTGCTAAAATCACACTAAAGTTAGCTTTGCCTACACCTTTGTGTGTACTTGTGTAAACTAACATGTGCATATATAAATATGCTACATAATTTCATCATGAAAACACAAGTAATTTCAAAACCTAATTTGAATATTGATGAAATATATTAAAAAGGAAAACATAGCAGAATTCGCAACACGTGTATCCCTTCTAGTGTGAAGGCTTAGAAATTATGTTTTTGCATTTATTTTTATTTATTCTGTTCACTTAACTGTGGTATTCTGGTAAACACTCGTTAACGTGTTGACGGTCGGGAGCGGCGCCAGTGCGAAAGGATTTGTATTTCAATAAATACTGTAATAAAATAAATTATTGAGTGTCAGACTGATATTTGGTAGAATGCATTTTTAGTACAGGCAACGAAGCAACGGTTTACTCTTGTCCGCAATGCATAATTTGCCAGGAGTTTTTTGTTTTCATGAAGAGGTGGCATATGACCCCACTAAGTTAAAAACCCAAAATACTTACAAAAATGGCGTCCGCTAGAGCCGCCATTTTGGAAAACGCGTTTGAAGCCATATCTCCGGAACCGTCCACTTTAGGCCCATCATGCTAAGGACCTTTCTTGTAGGTAATTAAATTTCCCATCTTTTTTGTTCAATAATTTTTTTTGTACCATTAACCGTTCGCGATTTACAATGTTAATAATTTTCATTTTATACCCTTTTTACAATAAATTTTACATGGATTTTTAACAAAATTTACTATTTCCTCATTGCTTTGTTCCCTTATGCCATCAGTATTTATTTAATTACGTGATAATCATGGAGAAATCATTGGATTTCATAATTACGCTATGCATCCTTCGTTTCCATTGACCTTGATTCGGTAGTACACCATTCAACGCGCGATAACTTCTAAAATATTGATTTTAGAGAAAAAAAGTATGGGTGAAAAGTTGTTAAGAATTTATTGATTTAAAAGTTTAGTCATTAACAGTTTTTTGTTTAAACAATTATTAACAGAGATATGGGCAAAAAGGCAAGAAACGAATATTAATAACCTTGTAAATCGCGAACGGTAAATGGTACAAAAAAAATTATTGAACAAAAAAGATTAGAAATTTAATAATCTACAAAAAAGGTCCTTAGCATGATGGGCCTAAAGTGGACGGTTCCGGAGATATGGCTTCAAACGCGTTTTCCAAAATGGCGGCTCTAGCGGACGCCATTTTTGTAAGTATTTTGGGTTTTTAACTTAGTGGGGTCATATGCCACCTCTTCATGAAAACAAAAAACTCCTGGCAAATTATGCAGGAAAAAATGCTTCGTTGACTGTACTATTTTATGATAACAAATATGTGTCCAACAAGTATCCAAATTAATTCAAAATAAGTGACCGGGTTAAGTGGCTTGAAGAACAAAAAGAATCGCTAATAAACCTTCTCTCTCTCTTTCTCTCTTTCTTAATTCAGCTGCAGGGAGAACACTACTAAACATAGGCCTCCCCCAAAGATTTTGACATCGACCTGTTGAAAGTGGCCTGCATCCAGCGACGTCCTACAATCTTACAAGAACCCTTGCGTACTAAAAAACATGCTTTTTAGGTATGACGTGTTACTACACGAGATATTCAATTAAAATAATCTGACTCAAAACTAACTAACAGTATTATAAATAACAGCTATTTGTCAATCAGCATTCGAAGATATTGGATGACTAACTAAAACAGTAACATATAATGGGTTTGATACGTATGCACAACAGATCTTTTATAGGGTCTAGGAAGACCTTGCATAAAGACGAATAAATAGTCATGATATCATCTTAGATTATTTATAATATAGAGGGAGCGCTAGTACGTCAAAAACGTAGATTAAAATGATGGTGCCAGGTGGTTGCCCGATACTAAGGTTTTACTGTCCTCCTATTGGTTAACATATTATGACAGGTTGTCCAACATGCACGAATTATTTGAACATCAAAAATTAAAAAAAAATTGTTTAGCGCAATTGAATTCCACTAAAACTCGCTTTACGCAGATAATAACAAAATAAACTATCGATTACCAGTGAAATTTATAGCAGTTAGCTGTTAGAATTATTAGTTATAATTTCACTAACACAGGAGCGCTAAAAACATTACGCACACTAAAATATCTACGTTTTTGAAGACGCGCTCCCTCTATATTATTATATAAATACTCTAAGGATACCAGTGCAACTGTTTGAATTCTTAGAACCGATATAAAACCGATTGTGCATACAAATATAGTGACTCAACTGTTTGTATATTGTTAGAGCACTTGCTAAATCAATATTTATAGTTATGTATGCTAGAAGACGACAGCTTCGTTTGCAAGCGTTTGATTCAATATAGCCTTCAGACTTCATAATAGCCTTCAGGTTAAAAACGGTAACTGCCAACTGAGTTTGTCTAAAGATTATGTTTATAAAAATATCACAAGACAAAACAACCTACTTTCGGATCTCATTATTTTAATTTTATATTACACCCTATCAGTATTGTCGATTGATTTTAATTATACAATTTTATATGTTGACTGTAACTGCGGAAAAAATATAAATAAAACCCAACATCCATTATCGAATTAAGATAAACCAACATTTTTTAAATTATTAATTTCCAAATTAATCCGCAATCAATTAGATTCACACGTTTGTATCTTTTTTTACAGTATAAAATCGTGGATGCCTACTCCGCTCTCAAAGAGGCCCCGCGAAACGAAAACCAACACAACCAACTCAACCAACAACCAACCAGTGTCAAGAATTCAGATTTATAAACTTTATCCAATGGTATATTTTCTTTGTAATTCAGAGAGCACACTGTATGATAAACTAATGAAATTGTATAGGTCTCTCATATGTGAGGGACCGCCTGGGCAGGTACCACTGCAATGTCTATTTCTCCCGCCAAACAGCAGTGTAAATGCTCTGTTGTATTTTAGATTCAAGGACATTGTAGCCAGAGTAACTACCGGACATATTGAGACTTAACATCTTATGTCTGAGGAAGGCGAGCGCAGTGCAATGCTGTGTAATTCAAGATGGTGTGTGCGCCACGGAGGCTGGATGAAATCATTATTAGGTTTAGAATTATGCTCGTAGGTTGGGACCCGACTCTTCCGCAATATCCACACCGTGCCAGGCTTGTAGGCCAATACCACCGCTTTCGGTGTCCTCAGGAATGCCGAAAGAGGAGCTTTAAATTTTTCTTGATCAAAAACACCTTTAGCATAAATTGTGATATTTTATGCATATTTAAGCGGCACAAAATAAGGTATAATGATTTTCCCAGTTTATAATTCAGTGTATTTACGTATGTTCCACTGGAATGCTACAGCTACCCAGCGATTTTAAAAGGTGATAATATCTCATTTGGTTTATTAATTTTGATAGGCTAGAGTTTTATTTGAATCAAAAAAGCAAAAGTGTTTAGCATTGTTTGCATGTTTCTATGTTTAGGTTTTTCTTTTTTCCACGTTAGTTAATAAACTACTCATTCAAGTTTAATGAACGAGGTGTCATTTTACTGCCAAAATATGTAATCAACAAATATTTTTTTTTTATTATAAACGCTTCTGTACAAAAAAAAGCAACATACAGTCGAATTGAGAACCTCCTCCTTTTTTTGAAGTCGGTTAAAAATCATAGAATGGAAACATAGTTAAAAAAACTTTGAATGTCTTTACTAATCCTGAAGACGATCATTACACTCTTATAAGGTAAAGTAATATTCTCTGAAATAATGGATAACATGTTTCACTTGACCCAAATCTCTATTACAATTCAACAAACTTTTCGTCTCAATAGCTACCCGTCGGGTCCTAAATATCACTTTTCAACGAAGGCCGAGTTTAGAAAGTTCTCCCAAAATAAGTGGCCTGGATGGAGAAAAATAACTTATACAAAGGGTAGAATTAAGGATCGCAAAGCCAAATTGCGCCGCCCAGTGTAAATTGGTTCCTCTTTATCTCTTTAACGAATTCGGAGAATTTTCATTGAAAGCAATATATTTGGTGCGAGGTCGCCGTTTCGACAGCACCAGAATGTTAAATCGACAATAAATTTGCTAATCCACAATATTAATTGGTATTTTTATTTGAAAAATTAATTGCCTGATCGTCCATGATTTAATGGTGCATCGAGGACTTGCGTTAACACTCATTGTAATCACATATGGTATTGAAATAAAACTTATTTACTAACGGATTTTGTTTAATGATTATATATTTTAACGTCCCGGCGACGCGACGTTTTGGTTACTTTACAGTTTTCGTGGTCACGAGGCGGACAATTATTAAATTAAATCCGCGATACAATCCGTAAATAATAATTGTTTTAATGTGTAACATTTGCGTAAATCTAAAAAACCATTAACTTCATGATACTTCAAGAGAAATGTGTTTTCGAGATGGCGAAGGATTTTTCAATTGGTACACGTAATATGTAGGAAATAAGTATTTGTTGTTTATTTTAACATACATATTAGTTTTAATATGTGTTTCGAATTAGATTCTTAGTGTATGATTTTGAACTCGGGGGCTCTCAATTCACAGATCAGTCCACCAGTTTATGCCTTGGCACCATAGGCATACACAGTAAAAACTTTCCTATAACCTACTTAAATATAAAAATGTAATGTATAGATAATTAAATAAATAGCGGGTGAATGTTTGAAAATCACAAACCATTGTTAGGTATATATTGTGTCCAATGAGTTACATTTAAATAATTAATTCATTTTTTTGTGAAAACTGAAATCTGAAGACACAACTAGACATCAAAATATTTTAAACAAAAATTCTTAAATTCGTATTCCTGTTATTATAATTTTGTACATTTAAATAAATTGTTCCTATTTATTAAAACTTTGCTCGTTAAATTCATAAGACACTCTTCTTTTCACATTAAAAGTCTAAAGTAAACCTAGCTTGCAACACGAGTTTCCTAAGAAAAAGACAAACGGCTAGATTGTCTTCGGACAATTAACTTCTTAATTGTGCGAAATTCTTCCCAGTTAATGGTGTAAGTTCGCTTGAATTCGCAGACTAGGTGAATACCGCGAACTTGACATGCCAAGATCAAGGTGAAAGTTTAGCTGTGAAGAGATTAACATTCATCGAATTCCTATGAATATTGTTAAATCTATTTTATGGAGTTGACAATTAATTAACTTTTCCTGCGATGTTAATTCTAACATATGATGTAACGCAGAGGATTCGTATACCAAGTAAAAATAAAGCATAAGATAAATTACTTATTAAAGAAAAACGTCCTTCCTTACTGAAACTTTTTTTTTATTGCAATGAATGACGAGACGAGCAAGCCGTTCGCCTGATGGTAAGCGATACGACCGTCCATAAACAGTAGGAAAATTCCACTGCGCGCCATACTGAGACATAAGATGTTAAAGTCTCAATATGTCCAGTAGTTACTCTGGCTACAATGTCCTTTAATCCGAAACACAACAGTTACAAATCACACAATCACAATCACGGGAGAAATAGACATTGCGGTGGTACCTACCCAAAAGGAATAAAATGTTCGGTAACTAAACTAAATTTTAGAGCTGTCTATGAATAAGGTGTTGGGTATTTAGGCGGTAGCCTTATATTGTCTATGTCGGTATTACGATTTTATTAATAAATCAGTCGACCACTAAAGCTGTTGTTTGATTGACGTTACACTGGCGACGAGGCGGTTACGAACTATTAAGTTACACGTGTGATATTGTGAAACCGTTATTTATCATTAGTGTTCGCAAGAATGCCGATCGGTAAATTGGAACCATTTGACCTAAGTTCTAAACAATGGCATCCGTATATTCGTCGAGTGCGACAATATATATTGCTGAATGACATTAAAAATGACCTTTGGGTGTCCTTATTAATAACGGTCGTAGGCGACGCCACGTATTTATTAATGTGCGATTTGTGTTCGCCGGATCATCCAGAATCAATGCAATTCGACGATATAGTGAAGTTGGTGGCGGATCATTTGGAACCCCAAAGATCGGAAATTGCTGAACGCCACGTGTTTAGATTACGAAGGCAGAAAGTCGGCGAGACATTAACCGAATATTTACAAAACTTGAAGCACCTCGCGACGACTTGCAATTTTGGGACTACATTACAAGAAAATTTACGAGACCAGTTTGTATCTGGACTGGCAAGTGAGACAATGAGGTCACGTATTTTTGCTGAAAAGTCAATCAAATACAAAGATGCAGTGGAGTTGGCTCTGGCGCTGGAGGCTGCGGAGAGACACGCGGAGGTGAGCGGCGCAACGGCAGTGAGCGCGGGAACCTCAGGTGTAGGCAGCGACGCGGGCGAAAGCTTACATCAAACGAGCGCGCGGCGACGCAGCGGCTGCGCCGGTGCGGCTGGCGGGTCCAGCGCGGTTGGCGGGACCGGCGGCAGCGGGGCGCGTGGCACGTACCGACACGGCGCCGGCGGCGGTGGCGGGCGCAATTTGGCGCTGCAGTGCTGGCGATGCGGCAAGGGGCATCGGCCCGAAAAATGTCGGTATGCTAAGTACAATTGTGATGAGTGTAACCAACGGGGTCACCTGAAAGTGATGTGTAGTCAAGTGCGCGGTGAGGGCCGGCCGTATGGTCATTATTACGTGAATGAAAGTGAATCCGCGGAAAATGAGGACTTTTATAATATAAGTTTAGTGGCTAAGGGTAATAAACCATATTTAGTATTTGTAAAAATTGACGGTCAATGTGTAGAATGCGAAATTGATACGGGAAGCAGAATCTCGGCGGTGAGTGAGAGTTTTTATAAGAACAAATTTGCACACAAATTGTTGCAACCCGACAATTTGTTACTACGTTGTTATTCTGGTTCTCGTATTGAATCAATCGGATTTATTAATGTGGACGTAGAAATGGGCGATATTAAGGTACCCAATTTATCACTGCATGTCATTAAAAATGGTGGACGCCCATTAATGGGCCGGGAATGGATCCGTTCGTTGAATATAAAACAAATAAATTTTAACGAAATTAACGAGGACGGATTTGTAACTAGACTAACAGTTGAGTTCCCCGAAGTATTCACAGATAAGTTGGGTACTTGCAAGCGTAAACTTCATATACAATTAACCGATCAGGAGCCTGTATACGTGCGCGCGCGACCCGTCCCATTGGCACTGCGCACACGCGTCGAGCGTGAATTAGAGCGGTTAGAACGAGAGGGCACAATTTATCGCGTCGATCACTCGCCATATGGAACGCCTATTGTTCCAGTAATAAAACAAAATGGTGAGATAAGAATTTGTGGGGATTTTAAAGTAACTATAAACCCGAAAATTAAACGCGATTTTTACCCGCTCCCTCGCATTGAGGAATTGTTTGCAGCTTTGAGCGGGGGAGAGGAATACTCGAAAATAGACCTCTCTCGAGCGTATGAACAGTGCTTGTTAAGTGAGGAGTCACAGCCGTGCACCGCGATAACTACACATCTAGGTACGTTTGTATATCGGCGTACGCCTTACGGATTAAGTTGTATTCCCGAGAAATTTCAAAGGTTGATGGAAGAAACATTGCGTGGGGTACCCGGCTGTGTCGTGTATTTGGATGATGTGTGTTGTACAGGCTCCTCAAGGTCGATTCATTTGAATAACTTACGGACCGTTCTCAGTAGATTACGTGATATGGGTTTTACTATTAAATTAGATAAATGCACATTCTTAAAAAGCAATGTTAAGTATTTGGGATTTGTCATTGATAAATTAGGCTTACATCCGGATCCCAATAAATTAGAAGCTATATCAAATGCTCCACGACCAGAAAATATAACCCAATTAAAAAGTTTTCTTGGAATGTTAAATTATTATGGTAAATTTATTCCGAATCTGAGCATTTTATTATATCCCTTACATGCGTTATTAAAAAAGGAAATCAGTTGGGCGTGGAGTGTCAACTGTGAAAAAGCATTTTTAGAATGTAAACGTATTTTATTAAGTGAACGCGTACTAGCGCATTACTCCGAAGGGCGTCCTCTAATATTATCGGTAGACAGCAGTGCCTATGGTCTCGGTGCGGTGTTGGCCCATCGCTTCCCAGACAAAACAGAAAGACCAGTGAGTTGTGTGTCGCGAACGTTGAATTCAGCTGAGAAAAATTACAGTCAGCTGGACAAGGAAGCTTTGGCAATATTTTTCGGTATTACGCGACATCACCAATACCTATATGGAAGGCGATTTAGTTTGCGTACAGACCATCAACCATTAGCATATATTTTCGGAAAAAAAGTAGGTATACCGCAAACAGCCGCAAGCCGATTACAGAGGTGGGCTGCGCGTCTAGCTGCATATGATTTCGACGTTGAATTTGTACGTTCGCGAGACAACGGACCAGCTGATGCATTGTCACGCTTGCCGTTGCCGACAGATCAACGCCCATCTGATTCAGTAAGCTATCTTCATTTGATACATGAATGTTTACCTGTTAGTTATAAGGACGTTAGTAGGGAGACAAAAAAAGATGTTTTATTAAGTAAAATAATAGGCTATGTTATGTTTGGTTGGCCGTCAGTACCCAGATGTGATGAAGAGAAGCCATATTTTATACGAAAAAATGAAATTGTTACCGATTTAGGATGTCTTATTTATAAATATAGAATAATTATACCTTCATCAATGTATAAAAACGTATTGTGTTTAATTCATGAAGGTCACTTAGGGATAGTTAAAATGAAGAACATCGCCCGTAATTACGTGTACTGGCCTACTTTAGATAGTGATATTGAGAATATTGCAAGGTCGTGTGACGCATGTCGGGCCGTCCGCGACGCGCCACCGCAGGCGTTTTTACATCCTTGGGAGTTTCCTAGCAAACCATGGCATCGTATTCACGCTGATTTTGCTGATTTTGCGGATAAAAAGTATTTGATCCTAGTTGACGCTTATTCAAAATGGATTGAGGCTATAATGATGTCAAGAACTGATGCCAGCGCTACCATTAATGTTTTGAGGTCTATTTTTGCTAGGTTTGGCTTGCCGTCACAACTGGTTACTGACAATGGACCGCCATTTTTCTCCCAGCAATTTAAAGAGTATTGCTCAAACAATTGTATTAGACATGTGACATCGGCTCCATATAGACCACAAGGTAATGGCGCGGCAGAAAATGCCGTAAAAATTGTTAAAAAAGCCATTAAACGAGCATTCATTGAGGGCGACAATGTGTCTAAGGCGTTAAATCAGTTTTTATTTCAGTATCGAAATTGTGAACAAGCTACGACAGGCGTGTCACCTGCCGTGGCTCTGTTAGGCCGTCGTTTGCGTAGCAAACTTGACGCCCTGCGTCCTGACGTCTCGCAAACTGTAGAAGACGCCCAGCGTCGACAACTAGCCGCGGCGGGTGGCACACACCGCGATATTGGCGTCGGAGACACAGTGCTCGCCCGGGATTATACAACCAGGAGTCCAAAATGGTCAGAGGGCAAAATAATGAATAAAACCGGCCCTGTATCATTTAAAGTTAAAATGGGAAATGGAGTCGAATGGAAACGTCACCAAGACCAAATTATACCGGTCAAAATAGATGATCGCCACTCATTATCACGCGTAAGTCTAGGCCCAAGACCGGAAGACAATAGAGATGAGAATAAATTAAATGGAAGCGAGGACGGTGTTATATGGGAAGATGCTTCGGGTGCGGGGGAGGAAAACACGCCATCTGACGTGGTTTTGGAGCCGCAGCGGGACTGCGCCCGCACCGTGCAGTCACCTGGACCAGCACCCGGGGCATCTGCGCGAGCAATACGTGCTTATAATAGGGCTAAAAAGATATCTCGAGATTAAGTTAAGTTAGAATAAAAATATACTTAATATTAAGTTATTTATGTTTAACATATATTTAAGAATTAGATTACTTGCTTAGACTTAAAAGGGGGAAAGGTGTTGGGTATTTAGGCGGTAGCCTTATATTGTCTATGTCGGTATTACGATTTTATTAATAAATCAGTCGACCACTAAAGCTGTTGTTTGATTGACGTTACATAAGGCAATTATTATTTTAAGTTTTTTTTTTTTTTACTTACCTTTGAAGTATTGGTAGGTAGAAAAAATCAGAGTCCTTCCTCCATATTTTCCATTTCAACCGATATTTGACGTCGTCATTTGTAATTCTCTTGGCTCGTATATCTACCGTGATGACATAATGTCAGCATTTTTTTGGACCTTAGGTCAAGCACTTGATCTATAAAGCTTAGGTTTAGATGCATATGAAATGAAATGAAGTGAAATGTATTTGAAATGAAATGAAATGAAATGTATTTCAAAAATGAAATTTCATTTCATTTCAGATGCATAGGGATGTGTTACTAAAAAAACCCTGTGATCGGTTTTGCTTGAATATTATGATACAAAAGTTTTAAATATAGGTAAATATGAAGGGTTATTTTTCGCTTAGTAAGCTGCCACTATGGGACTTCCGCTCAATATCTTAGGAAGTTAGGAGGTTTGAATAGCAGCGCTGTTTGGAACCTATGCCCCGGTCAGTACGATTTACGCTACTTCCTTTTGCCTTTAACATAGTTTAAAATATGATTTGTATTTGTATATTGGATGTGTAAGAAATTATTCTGTATCTGTATCAGCTCATATACATCATACTGCAGGGCACTTGCCTCCTCTACAATCGAGAGTACGATTGGGGTTGAGAAAAAAATAAAAAAGAAGACAGCAATAAGTCCATTTTATTTATTTAATAAATTATAGAGACCTACCAGCATACACACACACCACTGCAACTCCTGTCAGCCAGGATCAACAGAGGCACGCAAAGAATTGACACCGAGCTTCAGGGCTCGTCGAGTATTTTAAGGACACTAGCATGTCTGTAACACGCTTCGCAATCAGTCAGATATAAAAAGCAAACAGGAGGAGTTGGAAACTGATAATTAGCAACATCAAGGATTATTTAAAAATTATATTGTCCTCATCATATGTTTTTTTTTTAGTTTTATTTACAGTAATTTTACTATGAGAGTTTCTATGAGTCAATAGTATCAAGCTGATCTATTTATATTGTAGCTTTAACAATCAGGTATAACTTTTATCAGCTTCAATTGATAAATTATTTTAACAACAACATACTATTTATCATTCAACCTCATCCATGACTGTAACATTCCTATTGTTACACAGCAAATTTGTTCTCGCAAATCCTGATCTCAGATCAAATAGATCAAACCATATCAACTCTGAATCTCATCTCACATATTTTAGAATATAAAGATCACACAAATCGCGGCGTGGATGTAAATTGATCTCTTTGTTTTAGCCAACATACCTGTTGCGCCAAAGTTTACATCTCTATAATACTATTCAAATATCTTATCTTCTTGGATATTGTGACAGCTTTCGTGGTGCAATACGTTAACCGCTGGTTTTAAAATGAGGTTCGAGTCACCGAGGTAAATATTTAGTGACCCAGTATTTCTTTTGGACGATTCCGAGATAGAAGATTTCCGAAATTCTCATGACACATTGAGTAATGACCCTAGCATATCTATGGTATTATAGTCATTAACTTTACTCATGATATTTTGGTAAAGGCCCTGCTTCATATACTAGGCTGTATGTTGATAAAATCATCTTACATACTTCTTGAGAGTTCATTAATAAAAGTAAGTGCAAAATGCATTCATGTTTTGAAACGTAATTTTTAATACTGCGATTATTTCTGTGCGACACGACAGCAAATTCAGAACATATCAAAACAAATCGTGACGGCTTGAACGATCTCGGATTAATATAGAATTACATTAAATAATATATGTAAGTCCATTTAATCATTTTCGTTTATACACCGACTAGCTTTTGCCTGCAACTTCGCTCGTATTTTTAAAAGTAACTTGAGTACCTACATTTATTTCTTAGTTATCAGATTTTCGTCATAAATACCACAGACATCTATTTGTCTATTTCAAGAACCAAGTAGCAATTTATTCATATTAGCAGATCCAATTCGTACGCCAGTCTAAAAGAAGGTCTTCTGAAGCAGTTTCCTTAATTAAAGGCAGTCTACGTATTTTAAACTGCTTTTTACGAAGAGAAATGTAAACAAAATCTCACACGACAGCATAGACTTGAACCAAAAACCGAAAGCCCATCCAAAATTACAACCGCATAAATATTTGCGCGTTCCTTTTAACTCTGATTGGTGATTTAAAACAACAATAAAGCAGTCCAATCGGGGCGTCAGTACTCATTTCATACACCTAAATACATCGTTAACCTATATAAGAAGATTCAATGAAAAATGTGGCTTTTAACTTTTATTTATATGTAACTAAATGGTGGGAAATGCATTTTGGCGGTAACACAATTTTTACGTGACGTGTGGTCATCCTTTTTTATGAGTGTACACGCGCAATTTATAAGCGATTACGATAATTTAATATTCACTTAGTTGGTATAAAAAGTACGTTAAGTTTGAGAGCGGTGTGACCAGATTGTTAAATTCGCCACGGTTAGCCTTTAGGCAAGGAAGAGCTGGATATTGGTAATAATACTTCAAAAATGTTTTATGTCACACCGTCAGACAGATTTGTTAAGCAAGACTCGGGAATTTATGCATCTTTAATTGCAAAATTATACACGTTAAAATATCCTTCATTTTATCATACTTTAAAAAATCTCTTATGTCCTATTGGTATTTCGGTATGTAAAATTATTCATAGCATCATTATAAAATTCTATAAAAATGTTATTGCACATTTATAGAGCATGTACATATTTCATATGATAAACATGGTATTACCATAAATCATTACGAAAAGGTTCACATCATATTCCCCACATAGACAATCAAGTATAAGACAAAATTATAAATGTTATAAAATTCCCTTACAAGGGTCAATTACAACGTTATTTAATAAGGGTATTTAACAACATCAACAACATCTTACAAGTATTTAACAACATCTTACACGGGTATTTAATATGCGGGTAGCGTTATGTGAGGATTGGGCTTATATTAATATGGTACGTGAAATTTTCGCCACTAAATGTGGTAACCATTATCTATTTGAAATAACGACATTCCCCTATACTATCTTACACCAAGTGCAAGCTATTCTTACCCCAAATATTCTTATTAACTTCTACATCCTAAACCTCAAGTCATTTTACATTTGTGATACTTTATGATCAACGGTGAAAGAATAAGATATTTCACGCTCCAAAAAGATTCCAATCAACCTTTTTACGACGAAAATAGAATCCTTTTTGGTGATAAAATATAAAAAAATACAATTTATATTTGGGTGTGACCTCAGATGGGCAGTATTGACCGTGGCACATCATTAACGACTTCGGGAATGATCAATTTCGTGAGTCGTAACGTTTTCAGTAACCCGCTGTCGTCTCATAAAAACCTTTCAATAAAACTGATGTGGTCTAAAAGATGAGAGCAAGCGATAAGTTTTAATAATAATAGCTTTTTAAAGTTCAAATTGTATTAAACCTTTCATATAATTATATAGGTTGTTATTGTAATACACGCCTTGCATAACTTACGGTTCATATTAAAAAGTTGATGGTTCAAACACCAGTCCAATACCCAAACACTATAACTTATTACAAATAAGATATCATTACCAGACCATTGGTTTCTATTTTTCCATATAAAATAATACCAATACCACGAGTATGCAAGCAGATGGATTTGTTTTCGATCGTAGCATCTTATGAACTCCACTTCCTATCGACCTGACAATAATCTGATTGCTTAGTTACTAGCTATGAACCTCGTCCAAAATGGAAAAGACTTAGGATTTAGTCATGTACCTTGTTCAAATAACCTCTAAATATTTTATATTAGACACATCTTTCAATTTACGATTTCGCGTCGATATCAAATAATATTTACAACCGACCTTGAACATACAGACAAGAATAAATTCCTTTAACTAAGAGTTATTGAATAATAAAAAGACTGATGAGTAATAAAATAGAACAGCCAGTAAAATATGTATGACGCTAAAAGGCTGTTACTTAGACCGATAGTTTTCGAGTTTTTACGACCCGTAGGTGTCAACTAGCCTTTACTCCCAATCAAATCACAATGAAACTAGATTATTACGTGTCATAAGCTCTCCTGACGTCATTGCGTTTACCAATCAGTTAATATCTACTTTATCATACACTCATCTTTATAGTGAGTGAATGCAGTGTTGTAACTCAGCAACTTTAAGATGGCAGCAAATAAACTAGTTGGAAAAATAATTACAACTTATCTTTATACATGGACTTAGACTAAACTGATAGATTATTTCACATTCATTTGTCATATCGCAAAATTATCTGTTATTCCTCTAAAGGTTTTAAATTTATTTTATTAATAATTTGTTATAAGCGGACCTATTAACTGATTTATATGACAACAAATCAACTTCTAATACGCGGTACCGAAATAAGATTAATGAAAACGAATGATAGAAGTTATTATGTCATTTCTTTATCCTCGGATATAAATAGACTTTCTGGTATCTTTCACAAAAATACCTTATTAAAAGAAACGTTATAAATATCTTCCAAATCGGTGTCAATTTCGTTTCATCAAAAAGACTCAACAACGTGGAAATAACAAATAGCAACATTAATAAATGCGTAAAATTGCGTGCTCCATTAGCGTAGATTAAATCGTTAAAACCTTAAATATACGACTTCTATTGTCAATTTAATATTACATTCGTTTGTCTTTTGTTTTCCTTTGCGTCGACATTAATTATAACAATGTGGTGGATTCGAAAACTATTGCCAAATGGGTCTACCTCAAACAGTCAGATCATGAAATTCTAAGTAATTTTTTTCAACAATATGGATAATTTCTCGCACCGATCACACTAATTTAAGTTCCACATATGAAAATACAGAATAATAAAGTAAAATGCTCATAAAGTGATGTGTATCTTTAAAGGCATTATATGTAATACTATTCGATACAGTGTAGTTATATTTCATTACATATATAAGTACATTTATAAAATTATAAACCAGTAAAATGTTATGTTCCAAGTATTAACTTGCGATAATAACATCCCGAGACCTTTGTACTACATATTTTAATAAAGCTGTTGTATTAACATAACCTTTTAGCCTTTAATTATTTCTGATTTTGCGCTCAGTAAATCTGGAGTGTAGGGAACATAAAGAAAAACGAAAACCTATTTTAAAATATGCTAATGATGGCCTTTCACGCTATACCCTCTTGACCCAATACACCAATTTTAAAATGTCGACTCAGGTTTATTTTGCTAAAAGTCAACATTTTTTTTAACGTCGTGTCTACGAAAAACTTGAAAATATATATTATATTTTTTTAAATTTGATATTTAAAGAAAATATTGACATACGGTTCTACAGATTGTAATCATTCTGATATTATGTGTATATTACACTATCAATTAGTATACAACTGTGACTTCAAAATGGAGTAAAATTCTTCCTATTTTTCTTATGACCATTCTTTAAAGTACATCGGCTATATTTATAGACACCACAAAAAAATAAAAAATAAATATACAGTGTACAATGTGTTTTATCAGCTTTACATCTGATTACAACAAAATCCTGTTGAGTTGATTGAAGTAATTTCAATTTATGTCTCTCTTTCTCTTTTTTTTTTATTGCCTTGCAGGCAGACGAGCTAGCGGCCCGCCCGATGGTAAGCGGCTACCGCTGCTCATAGACCTCCGTAGTGCCAGGGACCAGCACAACAAAGTCGCTGCCAACCTAAGGTCTCTCTTCAGTCACAAGAAATCCACTGCTGACCATAGACCACCCCTAAGAATCTCCACACCGACCTCTTGGAAGCCGCCTGCATCCAGCGACTTCCTGCAACCTTAACCAGGTCATCCGTCTACACTGTAGGCGGGGGTTCGACACTGCACTTGCCTGTACATGGCATCCGCTTTTAAACTTTTCGGCTAATTTTTCAATAGATCTATTATCTATAAAATCCTTTGTCAAAGCAAAGTCCAACGAATTTGTACCATAAAATTCCATTGGGATAGAAGCACAAAAATAAATCCACAAACTTTTTTATTCGAATTCGATTAAAAAGCTGCGCATACAATTTGCTTTGAACTTGTAAAATGCAATTGATGGAAATCGACGAAGTCTGTTTCGGACTATAAATCTCTTTTATTGGGTGATTGATGTGTTTTATTCAAATAAGTTGTATTTTTAAACAAATGGGCTTATTTCGTATAGATAAAATTGTCAGCTAGCTATCTACACCAGTCTACACCAATCAACTCATACTTGTAACTCCAAAAAGATTAACTAAAAAAGGTCTGAAAATCATGAAATCTACTTTATCGCCACATCTGATAATATTTGGTATCCTAATAATGAGGATCTTCATGCGTATAAATAGCTCAAAAGGTATAGAATTATAGATACACTGCTATTTAAACTTTTAAAGTATTCCGAACCACGTATTACGTACGTCTATACGTCTATGGCAGCGTCTGTTGCCTCGATGATGTCCCTTCTTGTACAGTGGTGGGCACAGTGGACCACATCAAGTGCGACATACCTTGTTCTGGGGCCACAGTCACAATCGGGCTTTGACTAATATTCCCCTTACCAGATTTGGAAGTGCGTGGTGGCCTGTTGGTAAACGGACCAGACGCGGCTGCCAGCATGTTCACGGTGGTCGCGGGTTCAAATCCCAGGGCACACCTCTGACTTTTCGGAGTCATGTGTGTATTGATAGTCAATCACCACGCACTAAAACGGTGAAGGAAAACATCGTGAGGAAACCTGCATACCATAGCGATTCATAAGAATTTATATGGTATGTAAGTCCGCCAACCCGCACTAGGCCAGCGTGGTGGACTATATGGCCTAACCACTCTCAATCGTAATCTCGATTGTAGAGTAGGCCCATGCCCTGCAGTGGGACGTATATGGGCTGATCCATCCAGATTAGAACTTCACTAAACTTTTATCCGATAATTCCTTACATAGTGGATGGATGATCAAATCCATAACATTAAGAATGACACGCCTCTACTGAGGCAACAGCAAACGAGGTGATCACCTCTATTTTGCCACAGAACAAACAAACGGGGTAGCTAGTCAAAATGATAAACATTACAGCTAAAAAATTGGCACGTGCTCGATGTTTTTATGTGGAGACCAAGACGGTTGGAGGTATCAATAATAATTAATGAACCACCGTCAATTAATGACTACAGTAACAACCTACGTCACTATAATGCTGTTACTTCTCTTTTTTTTCTGTGATACCCACACCATTTTGGGTAGTTCGAATACATTTTATAATGAGCATTTTAGATTCCTTAAAAATAGTGATACTATTTTGTAAAACATAAAAAACTTTAATTTATCTGAAGCTTCATTGATCGGACGGATTGAAATAAACAATTATTTAGAGGTAAGATATAATTAATACATAAATCAATACAAGAGTCCTGGCACCCGATTAAGAGACAATCACTTTTCGATCGCAAAAAACTAAACACAAATCAAAAATATTTACCTCAATATCGGAATCGAACCCTAGTCCTCTCGTTTACAATCAACAGCATAACTAATTGTGCAACGGATGTCTCATAATTTCTTTCTCACCAACAAGCACTCCGAACCCAACATTAATAAATTATTTACTTCCCGTCCTTTAATGCCATTACAATGATAACAAATACTTCCTATCACCCCTATTTCCACAGAAAACCGTCATTTAAGTGTGTCATTGTCAATAAAGATAATACAGACATTAATTTGCCCACAATTTTAACACACAATTTACCGCAATTTATGTTCTTTGTTTAAGACTCTAATGTTTAGAGAATCTCGTCTTTCTTTTACCTTTTTACTTTTTTTTAAGGATATCATTTTTTTATAGCAATTAAAATCGAGACGAGCATGCAATTTGCCTGATTGTAAGCGATACGACCGCTCATGGAAAGTAGGAGAATCAAACAACACCATGAATTACAAAGCAATGCTTAGCATTTTCTGCGCTCATCATCCTGAGACATAAGAAAAGTCTCAATATGTCTAGCAGTTACTCTGGTTACAATGTCCTTCAAACCGGAACATAACAGTGCATTTACACAGTCACGTAAATTTAGGATATAGGCCAAGTTTATGGTATTTTTTTTACAATCTTCTCTTGTATTTCTAGTCACTGTTTATGGTTATTGCCAATATATGGCCTTAAACCAATCACAAGTACTCGAAATTTCTTCAAAAAATTCGAGAAAGGCTCATAGTAACTTTTAAATATCAACGTCATTGGAGGCATGTTGCAGGGGTTATAAATATTGCAATAAATTTTAATGAATTAATTATATTTCTATGTTAACAAGCCAACATAGACTTATCTTAATACAAACTCCACAGTGACTAAGATATTATTAACCAATAACATATTAATTTCATTGAACTATCATATCATCATTATCCTCAACCATAGTAAATCCACTACAGAAAGTAGGCCTCCAAAAAACCACCTATTGTAAATGTCCTACATCAGTGTTCGACTTAACTTCTTCATCACAAAAGTAGATTCAGAGTACTAAAAAGAGCAATTATCAGTTACAGTACAATACGGAAGAGAAAATCAAACAGAAGTAGACTCAGCGAACCCAAATGAAGGCGCTGTTCCAAAATTAATGGGATATTCGAGCCTCGACACTGATAAATGTCGGGCTGCAGTGAAATTTGTTTGAACGCACGGCTTTGGTTATTACGCCGTGGGATTTCTTAATGAGTATCATAAACAGTAATTAGGAAGTTTTTCACTGCACTGTGGAGTTTTAAGAGCTTCGCAAAAGGTTTACGGTTTATGCTTTTAGCGAATACATTTTTGATGCGTTTTTTACGCTCAGTTTGGTATTGGCGCCTTTGATGCCGTGTTTGAAAATTAGTACAACAAGTCAACTTTACACTAGTTATGTATTCTTTTTTACCTGAACAAAATCATAGATGCTGACTTGATACCTTTATATAGACAAAATATCAGTAATACTATAAGCATACGTAGATAGTTATTTTTACGAATATAAATAACCCAAGGGTATTAATGTATTTAAATAAAACCTACTGCGAAATATTTTAAAATCATTTATAATTCTGGTGGATATTTAACAACGATAATTTACAGAGGATTCGATACGAATAAGTATGTGATTTAATTAATAACGTCAACTCTCCATTTAAAAAAACTGTACTTTATGACCAAACAGCTGTTATAAAGGTATAGTATAGGTTTTTCTGCAAAGCTTGTTTTCAAATTTAAATTTCATGAGGACCTAGAAGGCTAGCTTACAATATTATTGCTTCTATATACTTTCGAAACGTGATCTAAGTTGCTAAACATACCCAAGTACGAAGAAATCTATGAAAGAACAATATTAAAGGTGAAAGTGACCATTCATACATGAGACACGTACTTCATAAATGTAGAAAGGCCATTTATCTGCCAAATACTATTACGAAATGGGAAAAAGTTAATCCAACTGACTTGTACCATGTCGTATTAAATAAAACCAGACTTTCTTTCTTTGTAAACGCAATAGATTTGCCAAGAATACACATTAAAATTTAATCAGTGGTGAGAATAAAAGTTATTGGCTTCGTGTTTTTGGGTGAATAATGTATTTATTGCAGATCGAAATAATCTGTAATCATTCGGCAAAAAACTTCTAAAACTATGTTGTAATTTTTATGGAAAACATACAGTTAGGAGTAAGAGTTCTGCATTGCTAACTGCTGACAACACCTAACCTACAATATAAATAAATAAATAAATAACACCCAACAGTCACATACATAGTCCTGACCCACACTAAAATTGAGTCTTGTGTCGTGGGTATCAGGAACTACGAGAGACTTTTCGGTCTCACAAACACCCAGACCCGAAAGAAATATTTGTGGGCCGCGCAAACATTTCTCTCGGTGCGGGGATCGAACCCGCGACCTCTCGTTTCACAGGCGGCGTCTAACCGCCTGCGCCACGGAGGCTGTCACAATATGATCAGAGGTTTTGGTTTATTTATTAACTGTACAATATTTTTACAGATGCAAACATCATACGACATATCAGCTGCTATGCTTACCCACTCTTTGCTCCTTAACAATTAAATCATTTATTTTCATACCGGAAGACAAAATGACAACATTGCTCCTGGTACTAATTGCAGTACTAGACTGCCTCGATGGCGTAGTTGGACTACGGTATGGTTACAGGTCTCGGGGTCAAATCCTGGGTCGGGTAAAGTGATATTGGATTTTTCTATTCATTATCAATCCGGAGTCAGGGATTTGTTCCCAATATGGCGATAGGGTCGCCCCATATCACATTGTGGGATGGAAGTTGGAACATACAAGGGGAAATGTGAGTGTCCTGGTTGCACCTCTGCCTACCTCTTCTGGGAAAAAGGCATGAGTTTATTTATGTATGTACTAATTGCAGTTCAAGTGGTCGCTGTTCTGGCAGATAGGGAAATCCTACGACGAAAAAGTTAAATCCATCTTTAACGTTCGGTATAAATCAGTCAGCAAATTACACCACATGCTACACAAAGTAACGTTTACAGCGTATCAAAATCATCACTGAAATTCACATTGCCAAGGTTAAAGGGCGAAGGTAGCTCCACACGAGGCGTTCCATCGGGACCAGGTGAGTTATGATACTCATGTATTGAAAATTTGATTCTTTCCAGGGACGTATCGGGCCACTTTAAGTATGGGGGACTTATGTGGCATATACCAAGGAGAGAAGTTGCAAGGTTGCAAAGTGCATTCAATTATATTAGGCTGAATAACTATGGCATTAATGACAATAGTTTTGTCATTAAATAAAGTTGTTTATTTATAGTTCAATAGAGCTGTATGGTTATATGCTAAAATATAATTCTCTGGCAAGTCGATACTTTAAATAGCTACAGGAGCAAAAATGTAAATTAAAGCAATAGGAATATATCGTTCCCAATGTATTTATTAATACTGTGAATTACACATGGCATTCCAAATATATTGTAGCTACAGCATTATTAAATATGACTCAATTGACAAAAATGTATACTAAGGGCCAAGGCGTACTATTCTAATAGGTTCAACTGTCTTTGTGTCTTCTATTTTCAACGCAAATGTATTAAAATAGCATTCATTATTTGCACAAATTAATAAACACATATATTGCATTATTGTTGACATTTTCACCGAATTTAAGCCAAATATTTCTTATAAGTCCGTACATTCATGCATAATGTTAACGAAGAATATGTTTTTCATGAATGTTGACTTGTCATAATTTATTTTATGTTTAATAAAATAAAACAGTGTTATTAGTCTGTTAGTTCTTAGTAACATTTATATCGAATATTTAACGAGTCCATTTTTTCCGAGTATTCTTTATAAGATTGTTACAATATTAATACATATTTTAAAGTGAACTTGTAATTTTATACAGTATGATCTAAATAAACAGTCATTATAACTATTGTGTCATATTTTAAAAACAATAAAACTGGTATTGTTAACTATTCAGGTGGAATATATTGTACATCAATGTATATATAATAATGAGCCTCTCCGCGTCTACTGCTGGACATAGGCATCTCCTATGACACGCCACAGGGCAAATGAATTCATCAAAATCCCTGAACTGCCTTCAAATAATTATAACGAAACTGTAGTATTAAAATAAATAGATAAAATACAATACTTACATCAACATTTGCCATCCAATAAAATGCGTAAATATGATATAATAAAGTTGGAATGACCCACAATATTATACCTAGAGTACGCGCCTGGAAAACCAAGTTTTCCATGAGAAACGGCATGAATTTTTCATGGAACCCTAGTGTCTCGTGACAGTAGGAACGAGATATCGTTTTATTCACACGTGTGCTGAAATTTATTTATTTAGGACGACAATGTGTTTGTTACCATCCAAATGTACCGATAGATACGAGACCTGTTTAATATTTATGAAACTGAAATAAAGAAAATAATGAAGTTATACGAGGTAGAGATACAAATAGCCTAATTTATATTCATGAATAAAATAAGGTTAATAATAAATAGTTAGAAAGTCCACCACACTGGCCTAGGACGGGTTGGCGGACTTTACATGCCATAGATTTTTTTAAAAACCGCTACTACCATATGACTTTATGGCCTAACCACTCTTTAATCGTAATTTCGATTGTAGAGGAGGCCCTGCAGTGAGACGTATATGGGCTGATACAGTACAGGTGGAAAGTATATTTTAGTGGCTATTTTATGAACCTGTATTCGACAGGTTTAAAAATAATTTCAAGGTTTCTAATGCAAAGTAAGACATCTGAATATGGGGCAAGACTATGCGTGTCACAGTGAAGTGTTCTTATTTATTTTTTTAAATTAGAATAAAGTAACTAATTTTACCCATAGGACCTACTTCAACCAGATCGATGGCATCCTCCGCAAGGGTCAGGTTAAAAGTATCCTGATCCGACATGAATGAATGAAGAGATTAATGAAAGTGGATGAAGCAAAAGTAGTATGTTAGGATCGAGCAAAGTTGAGATACATAGATTTGGCCTGCCCATATGAGATACAGGCGTGACGTTTATGTATGTAATAAAGTAACTAATAAAACAAGGCCGAAATTGTATGTAATTAGACACATTAAAATAAAATATATTTATTTAACAGTTGAATATTCTAATGCTATAGACGTCGAAACATCAATAAAATTCGATATATTCAATATCTCGCCTTTGAGAACACTTGCACAGAGTATCTGCGAACGGCTGTAAGCTATACCGTTAAAATACTAATAAAATAAAATGATAAAAGTGCTATAAAATTCTAAGGGTTTATTTTACAACGTCGTATGAAACAGCAGGCGGTACTAACGTATGGTCCCTTGAGAGGAATTATTAGCACTTACATATATAGACCTATTTTATTCATTACCAGTCCTTGAATATTCAAGGTTGGTGTACCCTTGACGAGTGAAATTCACTTGATTTTGCCTTAATTCCCACAGGTGAGTACGATATGATTGCCCGTGCATGTGGGGAAATATTTGGATAACCGTTTTAAAACTTAACAGATATTAAATACCAACAGAAATTGAAAGAAAGCATTCAGGGCATTGATTTAATAACTAAGGATAGGCCCTTCAGTACATTTGGAGTGGCAAAAAGATGACCGTAAAAACACGGTACAATAAATATTATATTAACTTAATTTAATTGATTTCGTCTAAAAGTAGTACCAATTATTAGACTATGTATGTATTCAATTCAGACAAAAACATACAAATTGAAACTCATGTAAAAAGTCCAAAAATTGTTTTTAAATGACATATATACCGCTATCAATCTACATTCGACGGGTCATATACTTTTCAGTTCTATTACATTTAATAACGCCCAAACTTTTCCTCTTCTCGGAATGTTTACAAATTCCACAAAAAAAGCAAGTAATACAGCTTGATTAAATAAGTTGAAAAGTAGGAACGAATAGCTTGCAAGCCAGTCCATGACAGTATAACATAGGAAACTTTTCTAATAACAAAGATGAAATGATTCGCAGATATTTTTACAAATATTCCCCATTCATTGTTCCTCGTCGTAGGAAATAAAATCAGTAGAAAAGGTCGAAATTCTAGATTTTTTCGCTAGTACTAGATTCGGTTAACTTTTAAATCTAGTCAGCCATCCTGGCTTAATAAGGATAAAGCTCACAATCCTTTAAAATCCTTATACAAAACTCACAGACATGCAATTATCCCTACGATGTTCCTTTTATACCGATAAAGAAAGCGATAATTAATTAATTAAGATTAAACCCAATTTCAAAATATCAACGCACTGTTAACCTTTCAATCTACAGTAAAGTATGGAATGTAATAAACAAGATTCAACCACACAATCAAATTTAAAAGAAGCAGTTAAAATGAAAAACTATATCTTTATTTCACGTATAAAACTTAGAAACGTAAACATTGAATTTAAATTGTAATAAAGAAGACAGATCATTCAGAAACAATCCCATAAAGTCGGCATGTGTCGGTCGTAAAATATTTATAAAAATGTACTCTAAAATTCCAATTGGTATGGTCATAACTATCTCCACTAATAATCATAAGTACGTCTGTGAATTCGGTTAACCGGGATATTCGTGCGAAATTAGAACGATTTTTTTAGATTCTATTTTTGTTGTGCCATCGCTCGCGAAAACAGTCCTATGCCGTCATATTTCACGATTTTTATTCGAAAATTGCCAATTAATTCGTCATATGATGATAAATACGCGTGTTTCGTTTTGAAGTATTTTCATACAAGTTACATTTGCAAACACTTGTCATGTCTAGCGAATAAATATGAATTATAAATTACGTGAACTCAATTGAAATTATTCATAACACGTTTATTTATTCCAACAATTTTATTTTTGTGCTGTAATATTAGAAACTGTTGGTAAACGGACTAGACGCGGCTGCCCACATGTTCATGGTGGTCGCGGGTTCGAATCCCAAGGCACACATCTGAATTTTCGGAGTCATGTGTGTATTGATAGTCAATCACCACGCACTAAAACGGTGAAGGAAAACATCGTGAGGAAACCTACATACCATAGCGATTTATAAGAATTTCTATGGTATGTAAGTCCGCCAACCCGCACTAGGCCAGTGTGGTGGACTATATGGCCTAATCACTCTCAATCGTACTTTCGATTGTAGAGTAGGCCATATACGTGCCCTGCAGTGGGACGTATATGGGCTGATACTGATACAATATTAGAAACAACAAAATGATTGGTACAAATGTTAGAATTGGCTTAAATGCCTGCACTCATTTATTAAAATCGTTAATATTCCTACAATATCAATGACACATGACAGCCACCGTGGCGCAGTCGGTTAGATGCCGGCTGTGAAACAAGAGGTCGCGGGTTCGATTCCCGCACCGAGACAAATATTTGTGGGATCCACAGGTATTTGTTTCGGGTCTGGGTGTTTGTGAGACCGAAAAGTCTCTCGTAGTTTCGGATACCCACAACATGAGACACGATCTCGGTGTTGGTTCAGGACTAATGTGACTGTTGGGTGTCATTTATTTATTTATTTACATCACAACCAGTCGCGGGGTCTTCACAACTAAACATATGCTTTCTACAAATATACCTAAATATTCCCACAGGTCTGTGTAGCTTTCTACCTGAATCCCTTATCGCGCTATCTGTATGAGTGCTGTGCGCCATAATCCCTGCCCACTGCCACTTCAATATATTAATCCACTTTTTGCTGTCACTTTTCATGAGCTTTTTTTCCCTAATATCTGATTTCCTCTCAAACAACAAGCAACAGCTCGAAAAGTATAGTTCAATTTATTTAAAGACCTTGCACAATGGCGTACATAAACAAAATTATTACAAGCAATATTAAGCTACAATACACATAAGAACATCTTATGAGGTATTTTGGTTGATCACTGTAAATTGTGTTGGTTTCCCGCGATTCTGGTTCGCCTTGTGCGTGGACCGCTGTAAATGTTATTATTTTAAATCTATACCTTCATTAAATAAATTATTTGATTTAATTTTATGTGTATACCGATCAATGAATGCCTCTCAACTGAGTACCAAGTACGAGCGATGAATTCAAATTAATACCCGTCTTGTAACATATCATTACATCGTCATTACGCAATACAAATGTAAAGAATTGCAACCGACTCACGAACTTCACATAACATTAAAAATAAATCGGGAAGCTGTTTCTCACAACGCAACACGTCGTATTAAAATACCATTAAGGAATGCACATGACAAATACGCCAATCTGTAAATGCCTCGCAGGAATTCACGGGAATTCCGCACTTGAAATATTATACACACGGCTTTGCCGTTCTTAAATCGGTATTTTACTATGGAACAGCTTTATTTAAAATGCAAATATTTCACTTAATGTTTTATAAGCACCCTTTTTCCTAGTGTTAATCCTCTTGGAAAATTATACAATGAAGAATAAATGGTTATGAGACTTATTAGTTCATACTTCAAATTCTGCAAATTGATTAGTTCAATCGAAGAAGTGATCATTTTTTTTCTATTACATTTGGTGGCGAGACGAGCATGCCGTTCATCTGATAGTAAGCGTTACAACCGCTCATGAACAGAGGCTAAACCAAACAACACCTTGAATCACAAATTCATTGCTTGGCATTCCACTGCGCTCGCTATCCTGAGACATAAGATGTTAAGTCTCAGTATGTCCAGTAGTTACTCTGGCTACAATGTCCTTCGATCCGAAACACAACAGTGCATTTAAACTGCTGTTTGGCGGGAGAAATAGGCATTGTGGTGGCACCTACCCAGGCGGCCTCTCACATATGAGAGACCTACCACCATTTCAAATCTATTTAAAATCATATCGTTAATGATCACGTTTTGAATTAAACCAACTTGACCCAAAACATTCCCAACAATGTCAGGATTACCCCGATTCATGCTAGATAAAATTGAGCCACGACATGATATAGTTCAAGTTATAGTTAGTTAGACATGTTATAGTTTAAGCCCATATGTACTGTAACAAGGAAGGCGTCATTATCCACCAGTCCGGGATAATCTTACGAATTTGTCGGCCACTAGGGACTTCAACCGGTTTCCGCAAATTAATCCTAAATTGATAATTTATTGCACCGACTATTTTGGGACCGCTCGTAATGTGGCTATTCTGAAATGACCCGAATTTGTCGTAAACATATTATTTACATCTTACTCGTACTTTGATTCATTCGCGATGTGATTTTTATAGTAACACTAATATCAATCTAGCACACATCCATTCCATTGCAGGGCTTTGGCCTACTCAATGATCAAGAAGTCGATTGAGAAAGTCCTAACTCCTGAAACAAACCATGGTCTATCATGATCCACCACGAAACCTCAGTGCGAACTCGCGGACTTCACATACCATACAAATTCTTACAATTCTTTAATTATAGGAGAATGCCTATTCACAGTATCCGTCAAAAATATCATAGATCCCGATACCGTTACTGCCTAAAATTATTATAGCATTTTATGATATCTTTTTTATTTCGGGCGATAGATTTTAATACTATTATTTTTTTTATTTGACTTCAAGTTCATTTCGCTAAGAACACTGGGCCTGGATCGCAATTATGTTTATATTTATTGAAAATTTAAATTTTCCCCTGCACAAAGAAGTAGGTTTCATCGAGCGGCATAAATCTTTTCACCGATACTAAAATGCATAGCAAAATGGATATTCTCATTTCTCAATATATTTCAGAGCAATGTCTTCATAATTCGAGGTTTCTTGGTGTATCAATGTTCGTTTAGTTTAGAAGCCAGGTACCTCCGGTAATTATGCCTCATGTTACATCTGAAGTTGCTTGAGACTGTAACATACGCTACATTTATGGCGCTTCAGAAAGTTATTTAATAATCTCCATTGTAGCCACGTCCAAGAAATATATACTTTTAACATATTGTGATAAAAAATAAAATAAAAATATATCCTTCTTTCTTTCATTCTGTCTAGCGGACTCTAGGCGCTATCTCGATCAAAATCAGAGTCAAAGAGGGATACTTCGTAAAACTTCATTTGTATCAGCCCATATACGTCCCACTGCAGGGCACGGGCCTACTCTACAATCGAGAATACGATTGAGAGTGGTTAGGCCATATAGTCCAGTATAGTAAAACTTCATTTAAAGATTAAAAATAATATGCGACTGGAAATTTAATGTTTGGGTTAAAAAAGAATTCTAGTATATATTTTTGGTGGAATAATTTATGCATCATGACTTATGAACAACACGACAATGTGTCACTTACATCCCGTTCAAACATATTTCACGTTAGAGTTAGATGTGAAATAGAATTGTATTTATACAACCACATTTTTAAAATGATTACAATGTATGACAAATATTTTAGTGCAGTAATAACTAAAAGGTTACTTTGTCCAAAGGCACACCTGTCAAATTATTGTTAGTTATTAGTACGTTCAGTTAGTTTCAAAACCAAAATAGTTTATTACAGGGCATATAAATTATCTAAATTTAGCGGTATAGAATAATTTTACGAAAAGTTCCTGAGTGAAGGTCAGACAACACACAATAAACACATAAAGAGTTTTAAAGGGGAAAATAGGGCATAGAAGACAAGCGTATCTAGTGTTACGACGCGAACAAAAAGGCTGAGTACAAAAAATCCTTCGACAGCATCTGATAAAAAGTATGATAAGAGCCTCAACCGCAAACCGCTTGGAGATAAAAAGCGTTTTGTCTTTACGTTTATTTATAATTTTACGAGATCGTAAAATGTATAATGTTATAAGCGATGTCCACGGTTTATTTGTACACTTGTTATTCGGACTGGTGATATCCCAAGTGATAATGTTTCGAGTTATGCTCAGAGTAATAAAAATGTAACAGTGGACGGGTTGAAAGATTTACAGCTTTATTATATCCTGTCTCAATCAGTACAGCGGTTGAGATTATTTTGTTGCTTTATTAAATGCTTTATTGTTTACTAGCATTCCAGCCTGGCTTCACCCAGGTGCAGATACTGTTGTGAGTCTTGTTTTATATTTAAACTCAATGTGAATGCCGTCCACGATACTGCTTTTCCCTCCCCATCCTGTCTCATCATACCTATCCCTTTCTATCCAGTCTCATTCAATCTGTCTCGTAGCACCCGTTAAAATTTGAAAGAGTACGAAATACTTTGAAAATCTGTCTCATCCTACAGGAACATTACATTTTGACGGGATAAAAAGTAACCTACGTTTGAATCCAGTATGTCAGCTTGTTTCATGCCAATTTTCTTCACAATTGTTCCAGCGGTTTGAGCGTGAAGAGATAACAAACACACGAACATTCGCATTTATAATATTAGTTTTTATTTAAAAATAAAAGTAAATATTAAGAAAGTTTTGGATGATACACTCACACTCTTTTCAACAGCAGACACTATTGTCATCTACCTACAGCACTCAATTGTTTGAAATTGGTCTTTCGAACTGAACGCAAAAGAGATCGTTCTTAGAGTATTTTTTTCATTTATTTTCATTTTACCACACCATTCAAGCGTATGAAATGCATATATGTATATTGTATACTTATTCAATGCGTATATAATATGCACAACTTCTCATTTTACCGCACCATTCAAGCGTATGAAATGCATATATGTATACATATTCAATGCGTATATAATATGCACAACATAACAATAAAGGAAGAGTAGTCAGCGAGAGTACATTTTACCACTCTTGACCCCTAACAAAGATATGGAAGGCGTTATGTAGCGTAGTAACACAGCCTCATCAACTTAGCCTGCCGCGTCTTAAGCCGGGGTCGAGGCATTTACGGCCATTGGGCCCGTCATTTATATAAATAAAATAGCTATGTTCTTATGTGCGTGTCACGGAAAAAGACGTTGTTTAAACTTTTACTCCTTATCCACAAACTAATTATACTATTGAGAGCTAGTCCATATTATAGTCCACCAACCTGATCAGTTTGTGTTGGCGGTGTTTTTACTAAATGTTGTCTATAATGGATACAACAACTAGATTCTATATTAACGCTATGCTTTTTATTGAAAACATCTTGTAATAATATATTTAATATGCCTAATCGGTGGTGAAGTGCGTGGTGGCCTGTTGGTAAAGTTGGTTGGACTAGAAGCGGCTGCCAACATGTTCACGATGGTCGCAGTTTCAAATCCCAGGGCACAACTGTGACTTTTCGGATATATTAATAGTGTATATAAATTTACTTTCTGATTTTTTTATAGTCAATCATCATCATCATCATCATATCAGCCACAGGAAGTCCACTGCTGAGCATAGGCCTCCCCCAAGGATCTCCACAATGACCATTATAGTCAATCAACATGCACGAAAACGGTGAAGGAAAACATCGTAAGGAAACCATAGCGATTTATAAGAATTTCTATGGTATGTAAGTCCGCCAAACCTGCAATAGGCCAGCGTGGTGGACTATATGGCCTAACCACTCTCAATCGTACTCTTGATTGTAGAGGAGGGCCGTGCCCTGCAGTGGGACGTATATGGGCTGATACAGAATCGATGGTAATAAATCCCAACAGTAAGCCACGCAAATGTGTCGCCCTTCAGTTTATGTATTCACTCAGATTCGAATGTCATAATGATTTCAGCCAGTAAGAGATAACTAGCTACCACCTCTGCAAAATCTATAATACAATACGGTAGAGTTCATAAGGTGCATTGTCACCTTATCGTACGAGTATACAAAATGACACGAAGCTGCTGTATCAAATAGGTCCTAAATTATTTGGGCACAGGAGTGAACAAGATCGCCCATATATATATATATATATATTAATAAACGTTTTCTTTTTATTATTATTTTTTTATTTATATTTTAAAAATATTTTAAGGCTAGTCTACTAGAAATTCCGAATCCAGCTTAAGATGTTTACCTTTACGTACAATTTGTAATATATTTTCCCAAGACATAATAATAAGGTTGAAAATAAAGCGAAATATTTTATGGGCTATAAGCTCTTATGCAAATTATCTTTTAAAGGTTATTTGCCAGAAGTTTCGTTTATAATTGTTAGTTTGGGTGTTTAAAATTACACGGATAACGAATATTGTTAAGGATTAAGACCGTGAATATTATTATAAAACTAAGTTAATACTATTATAAACTTATGTATAAAATCAACTGATTATTATCAAAATTGGGTTAATTATTCTTAATAACCCTTACGATGTTTTTGTATTAGAAATGCGTGTAGAAATACAGGGAAAACAAAGCTGGGTGGTAGTTTTAGTGACTTCAGACACAATGCAACTAAATTTTGTGCAAAAATTTGTCACGATTTTTTTTTGTTATTTTTTTTTCTATCTTCGTATTAAGATGACAAATACATATAAGATAATACTTTTCTTAAATAATAGTGTACACCCTTTTATTTTTAAAGATGCTATGGTACGCAAGGCTTTAAACTATTATTTTAACAAAAACTATGGTTTTACCACCCAAACTCGAGAATATTTAAAAAATTATAAAAAAAAAATGTCGCGTTTCTTTGCGTAATTTTTAGTTACATTGTGTTTGTAGTCACTAAAACTACCACCGGCTACGTTTTCGGTAGCACTCTTGATATACCCGGTATAACAGCGATGAATGGCATTACAAGAATTAGCACACATATTTACATACATACATAAACTCACGCCTTGTTCCCAGAATGGGGTAGGCAGAGGTGCCAGGGCACCCACATTTCGCCTTGTATGTTCCGTCCCACAATGTGATAGGTGGCGAGCCTATCGACATATCGGGCACAAATTCCTGACTCTGGGTTGATACTGAATAGAAAAATCCAATATCACATTGCCCAACCCGGGATTCGAACCCGAGACCTCAGCTTTGTAACCGTACCGTAGCACAACTACGCCACCGAGGCAGTCACAGCACACATATTTATTTGTTATTTACTGCACACAAAGAGGTTACAATTAACATATAAAAAGTACATATGGCGTTATTATTCCTTTAGGCGATTTCTTACGCCGTACTTCGTAACGCCTTAACTAACGTCATTGCCATTTAGGCGGAGTACATAATCCCTTCTAAGAAAGAGCGCAAACCATGGAACACATTCTTGCGTGTTTGACGTAGATAATTTTTATCAAAGAAGGAACGGATACTAATCCCTTCCCTTGGCGAAAACTCATGTGGAGCACCCAAACTGATCTTAGTCTGTATCTGTATCAGCCTATATACATAGTACACACTATTATAGTGCGTGGTGATTGACTATCAATACACATGACTCCGAAAACTCCGATGTGTGCCCTGGAATTTGAACCGGCGCGGCGGCCACCGTAAACATGTTGATCGTCGCGTCTAGTCCGTAACCAACAGGCCACCACGCACTATTACCTCAGTACATTAATATGTATATTATAGTAGAAGGGACAAGGTGAGAATGCTTAAGCTATAATACGAACGGATTGGCTCAAAGAAAACTGACGTAAAGCTTTGCTGTTGCGTTAAACGCTTCGTGTCTCAGTTGGCTAAACGCCAGCTGTGAAACGTGAGGCCCTGGGTTCGATTCCCGTACCGAGACAAATATTTGTGTTATCCATAGGTATTTGTTGCGAGTCTGGGTCTATGCGAGACGGAAAAGTCTCTCGTTGGTCCCAACACCCACGATAGCAGACTCGATCTGAGTGTGGAGCACTCATTTTCCGCGTGTCTACGTGCGCAAGGATTTTGTTTGCCATGCCTGCTCTGATACTGTACCTCAATATCTCAGTATAATTACATGCCTTTCTGACAGGTTTATACGAGCCCACCCGTAAATTTCACATATTCCTGTGATGTTAAAAACGATGACACAAGGAAATGTTCCATAAGTTTTGTAAGTTTAATGAGCTTGTTAAAACGTGCTGTAAATCATCGTAATTTGTATGAAAAGGTCTTGTTGCGTAATTTTACTTCATTGACGTAAATATAATTTCGAATAATTTATGAAAACCTTATTAAAAATAGAATTATTGATATTGTTAGTTATTTTTCACCGCAAATCTAGTAGTTTTAAAACTGGAAAGATTATAAAATAATGATGAAAGATTATATGATAAATCTGAAGTCTCATATGAATCTTCACCAACGCACCATTCTCCAATGATCAAGTAAATAAGCTAATTAATATAGTATTTATTTACTGAAGGGACAGTATATCCGACTAAAAAATATAATTGTGGATAAATTAAAAAAAAATCCCTTTGTTTCTTTTGAGGTTTACTAAATTCTTAAAATAAATTAAATTGCTTATTCAAACAAAGCATCTTAACAGATACTCGAAACATCGTAAAACACTTTACAATCCAAAGCATTTTGTACAATGCACTTCATTGTTCGTTCAAACCGCATATATTTGTTTGTTCTCTTTTCTGATGTAGTGTCCTACACGGTCCTTTATTTGCGAGAAGGATCGATTACCACTTACAAAGAGCCGCTTGTTAACATCGACATATCAAGGGCAGTGAAAAAATCTCACTGGTTATTGGCACTGAGTATGAAAAGGGAAAATTACAAAAATATTAGGGAACAAAAAAATGCAAACTTTAATCAATTCGAATTATACGATGTTTGTGAAAAAATGGATGTCTGGTAGAAACCGTATTAAAGCGATAAGACCGCCCATTGTATAGTACATTATTTTATTTTAGTGATCAATTTAATTTTGCACTTGGTAAATATGTGTATGGATGTGTGTTTTTTCGGAGTCATGTGTTTATTGATAGATGATTACTATGCACAATAACGGTGAAGGAACATCGTGAGGAAACCTGCATACCATAGCGAATTGAAAGAATTTCTTTGGTACGTAAAGTCCGACAACCCGCACTAGACTAGCGTGGTGGACCATACGGCTAACCACTCTTAATCGTACTCCCGATTGTAGAGAAGGTCTAGGTCTAGGCCCTACAGTGGCAGTTGGCACGTATTTATGTACATATATGGACTGATACAGTACAGTACCGTGTATGTGCAATATAGAATATTGTATTGTATAAAAATTCGGAATTTATAATGTGTCGTATATGTAGTGACGTACATATTATACGTCACAGTATCACCAACGATACATAAGACCAATATCAAAAGAAAAGATTAACAAAACAAACATTGCAGCACTCTTTATATTTGAAGGGAACTTGATGTTTTTGGATTAAGGAGATTAAATAAAATTGACAAAAGGGCTTATCTATAATTTACTGTTCCGTCAAATGCGTCCTTTCAGCCTTCAACACAATGGCTCAAGGTGAGTGTAGACCCCTACATTAGACGAGGGGATTTGGCCTGTTTTCGTCCTAATGCGGGTAAGGTGAACGACACTACCAAAATACACATGACATTGTGTTCAAAAACTATAATTATACAACAAAGTGTCATTAATTTCGGTCGCGGCGCGTACGAGTTATTCATGCAAGCATAAATTTGCCACTACGACTAGTATAAAATTAATTTTAGAATTTGCTGAATAATGAATACAGAACTAGTCATATTATGGATACATTTATGCATTCGGGACTATATATTATACTTTTAATGACATAGGTCTGAAAGCTAGGAAATCTTTGGAGGAAGCTAAAGCTAAATAATCAAGTCCGAAAAACAGGCTAGCCGGGTCTGTTAGTAATTTTTATAGCCCATAAACTCATATAATATTTGGAGGTCAAAGGTATGTTGTCTATGGTGGGATATGCTACTGGAGAAAAATAGACTAAGAATGTAAAATTGGAGAGAAAAAGATTGGTTTTCCGGTAAACAAAAGAAAAACGACAACTGTTTCTTCAATGATGAATGATGTGCCATTTCAAAAAAAGGAAATGTAAATATAAATGTATGTTTTTTTTATTCCTTAATTTACATATATTAGAAGGGTCCAAACAAGGCTCTAATTTATTCCGACGTTGTCCATCCATGTGTCATGGCTCTCGGAGGAATGTGGTTGTGTATACAACATGGTATAATGACTTGAAATTTACATAATGTAATGTGTGTATATGTTATGGGCCAAGTGATTAATCCGGCATTATTCATAGTGCCCGGGCAATATGAATAATGCCCAATAAGAGCGGGCAATGTGATTATAACCAATCAATTTATCACATTGCTCGGGCACTATGAATAATGCTAAGTGCCTAGTGGGCAGAGTGATATAAAGCGAATCAAAATCAAAACAATGAGCCGAAGTGGTAGAATTTAGAATAAGGCAGCACGATGGGTTGGGAGGAGTGGAGGGGAAGGGGGAGTGTCGCACCTCCCCTGGTACCACTAAAGGTAACGCACTATTCTTGAGAAATATATATTATAGCAACCTAGCCTTCAAACTTTTTCACTTGTTGTCAATACAAATTAGCTTCTGCATCGTCTCCGGCGCTACGGGAAGTTCAGCCCCTTCGCCCTTGCGTAACAATGACCAGCCTCAGCCGCTACGGCTCGCACGGATGCCTATCCTTCGTTACAGCGGGCGGGGGCTGCTCTCCCTCCGCGCCTCCGGCTTTTTATATACACTCTAGGGTCAGTACCCAAAAGACTACGTGAAGTCGGGGTGTTCCAAGTCGGTTTTGGGGCACAGTCGACCTAACTGATCCATAAAGTGGGTACACTAATTTTCTTCTAAAGATAATGTTTCGGTCGTTAAAACATAACTAAACATAAGCAGATCAATTCAACCTTTCTAATTTATGGGTCTATCGGATATGCGACAATGCGGCAGCACACCACGTAAAAAATCACCTATAAATCCCATTGCCCGATCATCATGTAGCCATATTCATAATGCCCGGGCAATGTGATAAATAGGTGAGTTTAGATTGTAATTAATCACTTGGCCCGATATGACTCGGCAATATTCATACTGCCCGGGCATTATGAATACTGCTCGCATTAATCACTTGGCCCATAACATATACACCACCTAAAAAGAGAGCAGAAGGGGACAATTGTGTCGACCGAAAAGATTACTATCCCTCGGTAGATATTACGTTCCGTTACCAGCATGTGGTTTAATACACCAGTATAATTATATATATGCGTCGATGATGTAGTTGTACGGACGATTAGAACGCTGAAATCTCGGATTCGAATGCCGGGTCGGGCAAAGTCATATTGTTTTATTTTTTTCATTATCAGCCCGACACGACATCTGGACTTTGTGCATATGACGATAAGCTCGCCTGTCACGTGGTAGGACGGAACATAGCGAAATTTGGATGTGATACTAGCACCTCTGCCTACCTCTTCTGGGAAACATATCATGCCTATGTGTATAATATGTGAAAATGTAAATAAAAGATAGTTAAACTTTACACGAAATAATACTCAAACTCTCCGTGCGTATGTCCATCTCAATATTTATGTTTTGTTTAACATGATTTGTTAGTTGTACTTACAATGAGTCGTAGTATGGAAGTAGATTTTCACTTCTTTACAATTGATCACGCGGTACAGTACTTACCTGAAAAAGAAAAATATATATTAATAAAAATAACTCTCACTTTTGACAACATTAACAAAACAAAATATTACATAAATACAGGGGCATTGAACGTAAACATCGGAAAATTATGGATTTTAAATGTAGTCGATCTATAAAACCTTGTAACACTTGCACAAATTTTAAAATAATACTGAGTAAATAAATAAATAACACCCAACATTCACATGCCTATGTATGAACTATTCTTGAGCCCACACTAAGATCGAGTCAAGTTTCAAGAACTATGGGAGACATTTCGGTCTCACAAACACCCAGACCCGCAAGAAATATTAGTGGGCCGCACAAAAATTTATTTCAGTGCGGGGATCGAACCCGCGGCCTCTTGTTTCACAGAAGTCTAGCCGACTGCGCCACGGACGCTTTAATACGACGATAGCTTATTAGAACAATGAGATTGCCAAAATGCAACGCAGTTTGGCATTATATTATCTGCAGTTTAATCGCTGTAAACTTCGAGCTATAAAATGTGATTATAATGTGTTGGAATACTAAACATGAAATAAATTGCATTAAATAGTTTTGATATCGAGTGGTGCATACTGGCCACTTGTGGCGCTTCTATTTTTTATATTGTCATGTCAGCTTTTTATTACTCATTGTAAAATCTTTACCGGTGAATAAACGTTTGTTAAACTTATAATCTTGGGTTCCTTGATTTTCAACAGGTTATGGGCCCAGTCCCATAAACCTAAAGATTCGAAGTTTAATATTTATTCGCATAAAGTATCGGACAATATAAATTTGAAAAAAGTCCATCGTACGTCGAACCGAAAACAATGGCTATTTCGAATCTACAGATTGACAAGTTAGCTGGACGGGATAATTACTCGACATGGAAATTTGCAGTTAAATCTTATCTCCAACATGAAGATTTGTGGGAATGTGTTGATCCCGGCACCGATGTCGACAGCAAGAAAGATATTAAAGCTAAGTCAAAAATTATTTTGTTGGTGGAACCTACAAACTACATCCATATAGAAAATGCACTGTCATCAAAAGAAGTATGGATAAACCTTCAAAATGCTTTTGAGGACTCCGGGCTTTCAAGAAAAGTCGGCTTGCTGAGGGATCTCGTCAACACAACTCTGGATAACTGCGGAAGCGTCGAAGAGTATGTGAATAAAATTATGAGTACTGCAAATAAGTTGCGAAATATTAGATTCACAGTCGACGACGAATGGCTGGGAACACTCATGTTGGCAGGTTTACCGGAAAATTATAAACCGATGATCATGGGTCTGGAAAGTTCCGGCATAAAAATTTCATCAGATTTTGTCAAGACAAAACTTTTACAGGAGGTGAAAGTTTCCGAGTCTACAGTATTATTTACCAAGCACAAGAAAACCTCTAATGACAATACCAAATTTAAAGAAAAAGGAAAAGGCCCACGTTGCTTTAAGTGCAATAAATATGGACATTTCAAAAATCAATGCACTGTGAAGAAATCTAACAACAATAACAGTTTTTCAGCCGTTTTTTCAGCTTACAGCAATGTTGATCAAGAAGACTGGTACATTGACTCAGGCGCTACAATGCATATGACGAGACGTTCAGACTGGATGTATGACACCGAAGCATCTCCGATTCAGCAAAAAAAGGTGGCTAATAATGATGCTGTCTCCGTGCAACATATGGGTAAAGTAAACATTCAAACCATTTTTTGCAAAGACGAATGTCCAATCCAGGTGAGAAACGTTTTATTTATTCCTGAGCTCTGTGTAAACTTATTGTCAGTTAGTCAACTAACTAAAAATGGCTGTAAAGTGGAATTCACCAATACGGGATGTAATATTTATAACGCCAATAACATTCTTATAGCAAATGCAACTTTGATCAATAACATGTACAAATTGAACACTGTTACTGTGAATGCTTATGCTGTTTCGGGTGAAAATAAGACTGATCTTATTACATGGCACAAGAGAATAGGGCACTTAAATTTGGCTGATGTAAAGAGGTTAGAATCATGTGCTGAGGGTGTAACTATCACTAATAAAGATGTTGATACTGTTTGTATACCTTGTTGTGAAGCGAAACATACACGATTACCGTTTCCACACTCTGGTTCTAGGGCAAAGGCATTACTAGAAATAGTACATATAGATCTATGTGGTCCGATGGAGACACCGTCTGCTGGTGGTGCGAAATACTTCATAACATTCATAGATGACTATTCCCGTAAAGTTTATGTCTATTTTCTCAAGAACAAGTTGGATATTAAGTCAGTGTTTCAGAAATTTAAAGAAGAAGTAGAACATGAATTAGATTTCAAAATAAAAATATATATATATATATATAAAATATATTGTAATAAAGCTTTCTCGGATTTTTTAGTGGCTTCCGGCATCAAACATCAGACCAGTACACCGTACACTCCTGAGCAAAACGGGCTAGCGGAGCGGATGAATCGGACGTTGGTGGAACGTGCGAAATGCATGTTATTTGAAGCAAAGCTGCATAAACAACTGTGGGCAGAGGCAGTCGCTGTTGCAGCCTATGTTACCAACCGATCACCATCTCGGGTTTTAGATAAGGTAACTCCATATGAAAAGTGGACTGGTAAGAAACCGAATCTATCAAATTTAAAGATTTTTGGTTGTAAAGCCATTGTACATATTCCAAAACAAAATCGCTTAAAATGGGATCGTAAATCAAGAGAATTAGTTGTGGTGGGATATTGTGACAATACAAAGGGTTACAGACTGTATGATCCAGTAAATAAAAATATTATTATCAGTAGAGATGTCATATTTATTGGTGAATTTATGGGTAACAACAATAATAATACACAGGAACCGTTACCTACCAAACAGCACATAAATATTCCTCTTAGTACAGAGAATGATGAGGTAATACCTGTTGATGATATGACACGGACTGAGACTCAAGATGACACTTTGTCACACTCAAGTACTGACACATCTTTCGATAGTTGTGTGTTGAATAGAATAACTGATGATACTGATGAAACCTATTATCCCAGTTCAAATGATGATGGTAGCATTGAAAGTTTTACAAGAAATATCATTTTAAGTTCTCATCAGAGGCAAAATAATTTCATGTATCAACAGATTTCGGATCCATTGACTATTGAAGAAGCTATGTCGGGATCTGATGCTGAACATTGGAGAGCTGCAATGGATGAGGAGTATCAATCATTATTAGAAAATAAATCTTGGGAAATGACTACTCGTCCGGAAAATAAATGTCCTATACCATGCAAATGGGTTTTCAAGAAGAAAATAAATGAAAAAGAAAGTATAGGAAAATTTAGATTGAGTTATAAACATAATTCAAAGGAAAATATGAGTCATGGCTTCTGTGATGCAGACTGGGCAAGCTCAGAAGACGATCGGCGTTCCTGCACTGGTTACACATTTTTGTTCCAAGGAGGAGCGATCAGCTGGAATTCTAAACGACAGCCTACTGTTGCTCTGTCGACAACCGAAGCAGAATACATGTCTTTATCTTCTTGTGTACAAGAGGCTATGTGGCTGAAGCAATTACAAGAAACATTTTGGCCTATACTAAAGAATGAGGCAATGGTTATTTTCAGCGATAATCAAAGTTCTATTAAACTTTCAGGTTCCGATGGTTATCACTCTAGAACAAAACACATAGATGTGAGGCACCATTTTGTTCGTAACAAAGTGATTGAAGGAGCCATTGATGTGCAGTATATACAGACGGATATGATGGTAGCTGATGCACTTACTAAGGCGACACCGTATTCAAAACTGGCATATTGTTCTACCAAGATGGGTTTAATTTCTGTTTAAGGGAGGATGTTGGAATACTAAACATGAAATAAATTGCATTAAATAGTTTTGATATCGAGTGGTGCATACTGGCCACTTGTGGCGCTTCTATTTTTTATATTGTCATGTCAGCTTTTTATTACTCATTGTAAAATCTTTACCGGTGAATAAACGTTTGTTAAACTTATAATCTTGGGTTCCTTGATTTTCAACATAATGTTATGTGCGATTATCACGCATGGTGCTGAGACGTGCCAACACAGCGGGAGTAATTGCAAAACAGCAGGCCACGCCGCGGGGCGTTATGAACTAGTAAATCCTATGATGAATAAAAAAACGAATATATTACATAAAATTCTATAGAAATCTACGCTTATAGATCGGATAGTCGAATGAAAAAATGTTTCATTTTAACGTCAAGTAATACAAATTCTATGGGAGGGATAAGATTTTGACCTGCTTATACGCTAATTACTACATAGTATAAAACAAAGTCGTTTTCTCTGTCCCTATGTCCCTTTGTATGCTTAAATCTTTAAAACTACGCAACGGGTTTTGATGCGGTTTTTGAAGTGAAAACTTCTTTAGCGGCGTTGAGCACTTTTCTGTAATGGGTATAAAATCTTAAACTCGCGTCAGGACACGTGACCTGATCGAAAAAGCGTAGGACGGCAATGACGTTTGGTTTATAAACATCTTAGTAGGACGGATGGAGAGTAGACAGCAGCTATGGTCTCTACAGCGCGGCGAAAATGTATGCCTAGGCATACTGTTTCGTTTTTTTTTTTCAGTTTCACCCACTTTTTCCAAAATTGTCCCATAGCCCCCCCCCCTGCCTTCCCCCACCCTTATTCCGAAATAGTGCCTATTAGCCTCCCCACGAAACCTACCCCCCCCCCCCCCCCCCCCCCCCTCCCCTCCCCCCACCCCGAAAATTTACCTCACCCCCCCCAATCCTATCTCGGCCAACATAGGTCGTAGACCCACCGAGTTTGGTATCGTTGGAACCGGCTCGGTGAGCTCTACAGATTGGCCCCAACCAAATCCCCAAATTCCTCCCTCTCTCCCCTAAAATATTTGTCCAGGCATAACTCCGTCATTTCTTAAAGTAAACCCCCCGTGTTTGGAGTCAGAGGAATCGTCTTGACGAGCTCGACAATCGAGAGCAGGCAAAATACGATTTTTCGTATTTTTACTATGGGATCAGGCTGGGGCAGCAGTCTAAAATTATATGTAATTTGCAATCTGTACCCACGGTCTTCCCCCGGTATTTTTGAAGTGAAAACTTCTTTAGCGGCGTTGAGCACTTTTTCTGTAATGGGTATAAAATCTTAAACTCGCGTCAGGACACGTGACCTGATCGTAAGACGAAAAGCGTAAGACGGATGGAGAGTAGACAGCTGTCAGTTAGCTGTCAGTTTATAAAGCTTTGATGAATTGCCAATGATTTTGAGTGGAGATTTCAACATAAACTTCGCAGACGATAAAAATCAACTATTAATTGAATTTTTAAATAATGAATTTGGTTTAACTATATCGAATGATCGCAATCTTAGCACAACGAAATACAAAACTACTATTGATGCGGTCTTTATTAGACATTTAAATAGGTTCGAATCAAAACTGTTCGTTTCTTACTTCAGCTACCATAAACCTATCGTATCAGTTTTAGAGATTGGCGATGATAGTTCTGGTAATGATGATGGTGAAAAAGTCGTTGAAATTATGGATGAAAGTTGATTTTTCGGAGAGATAAACTTTTTAATGTAAAATAATTGTAATAGTTTTAAAGTGTTAAATTTTAATGTAATATAAATTGTCATGTTTGTGTACGATAGCGCAATAAATGAATATTGTATTCTACCAC
This sequence comes from Hyles euphorbiae, assembly GCA_023078785.2. Classification (NCBI taxonomy): domain Eukaryota; kingdom Metazoa; phylum Arthropoda; class Insecta; order Lepidoptera; family Sphingidae; genus Hyles; species Hyles euphorbiae. The sequence goes on from CM041050.1 coordinate 12,014,942, forward strand.
ATAAATGATAGTACTTTTATACTGATAAAGCAATTGGTGCAAAATTATTCCCTAACCATTCCAAAATATCAAACATGCTCAACGTTAATAATCAAGTTTTCACTTCTGCCGGCACTCCCGGAGTGCAACCCGTCTTTTTTTTTTATAATAGATAGAGTAATTCAAGAGGAAGGTTTATGCGTATAATACATGCATATTATCGTAGAGAAATCTATATGCACCCGAGCGAAGCTGGGCCGGGCCGCTAGTATTATATAATCTACATTTGTAGATGTAGCACAGGGGAAAACTGTTTCATTTTACCATCCAGCAATATATAATAGTATGCGATATTTGAAAGATATGATGATTGATTGATTGATTAAAAATTTAAATCTATCCGTCATTTAATTGTGGATGCGTAAAACAAGAAGGTAATGCGGTTGATTATTACATCGGGAAATTTTCTGTGTAAATATAAATAATACACATTTTTAGATCTTATTAATCGTAAATAGGTAATTTACTGAAATATTGGAGTCGAGAGCTTGCCTGAAATCGGATGACAGTTTTAATAGCATAAAGTTATGACAATATATTATGAAATATTTCTGGAAAAACCGCGACGTATTCGTGCATTTTATCATAAAACTATGTTATTGGATCAATTATTGATACCAACGTAGTTAAATAATTAATAATTTCTACTCTTTTAAATAACGTAATGTAACGCAAATTCAAAATCAACCGACACGATGATGCGGTCGGTAACACGCGTTCTGTCATGAAATATTAAGCGTTTTACATTGCGGGTTTAGGAAGTATCAATTTATTGAAACGATAAGCGCAAAAGCAAGTGAATATCGTTTTCTATTCATGTTATGATTTTATGATGTAACCATTTTGGGAGCATTCCCCTTACCCAGTATATTTACAGATAGGATGTGAAATGCAAAACAAACTTTCAATCATGCATTTAATAAATATACATCGATATGTATATTGCATAAAAGATTTCTCTCAAAATTGCATTAAGTTATCTCGAACGGACAGGAAATACAAAAGGCACTGACTTTAAATTCAACGCATAATACCCAAAAAAGATGAGCCGAATTTTTTTTGTGACAAATAATATAATTAGAACCATTAATTTACTTTTCTACGTATAAGACACGCTTCATATCGCGTATCAATACACAGCCAAAATAATTTATCATTGACCTTTAACTTTATAAATAAAACGGCCAAAAATAGCGACCGCCCACGACGTATCACTACAGCGATATAAAAATCACATCATGAAAATATTGCAAGTGATATAAACCGTTGAACCAAAACAATCTGAATCGACCCCGGGGTCCAACGAAAATCTACGAAGATTCTATGTCAGTAAAAAATATAATCGGGCGTCCATTAGAGTAGATCTAATAAAATCCTAATATTTTTCATAATACCCAGAATTTTATTTTGCTTTTTAAATTTATTGTTTTTTAATAGAAAAATATATTTGAAATTAAAGAATGTGTAAGAAAGATAAAATAAGCAATGATCTGTTGAAAATTAAAAGATACAGCAAGGGATCTACATGACAAAAAGTCTATGGACCACTAATCTAAACAAATATTACTTTACAATATATCTTCGTAATTTGTTCGGGTTATCGATATTTTACGTAATATGTTATGTTTTGTTTTCACGCGGCGAGTTCGAGGTCGGTTGATATTGTTCCAAATATATCTACTTTGATTTAAAATATTCAAATATTTATATTACGCCGATAATATTATGTACATTACGCATACGATTATGAATGAACTATAATGATTAATAGTAAATATGATGTACTAATATGAATGATTCCGTTTTGGGTTAGAGCCTTATAGGTCGTCAAAGTTATGGTACACACGGGCCTGCACTACAAAGGTTTTAAGATTAGATTTAGAGTTGATGGTTAGAGTTGGGGTGACAGCTTTCCTGTTTCGCTCGGTCAGTGAATTAGCCGTGAAGTAAAACATAGTAGAGACCCATGCAACTATGTCCCGGCTGAAATACAATTTTTAAATGTTATAATTTTATTAATAACGAATATCGGTCAGGCCTGACTTCTCCCGGGTTCAGGCACCTTATAAAGAGAAAACGTTTTTGCAACATTTTTCCAATTGCACCAATTCTCACCTAACAAACATTTGGCTCGGTGAGGGGATTGAACCCGCGGCATATCGTATTACAGCCGGCGTATAACCAACTAGGCCACGGAGGCTGCCAAAGAAATATAATTAATTTTATTGGTCACGCAATTAAACAGTTCTTACGACAAGTCAATAATACACGGCTACAAACAATTAGAAATCAAATTAAATTTGTTGATATTCAGTTATAGTCAAAAATCTTATTTTAGAAAGTACATTTTTTCATATATATTTTACAGCTCTTCAAATCTTGCAATTGATATTCTCCATATGAGTAACGGAATATAAATGGTGGTCGTAAATTTGACGCATGCCGGATGGTCGTGAGATTGAATCGTAGCACATGGACTCCGTAATGTGAGGGTTAAGACCCTTTTAGATTAAGAGGGGCGCTAATGTGTTACTGAGGAAATTAAAAAGTCTTCATAGAAACAACGAAATATTTCATCGATAGTGATTTTATTTATTACGTCATGGATATAAGTATCTAAGAAAACGCAATATCTATGATATGTAAAATCTGCCATACACTAGGCCAACGTGATGGACTAAATGGCCTAACCACTCTCAATCGAACTCTCGACTGTAGAGGAGGCACTTGTCATACAATGGGACGTACATATATGGGCTGTTGCAATACAGTGTATATAAAGGTAGTATAAGAAAAAAGATCATTCCACTCCATTACAAAACATAAATACACAATACTTTAAAAAAAAGGGAATATAAAATTCAATGCGAAACAAATATTAGCCTTAAGCTTCGTCGTATCTTAATATACATCACAACAATTTTGGATCCAATAAAATGCATTCAAACCGTACACGTAACATAAAAAACCGCTTACTCTTATCGTTCCAAATACTATGCTTTGCTAAATAGTTTCCGGGGCATAAGCCAGGGAAAGCCTTTCGCCCTTGGTCAATAATCTTATAGAAGGCAACCAAAGATATGAGTGTACATAGAAGACGCAAGGTCTTTTAAATGCATAAAAAAGCATGTCAGTTTTCCAAACTAATGTTATAAGAAGGAAAGGTTTGATAGTTTGTTTGCATTGAATAGGCCCTGAAACTAATAAACCTAATTTTAAAATTCTTTCACTATTAGTATCCTACATTATCCTTGATGAACATAGGCGATAGAATATTTTTATAAAATGTATAAGCACCCGGGTGGAGCCGGGCTTGGCTACTAGTTTGTTATAAATTGCATCAAATAGAACATTGACACTTCTGTGCGAAACCGATTTAAAGTTCGAATATATTTTATAGAACCTGATAATAGTCATCAATTTCGAATGAAAAATTGAAAAAATCGGCAGAGCGCGACTAACAGGCGTTCTCTATAATCTATCTATCTTTAAAAGGAGATTTCATTAGATACTTTAATGCAATTTATGTTTCAGTTAACAAATATAGAGAGGTATAGATATGTTGCATATATTTATAGATTGCTAGATCAGATAAATATATATTATGTCTATTTTTGTTTATTGAAGCGTAGAATTGCACCTTCATAGTGGTGGTAGCTATTTTAACTTTTTAAAGATAAATAGGAATAGAGAACGGCCGTAACTGAAACATCGTAGAAATACATTAATTTCTTCAACATAATATATGTAGATCTGGAACCAATTTGTAACAGCAGTATTTGCGGATAAATATAACCTGACGATATTAAAGAAAATAGCGTATTCCAACCTTAAAGGTCGGCAACGGCACATGCCGTATCTATTTAGACTCATGTTTGAGGTGGCAACCCAGTGTGCAATGCATGGCAGTGTTTCCTTATTTTCTCACTCAAACCACTACGGCATAATATTAATTTCGAGGTCAAACTACTCCTTAATAAACTGAATCCCTCGTAATGGAGAGACCTACCTACATCCTACCTTTACATTTATGTCTCAGGATGGCGAGCGAAGTGGAATGCCAAGCATTGATTTGTAATTTCAGTTGTTGTTTAGTTTTGCTACTGTTCATGAGCGGTCGTATCGCTTATCATCAGGCGAATGACATGCTTGTTTCGCCATACATTGCAATAAAAAAAGGAGACGTACAACCGGTGTAAACAATAATTTCGAACAATTAAAGCGCTGGCCAACTCTTTAATTATTGCTGGTTATGGTAAAATATAATTAAGCCTTGAGCACAATAAATATGTTTATTTATATTGATTCATTAATTTCATTTCTTTCATAATATACGTATTTCACATTCAAAGGGAGACGTGAAATTTACAAGCGATCTGCGCATTCTCACTAGTAAATAATAATAGAAACCTTTTCTTCCTTTCTCCTTGTCATGGGCTGTCTGGTAGAGATTGCCTTAGTGTGATAAGACCACCATTTGTACTTTGGTGTTTTATTCTCTCTATTGTTGTCGCCGAAGTTCATAACACTGTATTTGTGTTGCTATACATGATTTTACGTGTTATGAATATTTGAATCCGGCAACATTGAAGAAAAGGACAGTTGGTGGTTGTCAGAAGAAAAACAAGGGAGAGTTCGAAAGCTCTTGAGTTTGCTGCACGGCCTTTCATATCATCAAGGAAGACTTTATTAATAAGTTCGGTAAAGTAGATCTGGGTTTTGTGAGTAATTTCGTATGTTTAATGCTAATTTTGGTATATGATGTTTGCTAATTAATAATTAGAATTACTGTATCCATGGCAACATGTAACAATAAGGTTCTAAGTTTATAATATGTATGTTTCAATGACTAAAATGTGTTAATTTATTTTATATCAGAAGTGGTCCAAGAACTGCCTGCAGCCATGCCGCGAGGTCGCAAGCGAACCAGAAAGAATAAAAGGCGAGATGCTTCATCGTCTAGTTCTTCCTCTACAAGTTCGTCTTCTTCTGGGTCGACAAAGGAAAATCATCGTCGACGTCACCGATATACAAGGAAATCAACTGTAGTGAGTCAAGGTTCCATTGTCTCATCTGTGATTCCGGAGTTTGATCCTTTATGTGATAATGTCGATATGTGGGTTAGAGTGGTGGAAGCAAACGCTCGTGCATTTGGTTGGTCCGACGAAATGACGAAATTTCAAGCATTACAGAAGCTGAGAAAGACATCTCAAGTTTGGTATGATTCTTTGCAAAAGATAGAAACTCGTTGGACTACGTGGAAATGGCGGCAGTGGCGGGATAGGTTATCGGATACGTTCCAGGTAAAAAGAAATGCGTATGTTTTGTTGAAAGAGTTGCTTGATTCTAGACCATACGAAGGGCAGTCATTGTACGAATTTTATTTTCAACAAAAGTGTCGTATTGACAAATTGTCATTATTATTTTCCGAACAGGATATCGTTTCCATTATTGTAGGTACAATAGGCGAAAAAAACTTGTCTGTTGTGGCGGAGTCGGGAAGTTTTAAATATTGTGATGAATTAGCTTCTTTTTTGCATGGAAAAATTTATGAATGCGGAAAGGATAAGAAAAATGTTAGTTTCAAATCCAATCATATATTGTCAAAACAGGTAAATCAATCTCAAAATCTATCTATTGATTATAATATGAGAAATATTCCAAGCACAAGTAATAATGCTGTGGATTTGAAAAATAAAATAAGTACTATACTTTGTTTTCGTTGTGGTGAGTCTGGACATAAGAGAAGGGAGTGTAACATAAAGGGTAGTATTCAATGTAACTTCTGTAATAAACCGGGCCATTTAGAACTCGCTTGCATGAGCAAAAATAAAGTCAAGCCGGAGAGAGATGTTGAAGTTAAGCTGATCAGGTCACCAGAATCAAAAAGAAAGTTTTTTAAAGATATCCTTATAAATGATTTTAAATGTCATGCATTCATTGATATGGGCAGTGATTGTTCATTAATTATTTCTAAAATTGCTGAAAAATATTTGTTAAATCCATATAATTTACAATGCCCTGTGTCTTTGTCAGGTTTTACGAATAGTCATAAGATGATTGTAGAAAATGCGGTATCTGTAAAAGTGAAAATTGATGAATGTGAATTACCAATAACAATGTATGTTGCCGATGAGCTATCAGGTTGTGAGGTACTGATAGGTAGGAATTTTACAGAAAATGAAAATATCATGTGTAGTCGTATTGGTGATTCGTTAACATTTAAAAATTTAAGCGATGTAACTGAGTTGATGATTCCTAGTATCGATGATAGCGAAATAACTAGGGATAATCTGGTTACGGATATTTTGATAAAATATTCAAAGTGTTTTTCCAATGATTTGAGTAATTTGGGCAAAGTACCAGGTATTGAACTAGAAATTGACCTTACAACTAATAAACCTGTTTTTCAACGTCCTTATCGCATGTCTGATCGCGAACGTTGTATTACCCGAGAGATTATCGAAGATTTATTGAAAAATGGAATCATTCAATGTAGTAGTTCTCCATATGCAAGTCCTGTATTGTTGGTAGATAAAGCTTCAGGTGAAAAAAGACTTTGTGTTGACTACCGAAGGTTAAACAGAATCACAATTAAAGATAAATATCCTATGCCCCTTATTGAAGATTTGATTGATAGGCTACGTGGGTGTAAATATTTTACAGTATTAGATTTGAAGAGCGGGTATCATCATTTAATGATTAAGAAAAGTGATGTGCATAAAACGGCATTTATCACTCTCTATGGCCATTACGAATTTTTGAGAATGCCTTTCGGTTTGTGCAATGCTCCAGCCGTTTTCCAAAGATTGATGAATTCTGTCTTGGGTAATTTGAGGTTTGGTAGAATTATTAATTATATGGATGATTTTTTGATTGCGACGCAGACATTAGATGAAAACGTAACTTGTTTGAGGAGCGTTCTAAATCTTTTACTGGCAAACGGTTTAACTGTTAACTATGATAAATGTGATTTTTTTAAAAATAATATTAAGTTTCTAGGATACGATATTAGTAAAGATGGAGTTCGTCCCAGTAAAAAAAAAGTAAGTGCGATTAATAATTATCCCACACCGACATCAGTTCATGAGGTTAGGCAATTCCTCGGGTTAATTAATTACTTTAGGAAATTTATTAGAGATTGTGCCATTATTTGTCGTCCACTCACAGATCTTTTAAAGAAAGATAAAATTTGGAGATGGGACAAGGAGCACACGTCTGCCTTTTCTAAATTAAAAACTATTTTAACCAGCGATGCGGTCCTGATGATATTTGATCCAAAATTGCCAATTAATTTGTATACGGACGCAAGTCGTGATGGTTTGGGATGTATCTTAATGCAAGTTACTGCATCCGGAGAGAGGCCCATTTACTTCTATAGTAGGCAAACTAGCAACGAAGAAAAGAAATACCATTCATTCGAATTAGAGTTATTGGCAATAGTGGCAGGTTTACAGAAGTTTAGACACTATTTATTAGGTTCAGTGTTCAATATCATAACAGACTGCAATGCGGTTCGCCATGCCCTAAATAAACAAGATATTGTTCCTCGCATTAGCAGATGGGTTTTACAAACTCAAGAATTTAGTTTTGAAGTTATTCATAGACCAGGTACTCAAATGCAGCATGTGGATGCTTTAAGCCGGAACCCAGCTACTAAAGCGGACAATGATAATGTTCAAGTTGTTAATGTTATGTCAATTTCTGAAAGTGACTGGTTGCTATCAGTACAGCTGCAAGATCCAAATATTTGTTGTATCAGGGACATTCTACAGTCAGGACAGGCCGAATGCAACAAGCAAATATTTAATAATTATGAGTTATTAGGTAATAAAGTGTACAGGCGTACTGAATATGGTAGGCGTTGGGTAGTCCCAAAGCTGTGTATTTGGCAGGTGATCAGAGAAAATCACGATGATGTTGGCCATTTTGCGGTAGACAAAACTGTGGAGAGAATAAGATCTAAGTATTGGTTTCGTCGGTTAAAGAGAACAGTGACTAAATACATAACAAATTGCATGCACTGTATTTACTATAAGAATTTGCATGGTAAGAAATCTGGTAAGCTATTTCACACGCTTCACGTGGATCATTTAGGACCGTTCGTTAAAACCACTCAACAGAACGCTTACTTATTAGTAATAGTTGACTCATTCACTAAATTCGTTTTTATTTCACCTGTAAGGAATACTAAAAGTAAATGTGTTGTAAATGAGTTAGCCAAAATATTTAAGGTTTTCGGGAATCCTATTAGAATCATTTGTGATGCGGGCACCTCTTTCACATCCAGTTTATTTACTTCGTTTTGTGAAGATAGGGGTATCAGGCGTCATATTATTGCCACGGCCGTTCCTCGTTCCAACGGGCAAGTTGAACGATACAACCAAACAATATTGGAATCATTGCGCACAATGGGTGCAAACAGCGAAAATAATAAATGGGACCAACATATTTCTACAATACAGCAAGGCATTAACAGTACTGTAAACAAGACTACAGCAGCTGTTCCTAGTGAGGTATTTTTTGGGTATCGCTTGAGGATGAATCACGAAAAAATAGTAAACCAAGATGAACTTAATGTAGATGTAACCGCATTAAGAACAAAAGTAGATGCCAAAATCACAGAAAATGCGGACAGACAAAAACATGCGTTTGATTCTAAAAGAAAAGACGCCATTGTTTATAATGTCAATGATTTAGTTGTCATCAAAATACCAAGCTATAGTAATGACGGCCAAAGCAAAAAGTTAATGCCCCAGTTTAAAGGGCCATTTCAGGTTAAAGAATGTTTGGGAAAGGACAGATATCGCGTAGAGGATATGAGAGGAGCGGAGAGGTCCTCAAGGAGTTATAGTGGCGTTGCTTGCGTAGAGAATATGAAGCCATGGATTCGTGTTTCTAATGATAGCGAGTGAAGGATGTTGTCGACATTTAGCACCATAAATTAAGTAAGGTTTATTCTTTGTATTGTTCTCAAACTGAATTTATGTTTATATTTGAAATGTAATAATTCGTTAGATATAAACATTAATATGTTTATTAATGTCTGGTGTATAAAGCTGTCAACACGGTTTCGCATCATGGCAAAGGTTGTAACAAGTGACACGTCATGGTTGAAAACGTGGTCACTTGGTAGAGTCAACATGGTGATATGCAACCACAGTGACCAAAGGTGCTGTTGGTTAAACCATGGGGTACGGACAAGTTGGCCGGTGATGGGATAACTTGCAATAATACCTGTATTGGCTTTACACATTGCTGCTGTCATGTTGTGATATCAGGTTGCGTCTTTGCTCATTGGTATTCGTTGTGGGATATATGGTTACATCCTGACACCAATACTATTTGGAGTGAAGTTACGAATATACCAATTTCTGTAGAAACACGTGTTAACATTTAATCTTTGTTGCAGCTGTATACACCAGACTAAAACATCATCCAGGGACGGATGTGTTTGCAGGAGGGCCGGATGTTGTCGCCGAAGTTCATAACACTGTATTTATGTTGCTATACATGATTTTACGTGTTATGAATATTTGAATCCGGCAACATTGAAGAAAAGGACAGTTGGTGGTTGTCAGAAGAAAAACAAGGGAGAGTTCGAAAGCTCTTGAGTTTGCTGCACGGCCTTTCATATCATCAAGGAAGACTTTATTAATAAGTTCGGTAAAGTAGATCTGGGTTTTGTGAGTAATTTCGTATGTTTAATGCTAATTTTGGTATATGATGTTTGCTAATTAATAATTAGAATTACTGTATCCATGGCAACATGTAACAATAAGGTTCTAAGTTTATAATATGTATGTTTCAATGACTAAAATGTGTTAATTTATTTTATACTATGTACTGATATTTATTGTGTACAATAAATAAAAATATTTTATTAACAATACCTTCAATATACTTGTAAAGTCTTGACAGGGCTCAATGACTATTTCTCTCAATGACGTATTTTCTTTTAACATTATCATAATTTGACTTTATAAACTTATTTTTCTAACTACGGTAATAAACCAATAAGATTGTGTAATAATCATAGTCATTATTGTTAATTGTAACAGGTCACGTTCTGCAACTCGCTCGCATTGTGAACAAGTTCGTTGAGTTGTTTGCTAGTCTGTGGCTACAGCTGACAATTGCGGTAACTCAATGATCGTTTGTGCTTGCATTTGCAGCGTATTGTTCAAGTAATTGGACAAGGACGGTACACGGCTCTCTAAATTGTATTACATGTAATATTTTATCTTATATTTAAATTAATGGCGAGCATGCCACTCACATTATAGTAAGTGATACGACTTCACATTTTATGCTGTTTAAAATGCGTTTTTTTTATTTTTGTGCATGACAAGATAGCATGTCATATTCCTTATAGTTTCTTTAATCGCTCATAGATCGCAAAACCAAACAACACCATGGATTACAAAGCAATTCTTATCATTCCACTGCGCTCGCCATCCTGAGACCTAAGATTTTAAGTCTCAATATCCTTTAAACAGGAACACAACAGTGCATTTATACTAATGTTTGACGGAGAAATAGACTTTGGGGTGGTACCTACCAACAGTAAGTTGCCTAATTTGAATTTAACCAGTCTAGTATAGAAAGTAGAATATAATGAGTAAAAACATTTCATCCCCATTAACAATCCGATCGACAGGGGAAATCACGAATCACAATTATGAATGAAATTAGGAAGCATGATGAATGAATACGAAATCATATTAACGAACGCAATTTCTTCCGTGATTAACTTTTCTCCGAGTATTTAGCAATGTTATTGGAAATGAGAGGCTACGGGGGACGATCGAATGTCGAGCAGTAATAACTCTGTAATAGAACACTAAATGGAATGGTTTCTCAAATAGCATTTTTAATTAAAAGTGCGTGGTCGCCTGTTGGTCACGAACCAGACGTGGAAGCCAAGTGGTCACGGGTTCAAATCCCAGGGCACACCTCTGACTTTTCGAAGTTATGTATTGATAGACAATTAGTACGCACTATAACGGTGAAGGAAAACGTCGTGAGGAAACCATGGATACCATATAGATTTTTAAGAATTTGTATTGTATGTATAGTCCGTCAGCCCCCACGAAACCAGCAGTGAAGTGCAGCTCAACCGTGCTCTCTATTGTAGAGGAGGCCCGTGCCCTGCATTGGGACATATATGGGATGAAACAGATTTTTAATTAAAATTTACTATAGCATGAATGTTAAAATTAATATTTTTTTGATGGAATTTGTACACGTGTATTAAGACGAGTTAGAAAAGGTATATGATAGCTGGACGATTTTATAAAAATTCGTTGTCCCAAATTGTTGTTCTGTCTTATCCTTCTTATGATGGGTTGCCTGGAAGAGATCGTCTCGAACGATAAGCCCGCTACTCTACTGTATTTCTTATATATTTTTTTTGTTACTGTACAGTATCTTTTTAAATAAATAAACTGATATTCTACAAAAATCAGGGTAAATTTGTTAGTTTATTATTTTTACGAATAGAGAGGCAGTAGGTAGTTTAACGAATGAACATTCATAATGCTATATTTTAAAAATATTTTTCATATAGAATAATCAGAAACGTAAAATAAAAAAAGGTAGTTAGTTATTGTTTTATGTTTACGTATTCATAAAGTCAGTGTAATAAAATTTTACATTTTGTAAAATTTTCCAGTTATTTCGCATATTTTCTTAATATTATAACATAAATAATTTACAATACTTAAAAACTAGGAAGCGTCGAGATCACGCGATGTATTACAAGTGGCTACCAAACATATCGGCTACATTTCATTCTATTTATAACTTATTAAAAAAAGATTTTCAGAGTTATGACGTATTGTTACAGGAAACTTATATTAGTAACACCCACGAGAAAAATGTTGGCAATGCTATAAAAGCACTCGATGTTTCGGCAGTAGGCGCCGGCGCCACAATCTCTTTGATTACCGCTCCGGCCACACTGCGTCATACAAAAACAGATATAGCTTCTAATAAATTGTTTATTTCTTTATCACACTAGTTTTTCTGATATTAAACGCATTACATTTATCACCAGCTAGTATTTTTATTCTTTGAAGTTAATAAAATTATGATTTACAACATCTCCGGTTTACAACCACATCTACAACTCGCGATGCGACGTCAAAGTGACAGCTTATTTGACAGTTCCAAATTCAAATTTTTGACGATAAAATCATCATAGACAAGAGCGGATGTTGTTTGCGATGCGATAACAGACAGACTTAAATTAAAAAACTTCTTATAAAAATATTTTCATTTTATCTACGATGCGGCCTATCGTGCTTATTATCTATCATGATAATTTATTACAACATGAAAGTTTTATAATGTTTGTAGACATGCATGTTCTGGTCATATCAAATTACGTCCACTATTATTATTTTTTTATTCGAACTAAGTTTGCCAATTAAAAACATGTTGTTGGCAATAACAGCGATAGGAGTGAAACGGAGTGCCCAGACAAGTACATGCTATTTGCATACTCAAAAGTTCTAGTAGCTAAATGGTATCATAAAATTGATTTGCTCAGTCAATTAGCCGCGGCAGTTTGAGTCTAGCAGTCTTAATAGGAAAGAAAACATTGAAAAGAAACTCTATACTTAAACGTATTTTTTCCGAATTTTAATGAGCCTTTTGCACCGTTAGATTTTAGCTTCGGTGAAATGTGTATTATGCGGTAATATCGTGAATACCAAGAGAATAAATATGATAGGACTAAATTCTGACAAACATCCCGAAAGATCTTGCAATACTGAGTCCGGTACGCATCTCTGTATATTACAAGCCATTTTTACGCCTTATGAAAACAGAATTTATACCTATATATTTTGGTGTAGTTATGTTGAGCTGTTTTCGTTTCTTTTTCTGTAAACAATGTACACCTGGGATTGGTGCACATGTCGGAATTAAAAATTGATACCTATCATAAATTTCACACAAGTTGATGGCATGTGGCGCTGTTGGTAGACCTTTTATATAAATGCACTAATTAGTTGACTCGTTATTTTTTGAAATAAAACTCACGCCCCATAACCACGAAAGCTATAAAGTAATCGAAACGTCAGGAAGTTAAAAAACGTAATAAAATAATCAAATCCGTGATAAAATCTGCAAATAATAGTTTTATTTCAATGTGTGAATGTAACAAACCATTATCTTAATTATTATTTCATAAAGGTTAAATATTAAATTTATTTTAAAAAGTAAGATCGTCAGATTTCAATCGTCAACAACATTCCGATTGACACAAAGATTCAATTTATGCCCGATTACTTAAAGTGAATTTCATTTATAAACGTAAATAAATGTAAAATAAATACATTACAACTTCCATTAATAATAAAATCGACAAGCAAAATAATTTTGTCCAATGATATTGACATGAGTTGTCTTAATGCAATTTCGGTACATTACTCAGAATAATAACTAAAGCAGTACATTATCGATTATATCGTTCCGAAACGGCCCTTTAAGTTTTTAAGGACTTATTATATTATTAAATGAAAGTAAGTTAATATAACTCGGAAAATTGCTGGAAAGAAAAAGAAAGAGTCTTCACGTTCGATTTAATTGCAATCAAGTGAAATAGAGAAATATTGTGCGCCATTGTAGCTACAAATAAAACAAATGGATACGAGGTAGCTTTATGCCTACAGTACTTAATTGCGCACCAAGTAATTGGTAAGTTTCAAAAATTGTGCCATGGGTCGACGTAAAGCTCAAAAGTCTTTGAGTGGCGTTCCGACGCGTCGAGGAAAAAATACTGACAAAAAAACACAAAATCTCTACTAAAATAAACTTTGATACAAAACTTTCCTGAAACGTAAAATTTAACTTTAATTTAAAGGTGTCATGTGGCTTGCGGTCGAAACTTTGAGAAATACAGTCTAACCGAACCTGTCGACATTTTTTACACGCTTTATATTAGCTTCACTTGTATGTTTGTATGTTTGTATGTTTGTTTGTAACCGACTTCTTTGGGCGCGATTTTGACCCACTTTAAACGGCCAGATTTCGTTCAAATTTTGCACACCTGTCAAAGACCGATGACAATACAATAATTCGATTAAAATATATAATTATCCTGATTAGATTCGCCAGGATTAATTATTCTTATAATTGATGACCATTGCTACATTCATCGCTAGATGGCGTTAACATTGTATTCTTCCAAGAAGCTTATACCCAAATGGAGATTGCATTCCGTATAAAACACTGAAGCACAAAAATTTGACCTTGAATGCAATCGCTGTTGCCTGCTATCATTTTCTTTAGAGTGACAATGAATGAAGTTCACGTGAAGTTCATTCATTGTTACGCTAAAGAAAAGGATAGCAGGCATCAGCGACGTCATTCAAGGTAAAATTTTTGTGCTTCACTTTTATATACGGAATGCAATCTCCATTTGGGTATAAGCTTCTTGTATTCTTCAAGTGTCAAATGTTACTACTGACCAACAGATGGCGTTATTGATTGGAAATACAGCCGTAGATGGATGTTTTTAGTCAAAACAATTATATAATAGTTAAAAAAAACTAAAATACACGCTTTAATAAGATATACAACTAAAAAAGTAAAAATAATTGATACTGAATTTAAGATAAGAAAATGGAGTAAAATACATATATTTTATTGTTACAAAGCGTGGGGTGCAGGAGGATAAGTAATTGTTGTAAACACCCCACGCTTTGTAACAATAAAATATATGTATTTTACTCCATTTACTTATCTTAAATTCAGTATCAATTATTTTTACTTTTTTAGTTGTATATCTTATTAAAGCGTGTATTTTTTATAAATATAAACATATTACCAGTATCATATTGCGCACTAAAAAAGGTAATTCATTTGTTATGATATGCATCGTAAATACTAAAGTTAAGAAACGACGCGTGCAAAGAAATATCTCGAACTTATTTCTTGTCCGAGCATTTAAAAAGCGATAAAATAAAATTGTCTGTATTGAATCGAGTTTAATAAAGAACCGTAAAAATGTTTCTTCCTTCCTTAAAAATAACTTCATGTTGGCGTTTAGTTATTGCTTCGAATTTAAATTAACCACATTTTGCGTAATCAATTCAATTACGTTTTGTTCGTGCACTTGAAATCTATTAATAAATGGACGGAAATCGGAATTATCCGCACTTATGTACACGTGTATCTTTTTAATTAAAGATGCTGAATGAAAGTGTAAATAATAATAATAATAACATAACTTTTTTTTTGGTAACCGATTCTTTAGTTTTATAACTAAAGTTTTAAGAGTGGCCTATTAAAACTTTTATTTTATTTTATTGGCAACTGAATTAACATTTTACAGCTATCATAAAAAGACAGTACTTTTAAAGGTCCCAAATCTACATTCGTCTTAACTGTTTTTATCTTGTTAGTTAAAATGTTGCGTATCTACAAATAAAATTAAATATTCCGTAAAATATATTCTAGGGAAATAAATTAATGCGTAAAGATTTGAGACATACGACGTCCAGCTTTACGAAATATAATATTTTTTGCAATAAATTTAAGCGACGCGAGTTTCTATGTATCTGTACAAAGATTTATATATTATTATTTCAGCAATCGCCAAAAGCACTGCGAGCGTATCTTTGAAGATTCCAATTTAATAAAGTGAACATGCGGTCCAAAGCGATTTAGACCAAAAGAGAAGAGGATGCGGTCTTTTTTTGGTTTAACAGTTTTTTAAAGAAAGATTAAAAAACCTCTGCCCATCTAGGAAACTATTCCCTATTCTTTGTCGATTGGTCAAATAAATCAGAAATAACGCAGTGACGATAAACAAAGGTGAAAGTTTATCCGTTGACTACAGATGAGCTACTTGACGATGTGACGTTGTTCGTCTTGTTTTTTCTCGAACAACAATGGCATAAACTATTGTTATGATTTTGTTTTATTGGCAATCAAATGATACCTTATTTTTGACTGGTTTTGTTTTTTTTTTGACTGAAACTTTGACTTTGAAACTTCGAAAACCTATTCTACTTATGGCTGTAAAATTTTTTTTACAAGTGTAATTTAAAAAAAAAAAGGAAATTTGAACTTGAAACTATTTAGATTTGAATACCTCCATGCTTAGTTGTACAGGTGAAAAGTGGGTGTCCTGGTTGCACCTCTGCCTACCCCTTCTGGGCAAAATGCGCGATGTTATGTATTTATATACTATTACCACAGATAAGTAACTATGCCTGAATCAAGTGTGCTGCCATCCAATTATAATTAAAATTACACGAACACTTTTTTCTTATAATCAGCCAATACACCAATAAACCAATATCACTTCTGGTCATCAGTTTCTGCTGTACACATCTATCTGGACCCGACCATGACCGTGAAACTTTTATCACATATAGAGATCGTAATTGGGCGTATACTCGGCTTAGCCGCCGACGAAATTACAGCCTAGAAATTTCGTGATCTATAACCTCAGTAACTGGGGACTGAAGGGTGATTGACACCGGATTGATGGTTTCATATTAGGGGTGAAATGGACTGATCATATCTGGTCAGGGTAATATCATTAGACACATAGGTCCTGTAATTCGGTTGGAAGAAATTTTCTTGATATTACGCTGGAGTGCCTAGAATAGTCATATCTAGGATGATCCAATTACTTCAAATGGGAATTATTTCGATCATCAGCCAGTTTTAGGGGAATTTAGTTAGGTTTCTCAAGCAAAACAGCAAGCTGACCCAATGTGGTTGAGAGACTTTGAGAACATTATTTTTTTAAATTATATTAGGCAGCCTTTTCGCCCACATTGACATACTACTATACATTAATAATACTAGTTACAAAATAGAAAAAAAAAACATAAACTACATACTAGTAACTAGAGCGTGTAATAGTTTAGCCATCTCATTCTTTGAGTAAGATAGGAAAAAAATAATTCCAAAATTAAAATCTTTGTTAAGGATTTTTAGGTATGCAGGTCCGTCACGATGGCTTCCTTCATCGTGAAGTCAAGCTGTTATTGCCTAAGATTCACAAGTAACCTCAAAGCAGTTATCTGTGCCTACGATTCGAACCCTTGACCACTCACTAGACTATCGCTCACCTTATTACTACATGTACAACTACAAAATATAAACCAGATGTACTTTAGAGTGCATACCAGTTGGCCGAGTTCTCGAGATTGAGTAAATAGTGAGATACAATCTGTTTTATTTTATAAAATTTAGTGGCTTACGTTGTACACCATTTATTTACTAGGAGTTTAAATATTTTGGCGGTTTAGTCTTTTTGCAGTGTGTGTGTGTGTGTGTGTTCTGTCTATTCTGTTTTTTTATTATATGAAATGTTTTTTTAATATGATTTTATTTATAATATGTATCATGTTGTGTACGTTGTAATGTGCCTAATAAATCGTTGTTTTTTCTTCTTATTTTGTTGGCGATTTTAAAACATTTCTTTATCAGGCAAATAATTATACGTCCCAGGGCACAGGCCTCTTCTTTAATCGATAATACGATTGGGAGGCCATATACGAACAGTCCACCGTGCTGGCCTAGTGCGGGTTGGCAGACTTTACAAACCATAGTAATTCTTACAAATCACTATGGGGTGCAGGTTAATTCACGATAATTGGCTAAAAATATAATGCTCGAATGGAGGCCACGTAGCGGAAAACGCAGAGTAGGACGTCCACCAACAAGATGGTCCGACGACCTGGTAAAGGTCGCGGGACGTTGCTGGATGCAGGCTGCCTCCAACAGGTCTCTGTGGAGGTCATTGGGGGAGGCCTATGTTCAGTAGTGGACTTCCTTTGGCTGATGGATGGATGGATGGCTAAAAATATACAAATGACTCCGACATGTCAGAGGTATTTCCTGGGATTTGAACCCGCGACCACTGTGAACAACTGCGCCTGGTCCAATACCCACCCGCCACCACGCACTTTTATGCCGTTGGTACTTGGTAACTGTAAGCACTTATGAGTATTTAATTTGTCTCTTCGGTCTAGTAATGATGTGTTTGGGTTAACATCAATAATATCCTAGATTAAAAGCCCATATACAAAGAGAGGGATAAAAGAAAAGTACTACGATACTAGTGAATTGCTGAGTGCAAAATAAAAGTATGATATTATATGTAGTAACTAAACTAAATGGGATGTGAGTATCCTCGTATATATTTGACAGATATTATGCTTATGTCCCATGATATAATATAACAGAAAAATAGTGATTTTTAGGATTTTTACCTAAATGAACAAACTGTCTCTCTCTAAAGTAAATTTTTAATTACAGAACTAAGAGACGGTCAAGACAAATCAAGTTAAGGGTTGACGATACTGAGACGATATCGGTCATCAAAGTCATTTAAAAATATGTATTCAAACACCAAATATTCTACGATATTGTAACAGACACACGTGTCCATTTCCGTGCCGGTTGAACACTCAAGGCCGCGCCGGTGAATCTGCGCGTACAGTGCTGTCAATGTACAATCAACACTCAATTAATTCGCAGTGAGGAACGTTCACAAACAGACCGAAACTAGACGTACCAGTAAGTATGACTGCGGTTCAGTACTTCCAATTTGTGCAATTTTGATGTGTCTGCTCAATCAGAGGTTAGGTAACACTCGGACGATCATAGTGAAGATTTAGGTCGCCCTGATTGAGGAAGCTATATATATTTATTTATTTATAAATTCTTTATTGACCACCAATATTTAGATTACAAATTCTTCCTGTAACGCGCTTGCTGTTGTGGTGAGGCAGGCGCAAACGCTGTCGTCATTTAAAAAACTGATTAAAGAGCACTACCTTTCCCTTTAAAGCAGACTTCACTATTACTTCTTTTCATTAAATCATTTGAAAATTGTAGTATATTATAATTTATGTATGATTTTGTATTATTTATTTTTATGTATATATGTATATATACGGATATGTATATGTACATTAGTAGTTATGTTTAATTAGTATTATTTAGCTTTAAGTAATTCTTTATTTGTTACATTGCCCTCTCTCCCTCTCCTTCATTTAAATCCATCCCATGGTTGTCTGTAAGATATTGCTGTTGAGCGATAAGACCGCCATTTGTACTCTTTGTTATTATTATTTCTGTTTAGCTATGTTCTTGTTAAGTTTGTGTACAATAAAGATTTAAATAAATAAATAAATTCTTACCATCGCCTTCTCGTGTTTGTATAAGAAAAGTCAATCATCATTTCAACTTGAGATTGTTTTTTCTACAACTAGGATGAAAAGGCAGCGATTTTTACATATAAATATTATAAAGTAACTAGAGGTACCTACAGTTGGATGGTTTTTCTGTCCCAAAGGAGAGAGTGATAAGTACCAATGCTAGTCCCAAGCAACGAAAATCATATTAACGAAGCCAAAAACCTCCCATAAAGTTTATTTATGCGCGTTTGTGATACACACAGTAACACGCATATTGTGACCGATCACAGAGTTTCACCGAAATGAACCGGTAGAAGCTGCTTTTATAGTCTAGACCATTGAAATCACAATTTCTATAAAAGATTACAAAATATTTGAAATTATTTAAGAAACTTTTTGTGCTTCTCTTCTCCACAACAATAACTCTTTTAAGCCCAATGGTGCTATTAGTTTACAATATAGAGCTTGGAATAAAGAATATTTAAACTATAACTTCGAAATAAGCACACGTAATTGGAAACGTCTTATCATAATTAAAATAAACGATTCCCGTGTAAGCATAAATTTGGTTTATAACTCCTAATAAATCGTAAATTTTTCTCCTAAAACTTTGTGATTTATTCAAGCAATTTGAATT
The DNA here is from genome assembly GCA_023078785.2 of Hyles euphorbiae. Taxonomy (NCBI): domain Eukaryota; kingdom Metazoa; phylum Arthropoda; class Insecta; order Lepidoptera; family Sphingidae; genus Hyles; species Hyles euphorbiae. The sequence continues at coordinate 12,034,790 of CM041050.1, forward strand.
CGATCTTTTCGGGCCTTTGGGATTTTTCCCTGATGTAATAAAATCGTATTAACCGCCGCGAAAGATATGAAGTGTAAATTATAAAAGTTTGCCACTTATTACATTATTTTTAATGCTAATATGTGTATGAATTTTACAAAACTCATGTTATTGTCTATTACATAAATATCTTTAAACTACGTATATAGTGATACCAAAATAATAATTTATTTTTCGTGAAACACAACATGGTGGCTCTATTTTTAATCTACTTCAAAAAAAGGTTATTTTTTACATATTGCTAAAACTTAACATAAGATCACGATTGTTTTTATCACAAAACACTTGATGGTAAGGGAAACGCAAAATACAAATGAGCGCATCGATGAGATATTGCTATTTCTCACTGATCGTGACAGTCATGCCTTTCACATACATCATACATTCGCCTTTTTTTCCAAAACGGGTAGGCAGAGGTGCTACCAGGACATCCATGTGAGGAACGAGCTAGCCTAACCGACCGAAACATGACCTTATTGCATATGTCACTATGACGAGTTTCGGTTAACCTATTCGGGTGGTAACGAATATTCTAACAAACAGGCACCACTTCAAATGAAGGCGATTTATGTTATACACTGAAAGGCACTGATAATATTTATTTGTTAGGCATTCAAGAAGTATACAAACCCAATGATAACAACTTACGGCCTTATTCAGAGACAGCTTATAAACCTATTTCAGTTAACGAATGTTTTGTTCCTTTCGATTGACTTTTGAATTCAGTTTGAGCGAAGAAGACAAAATATTAGATAAGGTCTCCAACAGGTCTCTGTGGAAGTCATTGGGGGAGGCCTATGTTCAGCAGTGGACTTCCTTTGGCTGATGGATGGATGATGATGGATGATAATAGGTTTTAACTGTCTTTGAATAAATAAGTAACATCCTACCGAATAAGACCGTTATTACATTAGTAAACTGACACATTACTGTTACTGTTGCTCCAAGTTTTCAAGTGCAACATGCCTTACATAATATGTAAGAATCTTATCAGATGCAATATTTAATAACTATATCTCATAATAAAATACATAATACATAAATACACTCAACAGTCACATACATAGTCCTGACTCCACACTATGATCGAGTCTAGTGTCGTGAGTATCAGGAACTACGAGCGACTTTTCGGTCTCACAAACATCCGGGTGTTTGTACCCGAAACAAATAACTGTTTCGATGCGGGGATCGAACCTTAGGCCTCTCCTTTTAAAGCCCGCGTCGAACCTACTGCGCCACGAAAGCTGTTGAATGGCTTTTAATATTTCACAACTATTGAATGAATTATTAATGATTGCAATCGCTTATATATTTGTTCAATGAAATAATACAATGTAAACATCTATATTTATGTTATTTATTTATTTATAATTCTTTATTTTACAAAAAAATTAATAAAATAATTTTACAACTAAATGTTATAAACATAGCTTAATTACAAATGTAATAAATCTAAATAAAACTAATTCAAAAAACTTTGTTGAAAAAGTATCGTTACGATACAGCGAGCACGTATTTTTATTAAGAGCGTATACACCTTGCGCGCAAAGTCAACTATAGGTATTTCTTCGTTAATTTCACGCACACATAAGCGACCAAAGCTGTGTGCGTAGAGCTGCCGTGTTGGCTCGCTATACAATCGGCTCAAACAACTTTGATCCGTGCGTTTCAAATATTCAATTGAAATGTAACTGTAATATAATATCATAAAAATAGTTTATTTGCATTATAAGTAGACAAATATTACTGTGCAAGCAAATAATAATACAAATTTAGATACTAATCATATTTTCGTTATTATTACATTGTTAAGTTGCATTCAAATCAGTGTTCAATCAGTAGACACTACGGACGTTGTATTAATCATTTCGTGTTCGAACACATAAATAGTGTTAGGGGCCTTACAACCCCTTACAATTACGAAATATATTTAATTTTATATTACAATACATAACATAATTTAGCCTTGGAATTACATCCCATTATATTACCTGAAACATAATTTATACTCACTACAAAATCATTGTAGGTAATAAAAATAATTAAATATTTTACTACCAAAGCACTAAGATGTGGTAATCGCAGTCCGCGCGTGGCTATTTTTACTACGCACGGCAAAAATCGACTGCAGCTAGGCCGGAGCGACGAGCGATACGTCCTCCCTCTAGAAGGCCTTGCGGCGCGGCGCGGCGGTCTGATTTGAGCCACGTCGGACAGCGTGTTTTATAGTGGTTTTTAAAATATCTGTAGAAAACATGAAAACTAATTTTGTTGAAATATAAAAATGGTAATTTATTGATAAGATGTTCTTCTATTATAATATGCAATTGCTATAAAAAATTATGTACGATAAGTTGGTGAATAAAAATATGTAATTGACGAGAGTTTCTGAATAATTTCGCATTGTTTAAATTTTTATTTTTCAGGAACTAAACACAAAAAGATTATTTTTCTCAGCAAAATCCCTCCATAAGGGTCTTATTAGTCTGATAATATTTTTATTTTCATCTTATATTTAGTGGTTTCGGATATCTTAAGCTTCTAAATTGCCATTTAAAGCCTAAATAACGAAACTTGTGTTCAGTAATCCTTATAGTACTCACAAATTATCCATCAATCTATAATGTTTTCCACCAAAATCCCTAGATGACAACCTTTTCTAAAATTAGTAATAATTATTTTTCCTTTAAATTGTTTATTGGTGGCTATTAACTCATTTGAAAAGTCTTGTTTTTAAGCCAAAAGGCGCGCAAAGGGTATAAACGCTCTTAAAGGCTCACGTAAACTTTCACTATAACGCTGAAACGAGCGCATCAAATATATTGATTAAAACTAAATTATAAATTAAATATCAAATAATACGCTCTATTTTTGGAATGGATCGAATCACGATTAAATCTTCTTGATTGCATATTTAGGTCCGGCTTTTTAATAGTACCCACAGATATAAATATGTATAAATACACACCGCAAGGCGCAAGCATATAACTGCACGCTTGACATACTATCAAAACGAAGTTGAAACTTATTTAAACGATGCTTGATTAAGTCGTACTCCGCTGTTTATTTTGCTTTTTATTTATTGTTTTTTATTCCATTGCAACGCCATTATCAAGACCTTTAAAATCTAGTTTAAGAGCGTATACACCTTGCGCGCAAAGTCAACTATAGGTATTTCTTCGTTAATTTCACGCACACATAAGCGACCAAAGCTGTGTGCTTAGAGCTGCCGCGTCGGCTCGATATACAATCAGCTCAAACAACTTTGATCCGTGCGCTTCAAATATTCAATTGAAATGTAACTAATATAATATCATAAAAATATTTTATTTGCATTATAAGTAGACAAATATTACTGTGCAAGCAAAGAATAATACAAATTTAGATACTAATCATACTTTCGTTATTATTACATTGTTAAGTTGCATTCAAATCAGTGTTCAATCAGAAAACACTACGGACGTTTTATTAATCATTTCGTGTTCGAACACATAAATAGTGTTAGGGGCCTTACAACCCCATTACAATTACGAAATATATTTAATTTTATATTACAATACATAACATAATTTAGCCTCGGAATTACATCCCATTATATTACCTGAAACATAATTTATACTCACTACAAAATCATTGTAGGTAATAAAAATAATTAAATATTTTACTACCAAAGCACTAAGATGTGGTAATCGCAGTCCGCGCGTGGCTATTTTTACTACGTACGGCAAAAATCGACTGCAGCTAGGCCGGAGCGACGAGCGATATGTCCTCCCTCTAGAAGGCCTTGCGGCGCGTATGATCTTGACGAGAGTTTCTGAATAATTTCGCATTGTTTAAATTTTTATTTTTCAGGAACTAAACACAAAAATCAATACACACATGACTTCGAAAAGTCAGAGGTGTGCCCTGGGATTCGAACCCGCGACCACCGTGAACATGTTGGCAGTCGCGTCTAGTCCGTTTACCAACAGGCCACCACGCACTTCCGTGTGTATTGATAGTCAATCACCACGCACTAAAACGGTGAAGGAAAACATCGTGAGGAAACCTGCATAACATAGCGATTTATAAAAAATTCTATGGTATGTAAGTCCGCCAACCCGCACTAGGCCAGCGTGGTGGACTATATGGCCTAACCACTCTCAATCGTACTGTCGATTGTAGAGGAGGCCCGTGCCCTGCAGTGGGACGTATATGGGCTGATACAGATACAGATACAAACACAAAAAGATTATTTTTCTCAGCAAAATCCCTCCATAAGGGTCTTATTAGTCTGATAATATTTTTATTTTCATCTTATATTTAGTGGTTTCGGATATCTTAAGCTTCTAAATTGCCATTTAAAGCCTAAATAACGAAACTTGTGTTCAGTAATCCTTATAGTACTCACAAATTATCCATCAATCTATAATGTTTTCCACCAAAATCCCTAGATGACAACCTTTTCTAAAATTAATAATAATTATTTTTCCTTTAAATTGTTTATTGTGGCTATTAACTCATTTGAAAAGTCCTGTTTTTAAGGCAAAAAGCGCGTGCAGGGTATAAACGCTCTTAATTTCAAATCGGTTTCAAGCAAATATTTAATAGCACTAAATCAATGTTGCAGTAACAATGTTAAAAGCAAAAAAAGAAATAAACCAAACTTATCTAGATATATATCAAAATTTCTTCCTTATCCTTTAACTTTATGTTTTGGGTTATATTAAGTCAATATAGTAATGTTAGTTTTTCTCATTTATATTCAATGTACAAACGTCAATCGGTTACTTTATAATATTATATGTGGAAGTACCTATATCACACGGACAGCTGATACCTAAGACTTTCATGAACTAACAACATTGATACTTGAACATTCAGTACTCTTTCTTACCATGCGTTTTATTGCCTATAATTGTCAAAAAGCATCAATAAATGTACTTTTCAGTCGTAATCGCTTTCAGTCCTCCACTTACTTTTACATCTCATAAGTAAGACGCCGCTTGGGGAGATACCACCACAATGTCTATTTCTCCCGCAAAAGGACATAGAAGCCAGGGTAACTACTGGCCATATTGAGACTTAAAATCTTATGTTTCAGGATAGCGAGCACAGTGGCAACTGGCAAGACAAGCATCACTTTGTAAGTCATCAGTGTTTGGTTTTGTTACTGTCCATGATTTGTCATATCGCTTACAATCACGCGTATGGCATACATTCGTCTTGCAATTCATAGCAATAAAAAATATGTTATGTTTGAACAACATGAAACTAAAGAGAACAAAGTCCCGAGAAACCCTAGCTCTTGGAAACAAATACACTACTTAGATTACTTGTTCAGAAGTTTGACAAATTGTTGGTGTGCGCCGTCCATACGTATCCCTACGTGCTGAGCTCGCAAATGTAAGTATTATACGAAGGGATGAAGCCGTTAAGTAAAAATATATTCGGGATATACTCTTCTGACGGTGATGGAAATGGTGGGCTTGGAAAACAGCACCTGTGATGTAAGGTTGCAGAAATAATTAAGTGATGTGTGATTTAACTGTAAATATATTCATCATCATATTTCCATCCCATGGTTGTCTAGCAGAAATTGCTTTAGAGCGGTAAGGAATTTGTACTTTGTTGTTTTGTATTGTCTCTAAAATTGATAATCTCTTTTACAATGTACAATAAAGAATTAAATACATAAATAATCAAAATATCCTTGAAGCATTTATGGGTTTGCCTTATGATTGAGTGTGGTCTGGTCTTGTAAACTACGCTAAAATAGTGTGGACTATATAGACATAAATATGTATAATAGAACATGTATTATTCCAGTGATTTATAAAAATACTTTTCAAATTATATCATATTATTATGCCCGGCATTCCAATTATTTAAAAAAATATATTTATTATATTTAAGAGAAAATAACAAAAAAATACAATTAGTCTCACGAAACCAATTGCTTGCTTTGTCGGTGAGTACATAGTGGTGTTTTACATATGTACATACTATATTGCGAGTTGCGAGTATCCAATTTTAATGTTGATAGCATATACTTTTTGATGGTTTTAATGTTAATTTTTTTTTGTTAATCTGTGCAGCGATTTCGGAAGGGAGATTTCAACGATCACTTCATAGAGTAACTTGAATATAGAGGATCACTTCAAGGTCATACTAAATTAAATAAATAGTAACCTCAAATATTTCTATTTCGATTTATCTATCAAAGCCTGTCAAAACACATAATCTATTAGAAAATAAACAAGGTATTTTTCAACTCTCAGTTCGCTATTAAGAAACACTTATTTGTCGGTGAAAAGTAAATCGAATTGGAGATTGAATTATCTCCCTTCAGAAGCATTCGCGTAGTGGCAATGAACTTCCAACAATTGGTTTTTAATTTAAAATAACGTTTACTTTGTAACGAAGAACTTTAAAAACAACTTTTTAATCATCTCCATCGAAGCGAATGTCTGTGTTTAACAGTAACTTATAAAGGCTAAATAATATGTGAATAAATGAGATAAAACAGAGGATGTCTAGGTTTTAATTAAAAGTCAATACTCTATTGACGAATGAATAATGATGTTACATTCTCTACATTTTTGACTAAATTATATATACAAATATGCTATAAACAGATTCATAGACCGCAACGAAGTTAGTTAAACAGCAAAATAGCTGACTACTATACTGATTTACTATATCCGCCCAAATACATCCCACTGCAAGACACGGACCTCCTCTACAATTGAGAGTACGATTGAGAGTGGATTGGCCATATAGTCCAGCACGCACACTTTGGACCTTTGCAGTACCAGGGTCTAACTAATTCAGAAGTCTGAGTATCGTATGGAAAAAAATCTCTAAAGCCTCGTTTGAAGAAAGATAAGATAGCGCTCTTGAAAAACCAAAGCACGGAGTTCATTCCAGACCACACACGTAAACATGCACTTTTGTTATTGAAAGCTTCAATATTTCTTTCATTCACTATACCTCCTTAATACCTGTAAGTCTTGTATATCTGTTTAATACCTTGTATATTTAATTCCTTTTTTTTTGAGACGAGCATGCCGTTCGCCTGATGGTGAAACAACAACTTGAATTACAAAGCAATAATTTGCATTTCTCCTTGGCATTCATTTGGTCTCAGTATATCCAGTAGTTACTACAATTTCCTTCAATCCGAAACTCAACAGTGCATTTACACTGCTGTTTTGCGGGAGAAATAGACATTGTGGTGGTACCTACCCAGACGGCCTCTCACATATAAGGGCCTACGATCAGTTAAATATAAACGTTTCAAAAATCAAGCCTGAATCAAAATTAATGAAACATAAAAAGTAATGAACACATAACAAAGTAATGAAAATGGACAGTGAAAGCGTAGTGAAACAATAAGTCATTACGAATTCATATGTCAAACTTACTCATGTGTCGTGACATATAAAGTATGCAATAATATGAGTGAACCGCGGCGGGTTGACGACAGCTGATGTTTATTTGCCTGCCTGCAAACTATGAACTAGAGCACTTTCCCGTTTGTTTATTATTCTTTATTCCGCGTTATATCCCAGAAGTTTTTGGTGTAGTTTTTTATTGTATGCGTCCGGAAAACCAACAAACAAGCCAGCACTGCTGTCCAAGAACATCATGAGCTTTGGATCAAGGATGTGTTGCCGGCCATCAAATTGACAGGAGCGCGGGAAGAAAAAATCATGAGAAGAGGAAAGGTGGAGAAAAGAGGTTAGGTGTGAATTATGAATTTCTGTCGTTGCTAGATCGAATATGGCTTGACATGAATTCATCAAAGACGTTGTTTTACGGTCTTTGTACAGTCTGTATAGGTCAAAATATAATCATGGATGTATCAAATATAGGAAAATACGTATCGATTCCTGTTTACTGCTCTAAACATTCCAATGTCGTACAATTTGGAAAAATCTTTTTGGTTTTAATTACTAGGAGAGTGTCATAATATGACACTTAAAATCTCCAAAATATTATTTCCAAAACACACCCATAGACGGAAGTCTAGTCTGACGAACGACTGTCAGTTACAACACAAAAATACAATTGTACGTGTTACGAGTCCCGATGACAGAAGCAATTTCACGAACAAGTTCAACAGTACGAGCATTTTAATCACGGAGACACGCGAGTCATGTTTTATGTAACATGTGAAAAACACTGGCTGTGTTAACTGCGTAGTCAAAAGTGTTCAAAGATGAAAAGAAAAACAAAAGGAAAAAACCTCATAAACAGGCAATTGTAGTAGACGAAGATTTATGTCCTGTCAAACTTAGAAAAGTCTCATACCCGATAGTGGCAGTTTTTGGACTGATTTATTTATATACAGGGTCTATAACCTTTGAGAAAAGGAATAAATTAATACACCCAACAATCACACATATGGTCTTGGATCCACAATAAGATCGAGTTTTGTGTCATGGGTATCAGAATCTACGAGAGACATTTCAGCTTCACAAAAACCAAGACGAAAACAAATCTCTGCGTTTGATGATGCAGGATCAGTTTTTGACCCATCTCATCTCGCCTTAGCCATATGAAGTCCACTGCTGAACAAAGGCCGCCCCCATGGGCCCCCACATCGACCTGTTGAATGAAGCCAGCATGCAAGGACTTCCTGCAATCTGAACCAATTTGTGTCTCTTTTTGATTGCAAAATAGTAGTCAAGCTGTAAACAGTAACATAGAATAATAATATCACTATAATTCAATGTCGACAATCTAGAGTAAACTAAGAGCTCTCCGCTACACATAATATGATCTTAGTATGAGTGTCATTATAATGAAGTTAGTTCTCATAAGTTCTAGCCACGCCATTATATATTATTAGTGCGATGAACGAAAATTGCCTGGATAAAAATAAATGAAACCAAACGGAAAATAGCCTGTTATCAGTAAGCAATTATAGAAGAGTAAATGTTAACATCGGCTTTTAAAATTAACCTCCATTTTCTCATCTACCAATAGAACAAATTTAATTACAATTGATTAAATATTCAACTGTAAGAAGAGAAAGTAATCAAAGGTATAGTGACATTTATAATATTAGTGAAGATTTTATAATGATACAAGCATTTGTATTATTAATTTTTGAGTTCTCAATTTCATAATCAATTCAGATTTATGATCTGCTATTAAGCCGTTTAATACGCAGCAAAATAGACCATAAAATAATACGAAGCTGTGAAGGCGCTAATAGATTTATTACCGACTAAATTATTAGAAACTTCAAATGCTTCAAGCCAATCTGTATTTGCGAATTTATAAATTGATACTCGAATATCTGTTCGTAAGTTTAAATTAGAAATAGCGTCTGATATTATCCAGAATGTAATTAAATTATCAGTCGTAGGATGTCTTCTCCTGAATAAAAACATTTTACAGCAATTAATATTAGATATATAATTGATATGAATACAACATTCATATGATTATTTTACCTCCACGCGCTTCATATACCTTTTTTTGCGCTGAATGTTTCGCCTGAAGGTAAGCGATACGACGGCTCATGGACAGTAGTAAAACAAAACAACACCATGAATTTCAAAGCAATGCGCATTCCACTACGCTCGCCATCCTCAGACATAAGATTTTAAACCCTAATATATCCAATAGTTACTCTGGCTACAATGTCGTTCTAATCGAAAACAACAATACATTAACAATACTATTTGGCGAGAGGATTCGACATTGTGGTGAAACCTATCACAGCAGCCTCTCACATATGAGAGACCAACATATATTTTTTACAATAAATAATTATATTAAGCAGATAATGCATCGGAGCGTAACATTCTCTGATAAGTCCAGTTTACGATGTACTATAACCGAATCCTAAACATGCTGCTGATCAACATCGCAACATTTTTGTTTTTTACGACGTCTTGGAAAAACATTATCTTCCGCTTCGTTTACTAAACCACAGTATAGATAAATTATAATCTCCCGCAAACGTGAGACGAATACGTGTTCATGTTTTGCTTTACGGTGTACCCGTGATAAAAACATTCAGATGCTACACATAAAGTTTGAACAGAAAAAAACCTCCTATACTGATTCTGAAGGTACATATTGCTCCAGTTTTCAACATTATCTGCCTTTCCTGTTTTAACTGCCTCAGTGGCGTAGTTGTTCCACGTTATGGTTGCAAAGCTGATGTCTCGGGTTCGAAACCCAGGTCAGACAAAGTGATATTACATTTTTGTATATGGCGTGAGTTTATGTACGTTACATGTTTTAAAATTTCAAATGAGATGAGTACTTCGTGAAATTATCGTCAAAAAAGTGTTCCGTTTCACAATAATCATATACCGGGTATCTCAAGACTGCTACCGAAAACGAAGCCGGGTGGTAGTTTTAGTGGCTACAAACACAATGCAATTAAACATTTCGCCTAGAAACGCGACAATTACTTTTTTATGATTTTTTAAATATCGTCATTTTTGGGTGGTAAATCCATAGTTTTTGCTAAAATAATAATTTAAACTCTTTTATATCTTAGAGTATTTATAAATAAAAGTGTATATACTATTATTTTAGGAAAAAATGTATTTACCACCCAAATATGGCCATAGGAAAAAAATAACAAAAAAAAAATTGTCGCTTTTTTTTGCAACTTTTTCTGTTGCATTGTGTCTGAAATCGCTTAAACTACCACCCAGCTTCGTTTTCGGTAGCAGTCTTGATATACCCTGTATGTAGATTGTAGGTATATAACTATTTAATTGCCGAGCTGAGATATATGACACTTCTTTGGAATTGTGCTACTTCCCGCCTAGAGTATTTAAATATTATGAAGCATGAAATCTCCTAACACAACCACAAGTCGAACACTATTTGAAGCTATTACTAGAGCCGACTCAATTAAGTCTAGTCCCATGACACTTTAGTATTACACCATCTATCAGCATGTGTATTATATTTCTCTATTTCCACTGCACGACTTGTGACGTCAGTACTTAACATTCCTTCGGGAATGAAGCAAATAAAAGGCTCAATACCATTGGGTGTTGGCAGTGGCGGCGTAAAGGGGGGGCGGGGGGGGCGGTCCGCCCCGGGTACCAAGCACCAAGGGGTGACAATGACACCCACAGAAAGCACTCAAAATCTACCTGTATCCAGAAATAACTACCAACCCTTGTATCTAGCTATTTGTATACCAATAGTATATTTTTTATTTCATCGCAACTGTAAATATCGTCTTTTTTAAATATAATGTCTCATTCTCTAAAATAATAAATTCTAATATTCGGTAGTTGGGCCCCGTAGTGGATAAATTTGAGATTATCCGCTTGCACGAGTCTAGGAGCCACTTGCAGGAGCCCACATCACAGTTGATGGCGTGGAGGTCTCTATCATCTCCTGGTGAAGTTTGTTAGAGTTGTCTTGTATAGTCGGTGGAATGATCATGTCCATTTCAAAAGCCTGAGATCGAAACTAGTCAAGGCAGCAGACGCATTCTCTAGCCTAAGGCCAAACTAAGCGTCACGACGCCCTGGGGCGTCGGAGCATTGTCCCAGGGGCGATCGAGTCGAGTGAGCCAAACTGGAGCCCCGTTTTGGGAAGCTTTGCTCAGAAAAGCAAGCACATTCTTCCCATTATCGGTTAACCAAAAGTGAAATAAATATATTTGTGCTTTTTTTTTTCTTATTAAAATGTCTTGTCAAATTAAGAGTTTTTCTGATAATCTATTATTAGGGGCTGGACTGAGGGAATCGTAAAAAATTATAATTTCTTAAGGGTCTGTGAATTTCTGTCTATGTGTGAACCGTACAAATGACTTCGGGAGGTCCTGGTCTATCCAACTCAACTTCGAAGATTCCGGCACCCCTTACCAGAGGCTGTACGCGGGAGTTGTGCGATCGATGGCCTTTAACGGTTTCTTTTTATATATCATAGGTAGCAGACGATCATACGGTTTACGTTATGGTAAGTGATCACCGCCGACCATGAACATCTGTAACACCATGGGGCATAGAGATGCGTTGCGACCTTTAAGGCGAGAATACGCTGGCAATTGGATCTCAGGATTTGTTGTACGTAGAAGGAAATCGAGAGAAAGGTAAAGTGGTATTTGGAGGTTTGCCGCGTTGTACGTTGGCGGAACTCAGCAGTAGAAAAAATTCCGAACATCGGAACGAACTCGGTTGTCAATGATCGACATGCCCGACGTTGAAATCGGTTGAAAGGGAAAAGTTGGTATTGGGGTGCCCCTACCCAAAGATGGGTGCAATGTTCCACGTGGGGCCGAACCTGCGCCTTATAACATTGCGGACCTGACGTGATATAATGCCTCGATCTGTTGAGTATATCAAGCTTCTTTGAGGCTAATTCGAACATATACCGTTTCGGTTGAATCTCTGAACAAACTGTGCTGTTTTCTCGAGTGGTGGCGTAGCGGATGATCATTATTCAAAGGATATCGTACAATCTCCCAAGGGGCCGCCTGTTTTCTGGCTGGTATTCTTCACTGGGACGTAGACGCCAAAGCCCTTTCGTCGTCGGTTTATTACTAGCGACTGGAATCGTCATATTAAGGGGAGCCACCAGCCCTTAGAGCAGGGTTTCTTAAAGTGGGGTCCACGGACCCCTTAGGGGTCCGTAACATGTGTGCCAAGTAAAGAATTATAATTATAACATCCCACTGAAAAGCATGTAGAAATAATTATCAATGAAAGACATAGACCCTGTTTTATTGTAAACTACAACTAAAAGTCCGTGTTCAATAAAAATGAGTATTCAATACATAGTTTGTTTTTCTTACTGAAATATTTTTGGCGGGGTTCGTGAACTATTTTAAATTTTGTTAGGGGTCCGTGACTGCAAAAAGTTTAAGAAACCCTGCCTTAGAGAGAAATACAGTGGCCGTCTTGGAGGAGTGGTACCCTAGGATGGACAATCATCCCAGTGCTGGTGAGTGGACCAATCTGGCAACGCGTCCTTTTTTTACCAGTGGCCGACTGGCGCCACGGCATGTTGCGGCCTATCTGACACTGGTTCTATCGAGGCACGGTTGCTTCGTTAGATATATGTGGTGGGTGGCGAGAATGAATGAAACCGCTGTGTGCCATCATTGTGAAAAAACACACTCTTTCGGAGTGCCCACTCTGGGGTGACGAGCGCAGAATACTCCATGCAGCCGCCAGAGTAGACCTGTCGCTCTCGGCCGTGATGCTCCCATGGTCGAGGTTGGGTAGGCTTGGCATGCAATGCTCTCGTTCTGCGAGATCGTGATCTCGCAGAAGAAGAGCACGAGACGGGATCGCGAGGTGAACGATCCCGCTCACCGCCACCTGCACAAATGGGTTGCCGGGCAATGGCTGAACCGCTGCGGCGCCTCTACCCTGTCGTAGGGTATGAGAATTTCGCGACGGTATTTCCTAACCGTCATAAGAGGCGGTATTACGCTGGGCTGGGCATACTGTGCAGGGGGCAGTGCCCCCTTACCTACAGCAACTTGGATATGAGCGACAGGGTGCATGGCCTCGTCTCTGACGTAGACGACCTACACATCTTTAACCGGCGCAGCGTCTTGAAACAGTCGCACCCCTCAAAAGAAGAACCAGCAATGATTTTCATAATGCCTTTTCATAAGGCCGTCCATAATGCGTGTGACGGTCATCCAAGGAATTTAGTCGGCATGCTAGCGGAGGTTTTGTGAGGGACCCGGCTTGGCCAAAACATCGTGCCAGGCTGGATGGCCAGTGACACTAACATACAGTTCCAGCCGCCTCCAGAACACCGAAAGAAGAGCACAATAGCTTTCCTCCGATAAAAGTCAGATTTGATAAGTGCACGATATGTCCGGTGTAGGCTTGTTTAGTATTGGGTGTTATAATTATGTAGGGGTGCTCAATACAAAACCGCCCCGGGTGCCAACCTACCTTACGCCGCCACTGGGTGTTGGTCAGGAAGTAATATAGCAAAGAAGTTTATTTCATTTTTTAATGAAAAAACCAAGCTTAATTGCACCGCAGCCGTCAACATTTCAAGCAAATATCAGCTTCTATCCTCAAGAGAAAGAACTCAATAAATAATGTATTGAAAGATTTATTTGCTCGTTCCTTATTTCCTTTACTAAGTCAGTGAATAAAATGGAATAGTAAAAGACATTGTGGAATTTCCACTGCTGCAAATCTATTTTCACTTGTATCTGTCGATGCCTTCCTTTGCGATTTTTTGTTATACTGCTGGTTTTAATTAGTTTTCGTCTTGGTTAATTAAGAATAAAATTAATTTATCTAACACCGAATTGAAATTGTTATAAAAACTGGTCGGTCAACATAAAATGTATAATTGAAATAGTACAGGTCTTAGGAAATTACATACATTTGTACTTGATTTTTTAAGTGCGTGGTGGCCTATTGGTAAACGGACTAGACGCGACTGCCAACATATTAACGGAGGTCGCGGGTTCGAATCCCAGGGCACACCTCTGGCTCTTCACCACGCACTATAACGGTGAAGGAAAACATCGTGAGGAAACCTACATACCATAGCGATTTCTATGGTATGTAAAGTCCGCCAACCCCGCACTAGGCCAGCGTGGTGGACAATATGGCCCAACCACTCTCAATCGTAGTCTCGATTGTAGAGGAGGTCCGTGCCCTGCGGAGGGACTTATATGGGCTGATACAGTACTTCATTTTAAATTAATTATGTTACATTTTTATAAATGGTTTACTGTGTACAGTTTTTGGTATCTACTTAATTGTTCGTTAACGACGCTGATGAAAGTTTGAGTACTACAACAAAAGTTTGTGTAATTATTTCGATAGTATCACTTGATAAATTATTGCTTTCCATTTCACTTAAGAACTTGGACTGAGATTTGTTCTATTGTATTGTTTGTTTCTGACAATTGTTTAGAAGGTAAAATGACATTGTAATTAATGTTCTTGATGACGTTTTAATTTTTATTTAGGTTTTAAAGACGCCGTTCAAGTGCCGTAAATTCATAAAAATATGAGAAAACATAAATCAATTCAGTATGTGATGTCACAAAATAATATTAAATGTATGTAGTTACATATCTGGGGGCGCGGCCGAGCCCCCGTCCAAGTCGAGCTATAGGCCGTAACATCCTTTTCTCGAAGCAATTCAGACCATTTTCAACCCCCTATAACTTCGTTGTGGCTAAAGCATGAAGCCTGAATTTTCAGTTACTAAGCAGGCATTGTGTAAACACAGTATATTTAAAATTTCATTCAATTTGAACCAGTAGTTTAAGAATTGTAACTAGTCAAACTTTCTTAATTTTGTCACTCACTGACTGACCGATCATCAAAAAGTCTAAGGCGCTTCTAGCAGACATTAGAAACCTTCAAATTTAGAATATAATTAGTGTTTAGTGTCTAAAGTAAGGGAAAATTCAAACATTTCATAATTTGTGTCTAGTTTTCTAGATAGACCAACTGTCAACTAGTAGTTGACATGACGTGGCGCGTTTGGGATGCATTAGAAATCCGTTAAATATGGCCATTTCGTTCGCACTAAGGGCAATTTGTATTACTATTTTAACCTTGACGGGCATGAGCGGCGGGTGCGGATAACTTTGTAATCCCATATAAATGTATAGGATTACAAAGTTACATTTGCAGTTACTGGATCATTGTACCCGTATATAATGGAATAATAGTTGTAGATAGATATTCTATATATATGAGGCATAATAGGAGGGGATATAGAGAAGGAAATGGTGTATTCAGCATGTCACATGCCCTTGCAAATAAATAGACTAAATAGCTCGAAAATATCAATTACAATGAAAGAAAGAACATTAATAATCAAATCCGCTATATTTGTGATAAATTGATGCCTACAAAAATAAGAAAAATCCATAAGACAGAGGCTTTAAGAAAAATCATTAGTGATATTCTAGAAGTAAGAAGTACCCGAAAAGGAAAAAAGTAGGACTCTACAAAAAGACGTGAGATCCCATCAAAAACATCCTGTAAAAAAATTCCAAGTCTCGCAGCTCAGGTTTCTACCGCAAAAAGTTGTCAGATGCATGTAATACCAAGTCGATTAATTTATTTAGTCCTTAAGGGACCTTCTATATAAAGTTATTACGTTAGTTATTACCATATCAATCTTAAAAATTCTTTTACGATTTAAATAAATAGATCGACTTGGCCAGCAGCATTATGTATAAATTGTACGATACATTATGTTTTCATGCGATGGCCAAGTCGATCCATTTATTTAAATCGTAAAGAATTTTTAAGATTGATATGGTAATAACTAATAGCTGCGAGACTTGGAATTTTTTTACAGGATGTTTTTGATGGGATTAAGTATGTACTTAAAACTAACTTTCAACCGTTTCGTAACCTCATGTAGTACTTTATTTTTTTTAAAATGTATGTATATTTAATGTATTTAAAATGTATTTACTGCCTAAAACTGTATACGAGTCAAATAAAAATATATCAATTTTATTTTCAGAAAACATAAACTGTTCTAAAGTGAATTAATTAGTAAAATTGTATTTTTTCACATTTAAATTAGTAGAACGTCTTTTGGTTACCTCCAGGATTTAATTATGTGATCTCTGCTATGACTCACTGCAAGCTTAGTGAATTTGTTTACCTTTGTCCTAAGGATTTATTGATACTATGGGCAGTGAATTTTATAATAAAACTCCAAATTACAACTGAATGAAATGTAGAACTAATAGACTGCCTCGGTGGCGTACTTGTACTAAGGTACGGTTACAAAGCTGAGGTCTCGGGTTCGAATCCCGTGTCGGGCAAAGTGATATTTTCTATTCATTATCAATTTTTTTATTCATTATCAGCCTAGAGTCAGGAATTTGTGCCCGATATGGCGATAGGCCTATCACATCGTGGGACGGAACATACAAGGCGAAATGTGGGTGCCCTGGCACCTCTGCCTACCCCTTCTGGGAAATAGGCGTGAGTTTATTTAAAGAGATTTTGTCGCATGATGTGCTCCGGAATAATAAGCATCGAAATCGAAAAATTACGACTTTTCAAAAAAAGTACGTATACCATATTTTAAAATGGAATCAATTTAAAAAAATACCGATTCCTTATTTGAAAATAAACGTTAAATGGAATGGTAGCTTGTAAATATACAACCCAACTGGACTAAAACGGAACAAAAAGGAAAACTAAGAAAAATAATTTTCAATCTACCAGCTCGCAGTACATTCACATAACCGTTACGTAGTTGTCCCTACTTAAAACCGCCACGATTGCTTCAAAGCCATTAACTTCCTATTATTACACATTTACCCTGTCCCATATATCTCGCCCTAAGTCCTTAGGCTACATGCAAAAAGTCAAGGGCGGAATCCTGGTGTAAGGGAAAAATTAGAATTTATTCCTTCCGTCCAAGGGCGGGGAGCCAATTGAAGGCAAATACAGGGTCAATAGCGATCTGGAAGGACGCAAATGGAAACATGTTCTGATTATAAGACGGAATAATGTCATTCGCTGTTGGAGAGCCATATAGCTACGAAGAGAAACTTGTAACGCTGAATGTTTTCATAATAATATAGGTCTACTTAAAGGACACACTATATTATGTTTTGGTTGATGGTAAGCAAATAGATTTCAAGAAATTACTCCTGAAAATATACCATTATTGGTAGAACTCAATTACATATTATATTAAACTTTACTATACTTCTCATCAGAAAAATTGAAACACCTTGCAAGTTGAACGTTGTGTAATGATTATCAGAAGAGTGTGTTTATATTTAATTTGAATTCGGAACATCTTCTCATATTAGTCACTACTAAACAACATTTGACATTTATACCTAAATACACATATTTTTCTTATAATCTTCACACAACATTAAGTTATAAGATATTCCAATTTTTCTTATGAGACGTATATTTTATTACTAATATAATATAGAATTATTTGTTTACTAATATAGAATTTTATACAAAATACTCCCACTGCATTAGCTGCCGGACAAAATAAGCATAATATAAAAATACCAATAAGTGCTGTCAGATCTATTTTTGCCAACATTCCCATTACCTCCAATCCCGAATTTATACTACTACAATTATTAAAAATGTGATATAAAGAACTGCTGTAAGGAAGAAAATTATGCTATTAAATAATCCTTCAACCAAGTAGTGTATATGTCTTACATTGACAAATGAATTAATATACACATTTTCTCTCACATGCATACACACACACACACACACATCCTAACATACATATTTCCTATTATTATTAATAATGTTACATAAATAGTGTTGGAGTTACATTAAGTTTGTTTTTTTTTTATTTTTTAAATGTTGTTTTCATAAATTGTTAACCTTCCACACACACCCATTGTTGCAGGGTTGAGTGCCCAAGACAGGGGCTTGTTACTTTGGGACCCAAATATTATATAGTTAAATTTAATGTAATTTTTCAATAAATAAATACATATTGTTACTAAAATACCTGACCATATTTTATTACCCTATATTCAAGGATATTGTCCGGGCAAAATACACAGCAATATGATTATTTGCAACATACTTTTATAGATACTAAGGTATATAAGGAAAAATAATTGTGTAATAAATATTATAATTTTGAAATAATATTTAATTGTCTATAATTACTTTAAAGGTGCATTATTTGAAAAATATATTTGATATAAATGTAACTATGAAAACTTAAGAAATAAAATGTAGTACATGTAGTGCAAAATTTTTATTTACAAAACCTCTAAATCTATCTACATCATGACTCAAATTGAAAAAGAATTTGATGCTTGCATTATTATAGACCAAAATAATGATTTGTTTTTAACCACATGATGCGGGCAAGTTCCAAAAGGTTGATGTGATCATAATTAAGAGACCAACAGTGGACTTCTGTGGCTAAAATGAACAAACAAACTTTTTGGGACGTTATATCTTTGGTAATTGGTACTAAGTCCTCAATGCACTTCAATGTTGATGACTGATCAAAAATATGTCTTCTTATTTATCTTCTTCTACTTGCTTTCATTTCTTGCTTTAACCTCTTCAAAAATTGTTTTTATGTTCCATGGATATATAGATGGTACAGCACCTCTCTCCAAATATTTGTGTTGTTGTTCAACTCCTGAAACAATTGATTTTAACATTGAGATCAGAATGTAGCCATTCAATAAGATAAATTTGAAATTATGAGTAAAAAGGTTTTGATTAGGTTAGTTCAAACAAGCTGTGTGGTTGTTTTAATGCAGAAACTTGAAACATTACAGTAACTTTGTTTCTCTAATTAATCGTAAATAAGACCATTTCGAATGCACTGTGGCCTGTTGGTAAACGGGCCAGACGCGGCTGCCAACATGGACACGGTGGTCGCGCTTTTTAGTCCCAGGGCAAACCTGATTTCTCGGAATCATGTTTTTATTGATAGGGAATCCTCATGGCATGCATTAAAACATCGTGAGGAAACCGCACACCATAGCGATTTGTATACATTTCTATGCTATGTAAAGTAATCCGGCACCCAAATATAGGCTGATATAGTATAGTATCAGTTCGGCTTACCTGTGTATTTACTGATAGTTCCGCAGCCACATCGAACACTCGAACTACATCAACATCAATATTTAATATTCACTACTTTATATATTTTTATGCCGACGGATATTTCGACGACCAACTTAGAGAACTTTTTGCACAACACATTATAATTAAAATAATTTATTATTTATAACTTTAAATAAATAACCAGTGATGACAATTGACAACGCTAATTTGACAGTAAAAATCCGCCATCTTTCTGCTTAAAATTTGCTTAAACATGGGTCCCGGCCATTTTAAAGTTAGTGCGCTTTAATATAGCTGATTAGTGATTTTTGACGGTTATGAATAAATTTTAAGTGACAGTTCATATTAACGGCAACTAAACACTGCGCTAACTTCTTTTGCATAAGAGGGACAAAGTTTAAGACGGCCAAAGTTCCTTACATATCGACAGCCTCCGTGGCGCATTTGGTTAGACGCCGCCTGTGAAACGAGAGGCCGCGGGTTCGATCCCCGCACCGAAAGAAATGTTTGTGCGGCCCACAGATATTTCTTCCGGGTCTGGGTGTTTGTGAGGCCGAAAAGTCTCTCGTAGTTCCTGATACCCACGACACAAGACTCGATCTTAGTGTGGGGTCAGGACTATGTATGTGACTGTTGGGTGTTATTTATTTTAGTTATTTATATGTTCTAAGCAACAAAGAAAAGATAAAAAAATATAAAATAATAAATGAAAGAAACACAGAAAAAAATATGAAATGGTAATTGAAAACAATATAACAAATTGTATTCGTTGTTGGATTTCTATAAATTTCAATGTTATTCGCAAAACCATATCTGTTACTTTTATTATTTTCAATTTAAATATTTCTCAACGGTGAAGTTTTATTCATACATATCATGTTTCAGAACAAAAACAATTATATTTAAAATTGCAAACTGAAAACAATTTCTAGAAAATAATTTTATCGACAATTTCAATTTAACAATTTCGTTTCAAGAACAATTATTCGAATTTTAAAAAAAGAACTCTATACTGTCGATACTGGTTTCAAATTAAAAACAATTTTCATTTACTCTCACATTTTGCCGAAACGTGAACGAAATTCTATTTGTACCTTCTCTATATCGGGAGCCAGTTTTTTCTATTATCGCGTCATTGACATCGGAGTAGTCGGCTCAAATCCCTATATCTTGATTTATTTCTTATAGATCTGTTACCATATCCGGAATATACTGCGCAAATACCGAAACAATATGTTACATTTTGAAAAAATAACTGTTCGCCAAGATTTCATTATGAATATTTAACAACATAACACAGTAGTAAAATTACTAAAAGTATTTAACACAGGCAACTTATTATAATACCTAATAAAGGAAAGCTATAATGTGATATCGCGCATTCAGTCTTGTCTCAAGGATTGTTTGGAATTTACATACATACCATGAATACATACATATAACTACAAACTCCAACAACTATTTCTCTCGACCCAGTACTAACTCAATATGAATAACTTTACCATCGGACAGTTAAACCTCCATAATGATAGGGTAGCAACGTCGGAATTAGATACGTTAATTCGCGAGTATAAGTTAAATATCGTACTAGTACAGGAGCAATATCAACATGCGCGTATATCTAGTAAGGTCGTACAACTTGATAGCAACTCACGAGCAGGTATTTTTGTGTCGGGTTCAAATCTTACCGTAACCTCTGTGCGTAATCTAATGACGTCACACTGTGCTGTCGCTGAGGTGTCTAGTCCGATTTGTAAGGTTTATGTACTGAGCTGTTACTTTCAATATTCAGATCCTGTGGGTCCGCACCTACACCATCTCCGCTATGTCTTGCGGTCCCTCGTTGGACATAGAATTATTATAGGTGCTGACGTTAATGCGTCATCTGTTCTTTGGTATGGCAAATATCGCTCCACCGATACCGAGCGACGTCGCGCTGTAGAAGATTTCATTGCAGAGATGAATCTAGGAATACACAACACCCCCGATGCACCACCTACTTACAGTAGCCCTATGGGCGAATCTTCTATTGACGTCACACTTTCTAGTGGGGACGTTCGTATTGATAGGTGGCGCGTCCTGCCGGACGCGTCATGTAGTGATCATCGCCTGATTGTGTACGAGTTCGTGCCTAGATTGACACATGGTCCTGTGTACAATAATTCAAATTTTAGGTATAAATCAAAGGGTGCTGACTGGAATTGGTTTAGCACTTTATTTGCTCAGCATGCCAAAGACTTCGCTCGCGATGATTTATCAGCTGAATCTTGTGCCGAGATTATGTCGGACACGTTTACGTATTGTGCGGACGTCACCATCGGTCGGGGTCCCATTGTGGGTACTCGTAGATGTGATTGGTGGAGTGTGTCCCTAGTCCATCTGCGTAGAACTTTTCGCAGGGCGCGTAGGCGGTTTAACAGACTTAAAAAACGCTGCGTTACTGATGAAGTATTTACATCTGCTTTTAATGCACTGAAAGTTGCCAGGTCACATTATAGAGCCGCCGTCCAAAAATCTAAGGGTAACTTATTGCGAAAAATTGTAGCCCGGTTGGAAAAAGAGGGTCCGTGGTCTCCCCTATACCATGAATTTAAAGCAAATAAGTCAATCGACTTAGCCTACATAGATAACTTAAAAATCAACAACAGTTATACAACTGGTATTGAGGAGACAACGGAAGCTCTGTTAAACTCGTTAATACCTGACGATTCGGTTGAAAATGACACAGTATATCATAATCACATTAGGTCGTGGGCAGCTGAATTGCCAAATTCTCCAATTTCGAGTCTTCCAACGTTTGACGAGTTTATTAACATTGTTAGATTATTGCCTCTTAACAAAGCCTCCGGCGAGGAAAAAATTTCTAATAGGATGATTAAAGAAGCGTGCAAATCTGCCGGTGATGCCGTATTAGCCGTTTTTAATCGATGTATTGTTGAGGGTGTATTTCCGCGCGTATGGCGTTTTGGTTTTATACGAATAATACCTAAAGGAGGGGATAAATCCCCTCAAGATCCTAAATCATACAGACCCATTACGCTCTTGCCGTCATTAGGAAAACTCCTCGAACGCCTTATTGTTCCTCGACTGTTACCGGGTGGTCCAACTTTCCACGAGAAGCAGTTCGGGTTTACTATCGGTAAATCGACTGTTGACGCGGCGATATCGGTCCGTAGGGCGGTGAGCACATCTGAACACAAATATGTGCTTGGTATCTTTATTGACATTTCCGGTGCATTCGATAATGCCTGGTGGCCAATGCTGCTTCTTAAATTGAAAATACGAGGTTGCTTCAGGAATATTTATTCGCTTATTTACTCGTATTTCTTGCATGGAACAACTAAATTAAAACTTGGCCACCATGCCGTGTCGAAGCCACTTACAATGGGCTGCCCACAGGGCTCGGTTCTAGGTCCATATTTGTGGAATTTTGGCTTTGACGACTTCCTGTCTATTCCCTTGCCATCGGGATGCTCACTAACGGGCTATGCTGACGATGGCCTCTTACTTATACAGTCTAATAGTAGGTCGGGATTAGAAAGTATGGCTGACACGTGTTTAAAATTAATATCTGAATGGGGTGACCGAAATCGCTTAAAGTTCGCACCACATAAAACGTTCCAATTACTTCTTAAAGGAATCTTAAAATCGCCTCCACGTATCAAGTTTAATAATACAACTGTCAAGAGAAAGGAATCTTTTTGCTATCTTGGCTTATTTTTGGAAAGGAATTTTTCTTTTCTTGAGCATATTAAGAACGTCGGGGAAAAATCGAAAAGGAACTTTTTCGCTTTGACAAGAATATCGACATCAGCGTGGGGATTATCTTTTAATACATTAAAAATCATCTATGGAGCAACTTACTTAGGGTGTATATGTTATGGATCCCCCGTATGGGCTGATAGGGCTACTATCGGTGCTGTGCGAAGAAAACTGCTCCAGAGCCAACGTTTGGCGTTGATATTCTTGTGTAAGGCATATAGAACTGTTAGTACCGAAGCATTGCCTGTCCTGGCGGGTGTACTTCCAGTCGATCTGGAGGTGCAACGTCGCGCCGCCATGTATTACTCTACTAGGGAGAATATGGATAGAAGATTTTTAACTCCACGTGAAATTTTAAAAGTTGACAGATTATTTAAACCGCCTTCAGTGGTATATAGCGAACTATTAGATGAATGGCAAAATAGATGGGAGGTATCTTTGAAGGGACGTCATTTATACCAATATTTTCCTTGCGTGCGTGATCGTTTGACAAAGACTTGGCTAGATGTCGATTATTGCGTATCACAGTTCCTTACGGGCCATGGTAACTTTAAGTCTAAATTGTACTCTTTTAAGCTCGTTGATTCGCCTGCATGCCCATGTTCAACACCTAATCGCGAATATGAACAGTCCGCGCATCATATACTTTGGGAGTGTAGTATTTGGCAAAATGAGCGTAAAATCATGTTTGATAGTATGCAGATATCATCCGGAGTCGTATACTACATGGACCTAGTGGAGACTAGGACGAATTTCCGTGCTTTCCGGCGTTTTTGCCATACCTATTACTGGAATCAAGTATAACAGCTCATACAATAGGTCCCATTTATATGTATTCCGTGGTGAAAATTTCGCAAAGAGACGCGATAATTATTTTTTATGATTTTTTAAATATCGTCATTTTTGGGTGGTAAATCCACAGTTTTTACTCAAATAATAATTTGAACTCTTTTATACCTTAGATTATTTATAAATAAAAATGTATAAACCATTATTTTAGGAAAAAATGCATTTATCAACCAAATATGGTCATAGGAAAAAAATAACAAAAAAAATGTTGTCGCTTTTTTTGCAATTTTCTCTGTTGCATTGTGTCTGAAGTCGCCTAAACTACCACCCGGCTTCGTTTTCGGTAGCAGTCTTGATATACCCTGTATATATCGTCCAACCTAAATTCAACATTAAAAGACCCATTTTCATTTGAACTTTCAGCCCATCCAATTTGAGACTGTATTCTCACAAAGTAAATCGTTTCAGAAAGTACCAGTCTAATGAGATACTTAGAAAGATGATTTTCAAGTTTTAATTGGCTGCCTACGCGATCGCATCATGATTAAACCTTCATATTTTACAAAGGCATACGAAAAATACCTTGTATTGACAGATAAGATGGATATTTCAGAACTATTGTTGAATTTTATACTGGTGGTAGGTCTCTCATATGTGAGAGGCCGCCTGGGTAGGTACCACCGCAATGTCTATTTCTTCCGTCAAACAGCAGTGTAAATGCACTATTTCGTTTCGGTTTGAAGGATATTGTAACCAGAGTAACTACTGGATATGTTGAGACTTAACATCTTATGTCTCAGGATGATGAGGTCAGTGGAATGCCAAGCATTGCTTTGTAATTCAAGGTGTTTGGTTTTCAATAATTTCTAATCTGTATGTGTTTTATACTAACTCCTACAATTATATTATATTACGGGCGTTTGTGAGACTGAAAATTCTTTCGTAATTTCTGATACTTACAACACATGGGGTCGGGACTATGTATGTGACTGTGGGACGTATTTATTTAATTACATTTAAAAAAGGAGTGTCTCGGGAGGTTTGTTCGACAGGGTTGAGGACATGCAGAATGTTTTATACGAGATAAGTGGTACAAGTATTTTCACACGTTTGAACACGATCCGAGCGTAACTGTAAGGTTCGCTGACTGTAAAATACTGTAAATACGTACCTATTCTTACATTCCTATATCTCAACAGCCAATAGTGCAACTTTGATTATGCGATATTATTTTCTTTAGAGTCATGACTTTTAAGTATACGAATAAATACACCCAAAAGTCACATACATAGTCCTGACCTCACACTAAGATCGAGTCTTGTGCGTGGGTATCATAAACTATGAGAGACTTTTCGGTCTCACAAACATTTAGACCTGAAACAAATACACAAACACAAATATTTGTTTCGGTGCAGGGATCGAACCCGCAGCCTCTCGTTTCACAACCGGCGTCTAACCAACTACGGCACGGAGGCTGCCCTTTTATTACATCATTGGATATCAGGATAAAAAGGCTAGGTATAATTATTATTGTTACGTATAAATGCTCGTTTATCAATTAAAGCACAAGTAAGCTTCATGCATATATTTTTTCTAAATCTGGATTTTTCTATTCATGATTATAAAAGGTTAAGAAAGAATAACTAATAATATGTCTTCTTAAAAACTAAGCGGAAAAGTAAGTTTTATTAAATGAAATATGCTAGCATCTAAATGCAGTTTATTTTCTGATATTACATTTTTCTCGCCAATAAAAAGGTCGAGTTGCGGAACAAACTTACAAATACGGAGAACTTTGAAGTTGGTTAATAGAAAGTTGCAGTTTGTACTTTCATATTAATGGATTCTTTTCAAATATAATGCGCTTCGTAATTTACCCCGAAAACCTGGCGTTTCTGGTTAAATTAACATTTGTATTCTACTGATTTTTAGTATTTTATATTTACATAGGATAGGCTCAACGTGTACTTATGTTAAAGAATATTATGGTTTTTAAATTTTATGTGTGTTTGACGGCTTGACATTAACCCATTCAGGAATTGACTTTTTACTCAACCGTACTAATCTGATGTTTCAATTAGATTTTTCATGCCTTTGAAATTCCTAGTGAGTTCCCACGTCAGGAAAACATTACGGTGCTTTCTTTCTTTGTTAAAGCAAAGAATAAGTTACTTAGATTGTGCTATACCAAATTTTAATAAAATGTGATTTGTTTCTTGGGTTCGAAAACACGCCCTCCAGTTTGGCATTTTGATCAATTCCCAACTGGCCTTGGCTCACTTCATTTGCAATAATTCGTCGCTAAAATATTTTAAAATTTTCTGCTTAAATTCTAAATACGGCATCCATGAGAGAATTCTGAAAGCAAATGGCGTAAGCTCTCAGCCGAGTCGTAGCTCTATCGTGAGCGCTCGTAGCCCGTCTCGCTGCATTGAACCAGATTTTCGGAGAAATGTTATTAAGTGTACGTATGTATCATGTATCAGCTCATATACGTCCCATTGCAGGGCACGGGCCTCCTCTACAATCGAGAGTATGATTGAGAGTGGTTAGGCCATATAGTCCACCACGCTGGCCTAATGCGGGTTGACGGACTTTACACACCATAGGTATTATTGTAAGACGCTTTGGTATGCATATGGTATAT
Organism: Hyles euphorbiae; assembly: GCA_023078785.2. Taxonomy (NCBI): domain Eukaryota; kingdom Metazoa; phylum Arthropoda; class Insecta; order Lepidoptera; family Sphingidae; genus Hyles; species Hyles euphorbiae. Next base: position 12,061,559 of record CM041050.1, read on the forward strand.
ATTTATGGTATATATGTATATGGTATATATTTGGTATATATAAAAGTCAGAGTACGTACCATATTAAAACAAAATGTAACCATGATTGTTACTTTCTTTTTTATTTCTACAATGCTCGCCTGAGGCTTGTTATTCCAATATCAGAAAAGTTATCCGTCATATAAATTACGACCTGCCTGAAAATAAAGTAGCACGATTGAGTCCATGCAAACATTTGTTTTAATTGGCTCGTGTTATTTTTTCTTGAAAGATTACATTTTATTTAACAAATGCTTGTCTGATCGATTATTTGTTTTGAATCGAGTTTGAATGATGCGAGGTCATAGGGTGATTGTACTTTCTTTCATTCGCTCTCTGTATATAGTCATAAGAACTAAAATTATAATTAAATCTTGTAACTTACTTATGCAATCTGAGTTTATGGTCGCTTGCTCTATAGGTTAACAAAACGAAGCGAGAAAGCCTACATGCCATAGCGTTCTTCGCAATGAATTTTAAGTACATGTATGAAGTCTTCAGATAGATGGTATATTGGGGTTATAGGCTAAAAATCCTTTCCCGAAAGGATGGTTTTAGTAAGACAACCATTAGTTTACACAGCAAATTTTAATTATTCTGCAAAATAGATAAAGGTACCTACTCCACGCACCTAAGTGTAGAACAAGATCAGGCAAAATAAAAATACTTTTCAGGCGCCATATTAGCGAAATAAATGCGTGAATTTACTGGTACTCTAAATGTAATGACAAAACGTGTTTACGAACGTGCGTTTCCTGTGAGAATGTTGTTATTTATAACACCTGAAAGCACTGAGTGCAACATTTATGCCGACTTTTATGAATGGTTCACACATTGAGCGTTTACATTGTGTTAAACCCCTGTGTTGTTGCATAATCAAAAGATCGTTATACTTTTTATGCATTATATTTTATTTTCGTCTTATTTATTTTATTCGATACAATTTTCTTCATAATATCGTCCATAACTTTATATTTCACAGGTACTTAAGAAACTTACAAATGAATGCAGTTTCACTTTTGTAGCACATAAAAAATAATATGAGTGCAGCTTTTTATACACTTATAACTGTATCGTCTTACATACACTAAAAGAACATACATTTTATAGATTAAACGTAAGAAAGATTTTAGCAAACTAATTCTAAAAATCAATAGTTCAAATTCAGAAATAAAAAAAAATACTATTATACATTTTGCCTGAACTAATCACTGTTAAATAAGCAAAAAAAAAACGTTTACGAGCATATTCATTATTTATAGCTAAATCCGTTTCTTATTTTAAGCATCTCAAACATAACTCAAGATCTGAGGCATCGCAACTCCGGACTAAGCGATAAGAACTTTTAAAGTACGTTTACTATAAAATATGGCACGCACGAGTTTAGCTGATATCCAAAGTTGTTTTGACGAAGAATACATGAAATATTTCTTCGGATAATCTTCAGGATATTTTCTATTTCACGCATAAATAATATCACGACTACATTTGGTAAGACGAAGGCAGAGATGCAATAAATACTACCCACAGACCACCGAGTTAATTTCATACAAACATACATAAACTAACGCCTTTCTCCCAAAAGGGGTAAGCAGAGTTGCTACCAGGACACCCGCATTCACCCCACGATGTGATAGGAGGGCAGCCTATCGCCATATCAGGCACAAATTCCTGACTCCGGGTTGATAATTAATAGAAATTCCAATATCACTATACCCGACCCGGGATTCAAACCCAAGACCTCGGCTTTGCAATCATATTTTCATACAACTGCGCGGTGCGCCACCGAGGCAGACTAGTTTATTTCTGATTATATTAACATCATGATAATATTAGGCAGCAAGCCTATCAAATTCCAACCTCAATTCATAAAAGATTTTCCAAAACAAAAATCGATCTAGATATACTATTGGTAGGTCTCTCATATGTGAGAGGCCGCCTGGGTGGGTACCACCGCAACGTCTATTTCTCCCACTAAACAGTAGTTATAAATGCCCTGTTGTGTTTCGGTAAGAAGGACATTGTAGCCAGAGTAACTACTGTACATATTAACTTAACATCCTATATCTCAGAATGGCGAGAGCCAAGCATTGCTTCGTAATTCGTGGTGTTCATTACATGAGCTGTCGTATCTCTTACCATGAGGCGAAGTGCAAGCTCGTCTCGCCACTCAATGAAAAAAATGATTAATTCATTAAAGGCAACCAAATTCCTATAACACGTAACAGTGAAAATTGGCAAGTGTCTAAGACGAGAGACAATTATATCGCTTGTTACGTCAATTATGAAAATCTTCAAAGAGTTCACGGAACTCCGCATGCACGAAATAATTGCGTATAATAACAATCACGTTTGCATTTCAAGTAGGTTTGTTACTTAACTGGTTAAGTACTTGTACCATTGTCATAGAAACCGAGGTGAAATAAGGCTTATTATTGTTTCCTTAAATCACTAACGGGCTTATTCATAGACAGATTTATAGTCTAGTGAGAGTTTAATTTCCATTTATTATTTTGCTGGCACGTTTAATGAATGTCTTAGGGTAATTAAAATAGTTAAATCCACATTTCTTTTTTACTGTTTTGATCAGTTCTCTGCTTACAATAGCCTACATAACACCTACGATATTTCTGAAGATATAAACAGATTTTTATTTTTCCAACTTCCTCTCTATTGGTTTCTTTATCCTATGTTTTACTTTCGAATTCTTACCCATTATCATAAAAAATGTGATGTGTTTCTTGGGTTCGAAGTTCGGGTGGCCTCCAGTTTAGTATTTTGATCGTTGCCTTACTGACCTTTGCTCAATTGTTATTTTTATGCAATTCTACCGGTAAAATATTTTAAAATTTCCTGCTTAAATTCTAAATACGGCATTAAAGGCTGTTGAACTAATCCTTTTTTTGTTTTATTGCATTGAATGGCGAGATGAGCATGCCGTTTACCTGATGGTACCACTCAATAACAGTAGCAGAACCAAACAACACCTTGAATTACAAAACATTACTTGGCATTCCACTGCACACGCCATCCTGGGACAAAAGATGTTAAGTCTTAATATGTCCAGTAGTTACTCTGGCTACAACATCCTTCAAACCGAAACACATCAGTGCATCTACACTGCTGTTTGGCGGGAGAAATAGCATTGGGGTGGCATCCACCCAGGCGGCCTCTCACATATGAGAGACCTACCACGAGTAATCATTAAGTGATTTAAGTAAAAGTTAATTTTGAAATGAACCGCAAAGTTACTGTCCGATATCGGAAAAATGTGCAATTACTACAACTAACACATACGAAAACAGCTTAACTTACTACACCGAGAATTATTGATTTGGCGCTAAATCCGTATTATGACTGACTCATTGCCATTTCTCACACTATTTATACCGCGGAAGCCCACGCTAAAAATAACCAATAAAGATAATCCCACAACGCGGAATAAAAATAAAGGGGTGTTCACAAAGCCGTTGAGAATAGTTATCACGAAAACTACGAAATCGAAATATTAAAACACACAAATAGAATGTGGAATCAAGCATGGTGGCTAAACAATAACTGAAACGCAATGACGGTCCGTTTGTAGAGTTCGTTATACCGTCCAATGGTCCGAGAAACGAGCTGCAAAATACTGTACGTGTGCCGCGAAATGTCATACAATAGCCTGGATGGAGATGGAAGTCAAAAACGATAGGTGTAAATCCCAATCTTACGATAATTATTAGATCTATTGGCTTTTGTACTCCTATGCACAAATATACTACTATGAAATAAAAACCCGTATGAAGTCGAAATCACAAAGGGACCGAAAGGAAAATTAAAACGGAATTTTAGCATCAATTACCATAATATAAAAAAATATGAACCGATTCCTGATTTACAAATTGATTAAAGGAACATTGAAGCAAAAATGGCAAGCAAAAAAAAATGTTTTACATTATGTCAGCCAGTAATTGCATTCGAGATTACAATTAAAATTTTAGTACGTCTCATCGCACGAATTTCAAGAGGTATATGGAGTAGTGGTATGGAGTAAGTATGTATATGGAGGATTCAATTTGTGTGTCCAAATACCTCAAATACAGTAAACAGAAAGTATGAATTGGTGCAAGATTTATAGCAAAATATCTTACACTGAAACATTGTTTTGTTACAATTAAGTTAAAGTTTTGCTATCATAGTCATAATAGGTAGTAATACTTTATAGGTAATACTATGCATAATACATGCAGGATTAAACATAGGAATGGGGTTTTCAAAGTATCATATATAAGTATCAATATCGCTCTATAAAGTAGATAAAATGACGTAGAACTGACTGGTGACGTAAGTTTTAATCAGCGATGACGTATCTATGACGACTATGGTTTACATCACAAGTGCAAGAGATTTTGCGTTTTGCATTTACCCATTATGTAATTTGTTATTAGGTATAAGTCTGTAATACAGACTCTGTATCCACTTAATGTATTTCGTGTCTTTCTAGTCTTAGTAGCGAAAACTTGAGAGGTACCGGAGTTCACTTCCCTGATCATAGTCCTTCATCAATACGGTTTGTCTTTTCTGTTGACTTGTTAATCGATTTCTAAGGACGTGGTTGTTACATGATTGCGTAAATGCTTTTCATAAATTGAAATATTTTCTAGCATAGACATATATTATTAGTTCAAAAAGTAAATACAATGGTTAATATATTAGCATTCAAGTAGTTCGTTTATCCAACAAAAAATATGGCCTGATTGCCCTACTTTCGTCACATTGATATAGATATCGGTGTTATGGGAGAGAATTTGGAGCAGTAAGGGGTTATAAATAAATATTATTCAAAATAACATGTCCACAGGCGACCTCATAAAGGTTATATTGACAGCTGCGTCAATAACAATCTTAAAATAGTTAACTTTACCAAAACTTTTAAATCTGTATAAATGAAATCTACGATTGACCTTAATCCTAATAGTACTATCGACAGATACAACCTATTTTGAAAAATTGGTCAATTGCTAATAAAATTGTATAAAATGACGACACAAAATATTATTGATCCATCTTCATATTTATTGTGTCTTAATAATGCCAAATGATATAATACATTAAAATACATTATCACCTCTCGCTATTCGACACTTCGAGCCGGTACTACACTATATTATACGACGTAGTCCACCAAATCGATTCCAAAAAGCGACAGCAGGCTTAACCAGTATAAACCTACTTATTACCGTCCGATATTGGGTGGGGGTATTCGTCCCACATCTGATAATGGACGCATAATGAGTAAAGCCGAATGCATTCCCGCGATACCGAGTGCGCTAAAAAGTTCACACGCTCCGTTCGAGAGATAAAAAGACCCTTTTAAATTCAGATCAGAATTTGTCGGATCCTTTTTATGCACTCGATATCCATATCGTTTATAAATACCGTATGGAAATCTCATTAGTGCGATATATCAGGACTCAATCTGTTCGTTTTATGATAATTTATTAAATTTTATTGCGACTACATAATTAGTGTTATTTTAAACATTTAATTAGGGAAATTATCACGTTTTATTGCTTTAAGTGATACACAAGTATTGTTTCAGTTCTTGGTGTTGTGAAACTGAAAAGTCTTTTATAGTCTATGACACCCACAAGAGGCGTATTCTATTGCAATTTGTCGCCACGACATCTTTGTAACTTTTGTACAGTTTATTCTGTAATGCATTCAAGAAATATATTTTTTCCTGACATATTTATGGCATAGCACAATAATGGTATGTAGTAGGTTGATTTGAGCGAAAAGAAAGCTTTAAACGGAACAGAGATATTTAACAGGTTTTTGCAACTGAAACTAAACTTCAACTGACAACAATAGAGATACAAAACCACAAAGCTAGCTCAAAAATAAAAATAAAGTGCATAGTTGAATGTAGGCCCTGGTTGCTTTGTCTTTCCAGCTTTGTACTAAGCAAATACATCGCGGAGTTCAAAAAGGCACCACAATATTACAAACGCTCCGATAATTCTTTTTACATTGGCTCGAGAGTGACTACATACCTGATAGAATCGTCAGTACAATTCAGTGATATCCACTCACTCCTACTCAAAATATACACAGCAGTGTAAATGCACTGTTGTATTTCGGTTTGAAGGATATTATAGCCAGAGTAACTACTGAACACATTGAGACTTAACATCTTATGTCTCAGGATGGAGAGCGCAGTGGAATACCAAGCATGCTTGCATGCTTTCTAATTCAAGGTTTTGCTACTATCCATGAGCTGTTGTATCGCTTACCAGGCGCAAATCAGGCGAACAGCATACTCGTCTTACCATTCATTACAATAAAAAAAACATAGACTAAACTTAAAACATCACATAATATATATAATAAGTATTTTTTTTATAATTAGTCTTTCATTAATAGTCGCAATCCGGTTAACATGCAAAGTAAACTCCCCGACTTAGAAATCAACCTCAAGAAAACATGATCCAAAACTGATGTAAACTGCCACTATATCAATGAGGAGAAAAGCAAGAAAGGAGATGCATTGGCAAGCGGAACGTCACGTCGGGCGCTCCACTTCAAAGTGAAGATTCAACCCAGCTAATGTTGCATAAAGTCGCTGACTGGAGGTATTTTCTAATAAGTCGCTGTGGGAATCCTTAAGAGAGACCTATGTTCAGCAGAGTACTTCTTGTGGTTAAAATGAGAGAGAACAATAAGACGTAGTAACTAAACATATTTTAGTATTTCTTCAAAAAAGTACAATTTGTACCATGCACTGAAAATAATTGGAAACGCTATGTAACCTCAATAGCCAACCACGCAATTGAAATCGAAGAATTATGCAAAGAGGTCATAATAGACGTTTAAAACCATCACCGTACCTATTTAATGTCCATCCAAGCGTTCTTAGAACGATAAGATCGTCGATTATAACATAATTAATCCCTTTTTCCATTCACTTAAGATTGTTTATGACTTTTTTTCGCTTGACGAATGATCGCTCATGGGCAGTTGCAAAACCGAACACCTAAAATTACGATAAATTATTTGATCTCCAAACAGCCAGACACGAAACAAATGATAATTAGTAGACTTAATAGATCATGTAAATATTTGTCTAAATAAAAATAATAATTAAATGTTTCTTTAAACCTGTTCGTCTAAATGTTCTACCTAAATACAATTATATATTATGTTCTTTCTTTCTTTCTAAATCAAAAGATAACAAAATAGAACTAAGTCATAGGTTTTCCAGTTTAAATTGATAGTACGAGTATTAATTAGGTTACCGAACTCCAATAAATTAATTCTTATTTGTCGATTAATCTTCGAAGACATTCAATTAAATTAGTTTTATGTAAACCAATTAACATTACTTTTTTCCGTCTCTAATGTAACAGTGTGAATCGTTATCTGGGCTCTAAGTGTGTATCGCGCACTACACCATTTCTTAATCTTTTTTTTTAATTACATCTACACGTTTACGCAGTACACGGAATTAATGCAGCGCCGAGCAGATAGAGCACCGACTGGCGTCAAAATACGATCTGTCATAATATATTACTATGCCAAGCTGTCTATGTGTATAGTTTCGTCCCCTTTATTCATAAGGACAACTGCGGTTAATATGAGCTACTAAAAACGTTATTCGTAGACGTCAAAACTCACTAATCAGACATTTAACAGCTGATTATAGTTAAAATAATACGTAGGAAAACCATTATGAACAACAAAACTTAATGAACATTTTATCTCCTCTTAACATGATTAAACTAATTTATGTTAATGAAGTTGATTAGTGGTTTTTTTTTTTTTTGTGAATACGGGGGTTAAAGTTTCTCCTGAAGGAGTCAAAGCAGGATAAATGTTTGTTGCCAATATAGGGTCTCAGTTGATAGGAATAGCCATATGCAACTGGTGAATATTATTAGGTGTCACCTGTGTATCACCACACTGAAATTTATCATCAGATGCAACGTAGTTGTGTACACCAGTAAAAATGGCCAATTACATTACTAGTTAAACATCAATGGGGTGGATAGTTATTGGCTTCTTAATTTTTTTTTAATTTATATCCCTGAATATTTGTTTTATCCAATTAAAATAGTATATAATATATGTATTAAATTAGTTTATATATGTAGTAAACGTTCTAATAAGTGGATAGCTCACGTGAACTTGTGGTAATCGAGTAGGAGCTACTGAAGTGACTGGAGCGTAATTTGAACCAGAGTTCACCCATATCCCAAGGTTTAACAATATAACTTTACTACCTATAGTTAAAATTGTGCTAATGGTTCTAGGATAAATGAAATATTAAATTTATTACTGCATATATGTGTTTGGAGTTCAATTGAGGAAGTTAGTCTAAAGTTGCATAAAGCAAATGCTGTCGATAAATGAGATATTGTATTTTATTACTAATTTCGCAACGATTTTTTTGCTTGCTTAATGCTTATACGAGTAAAATACAATAATAAGTGTATATAATACACACTTCCATATTTACATGTAAATACATCTAACAAAAATTATCCATCCTTTAAACAAAGAACTATAAACAAAGCTTTTATAGCACATTTTTGTGATTATCACAACACAGAGCTTAGAACATCAAACCGTTTAATCATAATTCTAATTATAAATACGTTTTATTTCATATCCCTTATAATACTAACCAGCCCGCGGTAATGTTTACGTGTTGTATAAAAATACACTGATAGATTTGTTATTGTTTACTTCTTTGATACGGATTTGCATATTATTCTGCAGGTTCATAAATAAATAATTATTAAAACATTGTATTAAAACTCACATGTCAGGATTGTCGGGATTTAATATGTTTCATGATAAGCAACTATCACCACTGGCAAGCAAAGGTAATACGCAAAATATTAGGCTTAGAAATATACCAGAAAAACCAAATATATACAGGGTGTATCAAGACTGCTACCGAACACGAGGCCGGGTGGTAGTCTTGGTGGCTTCAGACACAATGCAACTAATTTTTGTGTAAAAATTGTGACGATTTTTTTTTGTTATTTTTTTTTCTATCGTCTTATTAGGGTGGTAAATACATATTTCTTTATTGAATAACAGTGTACACCCTTTTATTTTATAGCAATAACTATGGATTTACCACCCAAAATCGACGATATTTCAAAAATAATAAAAAAAAATTGTCGCGTTTCTTTGCCAAATTTTGAGTTACATTTTGTTTGTAATCACTAAAACTACCACCCGGCTTCGTTTTCGGTAGCAGTCTTTATATACCCGGTATATACGAAAAACAGACCTTACAGTTCTAACAATCCAACTAGAACGAAATATTTTATCGGTGTATCGATTTAATAAATAAATCATACGAATATTTCACTTGGTATGAAGATCGAACCCGTGGAGTTTCATGATAAATTTTCGCCTCTACTTCATATCGAAAGTAAAACATCTAAATAATCCACAACTCCATTTATAAGATTAAACTATGACCCTCTTTTAAATCGCTAGTCAGTTTAGTGCCCAAAAATGTAATAATTATTATTTCCATATGCAAAAGTTTCATGCATAAACATAAAGAATCGTCTGCGGTTTAACGCTCGCCAATGCAGAGCGCAGCTTCCAAATGTCCACTTTGAACTTGTCTAAACCCTTTACTGAAACTGCTCTCTTAATTATTTCATATAATATTATTTGAGAAAGTGTTTCGTAATTTACTCCCATCTTTCAAAAAAGCTTAATATTATTGTCGGTAATTACATAAATTTAGAGTATTTTGACTGAAGAATGACGTCATGCTATAGTCACCACAGGTCTTCAAATTGACCAGAAACTTAATATAAAAAGTGTTTTTTGGAGCGTTGGTAACGAATCAAACGCGTTTTTTCGATTTGTCGGTCACAGATTGGAACCCCAAGGCACCCATCTGTCATCTATCATAGGCTGTATCCACGATGCGCCAAACTTATACTGTATTCTACTGGTTCAGAGTCATTAGCCGTATTATGAGTCAATTGTATGGCAGAAGCTTCCCCTATAATCGAGAGTACGATTGAAGCTATACTACAGTCCACCAAGCTGGCCTGGTACGGGTTTGCGGACTTTAAATACTATATAAATTAATACATATTGCTATGGTTTCCCTGCGATGTTTTCCTTCAACGTTATACGGGGCGGTGATCGAATAACAATATAAACACGACTGACAAGTCAGCGATGGGCCCTGGGATTTGGACCCGCAACCACAGTGAAAAAGTTAGCAGCTGCGTCTGGCCATCCAACATTTTTCTGATTGCATTGAATGGCGAGTCATTCCCCTGATGGTAAGGGTTACAACTGCTCATCAACAGTAGCAAAACCAAACAACACCGAAAATTACAAAGAAATGCACTCCACTGCACTCGCCACCCTGAGACATAAGATGTTAAGTTTCAATACGTCCAGTAATTACTCTGGCTATAATATCCTTCAAACCGAAACTCATTGTGCACTTACACTGCTGTTTGGCGGGAGAAATAGACATTACGTTGATACCCAGGCGATCTCTCACATATAAGAGACCTATCATCAATAAAACCATAACAAACTTGAATGAGAGATAATGGCATTTTCTTACGCTGTTGGTGAATGATTTCTATCCGATCCAAATATCCTAGCAGTGAAACTAGTATTAGCGGGGTTCGGTTTACCAACCTCCTTATTTACATTGATAGTAATTTACATGCCCTGTAATTACGGCTTCTGTTGAAGCTCAAGAACACGAATGAGGCTGGACCAGAAACTAATTATGTGTCTATTTCTATACTTGTTTAAAATGGTGTTGAATTAATCGGGCCTAATTTATTTGCGAATGAAGGCTCTCATGTTGTTTATTTTGTGTTGTCATTGATCAAACGCAATACGGTCGAGTAGTTTACAAATGATTTTAAATGTTTTTTTAATGTACCACCGTTCATATTTTTTTCCTAAAAAGATGAAATTGTTAAGTAATTATAACATAAAATCATACAAAATTTACCCTTTCTTCTTGCGGGATAAAACGCGACCCGCGGCGCTTATATGTAGCGATATATGTATCTATGTATGTTCGAAATACAACGACACAATACATAACAAAGTCAACAAACGCACTCAATCCATTAAACTTCTAATTAATACATAAAACGCATCATCAACTAAAATCCACTAGGCATGTACTACAAACAGAATTGTGTAATATTGCTCTCTACTACAAGCAGACGAATTTAATTAAATTGAAAGTTTAATTCGCAATAGATTAAAACTAGACGCGATATAAGCGCGTAACATGTCTGTTAATTTATCATAGACTTCTAAACCCTGAAAGATAATTGTTATTTAACCTACATAATTATGTGTACATGCACTACTCGCATATTACAGAAATCTACGCGCAATTATCACGTTCAAAATTCCTAACCCCATACTAAGGTACAATTTGTTTGTAGTGGGTATCAGAAACTCTAAGTAACTTTTCGAGAAACATCCAAACCCGAAAAAAGTACTTGTAGATCGCACAATTATTCGTGCGCTGCGATGCGGGGACGGAACGAGAGTCCGCTCTCGTTTCACAGACGGCATCTAACTTAGACATCTTACTTTAGTACCCCTAAATATGTGTCCATACAGACAAGCATGCACGCACACACACTTACATACATAATACATAAGCTCATATCTGTATGTAAGTGTACAAGTAGTACACAAGACAAGTAAATGTGTGAGCATGCATCACCTACATTCTGCCAAGCTGATTTTCTTCCCAATATAAGATACCCTAGGCGAGCCTATCGCCATACTTTATCGGCCCATGTAGGTCCCACAGTAGAGCACGAGTCTCTTCTACAATCGAATACGATTAAGAGATATTAGGCCGTATAATCCACCACGCTAACAAAGTGCAGGTTGGCTGACTTGACATACCATCGAAAAAAAAAATCTTACAAATCACTTTGATAAGTAGATTCCTCACGATGTTTCCCTTCACTGTTTAGTGCATTGAGGTATTATACTAGAGCGGACATCGGGAACAAAATATGTGCGTATGGTGCGTGCACACGGGTACACATTGAAGCGAGAGGGAAGATATGTTACTTTGTAGGCGTGACAGAGAAAGAAATAGAATGTACCCTTCATTTTGTGACAAACATTTTGTTTGCAGTGTCCCCTCTAGTATATTATCTCAATGGTTTAGTGCCTGGTTATTGATTATCAATTCACACATGACTCCGAAAAGTAGAGGTGAGTCCTGGGATTCGAACCTGCGTTTACCAACATGTTCATATTATGTTGGTTGCCGCATCTGGTTTGTTTATCAACAGGCCATGTCACCTGTCGCCATACGAAGCAAATAGTATTTGCATATTATTATGCTTATTATTAGTTGACAAGTCTGCAAAATATGTTTATTATATGTTCACAAAACTTGTATTTACATTAGGGGTATACTTATTAGCAATTATCGCTTCAGGCTTTATAGAAATTAACCACAACATTGTGTACGCTTTTATGTTCGTGCAAATACTGCACCTGATGGCAATTTATGTATTCTTTCGGAAAAAATATTATCTAAAATCTTTGGATAACGGCTTTGATTTTTATCTCCCATCGTTCCATAATGGTTTTTATATGGACGCGAGCCTCACAGATTGAAATCAATCTAACAATTTAAAATGTTAAAACTAAACCAAATCCGCGATAAAATCCGTAAATATTAGCTTTATTTCCAACCCATCGTCCCATTTTTTATATTATGTGTTTATATGTGTAGTTTCTGCAAACAAATATGGCTCAGACAAGTTATTTTATTATTTTATCTATTAATATTAATTAACAACTAAATTGTTACTTCTAATCTTACAGATATACCGATTACTTTTCCTATATCCTGCCTGTCTTGAAATTTTCCATTTTCAACACATTTTTTACGCGAATGTAGCACCATCAAACGATGTCAATATAAAATTATGGCCCATACTTAACCGTTAAATGTCGTTTGATGGGTGCAGCGAAGAATGTTTAATAAAAAAACAATTCACCAGTTTTTAATAAAAACATTCATGTATAAATTATGACGGACATTTTATATCCTTTGTGGCTTTGAACTGCTTTTTAAAGTATTCCTTAATGCATTTTAACTTGGTTTCTCTTTTTCATGGAAATAATGAGCGTATACGAGGATTTTTGTAAAATGTTATGTTAGATGCCTTTTGGTTCATTTTAAAAGAGTGAATGTAATAAGCGTAAGAAATAATGAACCCATACTAGTATATTCATGGTGTTGAATATGGTTTACAACTACATATTATATTCCATACTTTTTACACGCTTTTTATTAGCTTCACCTGTATGTTTGTATGTTTGTTTGTAACCGACTTCTTTGGGCGCGATTTTGACCCACTTTAAACGGCCAGATTTCGTTCAAATTTTGCACACTTGTCAAAGACCGATGACAATACAATAATTCGATTAAAATATATAATTATCCTGATTAGATTCGCCAGGATTCATTATTCTTATAATTGATGACCATTGCTACTGACCACTAGGTGGCGTATAGATGAACATAATTTGCTACTGACTAATAGATGGCGTGATCACGTCAATAATGCATGTTTGCACTATTCATCGCTAGATGGTGTTAACATTGTATTCTTCAAGTGTCAAATGTTACTACTGACCAACAGATGGCGTTATTGATTGGAAATACAGCTGTAGATGGATGTTTTTAGTCAAAACAATTAAATAATAGTTAAAAAAAACTAAAATACACGCTTTAATAAGATATACAACTAAAAAAGTAAAAATAATTGATACTGAATTTAAAATAAGTAAATGGAGTAAAATACATATATTTTATTGTTACAAAGCGTGGGGTGCAGGATGATAAGTAATTGTTGTAAATACCTACTATAGACGCTTATAGATTGTAGGTTCTGTTGCAAGATGAAATATTAACGTAGGATGTCATAAGCCTACTTGTAAGTCTAGTGGCATTCCTAAGAGGTGCTTCGAGACCTTTAATACAAATCAATTCTTTATAATCTATATTCACAAATGCATTTGTATATAAGTTTTCTCTGCAACTTCATCCCGGTGTCCAAAATTAAGCCTTACAGTTCTTATATTCTTATCAAAATGTAAATTTCCATCAAAATCGGTTCAGTATTTCATAAGAGAAAGATTTACAAACATCCGTACGTTCCTAAAACATTCACGTTACAATATTAGCAGAATTTATTTTATTTCCCTAAAACCTAACCTTGTGAAAACGTTCTATCAAAATGTTCAAATGTAATGTAATTTATGTCTGTCACACATAATGTATTTGCGTAAAACATTTCAAAAAGTTGACTTCTATAAATTCTTGTAATTAATCTTCCGTTCTCCGCGCGAGTTTGTTTTAAACTGTCATAAAGAAACTGTTTGACTGTATTTTGTTTTGATATCATAATAGTATTTATAGACGCGGAAGTGTACATAAGTTTTTCCTTCTTTTACGTGATGGGAGCATATGAATAATGATTTTGCAGATAGTTTATGGACAGCATTACGTCATCATCTTATGTACAAATAGTAGATATTAGAACTTTTCCACATACATGGTTGCTATATCGCCGAAGGGATAGACAGAGATAATAATAGCACCGCCTACTTATACCGACATTATTTCCCTCCCAATGGTTTTCAAGGAGCGAGCCTATCACCAGACTAAACATAAATTCGGATCACAAGTAATGCCTTTTACATTTTCAAATCAAATGACTAAACATATGTAACTTGAGACATAAAATGCCTTTACATCTTTAAAAACGAAGTTCAAAAGTGCAAAATGGGGATGATTTTCTACGGCGACGAATTTATGTAATGTTATTAAATGCTATTAGTGGTTACCCAACGCGGTGGTCAAAACTCGGCCGTGGATCATTAACTCATGATATTTTTAAAGAAATCAGATCAATAACCTAATAGTACAAAATGACGGCTATGTATATTGGTATATTTTTTACCATAACACTAAAAGTCGCTGACGAAAAAGTAACAATGGAAATCTCTTGAGAAATGGAGGAAATAAATGTTATGTCTGTTTATAAATCGACTTTTGAATTTCTGGTACAATGACTAAAGAGTACTATATCCGCAGTGCCTCTGGAGTGCTCTCACATAGAGTTTCAAGAGTTTTGCAAACAAAGATCCGTCTGAGCCAGGCGGTAAGTAAGGCCCGCATGAAATTAGAACAGAACTAAAATAACATTAATTATTCTAGTTCTTTACTTGGTGCATTAAATCCACTATTTAATTGTAATTTCCTTTTCGATTTATATTAATAAGATATGTAATAATTTTGTATCTAATTCGATTATTCTAATATAAAATCAAAACTATCATCTTGTACGTCTCCAGTACATTTTTTTTTTGAAAATATTTTTTACCCACGTCCATTAGGGATCATGTAGAATTACAATTGTAAAATAATTTCTCAAATAAAGAACTTTCAGAGCTTATCTACGGAACAAAGAGACAAATCTTTCATCTTATAATTTATATTAAATATTGTTTAAGAAATTTAGATACGCATTTCGATTATAATTCCAATTCTTTAAACATACTTTGGTATGTGACTTTAATGATACCATCAACACTAAGATTGAATAAGTGTAACATTATTAACTAATGTGCATTATGGCAGATTTCGTGAGATTTACAAGACTTCGCTAAACTCATCAGTATTTTTTTATTAACAACCGCCGGATTTTTCCTCATTTATTTCTGATCTGTCTAAAATGTTATTATTTGAAGAAAAACGTACTTCTTTAATACATGTAAGGAGGGATACTGCGTATGTACAAAATATTATTTACGTCACTAGGAAAGAAAATATTATTATGTAAGCATTGTGCTATGATACCCTCCATTACTAGTAGGTACTAGTCATATTATCTTATATTCAAATAAACTGTGTGTTTTAAAGATTATTTATAATTTTAAAGATTATTTATAATAAAAAAAAATCCTGTATAGGTATTTAGTTTATAAACTAAATACCTATACAGGATTTTTCTATTTCTTTCATTATTTTATGAAACCGATGAAGAAAGAGAATCTCCTTAAAGTATTTCGCTTGAATTCCCAGTATAGAAATACTGGGGATAAATTTTTCCTCTTGATTCCTATCAAGTTTCGCGGTGACCGCAGCTTTTCAGTGCATTTCGCAAACGTCCTTTAATTATTAATACTTACTTAGAATAAATTAGATTTCGAATTAAAAAATCGAGTAGGTGCCGATAAATGACGAAGAAAAGTTTTTTTCTTAAATTTTAATTAGATTATAATATTACGGTTCCCATCGAAAATTATACGAAAGATAATTAATTGTATGTGTTTTTGTTAACTTCTTTTGGTTTCGTTAATTTTTACAATTCATTTATGCAATACTATTTTTCAAATCAGTCCAGTAGTTTCAGTGTTTATTCAATGCAAACAGTTAAACATTTATCTTTATAATATTAGTTTAGATGATAAATAAATTAAAATACCTATTTGTTAATTTAAAAAAAAATTACCGTCGATTTATTTTTATAATAAATATTTACTAAAAGTATACAATAATTACGTTCGGGAAGCAATCCATTTTTAAATTTAAATCAAAATTCATGACTAATCGAATAATACAGTATGGGAAACAAGTAAATTCGACAAACTGATAAAACTGATAAATAATAATTAACGCACGCTGGAATTCGCTCCATTGCGTATTTGTTCTATACCGCTTGTTAATAAACGTGAACATGCAAGACGTTTTTAGTACATTATAATAATTAATTCATCTAAAAACAATATTACTTTTTACACCTAGTGATAAGTTTATCAAAAGTGTTCCAGTGAAACCTACCCGCTTTACAAAGTTAATAGCCATAAATTATTTACCTCAAAATATTTAATTACTCACAATAATTAATCTCCAAGCCTTACTCAGCCACAGACCTCTTCTCAAACTAGGAAAACATTGTCCCAATATGTCGCACAATTGTAACAAAACTTTTTAAACTAAGAACAGTTCTTAAAAACATTGCGGCACTTCGAAACTTTTTAAAAAGTTTTATCCAACCAGCCAGTTTAAGTCACGTCGCTTTGGAACATTGTTGTTTTTTGATTATTTTTTTTTTAAGTTTCTCGATCGCGGGCTAAGGCGGCGAGCGGGCGGCCGGCGCGTTCGCACTCAACCGCTGTTAGACGACAAGTGAAATGAACAAGGAGCGTTCCCACTTCGTCCCGTATATCAAACGTTATACCATCGGTGTTTTTTTGCAACCCGATTCGTGTCCGTCAATTAAGGAAGATTACACTCAGATTGAACGGTGGCCGGATTAAAAATCAGGGGATCCATAACGGATGCATAAATTTAAAATTTACTGGCTAGTGCGTTAAATTCTGCAGTATCTCTAAAAGTGTATTAAGTCAAAACAGCATTTTGTTTAATAAAAAAGTGATGGATTATTTTTTATAGTAATCTACTGCATGTACAGTGTAGTAATAAGTTGCAATATTTTTCGGACAGTCTCCGTGGCAAAGACGATTTATTTATGAACTCGCAGATCTGTATAATTTACTCATTGAGATAAACTTGCATGGATTCTTATCTCGAATGTTAAGGTCGCAACGTTGTCTTTTTACCTAGTTTTATTGTTCATAACATCGGGTTAATAAACTTATTACTGGTAGTGCATGTATGCAAATATTACGCTTCGTAATTTAAATTTACAACATATTTATCTGTTTACATATCATTTAGCTGACTCGGTAGCGCAGTTGTATTATGGTATAATTGCAAAGCGGAGGTCTAGGGTTCGAATGCCGGGCCGGGCAAAGAGATATTTTTTTTTTTATTCATTACATCAGCTCGGTATCAGTAATTTGTGACAGATATGGCGATAGGCTACACCGCTTCCACATCATGGGAATACACACAATAAAATAATATTAATAATAGAATACACACAATAAAACACGGCTATCCTGGATTTACCTATGCCTAGTGCCTACCTTCTGGTGCCTATTGAGACTTAACATCTTATGTTTCAGCCAATGCTTCATTGCTTTGTGATTTGGGGTGCTGTTGGGTTTTGCTACTATTCATGAGCAGTCGTATCGCTTACCATCAGGCGAATAGCGTGCTCGTCTCGTCATTCATAGGAATAATAAAGATAGAAATGTTGATGGCGGAAACGATGTGAAGACGTGGTGTACAGCAATGTATCAGCCCATATACGTTCCACTGCAGGGCACGGGCCTCCTCTACAATCGAGAGTACGATTGAGAGTGGTTAGGCCATATAGTCCGCCACGCTGGCCTAGTGCAGGTTGGCGGACTATCGAGTCAATATATATTAATAATTGTATTCTACTCTAATTTTGCTCATATTAACCTTAAATAGTGGCTATTATAGGATCAAACTCGTGATCCCTGTTTCGCCTTTCCTGTCTGTTACTATGTTAGCACGTGTTAACAAAGTATGAAAGGCATTGTAGTCAGAGTTACAACTAGACATATTGAGACTTAAAATCGTATGTCTCAGGAGGATGAGCGCAGTGGAATGCCAAGCTTTGCTATGTAATTCATGGTGATTTTAGTTTTGTTACCGACAATGAGCGGTCCACTATTATTTAATATAATTACTAATCTGATTAAATAATTAATCGGATAATAAATTTCTAAGCAAAAGTATGTACATTGTACATAGATACATCTATTCGATGTCTGGTCTCGAACAATGTAATATTCAACGTTCCTTTGTAAACTATTGCAAGCTTAACACGTACCACCTTTGTGTTACATCCGTTTGTCTGCGAGCTTTAATTGTTTCGCATTGCACAGCTTATTTGTATTACCAAGAAATAAGCTATGTCATACATTATTAAGTTAATATTCTAACTCTAATACTTAGTATACATTATTTATTAAATTTCTATTAATATTGTATAGATGTATTTATTAGCATGTAAGTACAAATCTCTACAATTGCGTTATCTAATAAAAGTCACTTTTGGGTGTAAGGTAAATGCTTGCAATGCAATGCAATGCCTTTGCTATTTCGCTTTAATCAACTATGATCTACTATATGATCCATTAATCATATCTCTGCCATTCCCTCTTACTTTAAACAAAATTAGATAAATAAATACACCCAACAGTCACAAACATAGTCGTAACCCCACATTAAGATCAATTAAGTTTTATGTCGTGGGTATCTCCTACAAGAGAGTTTTCCATCTCACAAACACTAATTTACTAACATTTTTCTTGGTGAGGGGATCGAACTAGCGGGCTCTCGTTTCACAGCCGGCGTCTAAACAATTGCGCCTCAGACGCCCGAATACTGGAACGCCATTTAAATATTAAATAAGTTGCTCTTAACAGCGCACGGCCCACTTAGCCAGTACATTTAATCGGGATTAACGTAGTTAAGCGCCATTTATATTTAAGTTGCGTTCCAGTATTTGGGCAGGAGGCAGTTAAATTTAACTACAAATTCATTTAAATAGTTTGTTGTATATCTACAGGTTATTTGCACTTGGTGTTTACGCGTGACGATGACCATGAACCAATTTCTAACTTCGATAATGCTATATTTGTATTAGGTCAAAATCTTCGACCATAAATATCAAATATGGAATATATACAAACAACAATTAGATTGAGAAGCCTTTTGGAATATATTAATCAGTTTATGGTGTATATATTAATTAAAACACACACTGAAAACATATTCCTCTTTTTTTTTATCAAACTATATACTTGGAAGGGCTAAAAACAAAGTGACAAGAATGCCATCTAGTAATTTTAAACTAAGAAATAATAAAAACTGAAGTAGCCATCTCTTTACTAGGAGTCCGTTGAGATTATTCTTTGCATTAAAAATAGATAAATCTAACAAAGCCTTCCTGAGATCCATGCTTTAAAATTAATGGATTAATAAAACATGTTAAGTCAATAACTTTCCTAACTTCACGCCGGACATTATGGTGTAAAATTAACTGTAGAGCGAATAAGACCTAAGTTTAAACTAGGTGAAGATAGTTGTACAATATTTATTTCGTGGAAGATGCATGGCCGAGCGCCGCCAGTTATTACAAAGTTGTGCTAGGCAGTACGTATAAATCCTTTTAACTCGACTATTTTCATTTAAAAAGTCTAGTAGCCTATTTGTAATTGACCAAACGAAGCCAACATGTCATGGAGGTTACGGGTTGAATTCTCCGGACACACCTTTGACTTATCGGAGTCATGTTTGTATTTATATTCAATCGCCACGCACTAAAACAGTGAAGGAAAACATCAAGGTGTATATCATGATGATGTGTAGCAATTTACATGTTGTGTAAAGTCCGACATGCCGCAGTAGGCCATCCTCGCGGACTATACAGCGGATGGCCTAACCCTCTGAATCGTACTCTAGACCGTCGAGCAGGCCCGTGTCCTGCAGTGAGACGTATATAGATACAATTACAGATACTGAATAATCCTGGGATCACTTGCAAAGCTGATGATTTTTGTGATGAATTTCAAACGTGTTTTGCAGTTTTCCGATTTTAGTACTTGGCCAGGTTAATGATCTATAGCACGATAAAATGCCAACAGTTGAAACGATGGGTAGTGCAAAGCAATTTAATTATACCTTATTTTTCAGAACCAGATGTAAGCCAGGGTAACTACTAGACATATTGAGATTTTACATCTTATATCTCAGGATGGCGAGCACAGTGGAATGCCTATCGCTTACCATCATTTCAAATGCTCGTCTCGCCAAACAATACAAATAACAGTTTAAATTCGAAATAAAGGAATTTATGCCTGATACAATGATAGGTTTGCCCATATCACATCGTTTGACGAAATACAAGGCGATACGTGGGTGTCCTGGCTGCACCTCTGCCTACCCCTTGTGGAAAAAAAGCATGAGTTTATTTATTCATGATTTCGAAACGCAATTTACTGCGTGGGTCACAAAGACATCTATCATCATGTACAGTGGTCGTTATTGGCACAAGTATGTCCTAACAATAACTGAAGGATCTCCATCAATCTCACTCAAAGCAAAGAAATAGAAAACTCAAAATCCGTCTTGCCACTGAAAACCATTTAATTTTAAATTGATTATAAATCAAACGCCCACACTTTCTTGAAATAAATACTGTGACCTTTAGATGGTTAACTCTTTACCTATTCTCTAAAACCAGTTGGCAGAAGTTAACTACCTAATAAGGTTTCAGTAACGAAATCTGATTACTTCCAACACTTACCTTTAAATTCTAAAATGAAACCAAACACGCAGCTATACCCTCCCCATTTTATACTATAAACTTGAAAGGAAATCCATGTTCCTAGGTTTTCATGTAAGATGGAAAGACGACTTAAATTCGCAGGAAGTCGTCAGATGCAGGCCGCTATTAACTGGTCTCTGGTCTGATAATACTTCGTAAGGCTAATTTTCAGCAGTGGACTTCTTATGTCTAAAAAGAGATAGAGAGACAGGATCTTATGTAAGTTGCATGGGACTGGATTTTATGTTCGGCAAGCCGATAAGCTCGCCTCGTATCTTAACTTAGAACGGAGACAAGCTCAGCGAACCGAGAATAGTGACAGTGCCACCTCTGAATGCAGGCGTAAGCTTTTATATATTTACACGATTTATGATTCCCTTATTACGTTATCTTTCAATTTTAAAAACAGGATTTGCCTCGTATAGTACAGCTTGCCGAGCTTGCTGCTTTAAATAAATACACCCAACAGTCATACATAGTCCTGAACCCACATTAAGATGAAGTCTTGTTTTGTGGAAATCAAAAACTACGAGAGTCTTTTTGGTCTCTCATAGTAACACCCAGACCTAAAAACAAATAATTGTGGGCCACACAAACATTTAATTCGATGCAACGCGGCCGTGTCACAGACAAACAGATAAAATCTCGTTTCACAGACAGCGTCACCAACTGCGCCACGGAGGCTGTCACAGGACTGGCTGCTCATATTAAATCATATAGCATGTCTTTTTGCAAGCTTTATAAGAATAATGTTATTTTTACTGCCATTGAAATGCACATAATGGTAACTATAGTACAATCTAAATAGAGCATCCACTCGGGAAAGAAGGTTATCTTACGTTGGCCGAGAAAATGACGTCTGCTTGGATGAAACGCGATCCATACAAATGGAACCTGAAACAGAATACATTTATGCATGTATATAACTATAGACGTAACTTTAGTATGTTTCAGAATATCTTAAAGTATTTAATTTTTTTATAGAAATGTGTCCCGGGTCTGGGTGTATGTGAGACCGAAAAGTCTCGTAGTTTCTGACACCCACGAAACAAGACTGTATTTATTTATTTATTTTATTTATTTACTGGATTTGTCACTGACAACAACACAGACGCCGACGCATTAACAGCGATCGCCATTAAAAATAAACTACCTAAACAAGAGTTTTGATCTCATTACAAAGGAACCAATTACAAAATATTCAATTAATATCGATGACAACTAACACAAAGGGAGGTAATATAACTCATTAATCATTGGCTATTTGATATAACGTTCCCAATGTTGGCTATTAAAACAATATGTAGTGCCAGACGTTGGAAAACAAAAATCCAGACGATTTTCATCTATCGTTTAAACAAGTCTGATTTAAATCCTAACAGGGCAAGTTCGGAAGTTCAGTGACACCGTAAATCTGTGTAATTACGCTAAACGACGGCGCCTAATATGGACACTGGCTGCGAACTTAACAATGTGCACTGCGGATATTTAATGCATACTGACTGTGTTTATAATATTTATATGTGAAATGAGCGTGAAAAATGTCTCGTAACGTGAGTTTAATGTGGGTTTTATCATTCCTTCCAAATAATTTGCCGTATATGTCAAGTTTTATGTAGTATTTAAAAAAAAATATTATTCGCTGGACAACCATGTGACAAATGGTTTTGATAATATGTGAAGAGATGTGATCTTGGCTATTTAATTAGAAATTGTGTTCCTATAAAAAAATAACACAATTATCAAAATTATTTAGCTGTTAATAAGTCCACCGCTGAACAAGAAAATCCCAAGGATCTCCACAGGTCTTCATTAGATGTGGGACGTACCCAGCGGCTTCTTTTACACTAAACCATTAGGTTTTTTATTGCATGTGTCTGGCTAACGAGTAAATAAGTTTCACTACCACCCACTCGCCAATCAAATCGGGAGTGGAACGGGAAGAAAAAATAATGGGAAAATGAAAGAGATATTGGGCATCCGGCAATCTCACTCAATGAACGAAACGCGACAGAGAAGCTGTTGCTTCACGTCGATTTCCTGTTATGACTGACAACAACGTGGCTCTTCCACTTTATGTCCTAGTTGTACGGAATTACAAGATTTACAATTAATATATGCTGCCAATGAACTATGCCCAAATTACTTAAATAATTGAACGATACGGCAGATTAAATTCAGTGGTTTACCCTCGTTAATCTATTTTCCAGATGTAAATATACCGTTCAAAGTTTATAGAGAACATATTGTTCTCTATCATAGCTTATTTTCTCATTCATGAATGAATATAAAAACCAAATCATTCAAAAATCTTATTTGGCAAAAAAATAATTAGATACCACAGAATAATTCGATTATTTTCATTGAAAACAAAAGATTTCTTACAAACAAATTGTCTTCGCCAAATCCAAACATTATAGCACACATTTCCACAAGATTTGACAATAAACATTGCGAGGCTTTCCTCGGTAAACGAATTTGGGAAAATGTTCAATTTGGACTGCGAACCTTCTGTTACTTGTAAACAGGGACTTGTCAGCTCGGCTTTGCTTTTTATCTCATACAATTTCAAAGGTAAACCAATATTTCTCATATTCTGTCGTTTTTATAGAGTATTGATATTATTTGTATGATATTAATAAATAAATAAATAAATAACACCCAACAGTCACATACATAGTCCTGACCCCACAGTAAGATCGAGTCTTGTGTCGTGGGTATCAGGAACTACGAGAGACTTTTCGGTCTCACAAACACCCAGACCCGGAAGAAATATTTGTGGGCCGCACAAACATTTCTCTCGGTGCGGGGATCGAACCCGCGGCCTCTCGTTTCACAGGCGGCGTCTAACCAACTGCGCCACGGAGGCTGTCAAAATTAATAAATATTGTTTGTATGATTTGGATTTAAAAATAAATAAGGACTTACAACTGACAAAGAAGTCGTATTCCGTATTAATAGATAATAGCTCGTGTCAACATTCTAAAATCGCTATGGTATGCAGGTGTCCTTACGATGTTTACCTTCACCATTTTTGTGCTTGGTGATTGACTATCACAAGAATTTCTATCTTATCATTTATAAGAATATCTATCGTAATATGTAAGTCCATCAACACGCACTAGGCCAGCGTGGTGGAATATATGGCCTATCCAGTCTCAATCGTACTCACGATTGCAGAGGAGGCCCGTCCCTACAGTGCGACGTATATTGGCTGATGCAGATACAGGTACAGACAACACTCTTATGGAGAACTTAAGTATACAGAATGTCTTATAATGTTTTCCTACAATGCTACAAAATCGATGATAAATAAAACACCTATCTTAGAAAATAAACGTATCTTAGAAAAGACATCAGTGTGTACGTATGTACTGAAACAACGACTTTTAATTTGGAAGTCTGATCCTCACTAAATTTAACTATCACCCGCTCTAAGAGTAGTATTGACTATTGTGAATCGTGAGGCCGCGGGTTCGATCCACGCACCGGAGGAGATGTTTGTGCGACCCAAAAATTTTGGGAGGCCCAAAAGTCCCTCGTAGTTCGTGGTTCCCACGAAACAAGACCCGATCTTAATGTGGGGTCAGGGTTATTTATTTATTAAAAATAAACAATATCTATAATATCAGTCGATTCAATTCACTCATGGGGTATCTCGCCCGGTTTTACGATTACTACTTATTTTATCATTAAAAGGATATAACATATGTTTAAGTGTTCTTAAAAAATGCTCACAAATTCATTTAAAATCGTACTTCTTTCATTAAATTCCTGAGATAAAATATTTTAAAATTATCGTACTTATAAAACTTTTCTAAGTTCTCCTCGTCGATCAAACTCGTAAACTAAACGACCAGCAAAGTTCCTTTATATTATACATCAGTGGGTTACTATCTTCTATTCAGTTAACTTTAAAAGATAATATTTTAATAAATGTTTAAAAAATATTGTGTATTATTTTACATTCATCACAATTGAATTTGAAATTGTGCATTATTTTTATTTTTATATCTTAATACTCTTTAGTATCTTTCTCTTAATAATGAAATATATCTAATCAAAATAAATAGTACAATCGGCGGCCATATCGCATTAAGCAGTTTCTTCTTGGCGACCTTATTACTTACACTTATATATATTATATCGAATCACTGCAGAATTATTTAGCTAAAATATTACACCTTTATCTTTTGCCTTTTATCTTGTATCTGATGTGAAGATATATAAATTATAGACTATTTCTACAAACCTCATAAACAAAATATACCCCAAAGACGCTATTCCTAAACAAATCCGTAGGCAGTGTTTTTGCGTGAGGTGCTCCGCTATTTACCACGTTTATTCCTTCCTGTTTTTTCCGTCTACCTGTGTTCTCGCACCATTACCTAGCTCTATCTTGTACGCAATCAGCAGTTGGGAGTTTAGTCAGTAATTTCTAACAGTGATTTCCCAAGCTAGCGATTTGATCTAATCATTGGGCGTCTATTATTTGATATGGAAATATAAAATTGAGAATAATTTTAAGGTGTGCTAAAATAACTAACAATTTTATCATGCTTTAAACTAAATTATTCATATTCATGGCTGTATTTCTCAAGAGATTGGCAGAGGTGCTACTAGTGTCTTCCAAAGTTCGCAGAACTAACATTCGTCCCAAAATGACAAAGGCAAATCGATTTCCATTCAAGGTAAAAATATATACATATAATATGGAAAAAAATGGAACGGTTAAACTATACCTATGAACTACGAAAAAAAAAGTATGATAGCCAGTATTTAAAAAAAATCAGTTCATTCGAATGGCAAAGACTTTTTTTTTACCAAAATAATGTTTATAATTTCTAACTAATGTCATTAACCATTTGGTACTAGACTTTTATTTATGGAATGCAGACCGCTAGACGAAAACAAGACCAGACGTAAGATTTCAGCTCAACTAAGATTTAGAGACAAAATAAGACACGAAACGCAGTACAATTTACTATGCATAGTATTACATTTCTTAGGAAACCGTCTTCAACAAACATGTTTGTAAGATACATGGATGATATGACGCTTACAAATCGTGGGTAAAAAATCACATTGTACTGAAAATCAGCAATACATCGGCGTCAGCATAGACCGCAAATTCCTTTTTTTTACGATTTTATATATTTTATGTTTTCATGCGAAGTAGATAGATAGATACGTAGCATTTTGTATTTGCGTGCATGGTGGTCCAGTGATAACGGATCAGACGCGGCTGCCAACATGTTCACGGTGGTCGCAGTTATAAATCCCAAGGCACATATTTTACACGAGCAACCGTATTCTTCTTATTATTATTGTTAATTTTTTTTTCATTTCCTGTTTTAATTTTATGTTATGTTTAGTTCTAGCAATAATAACATGTTGTGTATACATAGTTAGGGATTATACATCCTAGATCATATAACTATGCTATTTTTGTTTTTAACTGTTTAATTGGCTGTATTCTGTTTTGTATACCTGTACTTAATAAATAAATAAATTCCGCGTGTCCAACGAGGTCATTTTCCATCCTCGCTCATGGTATGGTTGGGAGTTTCTTATTGGGGCTTAGCAGAGGTACATTTTTGTGAGAAAGGTGTAAAAACGAATGCAGTTGTGTATCAAAATACAGTCCTGACGAACCTTGTGGAACCTGTTTCTCATACCATGTTCAATAACAGGCACTGGGTATTCAAACAAGATTCGGCGCCAGCTCATAGAGCGAAGAGCACACAAGACTGGCTGGCGGCGCTTGAAATCGACTTCATCCAGCACGAAGACTGGCCCTCCTCCAGTCCAGATTTGAATCCGTTAGATTACAAGATGCGTGTTGCCAACACTTGGAGGAAAAGGCGTGCTCAAAGCCTCATCCCAATTTGGAGTCACTCAAGACATCCTTGATTAAGGCAGCCGCCGATATTGCCATGGATCTCGTTCGTGCTGCGATAGACAACTGGCCGCGCAGATTGAAGGTCTGTATTCAAATCACGGAGGTCATTTTGAATAAACTTTAGTGTCATAAGAATCTATGTTTAGTTAAGTTCATTTTGGTATATAAATGGTTACATAATGAATAAACTTGTTTCAATTATTGTATATTAACCATGTGACAGAATTTATGACCTGACTAGGTATTATGTCGGATCTCAGAGATTACATTTCTCTCTGTCGATCTCTGTCGGATTACATTTACATTGAAATAAAATAAATATATAAATACACTCAACAGTCATTTAATAATCCTGACACCTCACTAAGAACGACTTTTCACTCTCACAAACCATACCAAAAAATATTTGTGGATGTCAATAACATTTGTCTCGGTGCGGGATTGAACCCGCAACTTCTCATTTCATAACCATTAATTAAATCACAGTGCGTTGACCCCACGTCAGTAGATGATAGGGATAAACAAAAGAAGAGCACTCGTGAAAGACTACTGACCTTGTCATTGCTGTGAAAATTGATTAGTATTAACACGTGACGCTTTATAACGGCTATATGGACAATGGCCCAGTTTTTAATTGATCTCAATTAATCTCACCAACTAAGGCTCAACAGAGATCAGAAATTTAAAATAGATACGCTTAATCTCATACTCTTACGATGATTTGGTGACGCAGTACATACAAAGTTTTGTATTGGCTAAATGGCAAAGTATTAATACAAGACTTTTTTATTGCTATGAATTCCATTCGCCTAATAGAAAGCGAAACGACCACTCATGGACTGAAGCAAAACCAAATAACATCATGAATTATAAAGCATTGCTTGGCACTCGCCATCCTGAGACATAAGATATTAAGTCTCAATATAATGTGCTAAAATGTAGACTTTTCAACATTAAGTGAAATCTGTGTAATTCTAAAGATATAAATAAGTCAATCAAGATCAAGATCAAGATATTCTAAATAAGTCAATCTCCACCAAACAGCTTTGTTAATAATTAAAGCAAAGCAACTTTGGAAATAATTAAACCATAACAGAACCATGTATCCATGTGTCATTTTTAAGAGACACATTTTTTTTTTGAAATTATTGAAAGCCGATTCTATTAATAAAAGGGGTAGGGAACGGGGTGCTATTAATTGTACTTGAGAAAAAAATACATGAAATGCCTTACATTATTAAAGCCTTCCTTGATATATAAAAGAGATGAATTTATTACCATCAACAAATTGCAACTATAAAAGAATACAATACAATTCTAAATAAATAAACTTAATTTATATCGCACTCTCCGTATACATTGGCGAGAATCCACACTATCGCGCACCGTGACAACTTCACATTCAACGCAATACAGCTTCCTTTTAAAAAGCGTTTGTTGAAGTGGCGATAAGGAAATAGAATCTAGTGTCTACTGTTTCTATTAGCTACACATCCTACATCTACATCCTTAACAAATATACGACATTGTTACATTTAAGATATGTTGTAGGTATCAGAAACTACGAGAAACTTCAGACAAACATCACCGAAATCTAAAAAATACATGATTGGATTCAACAAAGCTCGGTTAATGATTTAAACTCAGTGCTTCTTGTTTCACATTTGATATACTATCCATCTACGCCCGCTAGGATGGTAACTATTTAGGCATGTTTTAGAAATCTTTGAGTTTTACCGAAATTATAAATTGATAGAACGTCGACCTTATAATCGACCCTAAGCTTAGAACTTCACAATTGATATTTTTACACGCCATCGAAGACTAAACAAGATGACCCGTCTTTAAAACATATAAGATTGATATTTCAAAATTTTCATCAACATAAAACAGAACCTCTTTTCGCCATACTACACGCGTATAGCTTAGGAGTATCACATGTCTTTATCAAACATCACATGCACCCGTCGAATTAACATTCATGAACTCACTCCGACCGGCGGTTACGTTAAGATAACATTTTTATCTACCACTGGTCGATATTCTACTTGTATTACACGGCGGCATGTGCTGCATAGATTATTCAAAATCGTTTTGGAAACCTTAAAGCTTTTTGTGAGAATAGGCTGTATTTCAAAAGATGTATTTTATAAGCTCCAACACTATCGAGCAAGAGAGATATTTTATTGCAAAATAATCTGAGAGTTAACCATAAATAACTGTAATAAGCAAACTAATATAATATTATCTTTCCACTATAATAATCATCGTCAGTTGCATAAAATCCATAGCTCAACAGAGGAAGGGGGAGGCGATGTAGAGTTGTTGTTAAGTTCTCTCATATAATAATAATAAAACAATATATTGACACAAAAGCGCAGCGTAGCTCCTTGCACTGATGATGCAGATGCCAGACATCAGCCTTTTATTTGACTACACCATCTCTGCGATGCCTATCCTGCCAACTTTTGATCAGTTAGCCAATCTGTCAGTTGTTGGCTAAAAGGGCGGACCGCGAGCAGGTGAATACGAGTTGGACTCCGGAAAATATAAGATGGAATCCTTTGCATCCCATTTTTATCCAGGTCAATACTGAAAATATACTATCTTAATACATTTTAAAACCATGGTCATTAAATAAAATGAAACAAAAAGCCCTTATCAAATTAATTCAAGTGGCAAAAGAACCATGACCATATATCACCGAGCGCAGAAATGTCTTAGAGCCAGCCAATTTTCCTTTTAGCCTACTTTTTCCACTTCCCTTGGTTATAAATCATCCCTTCACGCATTCCCTGTGCTGCTGACCGCACTTATTGCATTAGCGCACGTTGTTCGCTTTAATATACTGCGTTCAGTTGAATAAAAGTGTAATTTAAAGCGTACAATCATTCAAATAATGTAGGTATTTTATGTTCTTATTAGTAAGGAATTTTCTATCCTGGAAGAAACAAAGAGTTAGTGCATTTTATTAATTTTGGCATTTGTTATTTATGTGCTCTTATTTTTCTCGCTGTATAAAATTTCAGTTAAATTAAAATATTGAAATGGGTCCATGAAGTGAGGTAAAATGAGTTAAATAATTTTAGAATTAAATTGAAGATATCATCGTTCATGATAAAATAATGCTAAAACATGCTAAAAATTTAACAGAGAAAATGATATTCTTTTACATTATCTTTAGATTAAATAGAGAGTCAAACAATTATAATCCGCGTATGTCTTTTAGTTGTTTGACACACCATCACCACCTATGAATTATCCCAAAAACAATGTGCATGATCAAAGCGGACAGTGTTCCATATTTTTTCGTATTTGCTCAAACTAGAGCAAACATTGCAGTGCTATTTTTAATCTCCAATATTTACAGTGCGGGTCACGTCTGCCCCTACTCGTGCTAAGGATACTCGTGTTTTCTCATTTTTCCCGCAAAACTTTTGTTAACGAGCCGAGGACAACCCGAATTTACACGTACACTTCATCAACCACCGAAAAAACTTTCCGAACCCTTTCCTCCCACAAATATTGGTAAAAGAATATTTTATTCCGTTATACAAACGCATACTGAATATAAATGAGGTCTTTGGTGAGCGCGCCCTGTGACGGTTTTGCATTTTTGTCTTTTGGAATAACTGTAATATTTGCGACACATTATCGCAGGGTAATTTTCTTTACTGTCTGATAATTAGTGATGTTAAAGGAAACTTATCGATTTGCCGAAATCAATAAGGGCAGAGTTATAATTTATAAGGAAATTTTTGTTTGATACTTTTTACGTTGACAGCTTGAGAAACATACTTGGAGCGAAAATATAGAAACCTATTTCAGAAGGATTTTTGGAGAATTGAAAAAGAACTTCGCATCAATGTAACTATTATGTTATTGAATAGCATCGAGATTGCCGTCTATTTTATACGCATTATAAGTACTATGACTGGTATGTCAACAATAAATCAGGAACATATTGCTTTAGAAAAACATTTATTCCATTACTTCTTTTCGAGGTGGAATGCATGTGCAATGACAATTGACATGCAAGACTTATGGGTGATTATACAAAAGTTGGGTAACTTTTGAGGATATTTTGTTTACTATAATAATTAAATCAAATTATAACAAATTCGGGTGCATATGATGACAAATCTAATGATTATATTGTTCCAAATCGGGCCAGTCACTTTTTTAAGTAAATTATGAGATATTTAAAATTTTCTGAATTTGACTGCCAGGGGACTGACGAGGCTAACATAGTACTGATAAAGTACACAATTTTCTAAGAATTATAATGAAATTTAATAAGAATTAGTACAAATCTCTTAGTTTTAATAATGGCACATGTCTTTTAAGTATTCAAATCACTTAGTAACAATTAAAAATAATTATAAAATAAAAATAAACGTAAATACCAATATCTTCGGCAGCTTTAACTGATATCAGCGATTTCATTGTCATCGGAAAGAACATATTCCTTGTGGGACCAACTCTTCTTCATTGAAATGCCTATCAACACTAAAAATATACAAATAACTAAAATATTTTATAAAAAAATAAAAACCGACTTCAAAACAAAAACCACAAAAAATATTAAAATAATAAGTACCACTGCAAAGCAAAAAATAATATTTATTTCATTGTACTTGTGCATGTTGATTAATTTGCTTAATGACTTGACTAGCCAACAAATCAAAATATATGCGTAACTTAATATTTTATTATTTTTTGGTTTTTAGTGGTTTTTTTGTTTTGAAGTAGGTTTTTATTAAAAATTTTAGTTATTTCCTTAAGTACTGAAGTTTTTGTTTTTCTTTGTATTCCGCTAATTTAATGGGGCACTTTTAATTCTGGCCAAGCGAGCCTTTTCGGCTTCTCTTTTTCTTCTAATCTTCTTCCCTAGTCAAATTGCTTTTAGTGGGCCGTATGATATTCTAAACTGAAATATAAAATAGAAATGCTTATACACGGTAGCAATTAAGATAAAAGTGCTCTAAAACAACAACAAAAAGCAGTATTATGGAGACAATTCAATCTTCTAGCGCGATACCTGACAAAGGACTGACGCCAGCGGATTGACGAAAAAGACATAATTTGAGGTTATAATCAGAACTAATGTTTTTTTTGATAATTTCGAATATCAACAAACTACATTTTAACAAATCATAGTTAATTATGTATAAATGATAATAAACCTCAGATTAACAAGAAAATAACGACCCACCACGGGACTGAAATTTTGACTGGCTTTGCATGTGTATAGAAGACAAACACAACCCAAGAACTCGTACAGTTATGGCGGCCGTCAAATTGTGCTGTCCGCAACTAACTTCATTACCAACATTAATACATAAACAGGGATTTGACCTTGACTCGGTGATATATGGCGAGAATTTCAAATTTAAAGAACACACAACGGACTGACGGATGAAAACAAACACAAAGTTTCTTATTTTTTTTTAAATAAATGGGAGAACATTGCATTATGAAAGTTGTAGTATATAATACTATGTTCATCACAGATTGTAGTAAATTAGTAAGTTTTCTTAAATCAATGATAATGTTTAATAGATAGTCACTTGATTGTTGGTTTTCGGGATTGTGACATGCCAAAGGACTGACATTTTAAGTATTAATTTTGTTTTTTTATTAACTTGTATTTAAAATGAATAAGTGAAATTGGGTGACCATATAAAGGACTTTTCATTGTTTTAAAATAAGTTGTTATTTCAATAAAATATAATAAGACTTTGTATATATTGGCTGATGACAGCGAGTTACCCAATTTTTGTATATTCACCCTTATGCCAAATTTCATTACGAGCAGTTCCAACGCTCAGTTCTGAATATGTAACAAAGTTACTTTCATATTTATAATATTAGTATTGATGTTTAGCTTTTACGTAATATGGTTGTATAGTTCATAAAACGCACCCACTTTATGATGCTGTTAATTAACCCCTAGACGAATTAATTTGGTAAAGTTAACTTGTATCTAAATATTCGTTTTATGACTCCACATATTAGTAGTGTTAATTATTATTTGATAAAGGTCACAGTTTTAGTTCATTTTCGTTAATATAGTGGCACATGTTAATTAATTACCTCGGAGTAATACCGGCCCACCTAATTTAAATACTTTTTGAATTTTAAAAGATTTCTCCTGTATATCAATAGTCCAAAATCTTATACTTATGAAATTAGAATAGGACGTGCTTGAAGCTAAATAAAACTATGCGTAAAAATAATCATCAAAATCACTACTAGTTATGCAAGAATGGCAAAAACAATCTCACAATCCTTTTATAAAGCAAGCTAAAAATTAAATAAATATTATGCGTATTTATCATGATAAATCGAAAAGTCTTTGTAAATATTTAAGTAAAAAAAAAGAAAATAATGTATTCACTGAATTTTTATAATGATAAACTTGAATGGATAGCTTAAATATTACATTACATTAAATGTAAGATACAAATAATATGCCAAATATGAATTTCAATCATTTTACTTATTTATTTTAATGCCCATAAAATGATAGTAAAACACAATTTAATATACAAAAATATCATAAAAATCCTACTCTGCTCTTCAATATTGGACGCACTAAAATTACTATAAAACACAAAAGAGTCTATGAAATTTAAAGAACATCCAATTGGCAGATTGTAAAACTTCTAAAGCGTTTGCAATTTATTACATTTCAAAAATAAATAAGTGCTAAGGACCTTTGAATAACATATTTTTATTGCATTAAGGACCCCAAGTTTTTACGAGATGGAATAAAAAAAACAAACGTCTGGATAAAGGCGATAATCTGTGGAGTTATGGCGCGGTCTGTACATTATTTGTCATAAAAGTTATCTCTTGAATTCGCTGTCAACATATTGCTTTACTTAAATAGATAAGCTGTTCGGATACAGCTATTGTGATAAGCCAAGTCTGCTACCAAATAATAACTAAATGCATCCAATAGTCACATACATAGTCCTGACCCCAAACTAAGATCAATTAAGTCTCGTGTCGTAGGTATCAACTACGAGAGAATTTTTGATCTCATAATCACTCAGAGCAGAGACAAATACTTGTGGACCTCATAAACAAAGAACCTACGAATACTCATTATTATCAACTAAACTACTGCACTTGTTAGCAATTAAAACCAACGACACGTAGGAAACGATCTATGTCCAATAGTATACTTGTATTATCTTAATTCGTTTTTATTCTTCATTCATATATACCTCTTATACCTGTTGGAATGGGCCTGCATCGCTTTATTCAGTTCCTATTCCTCCTAGACATGACAGAGAGTACCCACGGTGACTGTCCTTGTCGCAGTCTTGAGCTGCCTGCTTGATATCGCTCCAGGTTACTACACACACACTTTTGACTTCGTCGATCACAGTGCGCCGCCAGATTGGTTTAGGACGCATCATTTACATTCTGCAAAACTCTTTATTGAATTAGATTTATTTTCTGACACCAATAATAATATTTACGTAACTGGCGTATTTTTTTCATTATGAACCCAGCTGGAGAAAATTCTTACCATTCCAAATAGTTGTATGACGTTATAATATTCGCGAGAGTAAAAACCTTTGGGATTTTACAAAATAACCAATTCGAATCAAAAGTCTTGATTCTACAGTATTATATTATTTTAGAGCACAGTGAAATGATTTAAGTTATCATTCAAATCTCTTTAAATGGTCATTACATACGCAGCTTGGCATCTGTTACTAACTTTATTGCAAAATAATGGTTTTTTTTCTACCTAACACTAAGAAATTGAGGCTTTATACTAAAATGGACATCGAGAACAAAATCTCTACGCATTGTGCTGGTGTAGGATTCACGTGTGACTGCAAACGAGAGCCAAGTGAAGCGAGAGAAAAGATAATATTACTGCGTAGGCGTGACAGAGACAGAAAGAGAAGAAGTAGTACGATACCGTTCATTATTGTCACAAACAGTTTGTTTGCAAGATCCCCTCTAGTATAACTCAATTCTTAATGCACTAAGATCATACATAATACCCTTCGTGAATAAACATGTGATTTGCGCAGTAATGGCAATTTCATACGATGTAGACTCCTGAATATTAAACTAGGCGAGATCGTATTATTGAATATAAAATGTACGCCTCTAGTTGTTGTTTAATTTTAATCAAACAATAATTATTGATTTAAGGCAACAGAATCTGGAATGTTATTGGAATGCTTTTGGATATATTTAGTTTTTCTTTATGTTTCCGTTTTTAAATATTGTTAGTTTCAATAAATTTAATCTCAAGAAGTGAAATATGACAAACCTAATCGAAATCGACACACTGCATAGTCTGGTCTGGCCTAGTAGCAAATAAAAAATATATTTCCTTAGGTACTCACAATATTTAAAATGTAATGGCGATCACCATTTTCATCACTTCATCAAAATACGACAACGAAAATATGTAATTCCTAATATTTAAAGTGTACACAAAGCAGTTTCTAGTAAAAACGTTGATAGTCATGAAGGTATCTCGGATATCCTCTTCTTGAGTTGCAATACGACCGCTGTTGGAACAAACATCCTGTATAAATTTAATACTCTGGCAAACTTCCAAACAATCCTTGCGATCGTTTTCAAACTTCTGAATGTCCACTTGAAGTTTTGCATGGCACATAAAGTTGCTTTTTTTATTTAACATTTATACCCTTTTTATTTGCACACCTTTTTCTAACCGTTCTTTGTAGATCATCCACGTCAAAACATGTACGTCTTAGAAACATGACCTTATAATAGCTCGCTTTAAAATACAATTAAATCAAACTTATTTAACAAATGCAATCTGATTAGACCAGCGCATTAGGCCAGTACGGCGTGGTGCACTATATGCCCTAACCACTCTTAATTGTACTTTCGATTGTACAGTAGACCCATGCCCTGCAGTTGGACGTATGTATGTGGGCTGATACGGAATACAGAATCTGATTAGAAACATTGTGTGTATTTTTGAGCATAGCCTCTGTATTTTTGAGGCCCATTAATATTTGACTCGGGTCTGGGTGTTTGTGAGACCGAAAAGTCTCCCGTAGTTCCTGATACTCACGACACAAGACTCGATTTTAGTGTGGAGTCAGGAGTATGTACATAACGGTTAGGTGTATTTATTTATTTGAATTCAAATCATTGTGCCAAGTTCAGCTCGCTATGGCAAAAATGTCGTATTTCCATATCATTACTTCATGGATATTTTTGTTTCCAATTCATATGTGCCACAATTTTCATATACTAAACTTTAGTTGGCAAAAATGTCGATGCCTAATACTTGTATAGGCTCAAAAATGTACAGCCAACCTATATGTTGTCCAACCCGCACTAGGCCAGCGTGGTGGACTATACGGCTTAACCACTCTCAATCGTATTCTCGATTGTAGAGGAGGCCCGTGCCCTGCAGTGGGTAGTTTATTGGCTGATACATACAATACATATTATACTATGTGGCAACTATCAGGTCTCCATTGCTATTTCGTAGTTATGCCACCATTAAAATTCAGGTACAAGCTATTAATTTACACAATTCGTAATAGCGACACGTGAAAGGATGCCCAGGCGTGCATAAACATTTCTATGGCATTATACACGTAATAAATCGTGTGTCAACAATGTCGTTCACACAACCTTCGCGCAAGTTCTTTGAAAGCCTTCTTAACATTTTTCTTTGTCTTGCAAAGCGTGCCCGTCGTACATGGTAATGCGTCGTACAAATAAATCGGAACAAGTCTGTGTTGAATTGAATAAGGCTAAGCTGTTTTTGAAGCAACTTTCATATGGAATTAGTTTTAGGTGGATTTACATTGGTGCTTGAGTCAGTCGTCGTTTTAGACTTTCATAATAATAACATTTTCAATGAAGTTTTCATTCATTTTGCTATATTTAATACTAGCAGTCCCGCCTGAATCCGCCCGGGTGCATAAACACTTTTCAAAAAAGCGGCCTAAATGTTCAATTCTAACGATCAATTTGAAATATCGGAGCGGACCACGAAAAACGAATAAAATTTCTTCGTATTTGCTATATTTTTCACTACAGCTCAGCATTACTTTAGCAGCACTATAGGCGATGATATGTAGCCTATACTATTCCTCGATAAATTAGTAAATAACTTTCTGAGATTAGAAGTAACAAACATACTCTTCAGCGTTATATATAGATTAGTATCGAATAATGAACAAGACCTTATATTAACGTAAATTTATTTAATTACCTAAATATAGAATGTGCAGTGCTGAGCATAAGTCTTCTTTATATTGTTGCTAAAACTTTCAGTGAGATGATTCAGAGTTATCAAAGAAATGATAGGAAAGCGATGATTCATTATAAGTATAATTAGTGAATCTTATTTTAGTAACTCTTAAATTATTTTTGGTAAGTAAGTACCACACATACATACATACCTAAACTCGCGTCTTTTTCCACAAACGGCTTGGCAGAGATGCTACCTTGACACCCACGTTTCGCCTTGTGTGAAAGCCTATCTCCATATCGTAAACAAATTGGTGAGTTGTAATTCCTAAAGTTATTAAATAAAGCAATTTGCTGAACGTGAACTATTTTCCGGGTTCATAGTCAACCATTTGAAATAACCACTAACTAAATCAAACCGCCAATCCAAACATTACTATTTCCCCAAACGTAGCGACTTATAATGAAATTCCTTTCCCTCTCAACATCAAGCAATAACTAATTGGTCGACCCTGATCCATCTGGTGCAATTTTATTTTTTACTTCCAACAGTCGTATATTTCGGACTGTATATTCGATTCGAGTGTCATGATATCCAGACCTAAAGTGATTGTAAAGCGCACAAGCTTTGATATCAGTTCAATAGTGGAAACCGAGGCTCATCATTTGACAGTTGGTTTTTAACAATGTGTCCGAGGCCCTTGCCATCAGGCGAACGGCATGCTCGTCTCACCATTCGTTGCTAATTGCTTCATTTTCTGAGCATCTTCCTATATCAAATTTCTTGTATACCCTTTAGGCAGGTCTTATAGAATTATTATAGACAATAGTTTATTTGATATTTAAAACTATTAGCCTGTATAGATTTGAGCACCAAAAGTTGTAATTTCAACAATAGCACCTTCATACAACCTTTCAACCTCTGATACACTTTAGTATTTTCGGTTAATCTTATCTTCCACAAATTGTGGCTTTTATCGGTCCCAAGATTGCTGAATTAGTCAGTTATTGGTATTACGCTTTTGTAAGTAAAAAGGGTATTTTATATACTTGGCGATTATTAAATGTATTAAGCATGCAAAAAAAGGTTTTTAGGTGAAGTGACTTTAAAAGTATAATTCGTCTGCAGTCTATTGGCTCGCGAATGCGTGGTTGTCATGCTGTTGTCAAAATATTAGGAACATTTTATGACAGCCTCCATGGCGCAGTTGGTTAAAAGCCGCCTGTGAAATTAGAGGCCGCGGGTTCGATCCCCGCATCGAGATAAATGTTTGTGCGGCCCACAAACATTTCTTTCGGGTCTGGGTGTTCGTGAGACCGAAAAGTCTCTCGTGGTTCCCATAGATACCCACGACACAACACCACAGAATACTGACACAAGACTCAATCTTAGTGTGGGGTCAGGGCTATGTATGTGACTGTTGGGTGTTTATTTACTATTATTTAATTTTTCTATTTTCACAGTTTATTATATTGGACATGGTAATTTTACTATATCAAACAATCTACTAAATAAAATAAAACTGTTCTTATTATTTTGACCACAGTATGACAATCACGCATTCGCACACCAAAAGACCATAGAGTGTAGACGATGTGTACAACAAAATCTTATTTTTAG
Organism: Hyles euphorbiae; assembly: GCA_023078785.2. Lineage (NCBI taxonomy): Eukaryota > Metazoa > Arthropoda > Insecta > Lepidoptera > Sphingidae > Hyles > Hyles euphorbiae. The sequence goes on from CM041050.1 coordinate 12,100,647, forward strand.
AGTTTGAGTTTTAGAGTCAAGAATTTGTGGTTGCCAGCACCTCTGCCGATCCCTTTTGGGCAAAAGGCGTAAGTTTATGTTTAAAAATATTATTGTTAATACTTATTATTATATCTTATTGTCCTATTTTTTGGACACTTTTTTTTTAATATTAGTTAAACTTGTTATAAATTATATTCATAGCAATGTGCTCACGACCTAATATGAAGAGTCCCGAGTATTTTGCACCCAAGCGTCGTCGCATAGGCCACTTCCCTTATTATGCGCCATTAGTACTCCTTAGTGGGCATTACTCGTGTTTCCGTTGCCAGATAGAACCAATAATGTTAAAATACTTGTTAATATTATGACTCACCCATTCATCGCAATGTAGAAATTTATCAATGGGTAACTTCTTTCTGATCGATACATATTTAATCAGCGTGTATCCTGCTAAGCATAGACTATTGAACTCTAGTATAATAAAAGACCAAGATTAACAGATTTTAAACAGCCAGTGTTCTTACAGGAAATCATTGTTTATTGGGAATTTCCTGATCGTTGGTTAATAATTTAGAATAGGTATAAAGCTATAATTTTATTACGTACATTATGTTGCATTTTTAAGCTTGTTCGTGGTTTCGTATGTTTTTATACAGAAGAAAATTTACATATAGCCATGGGCCGTTTGGTAAAAAAATAGCCGGTAGTATTAAGTAGTGTTACCCCTGCTTGCTCCTTCAGAAATAACGCACAAACTTGTATTTATATGTGTTGAAAATGAAGGTAATAAATCTGATATTTGGAATGAAGAACGTATTGTAAATTGATGCTAAAGTTAAGCACAACAAGCAAGATTTTGCGGTAAAATCAGACACAGCGACAATAAAATTGTACGAATTTACTGCACTTGTCCCGAAATCTCTTACAACGGCTTGTTTATTACTTCGATCCGAAAACATTGTTGTAAACCATCTGATAAAATTTAACACTTTGTAAAAACAATGAGGAGAACAGTGACTGGAATTTTAAACTTATTTTAACTTTTGTTTAAACTCTTATAGTGTACAATATACTTTCCTTATCTCTCTACACTAACATTTCAAAGAAGTAAAGTTTGGATGTTCTGAATAATCTTAGAAACTGTTAGGCCTATTTCAAAAGTTTTTTCACAACTTGAAAGTTATGTGATTCCAGATCGACTTAGATTTTATACGAGTATTACGTCTACATGTAAAGTTGGTAAAATGATGATATTTTTCAATAAATTATTCCACTTACTAGTGTTAGCAATTATTTATTATTATTACGATACAATTAGTGACCACTGTGTCACATAATTTATAATCTAAATGTTGTTTGTAATTATTAATTAATATCATACTATTTAATGGGCGTGTTTACATAAGGCCGTAAGACTGGAACACCTTTGCATAGAATGCCTCAATATTTAAAAACCGAATTGTCAAAAAGCCCGCCATTCAGAGACTCGCTTCGCGGCAAAGAAATAAGTTCGGATAAGTTATAACGCGCTCATGGTTTTGTATTTTATTTGGAAATTAGAGATAAATATGTCAATTAAAATAGTTTTAAGATATACCGGGGTTTGATTCCTGACATCTAACGGTATTGTATTTGTGTTTTTGAATGAATATGACAAATATAGGAATTTCAAGATATATGTACCTACCTGCCGACGTTTGATTCCTGATTCCTAACACTAGTGTTTACCACGTGCGATGCGTGTTGCGTTAATATCGGAATTAATTGTTCCTCCTATAAAAGTTGTAAAAAAGTCCACTGCAGTATATTTTTACTATTATCTAAGCATAACTCATGTTGATCAAAAATAATTTAAGCATTTTTTGAGCATATAAAGATCCGAAATATAATGGAAATATATATGAAAAATGTGAACGTAATATCATCTCCATTACCAGTTAATATTGAGTATACTGTGCAAAATTGCTAGGCCCAAAAGCTTGTTATTTAATAAAATTGAGCGTCCGAACAGCATCGTTTAAAATAAAGAGAAGAATTATTATGATAGCAACATATTTTATATGTTCAATATTTGACAGTTACTTAGATCATAAATCAAAAAGTACGCATATAAAGAAAATTGGGACTTATGAAAAATATAAAAATATAGTTTTAAAGAAAACTCATAGAGTTTGAAGGTTCTTAGGATAAATAATAATTATCATTAATGTTAATATTTTTCATTGATAGTTGCACTTCATTAGCCATATCAAATCTTACGACGAAATTTAGGACCGCGTAAGTACCGCGTATCCACAACTGTAGATACTGAATAGCATGGGATAGCATGTCATCATCGTCGTCATAGATGTCATCTCTGCCTACCCTCTTGAGAATACAGGCTTCAATACATCATATTTAATTACTTGTGGTTTTTGAACATGTTTAACCTGTATTTTTTTACACTGCCCTCTCTCTCTACTTCCTTTAAATCCATTCCATGGTTGTCGGTTAAATATTTCTGTAGAGCGATAAGACTGGAATTTGTATTTTTTGACCAACTTCAAAAGAGGAGGAGTGATCAATTCGACTAATTTTTTTTAAAGTATTGTTTCTGAATATCGTTTTTGTTTATATTTGTGTATAATAAAGATTTAAATTTAAAAAAATGTTTAGGAATATCTTTAAAAAGACGATAATAGTAAGTTTCACAATCGCTTTTACTGTAAAATATCTACATTTTTCAAAATCTTTATGTGTGAACAGTGAATGTCTGAATCTAATCTGAATGTCAAGCGTGTCATCCTCTTATTAAATTTTATCACGGGTTTAGTACCGAGTTAGACGGGATTGGTGAATATGGACCCTAATTTTGATTAAAGGCTTAAACTGGACACTCGAAAAGGTTCACCAATTCACATATTTTTTGTCGGGAAAATTGAATTTTTACATATATTTTTACCAGAATGGTGTCTTTGGCATTGAACAGACAATCCTTTTATGTAGAAAAGATTATTTAATTTAAGAATTATGGTAATATCGGCAACACTGCAATGATCTCTCTGTTAAGGCCCAATATAATAACAATAATACACCCAATAGTCATATAATATGTGCATAGTCCTGACCACACACTAAGATCCTAAGATCAAGTCTTGTGTCGTAGGTAAGAGGAACTACGAGAGGCTTTTCGGTCTCACAAACACCAAGACCCGAAACAAATACCTGTGGTTCACACAAATTTATTTCGGTGCGCGATCGAACCCGCAGCCTCTGGTTTCAGTCGGCGTATAAACAACCGCGCCACGGAGGCTGTCCAGTAGTTGCTCTGGCTACAATATCCTTCAAACCAAAACATAACGGTGCATTTAACACTTTCGCGGACGGTCTCAGTTCAAGTTGTATTCTAATATGACACAATAAATTGCCATACAAATATATTTGACGTGTAAATACGTTGTGTTCTATATTGAATGTTAAAAGACAATATGACAAACCGTTTTATCACGTTATCGTTTGCAAACGTCGTGTCGTGTGATATGTATTATGATGGACACAACGTATAATACGTATGGATACATTGGACGTCATTATACGTTGTGTCGTATCAAAATCTAAAATCATGACGTACAATTACGTTCTGTCCGCGAAAGTGTTAAACTGCTGTTAATAAATCAATAAACCTAACCATTTATCGCCAATCTACTCTTTTTGAAAGTCACTTATCATCAATTACATTGCAGTAACTTCGGCATTATAACATAGAACAAAACGGTTTTTAGAACCACCCTGATGTTAATTACATTTTATTAGAGATTCCAAGTCGCTGTGTGACACATTTTTAATGGAACAAAGTGAAAACTGGATTAAACACTGTCTCAACCACGTCTAGAGGTTTAAATCATTGCATGTAGTAAGGGATTTTAAAATTGAATAGAGCAACCACAGTTTGATTTATTATTAATCTTCTTTAGAGCGCATTTGATCTTGATTTACGAGTATTATGACATTTAATCTGTGATATTAATTTTCAATATATCGTATTTAGAAAAATGTAGTTGGAATAGTGTACCCATAATTAAGTAATTGCACAACTGAAGGCATGTATCACATCTCGCGTTATTGGTCGAATGCCAGCTTATATACACTCGATTCCCAACTTTGAAAATCGATCGTATGTGCTTAAATCAAATTATTTATTTATATACACCTTACTTCACATAAAAAATGAAACATATATAATCAGTAATTAATAAATATAAAGTACATTGGCGGTATTGGCGGTCTTATTAAATTAATTTGGTTTTAAGTGTTAAAATTCTCATGTGTTGCTTGGGATTAGAATTTATGCCTGAAATTGCGATAGGCTCACATCTTGGTACGGATATGCCATAAGCGTGGCGAACTGTCAGTGGTACTAGTAGCATCTTAGCGGGCTGGCACAATTGTATCGAATAGCCAGGCATGCTATGCGATACTCTATCTGCCCAGTGCATTTGCACTTACTACCAGGTGCAGTGCAGTCACAGTGCCGTGCCAGGAGTTAAAAAAATAACTTACTGCTCTTTTGAATTAGTACTGTCATTAGCTTATGTTCCTTTGTATGTATAAACGAAGATATTCTTTCATTAACATTATTTTTTTAGCCACTTTATTTCGTAATCTACGGTGCTATATAATGCTGCAATTTACAACATTTACTAGCATCAGATGCCCTTTCCAATTACTTCAAACAAGTGGGCAGACCTCCCACACCGCCCTAATTCGTGTACAAGTCGTATTTGTACAAATTAACAATCAAAAAAGTTTTTCATGAATTTATTTTCATCTCACGATGGTCTTGATTGCCAGATATAAATATTGCGTGGGTTAATACCAAGAAGCTTATACCCAAATGGAGATTGCATTCCGTATATAAAAGTGAAGCACAAAAATTTTACCTTGAATGACGTCGCTGATGCCTGCTATCCTTTTCTTTAGCGTAACAATGAATGAACTTCACGTGAACTTCATTCATTGTCACTCTAAAGAAAAGGATAGCAGGCAACAGCGATTGCATTCAAGGTCAAATTTTTGTGCTTCAGTGTTTTATACGGAATGCAATCTCCATTTGGGTATAAGCTTCTTGGTTAATACACTGTGTTTTTTTTTTAATGTCAGCGATTTGACCGAGATAGCGGTCGGGTCGCGAGGGTCATTACACGCTTTATATTAGCTTCACTTGTATGTTTGTATGTTTGTATATTTGTATGTTTGTATATTTGTATATTTGTATGTTTGTTTGTAACCGACTTCTTTGGGCGCGATTTTGACCCACTTTAAACGGCCAGATTTCGTTCAAATTTTGCACACCTGTCAAAGACCGATGACAATACAATAATTCGATTAAAATATATAATTATCCTGATTAGATTCGCCAGGATTAATTATTCTTATAATTGATGACCATTGCTACATTCATCGCTAGATGGCGTTAACATTGTATTCTTCCAAGAAGCTTATACCCAAATGGAGATTGCATTCCGTATAAAACACTAAAGCACAAAAATTTGACCTTGAATGCAATCGCTGTTGCCTGCTATCCTTTTCTTTAGAGTGACAATGAATGAAGTTCACGTGAAGTTCATTCATTGTTACGCTAAAGAAAAGGATAGCAGGCATCAGCGACGTCATTCAAGGTAAAATTTTTGTGCTTCACTTTTATATACGGAATGCAATCTCCATTTGGGTATAAGCTTCTTGTATTCTTCAAGTGTCAAATGTTACTACTGACCAACAGATGGCGTTATTGATTGGAAATACAGCCGTAGATGGATGTTTTTAGTCAAAACAATTATATAATAGTTAAAAAAAACTAAAATACACGCTTTAATAAGATATACAACTAAAAAAGTAAAAATAATTGATACTGAATTTAAGATAAGAAAATGGAGTAAAATACATATATTTTATTGTTACAAAGCGTGGGGTGCAGGAGGATAAGTAATTGTTGTAAACACCCCACGCTTTGTAACAATAAAATATATGTATTTTACTCCATTTTCTTATCTTAAATTCAGTATCAATTATTTTTACTTTTTTAGTTGTATATCTTATTAAAGCGTGTATTTTAGTTTTTTTTAACTATTATATTTTATACTTAGATTACCTAAAATGAAACATTATACAGTCAGCAACATAAGTCGCTACACATTTAACTTTTTAAAAATTAAAATTTCATGCAATTTTCACATAACCCTTTTTTAAATTAAAATATCTAATTACTACTCCGTAATGATAAAATGTAATCAAGTAAAGTCACATTTGTCGAGAAGTGCTATAAGATATTGGAAATTAATATTATTTAGGATGATAACTCCATTCCAAATTTCGTAAATTTGTAGCGACTTATATAGCTGACTGTACGCGTAATTCAAGCAATTAAGATAATTTTATGTTTTTCTTTTTATGTCTTGATTTAATGGTAGGGGGTCCGAAGCTTCGTACAAAACATCTACTTATATATTATAAATGAAGTTGATAGCAATGTCACAATAAGTTGTTTGTACACATAACTGATACTTTATTTGAATAAAAAAAATGTTGAATTTTAAGTCGCTCTTTAGTTTTAAATAGCTTAAATGTGTTACTATTGTTGTTAGCATCTAAAACTGATATTTTTATGAACAGCATAATGGGCTCAATTTTTCAAAACCAAACATAAAATAAGTACCTGGATTTAATGCCATGCCACTATAACATCGTGTAATCACGATAGTGTCTCCTTCCAACTAAAGTTAAAATCCCTACTTCTGTATTATCGTACCTAAAACCACTGTCATTGACTGAAATAATCTTATTTCTGAAAGGACTGTATGTCAGATGTTATCCTGTTATTTTATTATCGCTATTTGTCCACAAACTTATAAAATTTTGATTTTATTTCAGATGGGTTCAAGTTTTATAATTTCACCGACAATTAATTACAACTCTATCAGCAAGATCGGGATTAAGATTTGCATTGTTGAATACAGCCTGAAGCAAAAAATAGAAGCGTGCTGTTAAAAGCGGCTTGTATTTTTTTTTTTCATGATTTGAAAATATTTTTTTGCATTCTTATTTTAAAAAAGTTTTATTGTTGCCTTTTATCTGATTAAATTAATAAAAGTCATTTGGTACAATTGCTATTGCGCGCAAACTTTAGGAGACCTCTGTCACTTTAATCAGGGTATATGTAGTTTGCGACCAAAAACGAAGCCTGGTGGTAGTTTTAGTGGCTTCAGATACATTGCAACTAAAGTTTTGGTAAAATAAAGCGACGCTTTATTTAGATTTTTTTAAGTTTCATCGTGTTTGGTTAGTAAATACATAGGTTTTGCAAAAATAATAATACCATTGCGTTATTTTGTAAATAAAAAGTTGTACATTATTATTTTAGGAAAAATACGTGTTTAACACTCAAACACGACGATATATAAAAAAGAGGTTATTTTTGCCAAACTTTGCCTACTTGCATTGTGTATGAGGTCGCTAAAACTACCACCTGGCTTTGTTTTTATTCGCAGTCTGAATGTTATAAAGCTCGCAAGAAATGTTATATGCACTAGCTTAGTAAGATACTAATAAGTATTATTCTTTTTCACGTTATCAAAAACATAGGCATGATAATAGTAAATGTTATAAAATGAGCCAGCCAGTGACTAGTAAATCATAAAGGATAAAAATAATACATGCCGTTCCTAGCACACCCCAAATTCATACACAAATTTGTTTTTCCAGCGAACTGAGACCGCAAAAACTACGACGCCTGCACGAAAACAGAAAGGTGAATGTGAAGCAAGCCAAAACTGAAGAGTGCTTGTGCATGGATTTCGAGGTCACCAGGTTCGTAGCGCATTAGGGACATATTCGCTTTTCTTGAAACATAGCGTTAGTTTGAAACTAAGGTTTGAAATATGTAAGGTGACGTATGAGTTATTTTTTGTTGATGTTTTCATTATTGGAAGATTACAAGAAGTCGCTGGATGCCGGTTGCTTTCAATAGGTCACGGTAAAAATTCTTGGAGGAGGCCAGTGTTTACAAATGTTCTTAGAGCTGATGATAATGACATGAAAACATGCATAAACTCACTCCTATTTCTCAGAAGGTTCGCCTGGTAGCAACCAGGACATCCACGTTTCGCCTTGTATGTTCCGTCCCACAATGTGATAGGGGGCGAGCCTATCGCCATATTGGGCATACATTCCTGAATCCGGGATGTTAATGAATAGAGAAATCCCGTATCACTTTGCCCGTCCCGGGATTCGAAACTGAGCTTTGTAATCATACCGTAGTACAACTGCGCCACCGAGGCAGGAAAACATACATTTAACATTTTGAATTGAAAAGAAAGAAAAAAAAATTATTGACCCACATTATAAAGAATAAGAACACAATACAGTATACTGTAAAGTATACGCCCGAATACTGGAACGCAACTTAAATTTAACTACGTTAATCCCGCTTAAATGTACTGGCTGAGTGGGCTGTGCGCTGTTAAGAGCAACTTATTATTTGAATGGCGTTCCAGTATTCGGGCGATAGTCCAGTTAATGCTACTTATGATAAGCTTATATTAAGCTACACTTCTAACAACAAGACTACTACTAAATGAAAAGAAAAAAAAGAAACGTATATGTTTGTATTTTCAAATGTCTTACAAAACAAATACCGTCTGATACACAAATGACGTGTTCATCTACAACTTCCAGAATTCCGAATAGGTTATAGAAACAAACATATCTTATTTAACAACACTATGGTTGGCGCAATCATAGCCATGTGGCCAAAGTTTTGACTATTACGTTGTTAGCACTGCATCTGATCTAAATATAGGTGAATGGATACAGCGCGTTAACCCATAAAGATTGGAAAATGGTTCCGGTGAAAATTTCGTATACATGGCGTGCTGATCGCTTATGCGATGTAATTATTATGCCAATATACATTAAAATTTAACGGTGTTGTTGAGCCATTTAACGTTACAAGCTCGCTCATAATGAGCATCGGTGCCACCCCTATGCAAAAATTCTTACTACTTAATTTTTGTACGGCGTGACTTTGTTGATACTCTGAGAATTAATGAATATACCCTAACCCCCCTCCCCCCTATGGTATTGTTGATTAAATAGGAGGTCTGTGCCCTGCAGTAGGACCTATATGGCCTGATAAGACAATATAGATGTCCATATCTTAAGATACCTGTCATTAGGACCATATAAACAGTGATTCAGAATATACTGGTAAAAGTCATCTATTTTTTGTACGAATTTCAGTATTGGTGTTACGAAATGATACTTAAATCCTTGGTTTACCACTTCTCTGATTCTAAGATATGATTTTCATTACCTTGATACTATGTGATCATTAGCAACAATCGCGTCTGAGCTACTCAGTTTTTCAAAATATATAGTAAATGGAAATTTCGATACCATAGCAAATATTACGTAGGGTGTCGTTATAGTATTTGAATGCAAATTGAAGAAATATCTATTAAACCTAGACGATGTTATTTGTGCACAAATATAGTACTTTGAATTCCTTTACTGAAGTCTTTCCACTTTTTCAAGGTGCGATATATGTTTTTATTCCGATAGTTCGAGAATTCCTGTTTCGTCTATAATGCAATCGTGGAATTTGCATAAATAAACCACAATGCCCTTGTAATTAATGTTTTTAGAGGAATAGTACCTATAGGAACGATAGGTATAGTAGTTTTAAATAGGAACCTATTTAGAATTATAACTGCCGTGGTCATTTTAACGAAACATTTACAAAGAGAATATTATGTATTATGTTCTCCGCACTAAACTTCCAGTAGGTACTATCATACCAAATGCTACGGCTCTCAATGTATCTTACATTGTCTGTCCCTCCCGGTCCCCAGTTTTAAGAAGCTTGAACAGGTCACAGACCAAGAAGCCTCTAAAAACTTTAGATCGCAGGAATATTTTTTTGCGAAATCACATAAAAATATTCCAAGCTAGAACTAGACTTACACCAGTAATCCAAGAATTATCTAACTAACGAAGTATAAATTCTCACAGTGATGCATCTTGTGGAAGTAACAATTAGCGATTCATTGGCAAGTCTTCACGCTCACAAGCTGAACACAGTGGTATCGTTTACCTCCCTTCCACATGTGCTGTCTAGACTAAGATACAACGTAAATTGTATCAATGTGCATTTTATACAGCCCTGTTTTCTAGGACACGTTTATACATATATTTACTTTTTGCAACTTCTTAATAGTTACTTTCTTAGCAAGGTAGGAATATTTTGGATGTTCAAAAATGTTTTTCGAGTTAAATTGCCTGTCTTGGTGCCATTTTTTTTCTTTCTACTTTTTGCTTTACTTCTTTGCCGTATTTGTGAGTCTTTGATCATCGTTATTCGTAGGACAAAATATGGTCCCGGTATTATATTTTTGAAGCCATCAATGCAGCTCTTTCATGTCCAACCGGAGAACATCACATAAATTTAAATATCTTTTTAATATTCTCATCGACAAATAATATTTTCATTTCTAAATATAATATATCAATAGTAAAGCATATTAATACAAGCAGATTTTTCTGTAGCCAATATACATTACATTATGAATGAATCGGCTAGACAATTATGGATCATGGTCACACACAAAAGATTGGGTAAAAGATTTAATAATACGTTTTATCAATAAGCTTGCCGGAGGCCCAACAATTATTATTTTATCCACCCCTTCTATTGCCTTTTGTTTTGTAGACGCAAGCATCGCACTAATTATGTATGGAGTTATTCATTGATGGTCACTACTTACCATAATTTTAACAACTATTTCATTTTTAGGGACAATGCCGCAAAAAGTCCTTCGAAAATCCCTTATAACTTGTATCATCTTGTATAAAACAGTGGATTTGTGTGTTGCAATGTTTACATCGTAAACCGAACTAACCACATCAATAGATGTTTTCTTCTGTTCATCTTGCATTTACAAATAAACAGAAATAACGTTTACGAGTATGATTGATGAAATACCCTCTCAAAGATCATTGTACGATACGAACATCCAATTTAAAACTTGTACCACGAAATGTACTCATCCTTCGGTCGACCAAATTGCACTTATAAACTCGAAAATAGATTGTTTTAAAATACCTTATAGGACCTTTCTCTGCCCACGTCTCTAAAAAAACATTTTTAAAATATTGGTTTTATCACCTGTGTAGGTAGACGATCTAGCAACCTGTCTGTTAGTAAGTGGTCACCGCCGCAGCACTGATGGGCTTTTGCAATGCCAGAGATACAACGAAATGTTTGCCGACCCTGCCTGGAGTCAGTACTCTTTATACCCCGCTTGAATAATAATTTCGATGATTCGTAAATTTTTCTTATTTTTCTTTTTGAGCGGCAGGAAGTCTACTCCTCAGCATAGACCTACCCCAACGATTTCTACAGCAGCCTGTTTGAGATAATAAAAAAAATTAATAGTTCGACTAATATTACATCAATATAATTGAAAACAAAGGCCCTTACCTTTCTACTGCGCACTACCATGACACATTGATCTGGCAGACATGCACTTACTCGCAGCTATTTCCACGGCACTTCTCTACTGCTCGTAAATATCGAAACGCATCGAACGCACTAAATCAAAAGCTGTTTAGCTCGCATGACTCATACCCAACCACTCTCGTTTTGGGCATTCCGAATTGTTTGTGTGATTGAACTCGGGAACATCCTTCCATTACTTCTGTACAGGCGAAATATGTGCACTTAATTGTAGCCCACTTATTTGATATAATGTTTGAATTTTTATTATCGTGACCTTCTGACACCAGAAGACTAGTGCTAAATAAAGTTTCCAGTGCAAGCTGTTAAAAGAGGCCTGTAAATGTTTTTGGTATAAGATTTTTTCATTTTTAATGTGCAATTTATAGGTTAAATTTTTTCTCTTTTAAAGATCTCATCTTTTGTTCGTGTTTAATGCTAAATTTTTTTAAGGTTTTGTGTTTTAGTATCTACATTTTCATAATTAATTAAATATTTTGACATCAATTAACAAGAATAATTTGCACCCATCACTACATTGCACACATGAACTAGTATCACCAACAGTTTTATATTTTTTATTATTTTCCAATTTTTTTACCCTCACGTTATGTTATTAAATCGACAGATATTAATGAAAAATATTAAATGCATAAAACATTGATAGATTCGTATCGATAAGACCGTGCTGAATATTTTAAAGCGTAAACATCTATACTACTAAATGGAGCAGTGTTAAAATTCTGCCTTGACCGTAACACCTACATATTGTTCAATGTTCCCACGCATTTGCACTCAATGCGGGTCCCGTATTTATGGCCTTTAAGGCATTACTATCGACTTAGAGTTATTTTATATCATCGGGAAAGTGGGATTAAAGTGGAAAGTAATGCCTGTATGATGAGGTTAACAAGAGCAGCAAGAGTATTCAAATTTCGCTAGCATAATATTTTCTCTCTCTTTCTGCAGCCAAAAGAAGTCAATTGCTGAATTTATCTCCACAGGAATAAATCATAATAATGAATAACGCTCAACAGTCACATACATAGTCCTGATCCCACACTAAGATCAAATCTAGTGTCATAGGTATCGGGAACTACGAGAGACTTTTCGGTCTCACAAACACTGATTGACTATCAATACACACATGAATTCGAAAAGTCAGAGCTGTTCCCTGGGATTCGAACCCGCGACCACCGTGAACATGTGGCAGCCGCATCTGTTTACCAGCAGGTCACCACGCAATTGAGCTATATCACATTTGTAAAACCTATAGATATGTATTTCCGGCATCATTTTATTACTGGCTTCTGAACATAATATGTAACATTATCTTGTATCTCCACTTAAAACCGTACATTTTAGAGAAGACGGTCGTTGCTTCTACCTCAACGCGCCAATTTTATGAACATTGTTCATGCTCTCCAACTTTAACAAGATTCACATATCCGAAGATTAATTGTGACTGACTCTACTAAGGACTACGTATTCTATATCTAACAACTTAGCGAAATTAGCTTTGAGAGTGATTCGTATTATAATTCTATCCCAAGTTTGATATAAAATTTTGTAATTCATAAACTAAAACAATACTACTTTAGCCTTCGTTAAGTACATTATATGCAATAAATTATTAGGAGTAATTACTGTAAATTGTGATCAAATATTTTTTATTATTGATTTAGAATTATTTTGTACAAAAACAGCGCTGGCTAGATGTTGTCAAAGAAAAAAAGGAAAAGGTGCGATGATTTTTTTACTGTCTTTGGGTGTTTTAGCTAAAAATATTATTTTAACCCTTGCGTACCATTGCGTCTGTAAAATTAAATGGGTGTAGGTAAATTGTTATTTTAGGAAAAAGGAAATATTTATCAATCAAACATAACGATTGTTAAAAAAAATAAAAATAGATATTGCTTCTTATGTTAGTCTTTTGGTTACATATTGTTTTAATTATTTCAGAATGCTTTGCCAAATAGGTGTGATACATTAAAAAATGTATATGTGAAAATATTACTAACTCAAAAAACTAACACTAAAAAATAACGTTGCTGAAAAAGTTATGTTTACCATTAAGAAGAAAAGGCGTCCTTTACAAGACATTAAAATAATGCCTCTAAATAAAAAAGGTCTGAAAACTAAAATGAAAATATGTGGGCGTCATTTTAACTGTAATCTATGTAATTTATCTGACTTTCTATGAGTTGGGGACGTGATCGCACTGTATTATTTCAATTCCACGAGAGTGGTGGAACTTCATGACACATTTCAACTGAAGACTCCGATATTAATTTTATGAAATACACCGTTTTAAAATTACTTTGTGGATATTATATTTTTTTAAGTGCAAGTCTCATTTTTTATAGTGCACAGTATTTGATTATAAGTGCTGTGGTGTCAAGGTGAGTAGGGAATATTGAGAAAATAGTACACTGGTACGACTGTCTCGGTGGCGTAGTTGTACTAGGGTACGGTTACAAAGCTGAGGTCTCGGGTTCGAATCCCGGGTTGAGCAAAATTATATTGGATTTTTCTAATCATTATCAGCCCAGAGTCAGGTATATGTGCCCGATATGGCGATAGGCTCGCCACCTATCACATCGTGGGATGGAACATACAAGGCGAAATGTGGGTGCCCTGGCACCTCTGCCTACCCCTTCTGGGAAAAAAGCGTGAGTTTATGTATGTATATATGTAGTACACTGGTTAATCCTAGAATTTATTATTTTAAGGGGGTTACTCACTGACACAGTTCATACCTTTTGGAGGTTTCATTGTGGGTTGATTCTATGCTTTCTAAGAAAAGTCTTTAAGATAATTAGTTGGTTAAGTATGTCAGTCTCTTAACTTTTTTTATATTGGCCGTTAGCAGGCATACCAGTATGCGGTCCGCCTGATGTTAAGCTGTTACCGCCGCTCATGGCCCTTCGCAATGCATTAGGTATAGCAAAGCCAGGTGAGGTAGGTAGGCAACTTAACTTTTCCTTTAGCAAAACACTATTCCTTTAGCGTAACTAAAAAGAAACACTAAAACATCGCCACATAATCGTAAAAAGACGTTAAAATACGAGATGCTGAGAACAAATAACAGCGTTGTTCATAAGTTTACAATTATCACAAGTGTTAGAATTGTTATAAGTTTGCACTAGGTGAATGGGCGGTCAATGAACGTTGAATTTCAACGGAATTTCCCACGAACTTTTAGACTCTACTGACGTCATCTACAGCTTATTCTGGATGTTTACGTGCGAATATTTACGTAACTACAGAAAAAGTACCTTTTATACGTTTTCTTCTAAGTTTTAGGGTTTGTACCTAAGTAACAATTTTGATTTCATTGTATTACGTTATATTTTTTCTCTTATGCCGCCTCTAGAGGAAGAAGGAAGAATAATGTTCACCCTTATGTAATATGAATAAAATTGCTTACAGTTATGAAATAATAGTGCGTGGTGGCCTGATGGTAAAACGGACCGGACGCGGCTGCCAACATTTTCACGGTGGTCGCGGGTTCAAATCCCAGGGCACACCTCTAAGTTTTCGGAGTCATGTGTATATTGATATCAATCACCACGCACTAAAACAGTGAAATTATCGTGAGGAAACCTGCATACCATAATGATTTGTTAGTATTTCTATGGTGTGTAAAGTTCGCCAACCTGCTATAGGCCACCGTGGCCTAACGTATATGGCCTAACTTCAATCGTACTCTCGATTGTAGAGGAGGCCCGTGCCCTGCAGTGGGACGTAAATGGGCTGATAAAGTATGAATTAAATGAGGAAATAGTTCCGTCTCGGGTCAAATGAAACGAAGATGGTCTAGTCGTCTTCAATATTTAATCTTATTTAAAATACGTCTTCCGTCCTTCCTCGTCTTCCAGACTGTTCTCTTTATTCCGTCCTTCCGTATTTTAACATCTCAATCATTCATCCTCTAACTCTTTCCATCATAAGTACTTTCATTAGTCACCTCTTTCACACAAACCACGTTCCATATCAATAATTCGTCTAACATTTCATTCTACTTATGTTTCTACATAACATTCAAATCCTACATAAATAACAAACGCAATAAAGAATCGCTTTTCCTCCTACGTTCACTTACCCTTACATTCGATTTTCTGAATAACATACGACAATTAGTCTGGTTAATCGAGTTTCCACATTAATTATCTCACAGACCGAACCACTCCATTTACAAACTATCTAGTTATAAGTTTGCACGTCCACGTACACAACTCTCAAACTGTATTTGTACGAGATGTGGGTTACTTCGATTCGAATTGGTATTGGTTACAAACAGTATTGGAATCTCTTGAGGTTTGTATGTTCTTTTCGAGGATGTTCTCGATACAGACATTTCATCTATATTACATTTGCAGTTCAATCATAATATGAATTAAATTACTTATTATATATTTTTTTATCTTTTTTATTTAGGGACTATTTTCCAATCAAGGTATGTCAGTCCCATCGTACCGTAAACAGCGACAATCAGTAAGATAATATTAACATAATAATAATAATATTGGTAAAGAAGAGAAATGGGCTACTTCGCTGTTCAAAAAAATGATACCTACATCAGAAATGCATAAACTCTTTTAATTGTTAATTCAATTACTACATATCATCTTCCGAATGTAAATAACTTCCTAAATGAGAAATCTATCGAAGATTTATACAGGGTATATCAAGACTGCTACCGAAAACGAAGCTGGGTGGTAGTTTAAGTGACTTCAGACACAATGCAACTTAATTTTGTGCAAAAATTTGTGATGACATTTTATTGTTATTTTTTTTCTATCGTCGTATTAGGATGGTAAATACATAGTTTTTTCTTAAATAATAGTGAACATCCTTTTATTTTTAAACACGCTATGGTGTGCAAGGCTTTAAATTATTATTTTAGCAAAAACTATGGATTTACCACCCAAACTCAACGATATTTAAAAAATAAAAAAATAAATTGTGCGTTTCTTAGCGAAAATTTTTAGTTGCATTGTGTTTGTAGTCACTAGAACTACCACCCAGCTTTGTTTTCGGTAGCACTCTTGATATACCCAGTATTTTATGCAGATACAGATGATCAGTTGCGAAGATATAATTGACTTTAATCGATTCGATTATAATTAAATATGAAAAGTTATAGTAAGAGATGTTAGTCTTTATTTCAGTGAAACTTTACTTAATTATAATTGATTGTACCTGGCTCGATGGCGCAATTGTACAACAGTACGATTGCAATGCCGAGGTATAGCGTTCAAGTCCAGGGTGTCTGAACATGATATTGGATTTTTCTGTGTATTATCAGCCCGGAGACAGGAAACTGTGCCCGATATGGAGCTAAGCTCGCCCCCTATCACATCGTGAGACGGAAAACACATGGTGAAAAGAGGATGTCCTGGTAACAACTCTGCCTACCCATTCTGGGGCTAAGGTGTGAGTTGTATCTATGTATGTACTCTAGTATGAACTATACTCACTGGAACCACATAACACTTTCCTTGTTATGTGGCTTAAGCCTAAAAGTAACAAAACAAGTAGAATAAAACTTAGAATAACTGGTTTCTATGGCAATACTATGATAATTCGCTATATTAAATATTGCTTAAATATCTTCAGTTGTATTAAATCTCATTTCACCGAGTCGTATTGGAAACAATGTGCATGCAACGACATCCAGCAAGATTACAGATTCACCTAATAAATAAAATAAAAAAGGATCTTCTATTCTTTATTGGATATGGCTCCACCTAAATACAAATATACACATAAACGTCACGCCTGTATCCCATAGGGGTGGGCAGAGACTATGGATCTCCACTTTGCTCGAACCTGACATAATACTTTAGCATCGTCCACTTTCATTAATCTCTTTATGCATTCACGTCGGTTCAAGGCACTTTTAACCTGACCCTTGCGGAGGGTGCCATCAATTTGGTTGAGGTAGGTTCGACGGGGTCGACCCTTACCGACTCTTCCATTCACACTCGTATTCGTAATTCATACATTTATCTGTTTTGTTAATCGCCTTTTATCCATCCTCTTTACATGCCCAAACAATATAATTATAAAATAATCCCGTCTCTATTCCCTTCACTACATCCTCTTTCACTCTACAACATTCTATTACCGCGCTTTTACGCATTCTACTACACAAACTCACACCACACATTTCTCTCAACGACCTCATTTCCACCAACTTAATCTGTCATACTTCTTCTTTTATACTCAACTTTCACTAACATACATGAGCGTAAGTGCTAACACTCCTCTATGGATAGCTAGTCATGTCTTTTTACAGACCTTCCGGACTCCCATAAAGGAACGAAGCGCATAGTTCAGTTTGGTTTCTGCATTCACTCCGCTTTCAATGCCATTGTCAAGCTTTTTGTCACTCGTAAATTCACAGCCCAAACATACAAATTCATTAATTGGCTCTACTCTTTCATCACCTGTAATTATATCACACTTTGTCATATACTTCACTTAAATATTGACTGTATTATGTTCATCATTTGAATTTTAATTTAATTAAAAACAAATGTATAAATGTTTTTTTTTTTACACATTTAATACAATATTACGTTTTATTCAAAATACTGATATAACATTTAGAATCCCTTAAGTGTGAAATGAGAAATAAATCTACCATTATAAGGAAAAATATCCTATGTCGCGGCTGACAAGAAAATTCCGTTTAAATCCCGGGACTTGGCACAATATTGGATGAACAGAATCGCGAGGGCGCTTGCCATTGCCTTATAATGTTGGGTTCAAATATAATGAGATACTAGTAAAATGTCGTGTTTTATTATTGCTATGAAAGGCGAGGTGAGCAAGCTATTCGCCTGATGGTAAACCATACGACAGCTCATATATGGTTCACGATAGTAATGCTTGGCATTCCACTGCGCTCATCATCCTGTGACATAACATGTTAAGTCTCAATATGTCCAGTAGTTGCTCTGGCTACAAGGTCCTCCAAACAGGAACACATCAGTACGTTTACACTGCTGTTTTGCGCAAAAAATAGACACTGGTATTTAACCCTATGACAAAGTTTCCGTAATTGAGTGTAATAAGGCATCGTCGACACAAATTGAAAGTCCAATTAAACTGAAAACCATCCTGTTTTATTTTATTTTAAGTTGAGTGGAAAATACTTTTATGAACTGCTTTATTGATATAGTAACAGTGGATTTATATATAATTCGTTTTATGTCTGAACCAGTTGGAGTTTTAGATAGATTTTTATATCACCGTTAGTTCCATTTGTTGCTGAGCATCACAACATCTCTATTATTTAATACAATGTTTACTTTAAATTTGCCCCTTCTCTCCAGTACAGAGTTTGCTGTGTATTTTATTCAAAAGTCATATTATCAGTGATTTTAATCCAAGATAATAATGATTAATACACAAAGAACAAAGACCTGTGCGAAACACAGCAATAACAATCAAAGTTTACGATCCTTACGTTGCACTGGTGAATGTATTGCACTTGAATGCAATATCATTGAATACGAATTTGAATTTGCCTGGATGCCTTCTATATTTAACTACCTTTGCCTGCATATTCCCACCATAAAGAATTTAGTTTAAAGTATTTTTTTTAAATGATTGTCCTACATTGAGGCATGTGTTGGTTGTATCTGGATTTACGAACATAATTTTTATTTATGTTCTTGGAACAACTACCTATTTATTTTATTGTCATGACATTTTGTAATGTCAAAAAATATAACGAGGATTAAATGACAATAATTTATTTATTTAAATCTTTATTGTACACAAACTTAACCACAACATAGCTAAACAGAAATAATAATAACAAAGAGTACAAATGGCGGTCTTATCGCTCAACAGCAATATCTTACAAACAACCATGGGATGGATTTAAATGAAGGAGAGGGAGAGAGGGCAGTGTAACAAATAAAGAATTACTATACATACTATAATATACTTATAATTTAGTTTTCGATGTAGTCAAACATTATGTAAATAAAATTTCAATTAAACCTCCAAAAACGTTAGGTACTATTTTTATACCTGCTAGTCTAATCGATTCGAGTCTAATCAAGTCTAATCGATCGAACGAGATAAAGATAAAACCCTGTTACGTCATATATTTAACTATGAGGGTTCATAAACAAACATGCGATGCGACGTCGCATCGTTCAAGGGGCCCTACTATATAAATCCGAAACGAAGTTCAAAACTTCGTGACGTTTTTCGTTTCGAAACCTACTCTGTAACACGAAATTCGAATCTTCAGATCGAAGAATGAATGATTCAAATATATCGGCAATCCGAACATTTACATTTTTATTTACTATATTCATCCAAAACGAAGTTCGAAACTTCGGACGAACAAAGTTTGTGACGATACGAATGTACCTGCTCTGTAAATGTTCGTATTGCCGATATATTGGAATAATTCATTCTTCGATCCGAAGATTCGAATTTCGTGTTACAGAGTAGGTTTCGAAACGAAAAACGTCACGAAGTTTTGAACTTCGTTTCAGATTTATATAGTAGGGCCCAAGTCTACGAGCTCCCACGACGCATCGCAAGAACTTGCGAATTTATTCGCATCGCACATTCCTGCTATGTTACGTCACACTTATTGATGCTATTTTACTCCATCCGGTAATAAATGGATGAACCTAAAATCTTCTTTGTTTGTTTTTCCTGAGCAATAGCAGAAGTGCGCACTTATTTTTACGATTCATATGGTCGTCGAAGGAATGATCACACAAATGGTGGATGCGACACGCTTTGCTGCACGAAATCGCATCGCAGCAAATAGTTTCACAATTTTCTTCGGACTGATAATTAATAGAAAAGTTAAATATAAAGACTGACCCGGTATTCGAAACCGAGACCTCTGCGTTATAATAGTGTCGCAGTACAACTGCGCTACTGCCTCGATCGAACATAAACAGATGTTGAACTTTTTATTCATAAATGTCACCTAAAAATACCCGTGTCATAATGATAACCCATTGGCCAGATGACGGGACAACTCAGGGCCGGCAATCAACAGCGACTGGATGCGTAAAGAAGCAGATGGCGCTCTGGGGCGTATCTTGGCAGAGTGGACTACTACGGGCCGATGATCGGGTTCAAAGAAGATCAATGGAATCACAAAAAGATGATAAACAACATTTTTCCGTTTACAAATCCTCTGGAGCACATAAAAGTTATGGTCTTGTGATGAACAAACCAGAGGTATAATAAATCTCTCCCGGCACTTAACCGCCACGAGTATGGCAACACTTTGTACCAATAATAGATACGCAAACACATGCCTCAAGTACCACATTTCTGGGTAAAATGTTATGGAATTCGTACCTTTTCGTGATATATATTTTAGTCATAAATCGTGGAAGATTTAGTACGGAAACTAAAGAGAAAAATAAAGTTATAGAAATTATTTGTTAGATATACAGAATCGCCTTTGATCACTTGCTTTTGAGGTCTATGTTGAAAGAAGGATATCTTATGGCTACTTATGATGCTATTATAAAGTGCGCTGAAGATGATTTTAGGTGGTTGCTAATGGTTATTTTTACAGAGGCGCTGCCGTGCTTTTCAGTTAAGCCCATGTTAGTAAGACTGCTAAATTATTACACCCTTATTAATAAAAAACCGATAATCAACCGCATAAACGTAATTTTTTTTAATCATGTTAAGAGGAGATAAACTATACATTAAGTTTTGCTATTCATAAACAAATTCTACATATATTAACTAATATTGCCACTTCACAAAAAAAAGGATGTCATACATTTGACATTAATACGAGTATCAAACGTCCATCGATTTAATAAAATACACGTTAACAAGAAGAAGGAAAGAGATACTTATTCCCACAGATCAGAGCTACAACTCCGTAGATAAGCCTGGCGGATAAAAACCACGTCATGATAAAATTCTATTTTTTTCCCTCTTACAAATAAAACAATGAGCCGCCCACATTGGAATTTATAACTACTTGAATACACAAACGTGGTCTATTTTTACATCATTGCATAACTTTAAGTGTTCTCACAACATTGTTTTCCCCGCTGAAAACATGTGTGAAGTAAAATTTGGCGTGACGTCACAAAGCGCATTAGCTTTTAAAGAACAAATGTATTTACATTTTGTTACATCTTACATCGGATCCCGGAAAGATTGTTCTGTGCGTCATAAGCGTAGTTTTTCTTTAAGAAGTTAAAGGCACAGTCACAGCTATCACAAACGAGCACGTGCAAAATTTCGCGATATACTTTTAAATATACATAATATAAACTCACGTCTTTTTTCCAGAAGGGGTAAGCAGAAGTGCAACCAGGACACCCACGTTTCGCCTTGTATTTGCCGTCTCACTATGGGATAGGGAGCAAGTCTATCGCCATATCGGGCACAACTTTCTGACACCAAGCTTATAATTAATGTAATAGTCACTATTTACGGTTAATATGTGTAACATTGTAGTAGAATACAATTATTAATATTTATCGGCTCGTTTGCTATACACCACGTCTATGATCTATCTCCTTCTATATTTATCTCACTCACCCTTGGTTCGCGTAGTGTACCGTAAAAGTCGACAACATTGCCCGATTTTTTGATAAAATCTGCTATATTTCATATTTTTTCTATAACCACCTATATATTTTTTTTCATTTACATCAACTACATAACCATATGCTACTATTAGCTATGTTATATTTAAAATAAATTAATATTTTCAATTTATTTTTTATTATTTTAATGATGGGCAAAGTTATGTGGCGATCAGCTAACATTGCCCATGTTGATATCTGCCAAAATATGACCCATATTATTACACAATTAAAAATGAAATAAGTATAAAAAACAATCTTGGCAGTGGTTTAGAAAAAAACTCTTAAAGTTACAGATGCTCGTAACAAAAAATTATGGGCAATTTTACCTAGCGATTCTTACTTTTTCCATACAAACTCTGGAAAATGGTGAAAAACTCTTAGGGCTGTCACATTACAGTAAATTGATTTTACTTTATATAATTTCTCACATTTTTACTTTTCATAATATGAAAGTGGTAATTAAATCAAGCATTGCACGCTATAGAAATCTTTTATTTAAATAAATTTAAAATATGCTACAAACAAAATGTCAAATTAAGTTTTGATCTATTTGGCAATCAAAATAAAGTAAATACCTTCTTTTATTAAGTCGATTAAAAAGACACCTTTCTAAATTCGATTGATCTTTAAAATAACAGGCGTCGAAACCTTTTTAGATTTTATCAAATTAATTTATCGAGATATTGACAACCCTAGGTACTTTTTGATGATGGGCAATGTTGTCAAGCATAGGTCTGAAAAAGTCAGGGTAAAATTGCCCATCCCGAAATTTAATGACTTTTTAACGATTAGATAACTAAACTGTTATTAAAATACTTAATAATTCATATTCTGTGACATACATTAAAATAATCTATCTGCGGTCTCGTCATGACGCACAATCCACGAATATTTTTCAGACGAAATTGGCCCGCCAAAAGACATACCTTTTTTGACAAGCTCTCACAAGCTACTAAATAAACTCAGGAATAACTGCGATTTACAGTGCTATCACAAATATAATCAACTTTCCTACCAAATAATAAATGATGCCATAGACTTAAATATTTTTTTCATATTAACGGATTTGTTAAAAAAATGATTTTAGGGCAATGTTAACCTGTGTGGCAAAGTTGCCAACTTTTACGGTATAGTTCAAGACGACAGATGCTAAGAGTATGAATTTATCAATACACTACAATTAATATAAAAATCCAATATCATTTTACCCGACGCGGGATTTTAACCTGAGACCACAGCTTTGCAATCATAATATATCGTATAATGCGGTCGCCTCGAGGTAAACTTTTATGTATATTTATAAAAATATGTTAAAACCTCTATAATAACCAACAAAAGTTTACGAGCTCATTTCCCACCTGAAGGTAAGTGGATATTTCCTTCCATAGCTGCCAAGTCACTTCTTTCATGCGCCTATAGTAAAAAAAACATTTGTTTTAACAAAATTTCCTTCTAAAAATAGCGCAGAATAGCAGTAATATGTACAGAAACTTCTTTATTTTCGAAAGAATGGAACGGATTCGTTACAGTTCAAAATATTTGGGTTGTAAGATATTTCCCGTAATTTTCCTTCGTATGACACGATAGTCTTTATCGGATAAAAATCTATCCACGTACCCACAAAAAACCTCACAGAAGAAGGTGTAAAAGATGAGTTGAGCAAAAACCAAATTAATTAAAATGATCTAAAGCTTATTGAGCTTATCACATACTAAAAATTGCAAAAAATAACTCAACAAAATAAAAGTAGAATAATGTACGTGAAAAGTTTACGAATTAACAAGGTTTTTAGCAAGTGTAATAAAAAATTGGGCCAATCGAACACTGCCGTCATCAAAGTCAATTATACGGTGAGTGTGGAGTGGATTTATTTACTTTTTAAAAACCGATGAAGGATTTATTGGTTGTAAGAATGATAAAGTAAATACCATCGGTAACATTTAGTTTTAAAGCTCCGATTGATATAGAATAAACATTTTCTTCTAGCGATTGCAACAGTTGGGTTAGATTAGTTAGTCTTTATTTCCACGCCAGTATGGCAATTCCTGGATCGTAGAAGTTGAAATTGGCACATAATTATTATCATATAAAAATAGCAATGATATTGTTCAAATACTGAAAGTTAAGTGGTGAATATAGGACATCCCCAAATTTTCAAAAACTACTTTTGAATGAAGTTCCTCATATGATCTATCCTTGCCAGAAGAACTAATATGCCAGAGACAAAATAGTGGATAAAAACAAGATGTTAAATAAATAATCTGTTTTCAAAATTAATTTCTGTCATTAGTATACGAGTAAAAATATTTACAAAAAAAGACGAATTAAAACTGAATTAAAAAGCTGTTCTTGCGATATCATTGACACTTAACGAAAACGGTGTCATATTGCACGCAATTCTAGGCCCTTTATTAAATTATTCACAATCCAATTGACTACCTTAATATTTGCGACAAACATATTATTCCAACTGATCTATTCACACAAAGGCTTGATTTCCATTAATCTCCTGGGTATCGAATCCTCAATTATGGAGCAAACACTAATTACATGTCAATGAATACAGTACATATCCAAGGGTAAATATAACAGAAAGTCTACACGCGTTTGTGATTAAATAATTAGCTAACCTTCGACTGGGTTATATCTATAAACCAAATGGATGTGTGACGTAAAGCAACAGTTTGTTCCGCACCAGAGTATCGTCGATTTGTTAACTGTCTTTGTACAATGTACTAGATTGTATGTAAATATTTTGTTTGTACACCATTTGTCACATTAATGAGGAAATGATATTGTGTTATATCTGAGCGGATTATATAACATGTCAATTTGCTTTTTGAATTATTATTTTTGTTATTCTTTTACCCCTAACAGGATACAACTTCACACTCAAACATCCACAGCAAAACTTCGGCACTACCAACCAACTTTAACATGATTGATTCTCATGTCTTCACTAACCATCAACATGTTTCAGGCAGACCTTTAATCATGACTAATAACATGCCAATTAATCACTGTTAGTTCTTAGCTAAAATCCCAATTCATAAACAACATCCCTTATATTTAACATATAATTAAAAAACCTTAACTTTAGACGGAAAAATTAGGTTACGCCATGTTTATTAATATATTATTTGTTCAAAGCCTTGGCCCTTGGCTTATCGTTAAGTCCTCGATCATCCAAGTTTATTAATAAGACGGTTTAAGTATTAACTTGTGATTCAAATCACAATAGACAAAATATAGGAACTAAAAAAAGAATGATAAGGCCGCCTCTTGTACTATTATTAGTGTGTTGTTTCTTCACTGTATTTTTATTTTTATTTTGTGCAATAAAGGATGAAATAAATAAATAAAAAAATGAAAACAGAAAACATTATTCAGTAACCTAGCACTATTAGCGTCTAAACCAGATCAATTTGTGAGTTATAGCAACAAATAAAAGTCGGACCGAGCTCGGTGCGTGAATTCGACAAGTCCAATAATATTTTTATTGCTTACAATTTTCGCTAAGCAACAAATGGAAACGAATATCCGCCCAATTTTCACACAGTACCTGTCGAACTTGATTATCTGTATTGTGTAGGCTCGTCACACTTTTACAGTAATAAAAACGTGTACATAATATTCATAAAAATAACACATAAATATATTTGGATAATTGGTGTAACGGCAGAGAGTATTGGGTGTGGAATGTGAACTCTCGAGTTCGGTTCTGAGGCCAGTTAATTCAATTATTCTGAGTTTTTCTGCTTAAAAGATCTTGTACCTATAAGTTTTACGTGAACCAGATATGTGACATATTAAATTATTAATAAATATTCAGTAATTACAACTAAAATGTTTTTCTTAAGCTACTACGGACAGGATATAAAAATCTTTGATTCAATCTGGAATATAATTTCAATACTCGTCATTCTTCTCCGAATATGCCCAAACGAGGCAGCATAATATCAAGGCACCGGCTGTATTGCCTTCAGCTAACGTTATAAGGGTCCAATGTATTCGACCCCCATAGAAAGTAGACGCCAGGTAAGAACAATAGTAATGGCGATTTTATTTCGCTAAGTATTAGGCAGTAAAGTTAACGCGTTTTCGCATGCGACATTTTTTATTTTATTTTCTTACTAGTGGGTTTATTATTTTTCTATTAGAATATCGTTGCTTTATTGGTGTAGTGGCGTTAGTATGTTTTTTTTCCGGACAAATAGATATTATTATAAATGATGTCTGGTGTTAGATCATAATATTATTGTACCCAAAGTCGTTGGCATGTGTAAGGTCTGTCTAAAATTAATATTGAAGAAATGTATAAAACTTTAACCAGTGTACTCTGAAAAGTATGAATAATAATTATGTTTTAGTATTTAAATAAATCGTCTATCCATCCATCAGACAAAGGAAGCCCACAGCTAAACATAGACTTTCCCCAATGATTTCCAGTGTCCTGTTGGAGGCAGCCTGCATCCAGCCACGTCCCGCGACCTTTACCAGGTCGTCTGACCTCCTTGTGGGTGTACATTATTGTAATTTAAATAAATAACACGAATAAACAAAAGACAATATGTGACAGGCATAATCAGAAAGATCTGTAAAAATCCTTTTAACCCATGCCCAAATCTAAACCTAAATAGAGAAAATGCTTGGTCCACTGAAAAAATTATTAGGCAGATTCAATTACAGTAAATAGGATTTGGGCTGGAAATTCTTTTATTGTACACAAAGAACGCAAATACCGGCTTTTATAAATGGTAGCATAATTTACCCATCTACGTGTGTTTGTTACCTTGCCTACTTTCTTCCTTTTTATCTCAGACGCGCTGATTTTCTTGTAGAATGTAGCAAAAGTAATCCAGCTTAATATCGCTTTAACGTGCTAAAGTTACATATTATCTATCTACGTAAAATGGTATTAACAAAGTTGTGCGTTCTTTTTTTCACAGATCTTGAGATGTTGACATTATTCTTACTTATTCCGAAACAAATATTCCTAGAATATTCGTACCACCAACAATAATCAATACAGCACCTTAAGTCACAAAGTCAAGGATAGGAACTCCAGAGATCAAAGACATGAATCTTAATTTAGATTTACATTCACGCCTGTAATGGAGATGGGCTTATTGTGTATTTTGTTTACAGTTAGACTCTGATTGTGTTGCCTTGGTCCTTTAGGAATGTTCTAGTTTTTTCTAGAACACCTATCACTATAGGTAAAGAAGATACAGAATAATATTAGTGTATATACGAAACCTGTGGCTTGTCATGTCATTCAGGAAGATAGAACTCGTATTTGTTCATCAAGATCTAGTTTTACGCAAAACAAGTAGTACTTACGAATTTAGATGTAAAAGTTTTGAAATCCTCGCCATTTTCGCAATAATTTCTCCGTAAACTTGTCCGGAGAATAATATCGTTCATAACACAAATATATTTCGAAGAAGCGAACTTCCTAAAAGCGGTTAATTGTGTTCATATTGTAATGAAAAATAAATCAAATAATTTATTATTTTTAAATTGATTATTTAAATTAAATCAAATAACAA
Organism: Hyles euphorbiae; assembly: GCA_023078785.2. NCBI lineage: Eukaryota > Metazoa > Arthropoda > Insecta > Lepidoptera > Sphingidae > Hyles > Hyles euphorbiae. The sequence goes on from CM041050.1 coordinate 12,128,327, forward strand.
ATAATTGTCCAGTTTCATAATAAGACAGGTATTTTTATTAAATATAATTTGGTTTTAAATATAGGTAATAATACCAAATTAATAAATGCTGGCAAAAACATTAATTTGATCAACATCCATAACATTGCATTATTGTTGTTTTTCATAATAATTTATATTCACAAACTTTTTATAGCGCCTATAGTAAGAAAAAGGCAAAGGACGAAATTAGCACATGTTTGCAACAAGGCACTGCAATAAGGTCAGGGATGCTCCTATCTAGTGGTCATGGCCTGTCCTAGAATAGGTGCTACGAGTACGCGACCTCGGCCCCCGAGCTACTGCAGTCACTGCAAACATTCCCTTCCATGACTGCAGTATCCACTCCTACAGGCCATACTTTCCTTTCCCATTATATCCTCTACTCACAAACCCTATTTCCTTTCCACCGTTGATGATGGGCAGCAGCGTCATCAGCGCGAGTCCCCTTCTGCGCTCGCCAACCCGCCTGCCAAGCGTGGCGAGTATTGGCAATAACCCCCCTAATGTCGACACAAAAATTGACCAGGCCCCCAGTCCCCGGCAGCCCCACTATTCCTGGCGATGGTAGCAGCCATGGTTACGGTGGGGCAGGGGGTGCTAAGAATCCCCGGGTTGGCCCCGGCTACCACCCCCGACGACGACTGGCCCTGGTAACACACAACATACGCACTTTGAGGACAGACGAGAAGATTGTCGAACTGGAAGAAGAATTGAGCGGGTTACACTGGGACATTCTGGGGATATCGGAAGTCCGAAGAATCGGGGAGGATACGATAACCCTGAAGTCTGGTAACCTGCTCTTCTACCGGGGGGACGACCAACAGTCCCGAGGAGGTGTCGGATTTCTCGTCCACAGGTCTCTCATCAACAACATCGTATCCATCGAAAGTGTGTCGAGCAGGGTAGTATACCTTATACTCAGAATATCAAAAAGATATTCGTTGAAGGTCATACAGGTATACGCGCCGACCTCGACACACCCAGATGAAGAAGTAGAGGAGATGTATGAGGACATAAGTCGGGCGATACATACTTCCAAAACCTACTTCAATGTTGTTATGGGGGACTTCAACGCAAAGTTGGGCAAGAGAAGCGATGCAGAGTTGAAAGTGGGGCAATTTGGACATGGGCAACGGAACCTCAGGGGTCAGAGGCTGGCCGACTTTCTGGAAAAAGAGGGACTCTTCGCGATGAACTCTTTTTTCCAGAAGCCGCCTCACAGGAAATGGACCTGGCTGAGTCCTGACGGTTCTACGAGAAATGAGATAGATTTTATCTTGACGACGAATAGACGGATTTTCAGTGATATCTCTGTGATCAACAGGGTGAAAACCGGAAGTGATCACCGAATGGTTAGGGGCACATTGAATATCAACGTCCAATTAGAAAGGCGTCGCTTGATGAAGTCTACGCTCCGACCTACTCGCGCCCATATCCAAAACCCCGAGAGCTTTCAACTCGAGTTGACAAATCGCTTTGATTGTCTAAAAGAAAACCTTGGAGTGGATGAGTTAAACAGCGGTTTGGTAGAAGCTGTCCATACGGTGGGATCTAAGTATTTTAGACCTCGCCGTAGAGATAGACCACAAAAACTCTCGATCCAGACTCTTGACCTCATGGCCGAACGTCGATCTTTGACGCTGCAGTCTTCCGTTGACGCCGAAACATATCGGCGGCTCAATAGACGGATCTGGAAGTCCTTGCGACACGATGTCCGTGCTCACAATACTGTGAGCATTAAGGAGACAATTGAGCGGAACGGAGGCTCCAAAGTGTTTGCAAGAGACTTGTCTATTGGGCAAAGCCAGTTGTCTAGGCTGAAAACGGACGATGGCCGCGTGGTATCGACGAGGGCAGAGGTATTAAGAGAGATCGAGAGGTTCTACGGACAGCTTTACACCTCGGTTGCCAAACCTACTGTTAGCTCGGCCGAAGACCCGAGAGCCGAGTTGATCCGACACTTTAGCGATGATATCCCGGACATCAGCCTGTGTGAGATTGAGATGGCCCTCAAACAACTTAAAAACAACAAGGCACCGGGTGAGGACGGAATCACTTCAGAGCTTCTGAAAGCGGGTGGAACGCCGATACTAAAAGTCCTTCAGAGGCTATTCAATTCCGTTCTCCTCGAGGGCTCAACGCCAGAGGCATGGAGCAGGAGCGTGGTGGTACTGTTCTTCAAAAAAGGTGATAACACCTTGTTGAAGAACTACAGGCCCATCTCGCTCCTGAGCCATGTCTATAAGTTGTTTTCGAGGGTCATCACAAATCGTCTCGAACGCAGGTTTGATGACTTCCAGCCTCCCGAACAAGCCGGTTTCCGAAAAGGCTTTAGTACCATAGACCATATTCATACGCTACGGCAGGTTATACAAAAAACCGAGGAATATAACTTGCCGCTTTGTTTAGCGTTTGTGGACTATGAGAAAGCCTTTGATTCGATCGAGACCTGGGCTGTGCTACAGTCTCTTCAGCGTTGCCACATAGACTATCGGTACATCGAAGTGTTGAGGTGTATATACAACAACGCCACCATGTCGGTCCGAGTACAAGATCAGAGCACGAAGGCTATTCCACTACAGAGAGGCGTGAGACAGGGAGATGTCATATCTCCGAAACTGTTCACTGCCGCGTTGGAAAACGCCTTCAAGCTCTTGCAGTGGAAAGGATTCGGCATTAACATCAACGGCGAGTATATTACTCACCTTCGATTTGCCGACGATATTGTAGTCTTGGCAGGATCGCTGGAAGACCTTAGCACTATGCTCGAAGACCTTAATCGAGTCTCCCAACAGGTGGGTCTTAAAATGAACATGGATAAAACGAAGATCATGTCGAATATCCATGTTGTGCCCACCCCCATTGGAGTTGGGGGCTCGACTCTCGAAGTTGTAGACGAATATGTCTATTTAGGACAAGTGGTCCGGTTAGGCAGGTCCAACTTCGAGAGAGAGGTCAATCGTCGAATCCAACTCGGTTGGGCAGCGTTCGGGAAACTTCGCGACGTCTTCTCGTCCAAAATACCTCAGTGCCTAAAATCGAAAGTCTTCGATAGTTGTGTGTTACCAGTGATGACATACGGCACCGAGACGTGGCCTCTCACTGTGGGCCTCATTAAAAGGCTCAAAGTCACTCAACGAGCCATGGAGCGGGCTATGCTCGGAGTTTCCCTACGAGATCGAATCAGAAATGAGGAGATCCGTAGGAGAACCAAGGTTACCGACATAGCCCATAGGATTGGCAAGTTGAAGTGGCAGTGGGCCGGGCACATAGCTCGTAGAACCGATGGCCGTTGGGGCCGAAAGGTTCTCGAGTGGAGGCCACGTACAGGCAAGCGAAATGTCGGACGCCCGCCCACAAGGTGGACGGACGATCTGACTAAGGTCGCAGGAAGTCGCTGGATGCAGGCCGCTTCCAACAGGTCATTGTGGAGATCCTTGGGGGAGGCCTATGTCCAGCAGTGGACTTCCTGTGGCTGATATGATGATATGATGACTGCAATAAGACATTGTAGCAACTAATCCGTCTGTAATTGAAATCTGGAATAATATGACTGACAAAACATGACCTAATAAACTTAAGGGGATTGAATTGTACCAATTTTTATTTTTATTGTGGTGAATGGCGAAGCGAGCGTGCCATTCGCATTTAGCAATACGACCGCTCATAAACAGTAGCAAAACCAAACAACACCTTGAATTTCAAAGCAAAGCTTGGCCTTCCACTGCTTTCCCCAACTTGAGACATAAGATGTAAGTCTCATTATGTCCAGTAGTTACTCTGGCTACAATAGCCTTCAAACCGAAACACAACAGTATACTAAAACTGCTGTTTTGCGGGAGAAATAGACATTGCGGTGGTACCTACCCAGGCGGCCTCTCACATATGATAGACCTACAACCAGTATGTATGTATCAGCCCATATACGTTCCACTGCCTCCTCTACTATCGAGAGAACGATTGAGAGTGGTTAGGCCATAGTCCACCACGCTGGCCTAGTGCGGGTTGGCTACAACCAGTAAATAGTATTTATTCTAAATATGTTGTGATTCCTATCCTATAGAGAACCACATGTCCCCGAGTATTCATCAATACACATAATATTAAATCAAGACATAGATGTAACTTACAGTACTTGAGTCAATCTGCAACCCATAATTAATAAGTCATTAATAATGCGGTAATTAATCAGTCGACGGTAATTAGCTCAACTCCAACTGTGTAATATTAATGCATAACATATGTATAACTATATAAGTAAACGAGTATTGCTATAGACAGTATTCATTATAACATGATTTAACCAGAATATCATGGTCTCAGAAACTGAAGAAAAATGAGTATATTTAATATGGTCGCGTTTCCTTCAGTCGCGTCGGCGAGAATGCTCTAAGTTACACATTCCATGCCTTTAGGCGTCTCATTCTTGATATAAAAAATACAACTTTGTTATGAAATCACCAATCAATTTTTATTAGTCCCTTGTGAGCAATGAGTTTTAATATAAGAAGTAGGTAATAATAGCTATGAAATATATTAATTTATAAAACAAAAATACGAATGAACAATTATGTAAGAAAGGTTTTAATAGAAATAGGTATAGTAAATGGCCGATGATAAGCCGACGGCCCAAGGAATTACGTAAAAGCAAAGATATTGAACCATTGTCATATTTTCGTATATCCACATTTGTGTGAGAAATGTACCGAATAATTTGTGTACACGCAAAACCTGAATTCTGCAAAAGAATATATTAAAGGCAACGAGAAACCTACATTTCTTTTATACAAAACATTATCGATAGATATAAACCCTACTCTCTACCTCAACATGACGTCACAAAATTGGTTTTCACGGCGATTTGTAGGCTTTTCCAATTTTCCTCCAATTGCCCTTCTACTCATTGAAAAAAATTATGTCATTACGTCAGATATCGGTATCACGGATATAACGTTCAATCCAATTACGAGTATCATTCAATCATGTTCCGATTTGTATAGACGAATGGGTATTGATATAAAAAGTTATATTTATCTTCGAATTTTATACTATCAGATAAGTAGTAAGCCTTTATTTTAGGTGTAGCAATAATATACTTAGTACGGACAACTAGTGTTACATAGAAGCTTAATTTAATATTCTTTGGTGTTTTGAGTCCTTATTACCGCTCGATCCCATACTTTGCATCAATGTCAAATGGTTACAAAAATGTCTAAAACCTTTTCATACGGCCAATATCATATAAAGTTTAAAAAATCATAAAGAAAACCCATATAAAATTCTGCCGCCCTAAAAATACTTTACCAAAGTAATCCACGATCACGTTCACACGACATAAAACTCACAATCATGATCGTTCAGCGTATAACATTTAACCGAGAGAAGCATTAAATCCCCCGTCCTCTCACACAGGTAAATTTCTAAGAAATTCCCATAACTCTGTAACAAGGCCATTCGACTTGCAAGTCATGCAGTCAAATTGCAGTTGATTTACTAAGATAAATGTCGAATTTCCGCATCATGTGAAAAAGTAGAGAAAATCGGATAAGGTACGAAGAATTTCCTTTAATAGAATAATTTTACGGTGTTTGGAAGCTTAGTAGGTGTAGTATAAAACTCAATAAATGTGATAATTGATGATTAAGGCAATGATGGGTATATTTCGAAATCAGAAATAATTGTACATACCACATTTTACATCCCCCATTGAGCATCATAATAACCATAATTTATATGAAATAAGTTAATTTATCTTCTTATCTTTATTGATCTTTATCAATGTATAAGTATATATATAATTAAAATTTTCATATACATATAATTAAAATTTTATATATCCGTTTAAATATTATTATTTATATTTTATATATTTTCTCTTTTCGTTTATTGTTTATTTGTTTAATAAGCACCTGCTTCCGTCTCTCTGCACTACCTTAAGGTTGGCTGGTAGAGAATGCCCTTGGGCATTAAGTCCGCCTGTACTACATCTGTGTACAAAGTGTTTAAAATAAAATATAAACAATGTATAAGTATATATACATAACACATCCAACTAACAGTCACAGTCATAAATAGTCCTGACCACACACCAAGATCGCGTCTTGTGCTATGGGTATCAGAAACTACGAGAGACTTTTCAGTCTCACAAACACTCAGATCCGAAAAAAATCCTGTACGTGTTTGGGTGCGTGTATCGAACCCGTAGCATCTCGTTTCTCAGCCGGCGTCTGACCAACGGTGCCACGGAAGCTGTCAATAAGTATGTACTTAATATTCACTGATACCTATTAGTTTATAAGCAAGTCATTTTCATATCTCATTCTCTCATGCTATAAGCATGCATCTCATTAGCGCTCGTATTAAATTTCCACATTTTTACTAAAACGAACCATTTTAGCTCTTCTATTTTTTATCTAGGATACAATTTCATTCAATTAAAATATCAACAGATATATTAATTTAGCAATCATTACAGTTAATCCGAAATATCACCATTAAGGAAAGCCGTAGAAATTGATGATCAAAGATAAATAGGTGACAGATGTGGCACTTGACACACGTTGGTCATTCAACCTCGTTCATCACACTTGCCCGCTCATGATTGATCGCTCTCAATTACAGGGTCGTCCTCTCAACGTTGTTTATTTAAGGAGAAGATTATGTTTGGATTATGGTTGCCTTGGTGGCGCAGTTGTAGTACCGTACGACTACAACGCTGATGGGAGACCTCAGGTTCGAATTCTGAGTCCAGTAAATTGATATTGTATTTTTTTATTTAATATCAGCCCGGAGTCAAGAATTTATGCCTGATATGGCGATACGCTACTATACGATATTTACTGGTGGTAGGTCTCTCATATGTGAGAGGCTGACTGGGTGTGTACCACCGCAATGTGCACTGTTGTGTTTCGGATTGAAGGACATTGTGGCCAGAGTAATTACTGGACATATTGAGACTTAACATCTTATGTCTCAGGATGGCGAGCGCAATGGAATGCCAAGCATTGCTTTGTAATTCAAGGTGTTGTTTGGTTTTGCTACTGTTCATGAGCGGTCGCATCGCTTACCATCAGGCGAACGGCATGCTCGTCTCGCCATTCACTGCAATAAAATAAAAAAAAAGCTCGTTCTTTATTACATCGTGGAACGGAACAAACAAGGCGAGTAAGTTTCCTAGTAGCACCTCTACTTACCCCTTCTGGGAAAAAAGGCGTGGTTTATTTATGTATGTAGGTACTATGTTGGGACAAATATGTGTCAATTGTATCTTAGATTAACCATAGTATATCCATAGAACATGTATTAGTATGCTCTTTTTCGCGAACAGTGAAGAGGCATTTTAGCAGGCCGGCATAATTGTATCTATTGACATGGGACTGCCGTCTGATGCCCATTGATACTCTGCCTGGACGGCATTTGCGCTCACCATCAAGTGCAATGTGGTCACTACGCCGGGCTAGAATAAAAAAAAAAAATATATAAAAAAAAAGATGCAGGCCTCTTCCAACAGGTCGGAGTGGAAAATCCTTGGGGGAGGCAATATTGAACTATAAGATCGTCTGTAGCTGAAGAGACTGAGAACCGGAGAGAAGAGCGAAAACACATAATAAACTCATTTGCAAAAAAAACGGGCACCTAAACAATGAACCATTTCAAATGTTACTATTGGTTGGTTTGATAATTATGGGTAGTTTTACTTTCACAATTTTGTAAATTAATAAGCAAATAATCGTTTTCGTTAGTATTATCATAAATAGTCCCAGAGATGACGACCAAAACCATGTATCATAGCAATACGGTCGAAACTGTATAAAATCGTTAGATTATGTAATTCTAAACCCGACTAGGTAGGTAGTAACGGTCAAAAGTGTAGCAATTGCATGTGAGGCCATTTCTGCTGTGTCAAAAAAAAAAGGCAGTCGGTATCATAGCAATACGTCTGATATTGGAAATGTACATAGATTTTATAATTTTATGACGAATAAGTTGGTTTTCAGACATTTTGCGCGTAGTATATAGCTGAAGCGAATTTTTGAAAATGTCAACAAATTTAGCCGACCTGTATCATAGCAATCCGAATGAATTTTTTTTCTACCGTTCGTAAATAAGGCAAGATTACAAAAAAAATGTTTTCAGACATTTTAGATGTCGCATGTACTCCCAAAAGAGAAAAGAACGTTTTGGAGTCGCTTGGCCGATGCCTGAGCGCTTCTTACGTTTCTGCTGCGGTGGGAATGGTTTTTTCGCATATTATACTCCTGCCACTCTCTTACTATACATAGTCACTCACCAGCTGTCCTAACCGTTGAAATAACGCTCACTTAAAGTGACAACAAACTATAATTAGCTCAGGCGGACGTGGGTGTGTCGCTGGTTATCCGAGGGCTCGCGGAAGTTTTTTTTCTTCTATTCCCAATGATAAGGCATAGTTTGCTCATCTCCCATTGACGAAGTTTTTGGGGATGGAAGAGTAGTATTTTAAGAATTCAAAATTATCAATTATAATAGACGTTTTTATAGCATAGATACGTTGTCCGCGCTCTATTTTGGCAAGACAAAAGCAAGGTGATTGCCCAACTTGCAATCAGTCACGCTTCAATACGGTCGATATCGAAAAGTTGTCTGATAAGGGAGGTGCTACACTGAATTCTTCTGATATAATTTTTTTTTACATCTGGTTAATTCATTTCATCAATTTCAACAATTTTCAGACAGATTGCTATGATACCGATCGGTAAAATTCCTTAACATATTTAGAATGGTCTCAAAATTTGTTGCATCCGAATTTTCTTCTAAAAATATTTTTTTTCGTATTAACTAATCCTAATTTACCCGTAAAGAACATTTTCAGACGGATTGCTATCATCATATTTTTTTGTCTCATTTTTAATTTTTCTAAATTATTTTTTGGGTTCGCGCTACACTATTAACTTCTGAAAAATATGTTTTCGGTATCTTATAACTATTATGTAACTACAGTCAGAAAATCAGACAGATTGCTATGATACAGTCCGGTAAAATTTGTTGACATTTTTGAAAATTCAGTGCGATCAAACGCTACGCGAAAAATGTCTGAAATTGGTATTTTCGAGTTCGAAATAATCAAATCTATTAATTTTATGCGGTTGTGGCCGTATTGCTATGAGACAAAAATTTTGGTTGTCATCTCTCGTACTAAAAATTTTGATAACATTTATGGGTTTTAATGCTAAAGTTCACTAGTAGTGTATGCTCGCTAGTAGTGCATATGCTCGTGAAGTAAAAGTTAACAAAGATTTTTGTTTGTTTTTTCTTTAATAAAGTAAAAGCAGATAAATGTTTAGTATCGAGTGTGACCCCCTCTAGCTGAAATCACAGCTTGAATTCGTCTGGGTATGCTAGCGAGGATATCCCGGATACTTGCTTGCGGAATACGTTTCCACTCCGCGGTAATCACATTCTTCAGCTCTCTGATGGTCTGCGGAGCCGGTTGTACTGATCTCACGCGTCGTTTCAGAACGTCCCAGACATGCTCTATAAGATTGAGGTCGGGACTTCGAGCTGGCCAATCCAAACGACGAATGCCGACCTCTTGCACATACGCTTCCACATCGCCAGAATTAGAACTTCCGTTATGTATCGATGTCCAGTCAGTGAGCCGTTTTCAATGAAGACTAACTCTGTACGATCCATTGAATTTATTCCTGCCCAAAACATAACAGAGCCCCCACCATAAGGTGTGATTTCTTCAAAACAAGCCTCTGCAAAGCGTTCTCCTCGTCTTCGTAGCACTCGCCGACGTCGATCTTCACCGAACAGAGATATCCTGGCTTCATCGGAGAACAATACCCTATTCCAGTCTTCTTGAGTCCATGACTCACAATTTTAAGCAAACCTAAGCCTGGCAACTCTGTGCTCACGGAGTAACTTAGGGCCGCGGGCCGGGCGATGACTGCGTATACTGGCCGCGAGAAGCCTCCTCCTGACCGTCCATAGACTAATATGCACATTTCTTATTTCTTCGAGGTCGTTCTTAAGGTCCACATACGAAGACTTGCGATTTCTCAATGCGCGACTCACAAGAAAACGATCATCCCGTGGTTGGGTACATGGTTTTCTTCCAGAACCAGGCCTTCTCTCGACGGAACCGGTGTCTTGATACCGCTGCCAGGTCCTTTGAACCGTCGAGCGACTCATACTTAGCCTCTGAGCCACGAAGCATTGGCTGCAACCCTCTTCGAGCAGCGCAATAATTTTGGTAGCTTTTACCACTTTCTCTAACATTATTGAGACAGCTAAACAGCAATAAATGAAGCTTTGACAATTAAGAATATGAAATAAATTCATAAAAATTGACTAAAAGTTATGAAAACCGATATTATCTTTTGGAACTTCGCACCAAACATGTAGGATAAAAACTTAGAGTCTATATATATATATAGAGGGAGCGCTGGTACTTCAAAAACGTAGATAAAAATGGTGGTGCCGGGCCACCTTTTTCTGCCCTCCTGTTGGTTAATATTGGAACAGGCTGTGCAACATACATAAATTATTTGAGAAAAAAAAAATAAAAATAAGTAGTTTAGGTCTATTTAATTCCACTCAAACTCGTTTTAAAAGGATAATAGCTAAATATAATTTCGGCTAATAAAGGAATTTATAGCAATTTATTGCTAAACAATGAATTAAATTTTTACTAATATAGGTGCGCTACCAACATTACGAACAAGAAAATATCTACGTTTTTCAAAACGCGAATGCGTGACAGCGCTCCCTCTATATATGCATACTCTAAGGATAAAAAGTGGTTTTCTGTAAAAACGAGCATCAAACAAAAATTTGAATTTAGAACGTACTGTTTTAAACACCACGGCATTTTTAAAACCGGCCAGTAACATGTACAAATGATTGAAATCATTTTGGTACCGTATTTTTTTAAAGAAGAATTAAAATCAAATCCGCCCGTTTTTGCAAAAGAGTGTATATCTACTTCATTTAAGTTTTCAATTATTATCGCTTTTTATGATAATTACTAGATTTGATACAAATTCGCTTGTGTGATTAGATTTACTATATTCAACTGTTATGTGTATACATTTCCTTTTTCTCAGAAGGGTTAGGTGCAAACAGTAGGTACTCCCACATTTCGCCCTGCATGTTTGTCCCACCATAGATTAGAATTATACATATTCCACGATGTGATAGGGGGCGAGCCTATCGCCATATCGGGCACAAATTCCTGACTCCGGGCGGTTAATGAATAGAAAAATCGAATATCACTATCACTTTGTCTGACCCAAAACTCGAACCCGTAACCTAAGCTTTGTAACCGTACCGTAGAACATACTACGCCACCGAGGCAGTCTCTCATATGGATCACACTATAAGGTTTGATCAAATTCCCTTCTTAAGTTTTTCCGTAAAATCTAAAAATAAGTATTCGTTTATTATTCTCATACATTTTCCCATTTACTGTAATAGCAGGCTTAAAATCTTTCGTGGCTCACAAAGCCCCAACAAGGACATCAGAAACATAAGAACAGTAAGAACTAATTGTAAACAATGACTTTCTTGATCTAAAATAAACCAACTGATATTTACTGCAATTCCCGAGTCCTTGTTACGCTATTTGTAAACACTGGTGTTTATTGCGAGCCTTCTCGAAGGGTGTGTTTCGATTTTCGTACCATGTTTTTGTTTGTTTGTCGCAAGCTTGGTAAATTTAGAATGTTTAGATGTTGCAATGTTTATCGTGCAATTAAAAAGAATTATGAATAGCGCAGGCCCGGATCTAGGGGGGGGCAAGTCGGGGTGCGTGCCCCGGGCGGCACGATCAGGGGGCGGCATATTGAATCTTCGGAGACAACTACAAAACTCATCAATAACGTAACACCACTTACACTTTTTTTTTCGCCGTGCGCGAATTAGTGATTATGCGATAGAGGCGCGTGAAAAAGAGATAAAAACTTAATACTTGGAATGTATAATAATTTATCCATCTTTACGTATATACTTTACAATTACGTTTAGTTTCTAATATCCAATTTGTGTTTAGTAGTTAGTTTTAGTTGATTAACCATCGAACGTCTTTTATGTGGTAAAGGCAGTGGCGAATTTACTAGTAAGCTGAGTAGGCTGGAGCCTAGGGCGGCAAATTTAAAGGGGCGGCAAATCTGGGCCAATTTTTTTTGTTTTGATTTACTGAAATAATAAAAGGCAATATTTTACACACTGAAAAAATGGGGTTTGAAAATTAAGAATAGTTAAAATATTTCAGTAATATGTTCCCACGTTTCCACGTTGACAATTTAATAATAAACACTTTATTAAATATCTATACTTGGATCTTCTTCTTCTTCTACCTGACGTTATCCCGGCCAGTGCCAGGGTCCGCCTTCCGGCAAATTCTCCTCCATTTCGCCCGATCTTCGGCATCCTCAATAGTAAGGCCATTGACCCTCATATCTTCCTTGATGACATCGAGCCAGCGCTTCTTTGGTCTACCCCGCAGTTGAGGTCCGGGAATTGATGCTCAGGCACACATTACCGACGCACTCCTGCGGTTTTTTAGGACGTGACCATACCATCTCAAGCGGGATTCCTGGAGTTTATCAGCCACATCGCGGACACCAAGACTGCCACGGATGTGCTCGTTACGGATTTTGTCCAAACGCGTAACGTTGCACATCCACCACAGCATCTTCATCTCCGCGACGTGGACCTCCTGGACGTGCCGCTTGAGGGCAGGCCACGTCTCAGACCCATACAGGAGCACCGGCCGCACGATGTTTTTATAGGTGAGACCCTTGAGCCTCATCGGCATCCTGCGGTCGCAGAGTATGCCCGAGATCTCCCTCCACTTAGCCCAAGCAGCGCTTATACGGGCTTTGACGTCAAGGGCGATGTCACCGGACTCATGCAGTACGGACCCAAGGTACTTGAACTTGTCCGTCTTCACGGCCAGTTCGTTCCCCATCACGATGCTTTGGGGGTCCGTACTCCAGCAAGCCATGTACTCGGTCTTCGCCACATTTAACTTCAGACCACCGCTCTCAAGCGTTCCTTCCACCGGTTGACCTTGCGCTCCAAAAGTCGTCGGTCCTCCTCCACCAGTGTAATGTCATGGGCATACATCCAACAACCGCAGGGTCCTGGATGTGAGACGTAATGGCATCGAGCACAACACTGAAGAGGAATGGACTCAGGGCCGAGCCTTGGTGCACACCGACATCAATCGGGAAAGGATTCGTATCGCCAACGGCGGTCCGAACGAAGGACTCGGATCGGAGGTACATGTCTCTGATAATGTCCACATAGGCTTCCGGTATCCCTTTCATCCTCATCACCCACCAGATTGCCTATCGCGGCACACAGTTGAAGGTCTTCAGCAGGTCCAAGAAAGCCATGTGCAGTGGCGTCTTCTTCGCTCTGTATGCCTCGCAAAGCATCCTGAGTGCAAATATCGGGTCGGTAGTACCACTGCCAGGACGGAAGCCGTATTGACACTCAGAGATAGTACACTCTTGGCGGAGCCTGGACTCGATGACGCGTTCGAAAAGCTTCATGGTATGACTCATGACCTTAATGCCACGATAATTACCGGATTCCTGAACACAGCTTTTACCCTTGTACACGGGAGTTATCACACTCAACCGCCATGAGTCAGGCATGTTTTTGGTATTTAGGATGCTGTTAAAGCAGCAAAAAGCTCCACACCGTGAAGCCCCAACGACTTCCACGCCTCTATCGGAATATAGTCAGGCCCTACCGCTTTCCGGTTCTTCATGCGACGAAGACTATAGAGAACTTCTTCAGGTGCAACAAGACCTTGTTTCGGGGGCAATTCGGGGTAGGACACTCCCAAGTAAATATCTATACTGGGATATTATAAAATATTCCAATAGTGATATAAAAAATTATAAAAAAATCTTGCTTAAATGTGAAAAAACAGCTATTAACATTGATTATAGTCTTTAGACTTCCTTGCTAAAAATATAGTTTTTTTTCAAATTGGTTATTTATTGTTTACACGCACCCCGTGGTCAAGGGGTGGCAAAATTCCTTCACGGTTTCCTTTGCCTGGCGTAAGAGGCGATTAATAGGGGTCATTGGGGTCGCTGGCACACTCTAAGATGTGCGGCAGAACTCGTGGCTTCATAGCGGACGCCCACGGTTAGGGCGTCCGTTGCAGAGAAAATCTACGCCTACCTAAGTTGTGAGGAGCCATATTAGGAAGTGCGTCGGGTGGCACGGCGAGTCAACTAGGTGTTACTCGCTCATCCGCATCGCCTATTGTCCGTAATACATCCAACCTGGCTGCAAAATCTATGCGGTACGGACAATAATATTGTCCCCGTGCGTCAGATTGGAAGGCTGGAGACCTCGACATGCACCTTATGATCTCCCCGTAGATATCGATTAAAAAAAAGGTATTGTATTCACTCCGTTTTTAGGAAATTGAGTTTGAATCAGACCTGGAAGTTTTGAGGCCTGACAAGGCTATCCTTATATTATCCGTCATAATATCTGTGCCGCTGTACGTATGTATAATGTATATAAATGTATGTGTATGATGTCCTACCACGAGGTCTATTTCAGTCTACTCTGCCCTATTAACCATAATACGTTCTATGGAGTCGTTAATTCGTCGTGAGAAATTACCGAATATTCGAAGTATATGGGGCCGTACTATCTCGGAAAGACGCTACTTGATGCCGAGTTCTTGAAACGTTTGTGTGGAATTCGGACCTGATATTCCAAGCATTCCAACACCTCATCTCTAGGGAATCTACATTTTTCTTCTCCCGAAACGTCCATGTTTCAGCGGCATACAGAAATACGAGAAAGTGCTCGGACAAGCCTGATCTTTAGTAGCTTTTGTAGTAGTACGATTCCTCCATATTTTCCTGAGTTTCTCCATTGCCCCTCTAGCCATCGCCATACATCGTTTTATCTCAATGATACAACCACCATTGTTATTTTTAAACAGCCCAGGATAAATGTACAACTGAACCAGTCTTGGAGGAGCCCAGCGACAGTTTGTGATGTGTATTGAAATCCCCCAAGACCATTTCAGCCGACGGGAACTGCGTCCACCCGTCATCAGCCACATGGCTGAGATACCTAAACAGCCGCGTCGTCTCATCTTCCCCGTTGTGAGACCTGTAAAGGCACACGTCGATGTGGCTCAGGCAACCAAGATTCACGTGCAAACACAAAGCGGAGAACGACCCTCCATGCAGCTTAAACGGTGACAGTAGATGTCCAACCGAATATACATACAAGCATACCCCGACTTTAGGCTTGAAGCTTTCTTCAAGCGAATAACCGGGGTACAGCAGGTAGGAATATTCGGCCGGACAACGAATCCGCGTCTCCATCAAGAAGAGCAAAGCAGACTAGGCCGTCTCGAAATGGTGGTGGACGGCATTAAGGTCGTTTGGAGTTCGCGGATGTTGGTGAACTCCATAGTGAACGCGATGGTGGGGTTATGCACCGCTGAAAGACCTGCTTTGTTGAATTGCGCTGTCATGAAGTTGAAAGGATAGGTTTGATGAAGAGGCATCGAGAAGCCAAAGTCCGGGCATTAAGTAGGCCGAATGGGCACCGGCATGAAAGGGTCGGCATGTCGCTAAATGTCGGCCACATCCGGTCACCAACTGGCACGACGTGCCCGCCCAAGATTATGTGCGACATGGTGAGGCAGCCCCTCGTGGTGGTTAGCCACGATTGGGCTCTTGTACTGTACTGTCTCTTTGGCCGGCGGGACAACACTCCTCCCTTTGAGAGTGATCAAAAATACGTACAAAATCACTATCAGATCACTATTACGGTCTTTACGCCCCGTGGATGGTGATCGCTACCCAGACGGACACTTAAGTCCTACCACCAAGAACTGTGTCACTCGTTTGGTACTACCCAGGGGTTACGTGTAGGAAAACTAGAGTCAAAGCTTACAGACGTGTGTGACGTTAACCCTCAAAAGTGACGCTAATATAAAGCGTGTAAAAATGCTTAACAAGGTGGTAAAAAAAAAAAAAAAAAAAGACGTTCATTCCCGATGTCCTGTGTTGAGTGGGCGTCTGGTTGCTAAAAATGATGATGATGATTAAGATAAAAATATAGGCAAGGGGGGGCGGCATTTTTTAGTTTTTGCCCCGCCTCGAAAAAAACCTAGATCCGGCGCTGGAATAGCGGGTACTATAATATGTATTTAGTTTAAGGCACAGAGTACATTTTACATAGTTTAAGATTTGAACATGGCTCCCCGCATTTGTGTAAAATTGAATTAAGAATTCTCAAAAAATTTACTTTTATGTATTAATTATAGAATACACATAAAGTGCATTAACGAGTTCCTGCCACTTCAATTTTTTTTTTTTTTTTTTTTTTTTATTGCAATGAATGACGAGACGGGCAAGCCGTTCGCCTGATGGTAAGCGATACGACCGCTCATAAACAGTAAAAAAATTCCACTGCGCTCGCCATCCTGAGACATAAGATGTTAAGTCTCAATATGTCCAGTAGTTACTCTGGCTACAATGTCCTTCAATCCGAAACACAACAGTGCACTTACGCAGTGTTGTTTCACGGGAGAAATAGACATTGCGGTGGTACCTACCCAGATGGCCTCTTACATATGAGAGACCTACCACCAGTACTACTGAAGCCATAATGAATGCCTGTATAATTTCCCAACTTGGTAGCATAAATGTGGGCGACATTAGCGAAGACCCACGCCGTCGCGTTCAAGGGGAACTCCGTGCCTTGAAGTATTATATATTTCTTTGAGTCTAGAAATATAATTGTTGCAGAAAGTTGTTGGATGCAGGCTTCTTCCAACAATGAATGTAGAAATCCATGGGGGAGGTCTTTATTCAACAGTAGACTTTCTGCGGCTGAAGAGAAAGGAAAATTATAATTATTAGCAATTATTAATTTAGTTACAGTCATTGAAGAGGCTCTCTATAGTCTAAAATGACAATGATAAGGATTTACTCGTTATAATATGGTTACTTTTCTATCGTAAATCAAACAGAAAATTTGGTTAACTAAAATTCGTGAATACACACAAATCACAATTCAACGATTTATATGCTTCAAATTCTTGTCGAAATTAATTCCCTCAGGCAAAAAAAAAGAAAAAGAAACCTGACTTGGCAAATCTGCCGAAGAACGAATTCTATAGATTGGTAATCTCGCTAAGTGCACCGATACATCCTTACACCGCATAGATAGATCAAATCTGCAACACTAGTCAAAACATTTACTCATACGAATTTATATGATTTGTTGAGAAAATCAGTAGGTACCGTATTTTTTTTTTACGTATTAAACACATCACATTTGTAATTTTTTTCAGTGTATGGCGAGACGAGCATGCCGGTCGCCTGATGGTAAGCGATACGAGTGCTCATTAACAGTAGCAAAACCAAACATCACCTTGAATTACAAAGCAATGTTAGTATTCCACTGCGCTCGCTATCCTGAGACATAAGATGTTAAGTCTCAATATATCCAGTAGTTAAACGCACTAAAACGGTGAAGGAAAACATCGTCAGGAAACCTGCATACCATAGCGATTCATAAGAATTTCTGTGGTATGTAAGTCCGCCAACCCGTACTAGGCCAGCGTGGTGGACTATATGGCCTAACCACTCTCAATCGTATTCTCGATTGTAGAGTAGGCCCGTGGCCTGCAGTGGGACGTATATGGGCTGATACAGATATCCAGTAGTTACTCTGGCTCCAATTTCCTTCAATTTAAAACCCAATATTGCATTTAAACTGCTATTTGGCGGGAGAAAAAGACATAGCGGTGATACCTAATAAGGTGGCCTCTCACATATGAGAGATCTACCACCAGTAAATATTTATAACAATGTCTCTTGTTGACACATCTATCATTTCATCTTCATCATTACATTATGGGCTTTAGGTATTAGACCGCAGAAGCTAAGAGGCCGTTGAAGGGTCATGGATGATGGAAGTATAGCAAGATTGCCTTTAGCTACCCATACGGTAACTTTTTTTAACGTCGGTGCACGCAAAGGAGCCAGCACCCGCCTGATGGCAAGCAGCTACCCGAGGTGATGGACTTCAATAAGGACTTAGACTCTGTCCAACCGCCCCCAATTATGTATAACTCACAACACCACAATTTACAAAACAACAGTTAAAATAAGACGGGCGCCAGAACTGAATTAATTTTGACCACAATTTTACACTTTGTAGCATTCAAGTATTATACTGTCAATGCTTTGTAGTTATTTATTATTTCCTTACCTATGTATTTTATAAACATCCAAAAGTTTCGAAGAGCATTTCAAAGCCCACGCTGGTCGCTGTTTAAAGAGACCTGTGTTTAATATGGAGTTATATTTTCATCACCCAATCTTAGTGTTTGATTGAAAGGCCTAACTTAAGGTTTTGAATACATAAACAGATAAGATATATTGGGTTAAGACAGATATGACAAAGAATACGAAAATAGGTAGTTCAATAACAAAAAGTGGATCAAGGTATAAACTAACTAAATTACCAATCCAATATTCTGACTAAAAGGGAAAAATAGGAACTTATGGAATGGAAGCAAAAATTGAATAAGACCCCGTAAGAACTGATGATTCGTATTTAGAGAAGTTTTCTAACAAAAAGTGTTTTACCCCGCACGGCCGAGTAAATCCCCATAGACCGCAACGCCATGACTCCCCATAATAAGTTGAGTAATAACTTATAAAAAAAATTAGGTCACCCACATAGTGACGGCTTAACAGGCCGACACGTATGGGTTACATTGGCGATTTTACATTTTTTTACACGCTTTATATTAGCTTCACTTGTATGTTTGTATGTTTGTATATTTGTATGTTTGTATATTTGTATATTTGTATGTTTGTTTGTAACCGACTTCTTTGGGCGCGATTTTGACCCACTTTAAACGGCCAGATTTCGTTCAAATTTTGCACACCTGTCAAAGACCGATGACAATACAATAATTCGATTAAAATATATAATTATCCTGATTAGATTCGCCAGGATTAATTATTCTTATAATTGATGACCATTGCTACATTCATCGCTAGATGGCGTTAACATTGTATTCTTCCAAGAAGCTTATACCCAAATGGAGATTGCATTCCGTATAAAACACTAAAGCACAAAAATTTGACCTTGAATGCAATCGCTGTTGCCTGCTATCCTTTTCTTTAGAGTGACAATGAATGAAGTTCACGTGAAGTTCATTCATTGTTACGCTAAAGAAAAGGATAGCAGGCATCAGCGACGTCATTCAAGGTAAAATTTTTGTGCTTCACTTTTATATACGGAATGCAATCTCCATTTGGGTATAAGCTTCTTGTATTCTTCAAGTGTCAAATGTTACTACTGACCAACAGATGGCGTTATTGATTGGAAATACAGCCGTAGATGGATGTTTTTAGTCAAAACAATTATATAATAGTTAAAAAAAACTAAAATACACGCTTTAATAAGATATACAACTAAAAAAGTAAAAATAATTGATACTGAATTTAAGATAAGAAAATGGAGTAAAATACATATATTTTATTGTTACAAAGCGTGGGGTGTTTACAACAATTACTTATCCTCCTGCACCCCACGCTTTGTAACAATAAAATATATGTATTTTACTCCATTTTCTTATCTTAAATTCAGTATCAATTATTTTTACTTTTTTAGTTGTATATCTTATTAAAGCGTGTATTTTAGTTTTTTTTAACTATTATTTCTAACAATGTTAATATGTTCCGGCCCACGCTTTACCATTTCTGGCTTGGCATTTATTTATTTTATCAAAGTAAGCAGAGGTCTTTCTGAACATCCAAAGAAAGATTAAGTTGGTATTGAAATTGAGATGTTTATGGTTATAATATGATACTAAAAATACTACAATTATTAAATATATTTCTGTATTATAGGAGTTATACATACTCAATACTCACAATGCAAGCAATATTGGAAGTGTGCCAGTGATAGTATTTGAATAAAGGCTTTAGGTAACTGTTAAAATCTATTTCCTGTAAGTTTAATACAGGTACACTATTATCTCAAAATAAAAATTAATATGAATAGTAACTTTATTTATTAATGCATTAAAAGTAAATAAACATTTAAGTGATGAACATGCGCCTTTCTATTATTTGAATTTATCTGCTACCAAAAGTTAAACAGAGAGGGCAGTAGCAGCAAATGCCAAACCTAGTTTAAGTTCCTTGATTAATATTTAAGAAAGCATTTATATTGAGGTAGATATTTATATATTAATATTCTTTTTATTTATTCCTATCTTTTAATTTAAAAGTTACAAAAGTAATAACATTCAATTTTGTTGTCTACACTAGCAACATTTGACTGTTCAATTGTCAAAAACGTTGCTGATGTTTTGGCACAATTTTTGTTTGTTTAGATTTTTATAATTTGAAAATGTAAATTAAGTTTAAGCGTTAATTGAATACAATTTATAGTGAAACATGGCGAGAAATCAAGATTATAATTATTCCTATTCGCCTTTGCTGTCCGGGTAAGTGTTTGAATTCCATTAACATAGTTTTTTAATCCAATTGTGTGTTTTTTTTAGGAAACTAAAGAATAATAATGTATTCTATGCAATTTTGTTACAAGAAAATATATTTCTATGATTTAAAAAAATCGTTTGTCATATCTGTAACCGTATGAGAAGTATTTAATATTTTGGAATCCTAAATAGCTGTAAGAGTCAAATAAAATTTAAAACAGACTGCATAGACCGAATATGATCTGCAGGCTTCATGCGGGTATAAAATCTACAGCACTACTTACACAGCTCCTCATCAGGCAACTGTGACATGGTGGCTATGATGATTTAGGTATTAAATTTAAGTCTGTTTATTGAAACAAGGTTGATTTGCTTATGGCTATAAAGGTGTTTTGTTGATTTTTACTTCTGTCAAATATCATCAGCAAATTTTCCATTCCATGCTTTAATGTAGACCTATATGAAAATTAATCAATAAATATTGTGTGAATAATCCTTAAGGTAGCCTTATGTAAGGAAAATATTGTTTTCTACTTGTGTTTGCATTTTCACTTTTATTCACAAAGCTTGTTTCAAACATATTTGTATAAAGAAATACATACTTTCATTAAAACTAAGACTGCCACCAACAAACATTCTATCATTATCATGTTAGTATTAATAAGATCTGAGCTAGTTATTATTATTCTTAATATTCATCACACTTATTATGGTGCATTGAATAATAAGTGAGGCCAAAATTATGACCATGTCCATATATGTATGTGTCAAACACACAGTATAGGGTATAACCATAATCCCATTTACATGGGGAGAGATCCTCACCTGTGAGACATACATATTTTAAGTAAAAAGGTTAAAATTAAAATAAACCACCCAATACTCACATACACTTGTGTCGTGGGTATCAGGAACTACGAGAGACTTTTCAGTATCACAACCACCCTGACTCGAAACAAATGCTTGTAGTTGTAGTAGTACTGGTGGTAGATCTCTCATATGTGAGAGGCTGCCTGGGTGGGTACCACCGCAATGTCTATTTCTCCCGTTAAACAGCAGTTTAAATGCACTGTTGTGTTTCGGATTGAAGGAAATTGTAGCCAGAGTAACTACTGGACATATTGAGACTTATATAATATCTTATGTCTCAGGATGGCAAGCGCAGTGGAATGCCAAGCATTGCTTTGTAAATCAAGGTGTTGTTTAGTTTTGCTTCTGTTCATGAGCGGTTGCAACGCTTACCATCAGGCGAACGGCATGCTCGTCTCGCCATTCACTGCAATAAAAAAAAAAAGTTAACACAAACATTTAAATGTCCATGCAGGGAATGAGTCCGCAAATATCAATTCACTGTGGGTATCTAACCATCTGCCCACAGAGGCTGTAATCTTATGGCAGTTATGGTATTCATTTCTTGCTGCAAAAAACTCTAGGTATGTAAAAAGTGTCTCAATCGTAAATGTGATTACATGGTCTGACATATTATGCTATTTTCTTTTGTGCGATTCGACCAAAATTCTGTATACTTTACTGTTGCGTCTTTGTGGTAATCATGAAATCTAGAGAATTTATAAATAAGGTTTTGTTACTTTTTTATTTCTATTTTCAAAATACTTTATACAATGAGCCTCAGAAAGATAGTAGTATCATAGTGCATTATATCCAATACCTCACTACCGTACACTTACACTCATTGGAGGTTGGTCTCTCACATTGGAGAGGCCTACTGTCCATTAGTGGTCGTATCGCTTACCATCAGGCGAATGATAGCCTCCATGTCGCAGGCAGTTAGACGCCGCCTATCAAACGAGAGGCCGCGGGTTCGATCCCTGCTCCGAGAGAAATGTTTGTGTGGCCCACAAATATTTCTTTCGGGTCTGGGTGTTTTTAAGACCGAAAAGTCGCTCGTAGTGAGCGGTCAGGACTATGTATGTGATTGTTGGGCGTTAATTATTAATTAATTAATTATATTGGCATGCTCGACTTGCCATTCATAGGTAAAAAACACACATAATAAAAAGACTTCTCCAAACAATGGTCAATTGTATCATTGTTGGCTAACTAAACGAAATCCGTACACAGTTTGTTTTGTGATAAGTCTGTTTTCATTGACTATCAGTTTATGTGCTGGGATATTTAATGGAACATAAGAAAAATATTTGAGAAAAGAAGTAGGATAAAACCATTCTATGTGTTTTAATGTATAGCTTGATAAGGTGTAGTTTGATGTACTAAAATCATACGGCCTACAAGCGTTGCTATGTAGTGCCTCAGCAAAGCGCGGTCTATAAAATAAGGCGTGATTTATTCTTAATTCAAAATTAAAATATCAGGAAAAACATTCAAATTGCTTTTCTTTACTCTTGTCCCACAATAACTTGAGTTTTGTGCAACCACATACTTATGCCTTTTGAGACTCATAACAGGGTATTCAGCAAATAATATAATTTACCGACACGCTTACGGCTTACCTGACAACAACCAAATTGGCATTATGCGTTTTCCTTTTTACCATGCTATCCTTTTCGATCAAGAACCAGTGAGATTATCAAATCGAGGCTGTGGCTGCTATGGTGCGTTAGCAACTGAGACCTTCAGTTTACCAACCCTGTTCAGTGTTCCCCAAATCAAGCCCGCTCTCGCTAAACAAATGCTAAGATTTGGAACACCGAACACATTGATTGAATGTCTATTTCTCCCGCCAAACAGCAGTTTAAATGAACTGTTGTGTTTTGGATCGAAGGACATTGTAGCTAGAGTAACTACTGGACATATTGAGAGTTAACATCTTATGTCTCAGGATGGCGAGCGCAGTGAAATGCCAAGCATTACTTTGTGATTCGAGCTGTTGTTTGGTTCTGCTACTGTTTATAAGCTGTCGTATCGCTCACCATCAGGCGAACGACATGCTCGTCTCGCCATTCAATATTATAAAAAAAAAAAATTCAAGGTGTTGTTTGGTTTAACTATTGTTAGTGAGCGGTCCAATGGCTTACCATCAGACGAACGGCATGCTCGTCTCGCCGTTCAATGCAATAAAAAAATAATAATATAAAAGACATGTGGCACTCGGAGACTGCTGCGGTAAAGCTATTGCATATGTAATTATAGTTACTGTTGTACGTGTGAGCTTCGTAGAGTCGTACCATGAAGTAAATACAAAGAGGAGGTCCCCCAACGCCGAAACGCTAAGCAGGCATGAGTCACAAGATTACAGGGTGAAGAGGGGGATTACGCATGCGCAGCAACGCCGATACAACCAATGCCACCTATACTCGGAAATCGAATCCGAGATCAGTTCAGTTCAGTTTTTGTTTTTAATGGCTCTGTCGCAGACTCGACAATTTTGCCAATGTCAAGTGTTGGAAAGCACAGATTAAATAAAAAGCGTATAAATAGGGAAAATAAAAAACGGAACAAAAAATTATAAACTTAATTAATATTGAGAAAACAATAAAACATTGATGAAACTAAAACAACAACACAAAAAAAACTATACATTTAATTAAAAACATAGCGAAATTATTCACATAAAGAGAAAAAATAACTAACCATTGGACTAAATACAATTACAACAAAATATTACAGTTTAATATTATTTACTTCAATAAATTTAACAAGAGTATGAATGAATGAAGTATTGGTGAGAGTAAGAAGGAAGGACATATTGACTGGTTTAGGGATATCAGAATTTAAAAACTTATATAAAGAAGAGTGGAGATTTCTGCAGTTAAAAAAAATATGATCCACAGTGCCTTCTTCTAGACCACACTCACACAACGAGTGATCTCGAACTCTTATTTTATTCAAAAAAACCGGAGTGCAAACATGGCCCAGACGCAACCGAATGACGATTGAAGTGACTTTCTTGGAAAATGCCCGAAACTTAAAAAACCATGGCTTAACAGGAATGGAACGCTGTATATTATAATAATAATTCCCTTTAAAAACGGAAGATTCAGCCCAAATGTCGTACCATTGCCTCAACATCCGTGGTTTCGCCTCATTAGCAAGGTCACGACCAAAACTGTCCCGATAGGTTTCAAGACCCAGACTGACAGCCTCCTTAGCCTGACTGTCTGCCATCTCGTTACCAGTTATACCACAATGAGACGGAATCCACGCCAATACAACTTTTAAGCCACGAGACTCACATTTAGCTAACATTTCCCGTATTTTTAAGGTAATGCAAAAATTATCCTACTCCGAAAAGGATTTTTTATAAGGTCCTGGAGACAACTTAAAGAATCTGAAAATATTATACTTTTGGGTATACTGTGTGATTCAATGAAGCATATTGCCTCTAACAAAGCAACAGCTTCACCAGAAAACACAGACAATGTTGATGGACATTTAAATCTAAGTGTTATGCGAAATTTTGGAAACCATACAGCTAAATTGTTTGTACCCTCCAATTTGGAAGCATCTGTGAAAACCTGGAACCAGTCAGTCCAATTGGCTTCTACAAGACTAATAAATGTTTGATTAGCTCCAAGGGAGCTTTTTGTAATCCCGAAGTTTAAAATCACTTTAGGTTGGAATATAAGTGCCTCAAATGGAACACTAAAGATTGGGCTAACAGGCAGTTGACAAATTTGTTGACCTGAACTGACGAAATTGAGATAGCTTTTCAACAGACAAGGTTTTGTTTTATTTAACCAATATTGACTGATAGGGACAACACGGGATAAATTCTGAAGTAAAGGAATGAGGTTATGCGATGACAATTGTATAACTTTAGAAAAGAACCTATCAGCAAGAAACTGCCTACGAAGGAATAGAGGAGCCTCTAAACATTCCACCTGAAGAGCATTAAGAGGGGAAGAACGCATAGCCCCAGAAATCACCCTCAAACATTTAGACTGAATTTTGTCCAATTTAACTAAAGCCAATTTACTACAGGGCTCCAGAACGAAAGCCCCGTAATCAAAGTGACTGCGTATAATAGCATTGTAGAGTAACTTTTGACAATATGGATGCGATCCCCACCAAACACCTGATAGGGAACGAAGAATATTTAAATTGTTTTCGCTTTTTTCAGAAATATAATTTAAATGATGAATACCAGATAACTTTGAATCAAGAATAACCCCCAAAAATTTAACATAATTTTGAACCGGAATAAAATTATTATTCAGTGAAATTTGGATGTTTGGAATAGAACGCTTTCTAGAAAACACAAGGGTCTTACATTTAGATATTGATAATGACAACCCATGGGACAAGAGCCAATCGTTCATATAGAAAAGAGCAGAATTCAGGCGATTGGAAGCATTAGAAAATGAATCACTAGAAGCAAATAAAACTACATCGTCAGCATATTGTAGAATAGAACAGAAACAGTTAACAGACTTGTCTAAATCATAAGTATATAAATTGTACAATAATGGACTTAGCACTGATCCTTGAGGTAGTCCCTTCCAAATCTTACGACTCGGCTGAAGATTCCCTCTATATCGCACAGATATACAACGGTCCATAAAAAGATTACATATGAAATTAATGATTCTAACAGGGATACTTAACCGATGCAGTTTTTGCTTTAGTAATGATAGCTGTACATTATCATATGCAGCTTCTATGTCAAGAAAAACACCAATAACATGGTCTCCTCTAGTAAGAGCCAACCGCACATAAGTAGTAAGAATACTTAGACTATCCATAGTTCCCATAGACTTACGGAAGCCAACCTGGGACTTAGGAAGAATATTATTATGCTCAACAATCCATTCCAGACGATTTTTAACTAGGTGTTCAGTAATTTTAGCCAAACAAGAGGACAAAGCAATCGGTCGATATGAAGATGGGTCATGTGGATCCTTCCCTGGTTTTAAAATTGGAATTATTAATTGAGTTTTCCATGAATTTGGAATACTACCAGTTTCAAATATTTTATTGATAAGACGAAGAAAAAACAATTTGGAAAATTTTGAAGATTTGCATATAAAAGAATATGGAATCCCATCCAACCCTGGAGTAGAGTCTCGTAGATTATTTAGAGCACATTCCAGTTCCGAAAAAGAAAAACTGTTGTCCATGAAACCAGAAGACACAGATTGTTCCGAAGATGGAAATGAACACTCTGAAGGAACAAAAGGTGGGGTCAGTTTGTCAGTGAAACCATCCAACCACTCAGATGGATCAACATGAATTGCATCATAATTATTGGTAGAGCCTCTAAAAGCCCTTATCTTTCTCCATACTTGACAGGATGGAGTACGAGGAGAAAGACTCTCACAAAAATTCATCCAGCCTTGCCTTTTCTTTTTTTGAAAAAGACGCTTGGTAATTGCTGTAATTTTTTTGAACTCTAAATAGGCCTCAAGACTAAGATCCATAGAAAACCTCCTTTCTGCCTCCTTGCGTCTTTTAACACTTTCAGTACATTCAGAATCCCACCAATGGGGGGAGGGAAGATTATTCTTAGAAGGTTTTTTAATAGGAATCGCCATATCAGCAGCTGCCATAAGAGCTTCCACAAAATTATCATAACAAGAAAGAAGAGAGGAGTCAGATAGAATAACAAGAGAAGCTAACTTTTTATCTAACTCATCAGCAAATTTGTCCCAATCTGCCTTATTTATTTTATATTTTAATAAAGGAGTAGGCTGTTCCATGGGGAAGGAAGATTCAGAATTCGTAATAACAATTGGAAAATGATCACTACCATATGAATAAGGCAAAACTTTCCACACTAGAAGAGATGCTAAATTTGGGGAGCAAAGAGATAAATCTAATGCACTTATATTCTGAAGAGGGGATGTTCTACGTGTTGGTGAACCATCATTTAAAATACAAAGATTGCAGGAATCAAACATTTCAACTAGATGAGGAGAAAAAGAATCACATGAATTTGAGCCCCACATAGAGTGATGACAATTGAAATCACCCAAAATAATCACTGAACCAGAAAATGAAGAGAAAATCCGATTTAACTCCGATATTAAAGGAATCGAAGGGTGAGGAATATATATGGAAACAATGATGGTATTCATTGCTTTCAAAGCAACAATATTGAAAAGAGGGGAGTGCGGGGGAATAGGAATTTGAGAGAAAGGAATATCCCTCCGAACAAGAAGGGCAGCTCCTCCCCTACCATCGTCTCGGTCATCCCGAAGACAAGAGAAACCAGACACACGAAAAATCGAGCCCGGCCTCAGCCAAGTCTCCGAGATGGCCAAGAATAATGGTTGAAAGTTATTTATAAGATGAGTAAGTTCATGTTTTTTCGGACGAATAGACTTACAATTCCATTGGAGAAGGGTTAGGGGACGGAATTTTGTTGATTGATGAGAGCGACTGATTAATCATTTCAATGACATTGTTCGGTATGGCATCACCAAAGTTATTAATAATGTTAACTAGGGTAGAAATAAGCAAAGAAAGTAGATTATCCTGTGAAGACATAATATTAGAATCTGACAAAACAGAGCCATTAGGCAAAGAAGATACCGGAGTACGAATTATAGAGTTGTGAGCAAATTTGTCATATGACTTGCCAAGAGTAGGACGGGAAGGACGATTACATAAAATTGTTTTTTTGTAACTTTGGATCTGCGAATTTTGTTGAAACCCTCTTAGGAGAGGGGCATGAGCGAACTGAGCTGGCGAGGATTTAGCAACGGACAAATAGGATCGCTTAACCTTAGGAAATCTTTGTGAGGCTTCAGTATAAGAAATGTTATCCTGAGACATGACAACTTTTATGGATTTCTGCCGAGAATGTTCCGGACAGTTTTTATTTATCGCAAAGTGCGAAGCCGAACAAAACAAACAAACTGACTCTTCCTCAGGGATTGAACAGGACTCGCCTAAGTGCGGTTGCGCACATTTATAACAACGTGGTTGGGATCGACACTGAGCTTTAACATGTCCAAATCTACAGCAGCTATTACATTGAATTGTTGGTAAGTTGTAAATTTCGACTGGAATGGACATAGAGTAACAATAAATCTTCTCAGGCAGATGCTGTCCCTGAAAGGTTAACACGACTGACTGTGTCGGAAACCACACAGGTGAGCCGTCGGTTATGGTTTTTCGGTTCAACCGCCTTGCTTTTATAACCTTTATATTACCATTCGAAACACTTATACCAGACACAACCTCCTCCATTGTCCAGTCAATGGGGATGTTGCGAATGGTTCCCATCCTAGTGACATGAAAAGTCGGGATTAGCGCCGTTAATTTATTTATAGTAAGAAGGGGATGCTCCAAAAAGGAATTTGCTTTATCGGCCGATGTAAATGTAACCACCATACGATTGCGTCCGAGGGCTTTGACACCACCATTGCAAATACCTTCTACTCGGTTTTTAAATAATAATTGAGCAAATTTTAAGCTCTTTATAACTGAACTATTGGAAGCATCTGCTTCAGATTTGGTAACATGGACCAAAAAGGGCCCAGAATCCTCAGCGTTGTAAACTGTTTTTTTATTTAAAAATTCTGGATTTGTAAAAATATTTTGTATGGACGCAGAAGGGCCCACAGCAGTTTTGGATGGAATAGAAGATGAATCACCAGGACACGGACGTTTACGATTGTCTCCTGGTTGCGAAAAACCAGAATTAAGATCAGACAAACAGTCTGAAAAACAGATAGACTGAGAATCCGGAGGAACCGGGTCAGGAGGATCCGGTGGCTCATTCATATTACTAAAATATAAAAAATAAACTAAAAAATACTCCTAAACTAAATACTAAATGATATAACTATGTTATGAAATTAAAGGAAATAAATAAAACAACTAATTTTTTTATTTTCTATATCTACACTCTACAGAGATGAATATTTACATAACTACAAATGAAATCTCAATATTTTATTAAATATAAATAACCAGACAATTTGAGAACCCCGAAATCGCGTGTGCTTCCAACAACCGTCAAACGCCAAAAAAAACATCGAATCCGAGATCAAAAATGTAAACAAATCAATGTCATTGTAAAAGTGACATTTCAGGGTTATGAAACATTTTCTCAAAAACATATTGCGTATAGTTTGATTAGTGAATAGATTCAAATGTTGTGAGTACTATGTTTTATTTATTTATATTTATTTTTGAATTTTGAACATTTTGAATGTTTTATTATGCCTGTCGACGTGACCCTTGGCTTGGGCCCAAACAATTTCTAATGGGTTTAACTCACAGTGATTTTCAAAGACCATAGTGCGTTCGGCTAGGAACACGAGCGCCAGAAATCTTAGGAACAAAATAGAACTAAAACTTAACAGAAAACGTGAAACCAGCATCACGGCGACGTAACTTTATCATATGATGCACATTCATCAAGTTAAGCAACTAAATGAACTAAAGGGAGGTGTCGCGGGCGTCAAAGCGACGTATTTGTAGTTAAGGAGACGAAATTTAAAAAAAGTTTTATTTCAGTAGCCTAAGGTTACGAATTTCTGCATAATACCTGTAGCATAAAATATTTTCGTACCATTTTTTTCACATTCTTAAAAAATAAGTTGAAATTGTAGTTTATGTAAATATTATACAAAAGAATTTTTATTTGGCTTTGTTTTATACTTATTTAACGAATAAGAATAATTCCAACCTATTTTTTTAACGGTTGTGACCAAACTACCCTGAAAAATTATTTTATTGTAGTGGTAACACTTTTGTTTACATTTTTGATCTCGGATTCGATTTCCGAGTATAGAGGCGAGTTGCTGAACTAAAGAGACAAGCGTGATATTTCAAAGTCATTAAAAGTTCTGCTATTCATCGATAGATGGCAAAACTAAATATCGAAAGAGGTTAGATTACAATTAATCACGCAATAACTTTGCAATTCGCATTTAAAAGTACTGGCACATATTTGAATCAAACTAAAAAACTAAAGAGACAAGTGTGATATTTCAAAAAGTAATTAAAAGTTCTGCTATTCATCGATAGATGGCAAAACTAAATATCGAAAGAGTTTAGATTACAATTAATCGCGCAATAGCTTTGCAATTCGCATTTAAAAGTACTGGCACATATTAGAAACAAAATAAAAATTTTAAATTTAAATTACGGTTGACTTAGGTTATTTTCGTTATAGAATTTCTGGATTCGGTCTCCACGCTCAAGGCCCGCGATAG
The DNA here is from genome assembly GCA_023078785.2 of Hyles euphorbiae. Lineage (NCBI taxonomy): Eukaryota > Metazoa > Arthropoda > Insecta > Lepidoptera > Sphingidae > Hyles > Hyles euphorbiae. The sequence continues at coordinate 12,158,951 of CM041050.1, forward strand.
AAGCTATGCAATGGCTTAAAAACACATCTTTATTGGACAGTCGTTTATTTATGTATAATGTATACCGTGGCTCAAGGCACAATATGGTAGTGCGGCAAACCGCAACACTGAAACTACACATTCTCTGTATATTGGAGCCTATTTGGGTGGCGACGGCTAGCCGCAAGATAGCATATTGGATTTAGGGCACCTTCTAATTGTTCGTTAAGTTCGTACTTTTGTCCATAGACATGCAAATCAGAATAGGGTTTAGTGAGCAGTCGTATACAATTTCATATCTTTAGGCTTAGTAAAAGAGCTACATTTTTATAGAAGTGGAGACAAGCGGAGCGTAAATGCGTAAAATTCTACCAATCATATTAGTTGAAAACCATGTATCCTTCTCCGTTTTAATTAAAAGAGTGATGGCGAAGACAAGAAAATATGAGACAAATGGAACGTACATACAATTTGACTTGCCGTACGGCTTGCCAAATTTTGAATAGAGCGAAGCAGAAACCATTACACGCACCGGTCCGCCGCTGTTTAATTGTTTTGAGTTTTGCAGCTCCGCTCATCCTATACCACCTAATCACCCAACTCTTTTCATAGTTCTGCATCACTTATCTTCGCTACAATGGAACGGCCCCCTTACTCTATTCTCAAGTGACTGGTTGTCAGGAGGCTGTTGCCTTTGAACCAACAAATTACGGTAATTTTTGTGTAACACATTAAGATTACTGTATTGCGTCTGTTACGAAGTGCAGTTGTACCTAACTTCTGATACGAGTTCGGACAAAAGATTTTTATAATCTTTCTGTATCTTTCCAACCCGCACTAGGCCAGCGTGGTGGACTATATGGCCTAACCACTCTTAATCGTACTGTCGATTGTGGAGGAGGCCCGTGCCCTGCAGTGGGACGTATATGGGCTGATACAGATGAGCAGATGCAGATTTCCTGCTATCGAACTTACCTCGAAGGTGGTGATCACTATCTTGGTAGATATGAATCGCACCATCTGCAGATTAGAAATAAATTATGAAATCAAGGATAATAGAAGCCAATGATCTCTACAAAGATCCAGTAATACATAAATAAAATAACGCGTGTATCCCATAGAGGTGGATGAAGACCATGGACTTCCACATTTCGGAATCTTGAGTTATCCCTATCTTTTCATTCATGTTTATTAATTTTACATATATTTTCATCGGTTCTAGATAATCTTGACTTCTTTGTTTAGGTATTTACAAATCGGTTACCATTGGTTCGCAGCGATCGACCTGTACCCAGTCTTCCATTTATACTTGCCTTGGGTAACTGTAACGATATTCTATCATCCATCAAAACGAAAACTAAATGAAAAGGTGGTCATGCGGAGCCATAATATCTCTTCGGCAGAAGGCCGGAAGGAAGAATTAAACTTAACAGTTTAATAAGTTAAAAACAATAAAGAAAAGAATCCGTGTTAATTTCAACGTAACATAACCTGACCATCCCATGAGGCATGAACGTATCAGGCCGAAAATATTCTCGAATTATAATGGAACGCTGCCCACCAGACCGTTTCTTCATCGTCCGGTGACGTTTCACTTCTATAGTTAAATAAACAATTCTTTTTTTTTCGCAATATTTCATAGCACGATAATAAGAATACAATTATTGTATTCTACATGTAGAGGTGTCAGTTAGGCTTTTGTACGTTAGAAACGTATGCAAATGAATTCGAATAACATTGAAAACACAGGCTTCAAAGGTAATTGTGATGCAATTTCATTTGATTTTTTTTTGTGTTGGCTTAGTGTAACTTTGATAAATGCGGTTACTTAGTTTGAGGCTATTGATTGTTGCCGATTGGTATTCTGGTAGTGTTTCTATACAATTATTTATGGTGGTATATATGTACATTGTACATATAATATACCATCTATAGAAAAATATTGGGTTCTTTCTTGGATCAATCAAGATATTGACATTTTGGTGACTTTATTGTTAAAGTAAAACTTCAGCCTTGAGGCTTCAATGGAAACTTATGTAAACAATTTATTTTTTAGTAAGGAATTTGCCCCATCATGGTTTGATGTGCGACTACAATGACAATCGTTTGAAATACCATCATAACATTATGTCACAGAATACTAAACTAACAGAAGTCAAGCTCCATACAAAGCGCGCTAAATCAACGCACACATTGACCGCTTCGGGCACGCAACTGTGGCACGCAAATAGTGAGATGTTTTGTGCAAAGATGGAGCAAATGAATAAAAGTTATTATACTTGTATATAAAACACCAGATTATAATAATTGTATATAAATTTCATTAAAAAAAACATATATTATACAAAAACAATAAAAAAAGAACTTAAAATAACGACATACACATTCTCAGCGAGTTCATAAATAAAATTAAAATTTATTTATTGTATTATTGTGTTCTATATATTTTATTTTTAAAATTCAATCATACGATACGAGTGCTATTAACACGATACGTGTTTTCGCATAAGCCAGAGTTAACCCTTGCGCGAATGCCGAACGTAGTGTGAGTGTGGCAACAAAAGTGAAGTACATACACAAGCTTGACTTCTGTTAGTATTCTGTGATTATGTCTTCCTTAGAAAAAAATAATATACCTATCATTTTAAAAAGTCCTCAAGGAGCCAGGAAAATAGGAATGTAATTCACAAAAGTCCCGACGTTGCCTATGCAATGTAATATTGTTATTGATTGCCGTGAGGTTATCGCACCTGATATCTATAAATAAAAAACAATAATAAAAATATGCGGTTAAATATATTGTTATCCATATTTACCAGTCTCGGAGCCATAAACGATTAATAAAATTAGTTCCAGTACATATTTGGGGATTGATATTTGAATAGAGCATTCACCGTTATCTGGCGCGTAGGCAGCGTGACGTCTGCGCCGTGCAAGTAAACTCGCATTGGCAGTTTTCATACAAGTTATCGTGCCGTTCATAACAATGCACACATATTTAATAACAAGTGGGGGGTGCGACACCGCGCGAGTGGGCGATCTACATCGTCAGGCAAGCCGAGTCAGTTCGCACAGAAAAGTGAGAGGCGCGGGCGTCGAGCGTCGACTTGCCGGCCTCGAAAACTTTACCTTTGAACTCCGCATAGACCAATTTGAACTTTATCACCCCAAATTAAAGTATAGATTGCGTGTGTTGTGATTTTTCATGGTGTGTTGAAACGCAACCGCTGCCAGTGACCCCATTGTGAATACCAGTGCGGTGCAAAATGAATGAAGAAAATTCAGTGGCGGAGGATATGAAAAGGCAGGCGGCGATGTTTTACAACACCACGCAAAGGTTTGTTTGAAAATTTGATTGTTTGAAGATCGGCGGATGTGGTGTTGAATTCTTGCTGTCGTCGTTTAGTATGCATTCGCCAAATTCTCACGATTCCGTATGTAAAGGTGATAAAGTCTTAATTCGCTCGAAACTTACTAAGGTACCAGCAACAGGTACTGTTGGTGCGTCGTCTAAATTCACATGAATTCAAATGGAGTTTTTGTGACGGTATTGTAAAACTGCCTTCACTAATAAAAAATATTTAAAGCGAATCAACCGACCAATAATTCGAAAACTGCCTTCAATAAAATCTGTGCAAATCGATTACTCGTCTCCTAATTATTCGCTTAATTATTTAATGATGCAAATTAACATGCCTTTCAAATTCGGAACAATATTTAGCTATAGCCGTTGCACTGGTTTTAATTGGCAATAATATCGCCGGCCAATTACTCGGAAATCCACTTTTTTATGTTTAATTTTCAATATCCTTTATGATTCGTCAGTCACTGGGTTTGGGTCCGAAATGTGGTCCGAAGCCAGTTATTAAACGATTCTGCGGATGCGATCCCCGCACCGAGGCGCAAGTTTTTGTAAACGACAATTTTTATTTGTTGTTTGACTGCTGATGGTCGTTATAGGCTTTCGAAGTTTCTGATCCTGTAATAGGTACATTATTTGCTGTATGCAATGAAGATACAACAGTATACGAATTTAGAGTACTAAACAAATACAAAATCTGACGACAATTATCATGCATGCTCGAAAACTATACATAAAATGAGATAAACATAAACATAATAATTAAGTGGTCATGTACGTATTATTCAATTTTTTTATTAAACTGAATAGCCATACATGTGCTGAGAATCTCGCGTTTATTACAAAGGGGTTTTCGGTTCTTCAAAACTCAGACTACAAACAAATAACTTTTAATCACATCATATTTCATCACAGTGTGAGGGCTTGAAGCATTAGCTACATGTAGCGTTTAAGAAATTATAGCTGAGACTACACATACAAAGTGTCATACCTAACTGCCTAATTTAGGAAAGTTGACCACAATCGTCACTTCTTTCCATCGTATTTTAGACCCAAATCCCCATGGTAACCATGCTTAACATAACAAAGAAATTCCTAACCAAGTATTCGCTCAATTCGCTAACTACATACGTTTTTAGCAAAATTCAGCACATTTCGCATGACCCTAGCGTGATAAGAACAACTAGGTATTCCTTAGAGACTTGCCCAGCATCAATGTTCGGTACTATTTCAGTACCTCCTACTATCTGTCAGGTTTCCCAAGAGCAAAGGATAAATGGAGGTTTCATTTGATAGATACTTTTCACGTACCATACGCTATTTAGTATGTATATGCAAGCCAGGGGAAAATTTATATGAACTTGATATCAACATTCTTTTTTATTTGTAACGCTGGAATGTAGCGGTCGTGGCTTACTAGTGACGTCAGATGTCTTGAATTTAATTCCTGCAGTGACGTAATTATGTGTATGGCGTAGTTGTATTGGCGCCGTTTGTAACATAGGGTTGAACTTATACTATCCCGATATATTTTTTTATTCTGCTCATATTAGCATCGTCGGTTTTAGTACATAGAATTTACATTAGCGAATAAATGGCGGCATAGTTTGACTGCCAACACGTATTCTCGTATCAAGACTATAGGATTACAGTAATCGAGATTTTTATGTTGATATCTAATAAATGCTAAAGAATATATGCATATGATTTATCTTATTACGGCACAATTGAGCTCCGAACCTATTTGACTCTGCTTACACGTAATATGTAGTTTATGAGCCGCAGAAGACATTTTCCGCATTTGATCTCCAAAGGTTCCTGCGTGTTAAACTTACTTTTAAAGACGGAAGAAACCGTAGTATATGCTTTGTATTTTTATATTTGTCATAATTCCTTAAATCCATGTGGGAATATGTAGTTCCATTCCGTGTCAAATAAAACTAAAATTAGTTTTTAGATTGCATCTTTATCCGTCGTCCTCGTCGTCTTCCCTCGTCTGATGTATTAAATACATATCTCTCTTATTCTATACTTTCGTACTTCAACATCTCTCAACTACTTTACTTCTAACTCTTTTCATTACCTTACTTTCTTTGACCATCTCTTTCACAAACTACTGTCCATGCCATTGATTCTTGTTAGATTCCATTATACTCATCTTTCATAATATTCGGATCCTACATCTATGATGCTCAATAACTCATTAAATCTACTTTAGGTTCTTGCGTTGTTGCTTTTTCTGACAATCATGAAGCCGCGGTAGGAGCTAATATTTCGTAAGCCCTTTCTCTCTGAAGACGCCATATTTAATCAGATAGTTGGCAGCCCTACTCCCTAGTCAATAGTAGTAATATACACATACTGTGTTCAGCCACTCGTAATTAAATTGTCTGTATTACCAAGAAACGTAAAATTACCATTTACCAAGTAAATTGTTACCAACATGTCTCTTTCTAGATATTACATTTGAAGAGCTCACGAAAAATTCAGGAAAACATTTTATTATATACATAATTATGATATTAACAAATTGATGTTGCTATACATTATTCGTGATCAGATTTTTGATAAGCCGTAACAATGCGCCTTTACGATTATTCAATGAGAACTTTGTTGTTCATATGAAACAGTGGCATGTATTTGTTTACAACGTTATCTCTTACGATGGAAAAGTAGAAGTAAGCACGTGGCGTAAACAATGTGATAAGTTGGATTTGTAAACACAATATATGTATATTTATCATTTAATCTGTTTTTTTTAACGGGCAAGACATAATGGCTGTACTGCACCTGATGGTGAGCAAAAATGCCGTCCTGACAGAGTATCGAATGGTATCAAATGGTAGTCCCATGCCACTCAATACAATTATGACGGCCTGCTAAGATATCTCTTCACACTACGGCGGAAGGACCCAGGATTATAGGAAGGAGGTTGCGTTGCATTGATGGTGTGTGGTTAAACCAGGAGTAATGAAGTTTAAAAATATTTTTTGTCCGGGATAAGAATATGTGATTACTATTATGATAGATTGTTCCTCCCACTATTATTAGGAATATGTAAATAAAATCAGGTACTACACGTAGGCTGTCTTAGAGGAAATCCACAGAGACCTATTGGAAACGGCCAGCATCAGGATATCAAAACATTTAAGGCCCAATAATGGATTTATTAGCTTAAGACACAAAGCCCCGTAAAAATATGTTAATCACTTGACGATAAAACTATGTGACAGTCACGCAAAATTCATACTTAACATACGATACCAACTAAGTAAATATCTTACGAGGACAAAAAAAAATATTTTATGACTTTCTGCTTGTTTATTATGCTATGCAAGCAAACATTACAATATCAAATATTTTTTAGTTTGATAAAGGGCACATAGTCGACGATCAACAGTCATTTGAATTCAATAGGTCGTGTGAGAAAGTTACAAAATTCTAAGCACTAAAAGTAGGAACAGTAGCTTGAGGCCTTTCTTGTTGCCTTAGCCCAGTTTCAATAGGTGTTGAATCGATAATACCGTTTAAGAATTGTATCACGGACCTAAGCTGAAGGAAAATATTGGCCGAGTTAATCATTGCTAACAGTGCTGTGATTTGGATAAAGATTAACATCATACATGCAGGCTATTTAGAAGAAGTCATTGTAATAATCGTTGATAGACCCGTATGTTGAGTAGTCAATATTCTATCCCTGACGATGATAGTTATCCGTCGCGCCATGCGGGTATAAATGTTTCCGATGTTAATTTACCGGGTTCTACATAACTATGCTGAATACTGAGATGTATTCGTAATGCTAATATGACCTGTGGCCACCTAGTTGTCACTTTATACCTAGACTGTAAATATCATCATATCAGTCCGAATTAGTCCACTGCTGGACAGAGGCCTTCTCTCTATCGCACCATTTTTTTCGGTACTGCGCATGTCTCAATTCTCATCCATAATTTGCATTGAATCTTAATATGTCGCCCATCCATCAAGCGGGTTGTCTGCCTATCCTCCTCTTGGCCTCTCTAGGCCACCATTAAACTGTAAATATACAACACTTTTTTCTTATACACTTAATTTTTGTTATGATACATGTACTACATAACAATAGCTCATTTTAATTTTCTTTTTCGCCGTCCATCCATTTAAGAATACAGGCGTAATTGTGTTTTGTTATTTTACGAGTCAAAGCTTTCGAGGCATCAGATTCATGTGTCGACACGGCAATGTACATATATGTATGTACGTAACATTGTTGGATCGCTGTATGTAATACGCGTCTGTGCATCGCTTTGTGCATGTTCATAAGCCATAAAAATCACGTTTTGTAACACGTTTTACATCAAACCATCCATGCCTTACTGAACGTTATTGCGAATGGGGAAAATATGATTGCCCGATGTGTCGGATTGTACGATGGTTGCTATTTCTGATAAAAACTATTCCAAATGTGTATTAAAATAAGTTTGATAGCGTAATTGCAAGCCCTCTATGCTCTTATTTGGATACTTATTATGGTTAACATACCTAGAAGACTATGATATGAGTAAAGTAAATTTTCGATCGTCGATAAAAAGTTTTTCTCTTTCCTTATGACACTACTACTCGGAAAGAGTCATGAGATCAGCCTTTATGGTACTATCTATGAGATTGTCGTCCGAATCATCACATGCTATCATGTCTCGACGCAGCAAATCTATCCATGTAGTTTGAACCAGTGAATTTAGTTAGATTATTAGCCATCTTGATCTTATTCCGGAAACTGATGCGCAAGAGTCTAAATTAGTAGCTAGGCAGAAAATCCATCCCCTTGCTTCCTGCTTTGATGGAAGCAACATTAAGTAAAAGAAAACTATTTATATTGAACTAGTGTAATTTGTATCATTTTAACTATTATCTAATAAAAACTGATTTAAAAAAGATTTAAGTGCCTTCTTATGTAAAATTTAATAACATATATACATTTATATATTTCTGGGATTATACGTACGAGTTACATGGGTAACTAACGTTAATACCTGCAAGCACGTACATGATATGTCCTTAAAATTTTCCTTAACTGTAAGAAATAACGAAAACAATGTCCAAGATTACTTTGTTAAATTTTAATGAGTCAAATATCTCTTTGTATATTGCATTGATATTCAAATGACGTAATCGAATCCTTAATCTATCCATAAATCAGGAAAAATATAATTGAAAATTACTAATTAATACTTGACAATGGGAGAAAAAAAAAGGTATAAGGTAAGGAATTTTAAGTCTCCTTACTAAATAAAAGATATCCATAAATAAGCAGTTACATTTCGGTTTTTTGACCTATTTGAGTATATTATATAATGCAGATTGGCGATACGAATTCGCATACTATCTGAATCACAATCACGTTCAAGCGAGCACCGATCACGTGCGTCCCCAGTCTCATTAAAATTTTAAATGTAAAAAAAATCTCGTCTCTCACTGACCTTCGCATTTCCTGCTTTTTATTGTGATATGTAGTTTGTTCATATTATGTTAGTATATATTGCCGTCACATGTCATGGAAATATTTACTCGTTATATTGCTATTACCTGACTGGGTGCGTTTTTATACAATGTAGTATCTATTTACTTAAACTATAATTCTGCTGACTGACTGCAATTCTGAACATTTTCTGTATCAGCCCATATATGTACGTGCCACTGCAGGGAACGGGCCTCCTCTTCAATCGAGAGTACGATTGAGAGGGATTAGTTGATATTGCCCACCGCATACAAAATTTAAGCATAGGACAGCGAAAGTATTTTTATTCTTTTAAGGAGGTTACATTAAGTGTGAACCTTTGTTTGTAGTACTCATTATTGAAGCTTGAGTTTCATAACAGCTTGTTATGGGAAATCCCATTGAACACACGGATACTCAAACCACAAATGATCTTTATAAAAACATTTAATTAAAATGTTTAAGCGCGATGTTATGTAATGGTATTATTAAAACAATATTTTTATAAAACAATTGATGCGTTCTGTTGAATGGCCTCACATTAATATAGGAGAATTGTATTAAATGTTTAGCAACTTTAGGTGGTTACGGCCCGCTTGGTTGTTGTGTTAGACCTAACTAGTTTTGTGATATTGCAATTATATTCCTTACTAACAGTCTGGCGCGGCTCCGCCCGAGTGCAGTCATTTGAGTCCAGTCCACATCAGAAACATTTTGCGTTCTAAATGTTTTATACTTGAACTCACCGTGACTACCGTCCTGTTTTTCTTATCCCATCCCATTACAGTCAGTTCCATGACTCAAGCATGCAATCCTTTCCTCTTAGATCCCATTTCATCTGCCTCGTATTCTATCCCAAACCATTCTTTTGAATTTGGTAGACTAGTAAATATCCATGAGTATTTCTTTGGTACAGACATTTTAGCGTGAAGAAGTAACAAGCTTTCGCCTTTATAATATTAGTAGGAGTTTCATTTGGGATCAAAGCCATTAAATGTACTGGATGACACGTAAATGTACTGGAGCCATTCACAATGATAAGTTTATCTTCCTCTATTCTCGGTTATTTCATTAAATTTATTTGTCCAACTTTCTGTAAGTGTCTATTCTCTTTCATACCTAATAGTAGTGCAACTTCTGTTTCAGTAAATAGGCATAGCTATAAAAGTTAACTATAGCCTTATTTGTTATATTAAAATAGTTTGAAATAATTTCCCATACCAATACATGAGAATACAAATCATAATTATTACAAAATTCGACAATCTAGGTATGAGCTAGTAGCTACCGATGCATACATAAATAATCAACAGTGACTGTAGCTTCTTTTTACAGATAAACAGGTAAATAATAGTAAAAAACACACAAGGTTTTAATTTATTATAAGTATATTTATTTATTGCGATAAATGGCGAGACGAGCTTGCCTTTCGCCTGATGATAAGCGATACAACCGCTCATGTAAACCAAAAAACGCCATAAATTATTACAAAGCAATGCTGGACATTGTACTGCGCTCACCATCCCGAGATGTTAATTCTCTATACGTCCAGTAGTTACTCTGGCTACAATGTCCTTCAAACATGTATGTATGTGTTGAATTATAATGTTGGTTTCAAGTATTACGAGTTTAAATTATAGTCATAAATGACTACTACTTTGTGTTAGTTTACCTAAAATTATATCCAAAGTCGATTATTATTCAAGAAAATCAAACATTCACTTTAATAGATCATCTATTCCATTATCTAAAGTATGAGCTGTTGTTAATTATGATCTGGTAGTTCGTGTGTTCGGGTCATTGTTTGCTGTAGGAACAGTTATATTGTGAAGATGAAAACAACAAACAAACCCACTTTCCCGTTAGGTCTATCAATTATCATAACATACTTTTTATCATGAATGGTGTTTTAACACCTTTCGACCCATCGACCTGTTTTCATCAACATCGCTCAAAGTTCCATTATTACACATATTTCGTAAAGTTTGTTTAAATGCTACACTCACGTATAGTTGCCGATAAATACATATTTTGAATGATTCTAAAAAAATACGACTACAACCAATTTACTAGGAATTAACCGGATCGTGGAACTGTTTATGACTGAGCAAATATTAATTTATATTGAACATTACGTATAAAGCGGATTTCAATCGGATCTCATAAAGGCTTGCCTATAGCTAGAAGTTATAGAGGCTCGGGCAATTTTTATTGTGGTCTTTAACATGGTAGATGAATGACCTCTATAAAACCTCGCAATTCACAGCCCATGCTTTCTATAACGAACGTAATAGGTCAATATGTAATCCCAAGATTATTTAACCTCGCTCAAATGACAAGATATTTATTCATTACACGTCCAAAATATGATCGTGTGAGTACACAGTTGGACCTGTTTACGTTCTTATCTCGTCTGTTAGCTGATCAATGTTTTGCTACTTGTCAACTGGAACCTTAGAGTAATTACCTCTAGAGAGATTCACGCTGTAACCGCACATGAGACATCAATAGCTATATCTAGCAACACAAGAAAATAAGCGCCATATTGTGGCCTTAATTTAAAATAGACCCTATTACAATGATATTAGGTTGCTTTATTGCTTGAACGACGTTGCTTTGTCTGGCGAAATTCTTTTTTCGCCCATCGACAAAACGCGGCACGTCACATGAAATAGAACATTATTTTGCATCTCATTCTGACATAAAGAAATTCGTATCGGTGTGTCTCATTTTTGCGATGTACAGTACATTTAGGCTCTCTCTAGAGGTAATTACTCTAAGACTGGAACATTGAAGTGACGTTCGTTTAAACCACATACAGAGGAATAAACACTTAAATAATTACATTAAAGATGCATTGGTTTCCCAGATCAAACAATCCTATATGTATCGTCCAGATATGATATTAGCCTGCCTTGCGTGACGATAGGTTTGATTGCTGTCACTTCAGGTAATCGGGATGAATTTTCGTGATAGTATGTTAAAGTCACATGACTTTTGATAACAATATGTTTAGCCAAGATATTCATAGAAATACTACACTGTGTACCTTATATCATAATTATCGTCATAATTATCGTCTTGTTACCAAATGAGGTTTAGAAATTCAAGTAGCAAAGATGATTAATCACCCATACATAATCGACCATTTTCAATTGCACTCGAGAAAGTCTACTAAAAATGGCCAAATATTAATAAAGGTCAAAAGAAATATACCATACGTAACCAAGTGGCTACTTACGTTGTTATTGTAACGATCTTACTGGAACATAAGGAAACGGTTTATAGCTTTGCTGTTTTACCCACAATTACCCCAATTACTTTTCCATCAAACCCTAATAGCGTTCAGGACGATAGGTTAGTCCTTGTGCTCCCATTTGGCCTTGTTTATCCTGTGCTTTATTTATAAGGGCCTGGTAATATATTTTTAATACTAATGGCTTTAGAAGAAAATATATTGCATCTATTGTGAGTCTTTTAGCCGAATTAATGGATAAGTCATTAGCCTTTGGAAATTAATTAGTTTGGTTTCATTATTACAATTATATTGCTGGTCGTGGATATAGATTTCTGCCTGGATAACATCCATCATGATTCGAAACGAAATATTTGGTTAACCAGTCATAGTGGCCCATACAAAAACTCGATCCAGATTGTTTGGTTTTCAGTTCCCTGTAAATGTTCTGTTAAAAAGTAGGACCGATGCATTGAAACAAAAAAAGTTAACAAAAAGATCACATATTCCAAATATATTAACATAAATTCCACCTTATTCCTGGAGCTTAAAGTAGCTTTGCCCATAATATTGTCTAAAGTTCTGCGACGTTTTAGAAGCAACGGTCGCTGCGTGACTAAAGGCGAAAGAGTGCTTAAAGCACTCTTTTTTGGTGCCATTTTTTAAGCGCTCATGTTGTATCTAGTGTATATTTGATCGAAGGAACAGCAAGCTCGTCTCGTCATTAATTGCAATAAGGAAAAGATCGGGATGTCCCATTGTGGTGTCAGTGTAAATAAATAATTAATTAATATGGAGTCACACAATTTGACCGTTAAGTCTATCGAAGAATTTAGGAAGTATATTTCTATTGAATTCCGAGTATTTCTTTTTAATGACTTGTTTAAATGATGACTTTGAAGTTGTTGAATAAATACCACTTCAGTTTAATATAAAGTTATTTGTGGACATAGAAAGCGATGGCTATCGGTCTGAGGTCATAATCTTTAATTTATTATTCACGAGCACGCCGTCGTTCGGAAAGGTAAATTCACCTTCGGGTCAGTTCTAACTATTTGCTGTATAAATGTTGTCAAACATGCATCAACTGAGTAAACTGTTTTCAGTTAGTGTTTGTATAAAGTATAATGTATTCTTAAAAATATTTATGACTTATCAAAGATATCATGACCTATTGGATGCTGCTCACTTCATCGACGTTTGTTAGATATTAGAAATTCACTAGGTGTGAAAATATCCTATTGCTTTTTGCACATTTGGACTCAATTCATACAAACATTAAGGCATGCTTTTTTCCGAGAAGGGGTAGGTAGAGCTGCCACAACACCCACAGTTCACCTTGTGTATTCTGCCGCCCGATGTGATAGGAGGCGAGTCTATCGCCATTTTAGGCACATATTCCTGACTTCGGGCTGATAATGAATAGAAATTCTAATAACACTTTTCCCGGCATTCAAACCCGAGACCTTAGCGTTCTAATCATACTCGTAACTCATATTTAATACAAGGATGAGTGAATATAGATTAAAAAAAATATTGACCATGACATCGCATTTAGTTGTTGACAACAATTATCAGGAATGACGAGTAAATACGAGTGAATTATCCAAGTCGAGACCTTGCCAAATATGTGGAACCTGAACAAATATCATATGTTTTTACGTCTACTGTTTGCAATGCTATAGATATGACCAGGAATTATTTTGACAGGACGAATATAAAAGTAAATGGCTGTGTTTTTGTGGGCGTAACTACTCAGGGGGTAAATTCTTAATTTGCTTCTAGTGATGAATAAATAAATAAATAACACCCAACAGTCACATACATAGTCCTGACCCCACACTAAGATCGAGTCTTGTGTCGTGGGTATCAGGAACTACGAGAGATTTTTCGGTCTCACAAACACCCAGACCCGGAAGAAATATTTGTGGGCCACACAAACATTTCTCTCGGTGCGGGGATCGAACCCGCGGCCTCTCGTTTCACAGGCGGCGTCTAACCAACTGCGCCACGGAGGCTGAAGTTCAATTTATTCATAGAATAGGTAGTAGTAGTAGTTGTAGTCACTAAAACTACCACCCGGCTTCGTTTTCGGCAGCAGTCTTGATATACCCAGTATACAGAGACAATTTAACAAAAACTGAAAATAATATTTATTTATTTATTTAAATCTTTATTGTACACAAACTTAACAATACAAACAAACAGAAATAATAATAACAAAGAGTACAAATGGCGGTCTTATCGCTCAACAGCAATATCTTACAGACAACTATGGGATGGATTTAAATGAAGGAGAGGGAGAGAGGGCAGTGTAACAAATAAAGAATTACTTAAAGCTAAATAATACTAATTAAACATAACTACTAATATACATATACATATCCATAAAAATACATATATATATATACAGGGTATCTCAAGACTGCTACCGAAAACGAAGCCGGGTGATAGTTTAAGCGACTTCAGACACAATGCAACAGAAAAAGTTGCAAAAAAAAGCGACAATTTTTTTTTTGTTATTTTTTTCCTATATCCATATTTGGGTGGTAAATACATTTTTTCCTAAAATAATACTGTATACCCTTTTATTTATAAATAATCTAAGGTGTCAAAGTGTTTAAATTATTATTTTAGCATAAACTATGGATTTACCACCCAAAAATGACGATATTTAAAAAATCATAAAAAATAATCGTCGCGTTCGTTTGCGAAATTTTTAGTTGCATTGTGTTTGTAATCACTAAAATTACCACCCGGCTTCGTTTTCGGTAGCAGTCTTGTGATACCCGGTATATATATATATATACATACATACATACATACAAATAAATAATACAAAATCATACATAAATTATAATATACTACAGTTTCCAAATGATTTAATGAAAAGAAGTAATAGTGAAGTCTGCTTTAAAGGGAAAGGTAGTGCTCTGTAATCAGTTTTTTAAATGACGACAGCGTTTGCGCCTGCCTCACCACAACAGGAAGCGCGTTCCACAACCGAACTGCTTTGACAGTAAAAGAATTATCCATTGCTGTCGTGGTATGCACAGGCATTCTCAGCTTAAGATTCTCAGACGACCTCAAGGATCTCGAATGGGAGTCATGAAGAAAAAATAATAATATTATTAAAGCATTATCCAAAATCACTCAATGTCATATCGTTTTCTTGATAAACTTTGAATAAGCGGCGAAGATTGAGTATGAAATAATATGCGAATTAAAAACCAGTCGATTGTGTCTATCTATCTCCATTATTTTCAATTTACGAATTTGGAAATTATACAGATTTGGAATGATTGACGATATTTATATGATGCATATTGCAATTTGATTTTGGCTCTCTAGAATTGGGCAATTATTTATAATTTCAAAAATAATTGGCTGAGACAGTTTGGTCTTTTAATAATTATGCTATTCTCTTTTATAATCAGAAATAAAATAATTGATAATGACAACACGGATCGAGTAAGAAACGTCAATATTGCATGATTTTAAAATCTAATTTTCTTCGTTGTATTTACGAGATAATAATAAGTGAAATAACGTGATTTGTCCTAAATTACCTCGATCAATCGTAGTATGAAGCAAGAAGCCCAGTTAGTGCGACTGTACTTGAGTGCCGTAGTTACACTAATGTTGATCGGAATTTAATGATAATTTTGTACACAACGACCAAATTTGCTTTATTGAAGCTCATTTTGTTGATTAATAAGGCCCAATTTACCCACTTTTAGTGCTGAGGAATATTTGTATATTTATAAAGGAAATAAGTAAGTCATATAAAACGTCGTATCTAATAGTTTAGATATCACTACATAGTATAAAACAACTAGCGGCCCGAACCAGCTTCGCTCGGGTACTAATAGATTTCTGTACAATAATATGTACATATTATACATATAAACCTTCCTCTTGAATCACTCTATCTATTTAAAAAAACCGCATCAAAATCCGTTGCGTAGTTTTTAAGATTTAAGCATACAAAGGGACATAGGGCAGAGAAAACGACTTTAAAATCTATCACAAATACCGTCCCGCTTTGCACGGAGGGAAGTGGACAATAATTTATTTCCAACTCCTATTATTTTCACTTTCTGATTAATTTCGTTGCGGGTTAAAGACAAGTTAGACATTCGCGAAGACTCGTCGAGCTTCAATGCTCGGTGTCATTATATTGCGTGCCACTTTTGATCCTGGCTCACAGGAGTTGCAGTTTTGGGTGTGGGAGCGGGACAGTCTCCTAAATACCATCCATAGAATTTGGCAGTATAGTTCTAACAGGGAAACCCTGTACCTACTCAATTCACTGTGAAATATATTACAGAAAGATTAATAATCATTCGTATTTTTTAAGATCTGTTCATAACCTAGCTATAGAAGACTTACTCCTTAGGGTAAAGTGTAAACCAAAGTTGCAATTGTAAGGACATCTGTTCCTAGCTTCCAAATCTATTTGAACAGGAATTCATCTTGAAACAAATATTGTTCAGTGCTCAATGAATCGGTGACAAGGCGATAAGTGGTTGGCAGTTATCTCGCTAACTGTTCGTGAAGGAGAGACGTCATCTTCCTTATTATTATACTAGCTATGCCCGCGACTTCGTCCGCGTGGAGTTTAACAAAAAAGTTAATTCGTTTTTTTAAGTTATTTTTTTATATAAATGAAATTTTCCAAAACAAATGTAGCCTAAGTTACTCCTTATTATATCAGCTACCTGACAAAAAAGTCCCGTCAAAATCGGTCCAGCCATTTCAGAGATTAGCCGGAACAAACAGACAGACAGATGGACAGACAGACAGACAAAAAAAATTCTAAGGTCATTTTCGTTATAGGTATCGTGTATATAACGATATGTACTTGGACATTTTTATTTATTTTCACTTTACAAACAGACACTTCAATTTTATTTTATAGATTTCATGCTTCGATTCTGTGACAATTATCATTATCAAAGGTCACGAGGCGTAAGGCTTTATGAGAATTATAGATCATTAGTTTATTATCCATTAATGTGTTTTTCCGATATGTAACATATTAATGCTTATTAAAACAAGGAAACTTACGCCCGAATACTGGAACGCCCTTTAAATAATAAGTTGCTCTTAACAGCGTACGGCCCTCTTAGCCAGTACATTTAATCGCGATTAACGTAGTTAAGCGCCATTTATATTTAAATTGCGTTCCAGTATTTGGGCGTTAATGTCATTTTGATTAATTTTAGAGAAGCTGAATGATCAGTGGCTTAGGAATGATCTAGATACTTATCAGCAGACGATACTTTCAAAAAATAATCATATTCATATTAAAGCGATGTATTAAACTACAAATACTTATGTGTCTCCGAAAATTTAACGATATTTTCGCTGGGTTCAAACCAAAAATCTTCACCTCGACATTCTACTTAGTCTGTCAGTCACAGCCTCATCTGTTGATCATTCAACTGTTACGTGATATCAAGACATTCTCACAAACTTTCGCTTTTGAAATATAAGCGGTGTATATTGCATTTTTTTATTTTTCACAATATCGTAGCTATCAAGTTAGTTAAACTTAACGATCATTTTAAAGCGAGAGACTAGTGAGTTATCGTGTTTCCTTCAAATTCATTATTCATGTCTCCTTGTCGAACAACTAATGGTAAGATGGCAGAATTAGTTGATGTCTCCCGTGACAACAATAGATTCTTCTTTCTACTATCCATTTTACTATTTATATTCTTCTCCTTCATTCTTTTTTCATCTATTATTTTTATTAACACTGTTTCCAATTAACCTGAACAGAAAGTATATCCAACGGCTCGGTCTTTGACTTCAAAAATTGCATTACAACACATTCTCTAACAGTTGTTATCAAAACCAGTTTGCTGTTACGTGATTCGCTAATAAAAGTATTTACAGTTCTAACTAAGTAGAGAATGGAACTTTATACAATAACTATTGTTCCTGTATATTGGATAATGGCAAAGTAGTTATAAATACTGGGACTTGTATTATTTTGGGGCTACATTTGGTCAAAGAGAGTTTAGATTATGATCTAGTTTCAAGTGAATAACATAGTTTTTATAAGTTTGTATAAATAATCAATAGGAGATGTATGTTTATATGCAGGAAATAATATGTTATATTTCTTAATTTAAATAAAAGTAATTAATATTTCTTCAGAATTTATGTTGATATGCTTTTGTTAATCGAAAGTCTAATTCACGGAATTTCCGCATTTAGGTTTTTTAAACAAAGAACCCTGTCTCTATTTTAATAATTATACAGTATATAAGTATACAGTATTCATTATCAAATATATTTAGTGTAATGTCAAAGCTAATAATGCCAACAGACACTGTAGATTTTGTATAAATTACCTAGTTATGTAATGCTAGATATGAGTCTAGCCGAGGCAGTATTTAAAGCGGGCACATCTGTCACTCGTGTCTATCAGATTGGTGGTACAGGTGACTCGCTTAATGTTAATATTTCACTAATGCATTCAACCTCGTCTCGCCTAACTTTAATTAGATTTATTATAGTCTACTGCAGTTATATTTCTTCATTTACATATTTGGTTGTGCAGCTTTGTAACCTGATTGCTGTCAGTTGGCTCAAGTGTGGTAGTTATAATAATTTGTAAAATGATAAAATCTCTCTTAACACTCATGCAATACAATGGTTGTGTGAACTTCTACTGTGTTTCTTCCTTAAGCACAGAATATCGTATTTACTTTGTGAAGATGTTTCACCGTTGCGTAATTTTGTAATACATTTTTGCCTAAACGTCCCCAATCGCTTTGGCTTCTGCGTTTTTTTTTCTTCTTACTATAAGTATTCCCACAAGTATTACAATGTTGTCGAGTGAAACTATGTTCTGCAGCCGACCAAATAATAATTATTTATTACGTTATATGTAATTAAGAACATAGAATACCTACTAAATTCTTCAGGGATAGCCACGAACGTGAAACCCCACAAAATATTTCCGAGTCTAAGCTAAAAGCATTATTCGATACATTTAAAATAGAGTTTAATTTATGGACCAAGGCCTAATGACTTCCATTCATCTAACTACATGCTTTGGAGCCACTCCCATGGAATTATACACAAAGCCTATTAGTTAGGAATGTACACGATGTATAGCAAGATATAACCAAGATCACGATGCTATTCCGGTAGAGTATTTTTTTCCAAGTACTGATGAGATTGTTTCATTCACAACCCTGGCTCTAGGATAGTTATGAAGAAATTATTTCCCGATATATTGTTATTACTCTCTGAAAACTACAACCTTTACGATAGATTTCAATAGTTGGATTCAGCTTAAATCTAACTAACTGCAACTTTCTGTGAGTATTTTTCTCGTATAATAGATTCGTTATAAAATTTTTGTATTTTAAATGGTTTAATTCTTTTCAGTTTTAAATGTCATAAGTCTGTTCGATAGTGCATTGCTATGATATTCGTAAAATCAGTATTTTTCAGTACAGCTTAAAAACATCAAATAAAAACATCAAATTATTAGAATAAACGTATCTACTGCCTTTGTTATAAACCAATGCGCTCCTTCAAACATGACGATAAAAACACTAACATTTTATTGAATGTCTAGCCTTGTCTCTTGAAACTGCGGCTCTAAACAAGTTAACGTTTTGTGTACCACTAATCTTTTCTCTGGCAGGCAATACATAAAAGAACATTTTAGTAGGGTTTTCAAATCCGGCAATAACTCTAGTGGATGTTGCTTATCTGCGATGCTACAAAGGAATTAGGCCATCGAGATCCTATACAGTTTACTGGTGTCGGCAGTAAAAACTAATTTTTTTGCACATCTTTATGGCGTGGCTTGATCAATAAAAAAGTTTGATTTATAGACTAAGGAAAATGTTTTGATGGATAATAAATCTAGAGATACTGAAATTACTCCAAGTTAACTTGTGAAACATTTTTACATACTTATTATTTATATTTATACAGACTCAATTAAATATATGCGTAAAATCTGATAATTTCTTTAGGGCTAATACCAGGCTCCTATTGATAGCTAGAGATTGCATGACTAACGGCCGCTGCCAATAATCAATCGAAAAAATTAGATTGAAGTCAATCTGGATTGTTTTCTACTTTTCGATTGGTCTCTTGTCATGTTGCCATAGTTTTTTCACTACTGAGATTGATTATGGGCAATATAGTATCAGAAAAAAGATTGAGCTGTCAATCTAAAACGGCAAATTTTGGATTGGGATTGTTTATTGGCAGCGGCTGTTATTGTTCCCGATTAGGGATCATAAGTATTACCGAATTCCATCTTTAATCCTAGCTTACAAGGAACACTACGTTGTGTATGTCGTATACTTTATTTTAACAATTTAAACTATATTACTAACATTAGACTAAATAAATACATTGTTGCTCGGTTTAATTAAAGTGAGACAAAGAATTCGCCCTTTGTTGTACTAATAAAATGTCTTTGAATGGCATGACTTGACTTAAGTGTATCGTTAATTTTTCCTATTTCCGCAAGTCTCAGCATGTTTCGCGTGCCAATGCTTAGATGTATATGTCTGTCATTTTTTTTGCAGCTTTGGAAAGGAAACTATACCGGGTATATCAAGACTGCTACCGAAAACGAAGCCGGGTGGTAATTTTAGTGACTACAAACACAATGCAACTAAAAATTTCGCAAAGAAACGCGACATTAATTTTTAATTATTTAATAAATATCGTAATTTTTGGGTGGTAAATCCATAGTTTTTGCTAAAATAATAATTTAAACTGTTTTATACCTTAGAGTATTTATAAATAAAAGGGTACACACTATTATTTTAGGAAAAAAATGTATTTACCACCCAAATATGGCCAAAGGAAAAAAAAAAAAAAAAAAAAAATGACCCTTTTTTTGCAAAATTTTCTATTACATTGTGTCTGAAGTCGCTTAAAAACCACCCGGCTTCGTTTTCGGTAGCAGTCTTGATATACCCTGTATGCTACTGTTCTTATTAGATCCTATTGACTTTACTTTGGTTAAGACTATGACTTTTGGTCTAATGTCGAAGTGCTCTCAAAATCCAATAAACCTTCATTGCCCGACGTAGAAACCAAATAAAGTATATTATGTTTTTAACCAAGTATTTATATTAGACAATCTAATGACAAAAATAATTATAAAATTAAAGAGCATTACAAATGAGCTAGAATACAAGTGATAAATGAACAAAATGAAGTGACTTTCATAATCTCAAGGAGAGGAAAGTTGATACATTCACAAAACAATACCAACACTTGTGTACTTCGTTATAGAATGTAGCATTTTACAATAACTTCAATATGCACACAGCAGTCGTCATAATGCCACATGCAAGATTTATAAACGTAGTTCTAAGTGGGAGATTTAACACGCTCCATACAGAATTACGATGATAAGGTCAATTATGCATAACGTATGTACTTCTATATTAAAGCGATCGATAGGGATGGTATTTTATATGAGGATTGTGCTTTGTAGAATATTAAACATGAGTAATTGGTTACTGACCATATAACTGATAGTAGAAAGCATTATGATAAAAAGAAAAGTTTAAACAAGTGAAGTTTTTGAAAAGTAAAAGACGTAGTAGGCACTTACAGCTTCTGTTAGCATAGGTTCGTTCGCCGAGCTGATGCTACTGTCTTACAGAAAGCCAATCTGATGCGATGAGATCCCTGCCGTATTTCGTACTATGATTGATTTTTTTGGATTTTTCTATTTCTCCTCCCATTTTAAGCAGCCATCAACGATCTACGATCCAAGTTAGATATTCTTCATCGGCAGTAATTACTAACCAATTACAAATAGCTTTTAAGCTATGAACTGTAGCCTTTAGGTTTTTTAACCGTATCATAATGTTCATATTTAGATATTCTTAATACCTTTCATCTAAATCGATTCAAAAGAATAAAACACTTTATCATCTAACGAAGCGAGATGTATTCGTTCAAGTTATAAAATCTGTAACCCTCGGTTCAAATTTAAATAACAATCGGTTATATAAATTGCAAAGCCGTAAAAAAGCTTTAAAATGACAATTGGGTCGCAACCCAATTAGGTAGGCCGTCGCCATTTTCGGGATCTTACGGTCGCGATTCCGTGACGTTGAATTAATTCCACCGCAGGGAGTTGGCTTAATGACATGTACCATGGAAGTGCAGTAGATCCACATTTACGTGAAATTCGCATTAATCGCGACTTGTGGTGTGGTTTTGTCCCATGGTGTTAATTCTCGTGATAATGAATGTAGGCGGCTGAGGACCGTTGGTTATTGAGATTGTACCGCACAAGTATAACAGTTACTACTGGAAGCCAAAATTTACAATGATTTACTGTTTAGAAATTTACACTCTGTGGCGTATTTCGTTAAAATGCTGGCAAAGAATTATGGCGTTGCAAATTCTAGTTTTTGGTCTAAGTGGTACTAGTGATTACATGATGATTAAAAACTAAAAAATGGTTTCTAGTTTTTGCACTCACAAAATAACACATTTCATAATAGACCAACACCCCAAATATTGATTAATATGGCCTCAATCATTTCAAGGATTTTCAGGGGACCTGACTAACGTCATTTTTTTCATAAACATGAATGCAAGTCGAGTAAAAACATTGTAATGGAACAGTTTACAACAAACAATAAGAGTATCGACTGAAGGCACTACACAAGTCAAGGCACATTTAAACGACAAAATAAAAAAAAAACTCACAATGAATGACACTTAGAGAGCAATTGCATTGTTTACGATCAGTTCAACCGAGTTGAATACACTGGCTGAAAAATAAAAATAAACCGTAATAAATTACTTTTGAAGCAATTACGGTTCTGAAACCACACCTTGGTAGCTACAAAAAGCCTGTAGTACATCGACATGGTCGGGTGGGTGTTACGGTCATCTGAACGTGGCTAATGACTATTGAATTTATTTATACTGTAAATGATATTCAAATATACATTGTATATGTATAATGCCTTACAGCTGTATTTTTACACATTTGCATACAAAAACAGTTGTGTTGCTTGTCACTCGTAACTGTGGTTGGTTTTGCGCTCATTCTATGACCGGTTTCTATAATCTATCTATCTGCAACTAGTGATTTCATTAGATATTTCGATGCAATTTATGTTTCAGTTAACAATGATAGAGAGGTATAGGTATGGTGCATATATTTATAGATTAGATAAATATATGTCTATTTTTGTTTAGTGAAGTGTAGAATTGTACGGACATACTCGTAGTCATGGTAGCTATTTTAAACCCTTGTTAAAGGTAGATTGGAAATAAAGAACGACCGATAGTCTGCGTTACGAGGGTAAATACATGAGATTTAAATTAATACACTCGTTATATTTGCATTTAAAGTAATAAAATATATTATGAAAATATGTTTTACAACATGCCGCTGCGAAATGCTTTTATTAATTCTGCAAAGAAAACATATTGTAACAATGAAATATTATTTGATCACATACTATGTTTTGTTTCATTAAATGGGTTCACTGCAAATGTAACACTGGTATTTCTTTTAATAAATTGATAATTATGAAACATATTTGATTAGTGAAGCGAAGAAGTGAGGGATGATATATTGATTCTTAGGCCTGCTATCTAAACATCTTCATGTTGATTTTCTGTCTTCCTGTCTCGTTCGTCATAGAAAATCCAAATCCATTTCCATAGCAACCTGTTGGCAGCGTTCTGCAACCTTGGCTACACCGGCATATCGACCAAAAAAGCCACGGTGGTCCTCTTCAGTCAGTTCCTCAGTAATCCTGAATCTGGAGCAGTTCCAATGCGGATTTGCCTTAGGAGACAAATCGCTATAACCTGCATCCTTGGCTGGGTCGTCTGCTCCATTATGGTTTTTTACCGCTACGTCACATTTCACATCCAGATATATTAGAATGTAACCTTGATTTCAAAATGTTCAATTATTTATTAAATTAAAAATATAAACACCTTCACGGTTGCATGATTATAAAATTATATTTCTTACTAGCTGTTTTGCGCGGCTTAGCACGCGTGAAATCAAGTTATTAGAAAATGTTCCAAAAGTTTCACACAAATATGAAATAATAGTAAATATATTGTATTTAATTTGAAATACCTTTAACGATACAGTGTTTTCTTACAACATTTTACGTTCTATTTATCTAGATAAATAATTTTGGCTGTACGTCTTTTGTAAACAGTCAAGGTAAACACATGTATGTATGGAATTTAGACATGTAAATGTTATATTAATTCGAACTTTGATACACTTAGAAGCATAAATGTTATTTTATGATGATTAAATAAATTGTTTGCGCCGTGACACGTCGGGCAGCATTCCATTGAAATTCTTGACTTTTATGTGCATTTACATCGATACTTACGTCTGTGTGTTTGTGCTACTGAAAACATTTTATAAGATTATTCTCACGCTTTTCTATATTTATTTAATGTCTTTTTAGCACCCGCGATAAGAAATTGGTGGAGATCCTTGGGGGAGGCCTATTTTCAGCAGTGGACTTCCTGAGGCTGATATGATGATGATGATGATAAGAAATTTAACACAAAGTAACTCCAAGTATACAAAAACATGTTTTTCATTCTAATATCTTGATGGTTTTGACAGTAATATAAACAGGTAATTACCATGGTTTTACATTTACGAAAAAGATATTTCTTACAAAAATTCGCAGTACAAAATCAGCAACACCCACGTCCCCAGATACCATAATAAATAAAATGTTTACAAGAGACTGTGACTTTGTCTTTTATTATCTCATTAATTGTTACCCTTTTTTTTTTTTTTTTTTTTTTTTTTTTTTTTTTTTTTTATAATGGGGAAAATCCTCTTGGATTCCCTCGCTAGGAGGGAATGCCGGATTTTTACCGACTAAAAACCCCATCTTGCTCCATCAGCACTTTGGAGAAACTCCGGGACCTCACAAAGAACACGCCGAAGTTCCTCCAGTGCGTAGCTTCTAAAAGCACTACTCTGAGAAGTTGTTCTTGATTTACTCCCCCTTGCCTTTAGCCAGGGCGATGTCTGGCACCACCTCGGCGACTTCGTCTCCGAGCAGGATCGGCTCTCTCCCGATCCCGCTCTGCTGCCTCCTTCTTCGCCATTACAGTTTCACAGAAGGAGGCTACGGCATTCCACTGGCGTTCTCCCTCCAGCATTGCCACAATGACAGCTGGCAGAGAGAGATTTTGGCCAATCGCATTTGTTAGGACTCGCCTCTCCACCTCCCAGGCAGAACACTGCATAAGAGTGTGCGATGCGGAATCCTGGTCTCCAGTACTACAATGGTGACAAATCGCCGTTGCCTCCCGTCCTATCTTATTCAGATAATCACCGAAGCACCCATGCCCGGTGATTATCTGAGTAATTCTATATGTGAGTCGTCCGCTCTTGCGTCTCATCCAGCTTTCGAAGACCGGCAAGATTGCCTCGACAACGCGTTTGTGCACGTGGGGCTCCTCGCAGAGCCTCGAGTGCCATGTCGCGAAGGCAATCAGTCGTTCCTGCCGTCTGATTGACACTTCAATCGCCGTAGTTGACTGACCTGCGTATTCTTGCCGGACGATGCGTATTCGGCTGTAAGCCTTTGCGTCCATATCCGCCAGTATATCCAAGGGAGGAAATCTTGCTAGAATTGTTGCCGCCTCGAAGGATATCGTACGGTATCCTCGTACGATCCTGATGGCCATCTTACGTTGGAGTCGATATAATTTCACTTTGCATCGACGGACACTTAGTCTGTTTGACCAAACAGGCGCCCCGTAGAGTGCCATGGATCGCACGACACCTGCATATAGACGGCGAACTTCCTCCCTTGGTCCACCAAGATTGGGTAATATCCTGTGCAAAGCACCCGCTACCCTCTCAATACGCAAAACTAGGCGATCAAAGTGTTCCTCGAAGCCCCAACGACTGTTAAGAATGAGCCCTAAGTATTTTAGAGCACGACCCACTTGGACATTAATTGTTACCCTAATCACCAATCTAACCGTTATATTATATTTAAATATTTCACGGAAATAAAGTCGCGTGCCATTCTATACCAAATAAATGAACCAAGCGACCTTAAGTTGAGCACTTTCGCTTTTAAGTTTTACCTCAACCCTATTTAGCCTGACACGCAGAATATGAATAACTGTTATATTTATTTCTTTATAATAAAAAAAAATAGATTGTTCACAGTATAAGTATATTAGTCAATGTATATAATACGTCGTTTAGAAAAAAAACCACGAGTAGTAACATACATTTCAAACCATCAAATGAATGCATACTGCGGTTATATGTCTAATATTCTAACAGTCTAGACTCTAGATTATGTATTAAATTATGGATAAATATCTAAAAACAAACTTTGTAAAACAATACTATCGTAACGCCAGCAACATCCAAACCGCAGGAAATTTTTATCAGATATCAAGTTGTAAGAATCGAAGTGACCTACTTCAAAAAATAGGGACATATACAAAATAGTTTAAAACAAAATGAACTATCTATGTTGTTGATACGGATGCCTCGGTGGCACAGTTGTACTAGTCTAAGATCCCGCCATACATCGACCTTCACCGAGATGTTTATTTGATGAAACCTATTTTATATGCAATTTAATATGTCAATAAATATATTGTATATGGGTTGCCTTGCAAATTTCAGTCCAGAATACGATTAATTAATTATTAAAAATAAAAAAATTTTTTTTACACATTTCACCTGTTTGATTATTAAACAAATTCTATACCAATCGAAAGTATGAAACCCATAGAATATGTAAACGTTAGGTTGCCTATTTTTTTCCGGTCACAACCCTCAGGTTGCCAGGCATAAACAGGTAAATCGCTACTAGCATTTTGCGCCGGTCTGATTATTGAATGGAAATTAAATGAAAATAAAGATCATTTTATTATGAACACGGTGGTATAGGGTTGCCTGCGAAAAATCAGTCCCAAATTGCGGTTGTCGAATTTAGAAAAGTGAAATATTGCTCCGAGTGACACAGCATAGCAGCTGTTCGAAGTCCGCTCATAAAGAAAGAGGGTGCGCATGCTATTTATTCTTGAGAATGAAAAGGACAGCGATAGACTCGTATATGCTGTGTTCTGTGTTACCTGGCAACCTGAGGGTTGTGACCGGAAAAAAATAGGCAACCTAACGTTTACATATTCTATGGGTTTCATACTTTCGATTGGTATAGAATTTGTTTAATAATCAAACAGGTGAAATGTGTAAAAAATATTTTTTTTTTTAAATTAATTAATCGTATTCTGGACTGAAATTTGCAAGGCAACCCATATACAATATATTTATTGACATATTAAATTGCATATAAAATAGGTTTCATCAAATAAACATCTCGGTGAAGGTCGATGTATGGCGGGATCCTATACTATACTACGAATACCGGGTTTAGCAAACTTATTTTGAGTTTTTCTATTCCTTATGAGCCCGGAATCAGGAATTTGCACCCACTATGGTGATAAGTTTGCCCCCATATAATATACTAAGATCTGTCTTAGACACACGAGAGAAACGTGGGTGTCCTGGAAGCACATCTGCACTTCCTTTGGGAAAAAGGCATGAACACTTCACGTGTGTGTTAATTATACAGTTATTAGGTTTTCATCATCTCCACCAGCCTATAATAATACAATACTGGACATTGGCCATTTCAATTCACTGAACTTAATACCCGGGGTTTCACATCAATTCGTATTAAGTTCCACATTCAGCAATAATCTTCGCTTCACCTAACTTCACGGCGTGAAAACGTATCTGTTATTCCAAAATACACGTTGGCTTTGATACGTTAAGCTTTGGATTATTGTCGAACAAAAACCTGTTGATGCACTTTAGATAGACCGATTTCCTAATAAACAAATTTTTAAGGTGTTGCTTGTGAAATGGCGCCGTACTGCGCAGGAAAATGGCTCACTTGCTAGGTTAGATGTAAGAGCATAATATTAATATGATACTAAAAAAATCATTGAAATATACATTGAGGTATTATACTAGAGCGGACATCGGGAACAAATTCTGTGCGTATGGTGCGTGCACACGTGTACATATGGAAGCGAGAGGGAAGATATGTTACTTCGTAGGCGTGACAGAGACAGAAATAAAATGTACCCTTCATTTTGTTACATTTTGTTTGCAGTGTCCCCTCTAGTATATTATCTCAATGGAAATATACCTATCCGTTTTGGAGTTATGACCGTTTAAACTTCTAAGTATTATAACCACCACTTTTTACCATAAAACCAGTTAGAATAGGTAAATAAATTGATGAGTTAAAATTAGAATATAACGCTAATATTATAAAAATGAAACTACTGGACCGATTTAAAAAAATATTTCACCATTACAGTCCTACTTTATACCTTATGAACACAAGCGAAGAAAATTTTCAAAAAAGTGTATATGAACTCGCGCGAAGCCGGACCGTGCCACTAGTAGATAAATTAATCAATACACCTAACAGTCAACGACATAGATGCAAGAATTGTGTTGTGGCTATCAGAAACTACGACAGACTTTTTGGGGTCACAAACTCCCAGACCCTAAACAAACATAGGGATCACACAAACATTTGTTTCAGTGCGAAAATTGAAGCCGTTTCACGGCCTGCGTTCAAACGACTATGTCTCGAAGGCTCTGTAGAGTTCACTATTCGGTGTAGGTTATATAAAGGAAACACAGTTTGATTTCCGACAGACACACTATTCGTACGGCGCACCAGCAGCAAGTGTCCGGTGAGTGCAGGCACTGCACTCACCGCACCCCCACCACTACCGCTCGCCCCACTAGTAGATGTGTCATCATTTACTTATATGTTACATCTACCTTTTACAAAATTTAAAAAAGTAGAATTAGTTTTTATAGTCAAATATTAAAATGTTCAACATCATTTAGATTCAGTCATTCTTTTATCTACCACCCGGTTCGGAAAGCTGTTTTCACTAGAGAAGAACGGGCAAGAAACTCTAGTGTTGCTCTTTTCACAACTCTTTTTTTTTTACAAATTAGTTTATCAAAACAATCATCGAACAATATTAAATTCAAACGCTATGTATGTTATATAATATTAAACACATCACTTATTTATTTTCGACACTTGCTTCGTCATCGGTGGTGTCGTTATTTGAAGTATTATCATCACCATTTGTGCAGACTACTCACTTTCCTTCAACCCTCTTGGAATGTACTATATTTCTACGTAACCGTTCTTATAATATTTTATTTTATTTTATTCGGAAAACAAACAGTTATATATCTAGGTAATATACAATATTAAAATTACAATTAACAATTAACATGTTTTCACATTTTATAAAGCTTATTACTACTATATGGTCGACAACTTGTTTTTCTTCACTGTATATTAAACATATACCTTCTCTCCAATATCAATATTAGATTCCGTTGCTTGCCTCTTTCTATCTGTGTATTCTTTTCCTTGTCTTTCGTTAGAGTATCTCTGTCTCTTGCTTCTAGGTCAGTAAACTAAACATCAACAACGGAAGGCAACTTATCTCTAAACTGACGCCCGTAGTTGTTTCAATATATCACGGTTCTGCTTCTCAACTTTCCCATTTTGTTGAGGCCAATAAGGAATGCTATGGTCCAACCGAATTCCAAATTCTTTGCAACAACTTCAAATTCGGTATGAACAAACTGCCAACTATTGTCAGCGGTAATACCTATGCGAGCCTAAACGAGGAAAATCTCTTTATCATGAATCGATGAAGCAGAATCGAGACATACATATATAAACTCATGCCTATTTCCCACAAGGGGTAGGCAGAGGTGCCAGGACACCCACATTTCGCCTTGTATGTTCCGTCCCACAATTTGATAGGTGGCGAGCCTATCGCCATATCGGGCACAAATTCCTGACCTTGGGCTGATAATCAATAGGAAAATCCAATATCACTTTGCCCAACCCAGGATTCGAACCCGAGACCTCAGCTTTGTAACCATACCTTAGTACAACTACGCCGAGGCAGAATCGATGTTCTTAGTAATTTTGATTTCTTTATATCTACTAAGATAATCTATAATAGTAAAAGATAATGGCCGATAGGTAAAGGTAAGAGATAGTCTATAGCTGTATCAACCCAGGGTTGATTGGCAGTTTTCTTCTGCGCATGAGATTAGGAGAATTTGGAGCGGAAACCAGAGTGCAACCCTTGCAAGCTCATATATAATGTTCAGCATCTCTATCAATTTTGGGCCTAGGCACTTTTAGAACGTAGTCTTATTTTCATAGCTACAATGCCTGGATGGTCTTCATGAGCAGCTGTTAGAAAGTTTGATTCAACATGATGGGATAACAATTTTATTCTCATGTAATAGTAAATTGCCTTGAGAACGAAGTTCCTGCACAAAGACCTTATAAGCGTTAGCACTCTGGTCCCAGCTGTTATATATTCCGTTTCTGACTAACTTTAGCTCTAAAGGCTCCCTCGCAAACTATTCTTGACTCATGCAAGGTAACTCTCCTACAGGTCGATATTGGTAAACAACAAGTTCGAATAATTATTAACATCAAAAGCTGTGGTGACTTATCACCCACAGTCTTGACACAGGTATAGACCACTTTGAAATTATTTTTATTTTATTTATTTACCCACTTTGTACAAATTAACAGTACAGGCAGACTTAATGCCTAAGGGCAATATGTAATTATATGACTGTAAGCGCAAAACATTTTTTTGCACACGGCTTAGAGTCAGGTCCAAATATCACCTCTAATCGCTTGTGATCACTGACAAGTTCAAAACTATCTTTCCCAAATAGGTATGTATCAAAATGTTCCACCACCCAAACCAACGCAAGAGCTTTCTCAGTCTGACAATACCGGTTCTCACGGTCTGTCAGATTTTTTATTGCTGTATGCAACAATTTGAGGCCCGTTAGTGCCATTTTGGACGAGCACAGCTCTTAAACCGACTGGACTAGCATTGGCGAAGGCTTGGGTACAGTCAAGCGGATCATAGTAGCCTAAGGTCTTAATTTGAGTCATAGCGCTTTTCGACCCCTCAAACGCCTATTTTGTTTATTGCGCCAATAAAATGATATTTACACCTTTGCTTTGTTTTAGTCTTTGAAGTTAGCGCAAAGGTTCTGTCCAAGTAGCTAAGTTAGGGATCCATTTTCCTACGTAATTACTTAGCCCTAAAAAGCTTGACACTTCTCCCGTAACTTTTGGTTCTCGCAACAATTCGATTGCCTTTACATATTTGTCTAAAAGGCTTAGGTCCCTCGGAAGATAGCTGATGACCAAGAAAATCTATTTGATTTACTCGAATGCACATTTTGTATCGTTTAACAAAACTTTGTAGTCTTGTGCAAGGCTCGGCCTCATTGCTACCATAAACGACTATATCACCAATAAAGTTGGCGACTCCTGTACAAGGCAACAGGATACTTCCTAATTTATTTATTTTTTATATTTAATATTCGAGACACACGAGTTTCACAAAATGACGCGTTTGTACCTAAACAGGCAGAGATAGTCCCCGGCTACAAGTGAATGTATTTTAGTATATTTGGTACACCAACAGCACAGTATACATAATATTCTTAAGTAAATTAACCATTGGTCTAATACACACGTACACGTGCCAATAACAGGCGAACACAACATTCGTTTAGACATTTATAAAATGTCGTGATATGTCTACTGTCCTCACTTAGCTCTAGCTGGTGGACAGTTTTTTTTTTCAATTTAAGAGAAAATGATAGCATTTCTGAAATTTGGAATAAACTGTTCCATATTGTGCAAGGATAGTTCTCCATAATGATAGCTCTATTTGGTCTCCTTATGTCTACGCAGATGCGTACATCACCATCTGCTTTTAAGACCGATACTAAGGGAGAGATCCAGTCAGGCTGGCCATTAATTGGCTTTATAATATCTGACTCAATAAGTTCTTAAGTTTTCTTATTAATTTTAGACTCAAGAGGAACAGGGTCTTTACGACAAGGCTGAGCAGCTGATTTGATTGATTTATCTAAAAAGATATGAATCTGAACATCTTTAAATTTTGGAAACTAATCCAACTTTTAGAAAGCCAAAGGACGTGGCAGTATAATATGTTCCTAGCAAATTCCCATGACCATCTTTAACTACATAAAAGGTGGCTTCGGCTCGGGGGTAGTTGCTGCCAATTGTAATGATTCAAAAGATCCTAGTACAATTAAAGTATTACATGCATTAGCATGAATCTCTTGTTTGGAGATTTCACTTGATTTTCAACTAGGACCCTATTGTTCTTGAGAACTTGCCATGTAACATCATTAGTAATATTGCATTTACGACCGGAATCTCTTACCATCTCAACTTTGACACCCCCCTAGCGTACATTTAATAGTGTCGTCATAACGTCCACGGGACTCGATATTTCAAGATTTTTTTTTTTTTTGAACCCTCCATTATATTAACCTTTGGGTATTTACTTGATTTCGACAAACCAAAATTATTAATTTGTCGATTCACTCCTCTAGAGCGTTGGTTTCGGAAATAATTTGTCAAGAGTCACATCATCGGTAAGGGTTAGAATTGTTCCCCTTAATTTGGCTGACTTACATTTCTCTGTGACTTGAACAATCACGTGTTCGTTAGGGGCAGTGAATTGACATTTAGAGCTCTGGTGTCTAACTCTATGAGAATATTGTCATTATTTTTCCTCCACTTCCTTATTTGATGAGCCTAAACAAGTGACGCTCATAAATACCACTTTTTTATTTTTTTATTAATTTTATTTATTTTTATTTTTTTGGAGGAAAAGTATTCGTTTAGCTAAACTTTAGCATGTTGACAGCGACGATAAATACATCGTTGTCATTATACTAGTATTATTATTACTAGTAGTTTCTACATATGCACCATATGCACCAGGAATATTATAATATATTTCTTGTAGGGTTGACCCGTCCATATGCAGGAGCAAGGCCTTTGTCCCCTTTTACACTAGTAGTGCACACTCCCATTTTTCCAGCATAGACCAATTGAAGCCGAGTCGCTGTCACAGTCAAAAGACTCCAAAGGTGGTGTTTGCGACATATTTATGGTCTACCCAGAAGGCTGGAGTAATTTCCTTTTAGGTACTGTTCCGAATAAATCGAACTACCTCTTGATCTTATTGTATTTAACTTAAGGCCATTTAACCTGTTCTTTATACAATGTAAGATCATTTAGGTACTGTTTGCATAAGCAAACTACCTCTGACAACAATGTTAACTTTGATTATTGACAGACTAAAAAGTGTATATTTGAACATCGACATCGAGATAACTAACGAATGCTATCCAATGTTCAACATTTGCGTTTAACCAATAAAAGAAAATGTGGGTAGATAATAATTAATCATAAAAATCGAAGAATATTTCACACTGTATCAAGTCCATTACAATATCTTGATTTAAACATTCTTACAATCATAAATAACAGCTGTTTATAGTTTATTTCCAGAAAATCGTTTTATTGCTTTAAGTTTAAATATATCTTGTTGAGCAAAACCCACATTCTAATCTGTCTTTGCCAATAATCAAAGCATTTATAGTCTAAGATCCCGCCATACATCGACCTTCACCGAGATGTTTATTTGATGAAACCTATTTTATATGCAATTTAATATGTCAATAAATATATTGTATATGGGTTGCCTTGCAAATTTCAGTCCAGAATACGATTAATTAATTATTAAAAAACAAAATATTTTTTTACACATTTCACCTGTTTGATTATTAAACAAATTCTATACCAATCGAAAGTATGAAACCCATAGAATATGTTAACGTTAGGTTGCCTATTTTTTTCCGGTCACAACCCTCAGGTTGCCAGGTATAAACAAGTAAATCGCTACTAGCATTTTGCGCCGGTCTGATTATTGAATGGAAATTAAATGAAAATAAAGATCATTTTATTATGAACACGGTGGTATAGGGTTGCCTGCGAAAAATCAGTCCCGAATTGCGGTTGTCGAATTTAGAAAAGTGAAATATTGCTCCGAGTGACACAGCATAGCAGCTGTTCGAAGTCCGCTCATAAAGAAAGAGGGTGCGCATGCTATTTATTCTTGAGAATGAAAAGGACAGCGATAGACTCGTATATGCTGTGTTCTGTGTTACCTGGCAACCTGAGGGTTGTGACCGGAAAAAAATAGGCAACCTAACGTTTACATATTCTATGGGTTTCATACTTTCGATTGGTATAGAATTTGTTTAATAATCAAACAGGTGAAATGTGTAAAAAATATTTTTTTTTTAATAATTAATTAATCGTATTCTGGACTGAAATTTGCAAGGCAACCCATATACAATATATTTATTGACATATTAAATTGCATATAAAATAGGTTTCATCAAATAAACATCTCGGTGAAGGTCGATGTATGGCGGGATCCTATACTATTAGTCATTGATGTGCTACATATTTAGGTACCAATCAAAGTAACTAAATCAGTTCCGTTTTGCAATAACAAGTGCCTTGTTATAGATGTAATTTAACAACTTAAGTCAGTTACGACGATTCAATGCCCATAAATACTTTAAAGATGCTAATAAAACGCAGAAACAATTATGTAGGGCACGAATATTAACAAAACTGATTTGCTACCGATTTACCTCTAAGCTCATGCTTAGTTTTTAAATTGTTTGGTGCATACCTTTATAACCTTAATTTGTGGATGGCAGGGTCGCCACATGTAGAGTTCACTATTCGGTGTAGGTTATATAAAGGAAACACAGTTTGATTTCCGACAGACACACTATTCGTACGGCGCACCAGCAGCAAGTGTCCGGTGAGTGCAGGCACTGCACTCACCGCACCCCCACCACTACCGCTCGCCCCACTAGTAGATGTGTCATCATTTACTTATATGTTACAGGCTCAATCAGCTATTGATCATGCCTGCCTTTACACTTAAACTACGTGCTAATTGCTTCCCTTAGTTAACTGTAAATTAGCACCCTATCACATTTTGTTCATGTAATGTTCCATTTTTCCCACTCAAATGAAATATAATAGGAGATTAGGATAGATTAATAGAAATACATTTTATTTAACTTTTTATTGTAAATTGTAGGATATTTGTTAAAAATAACAAATATGCTAATGAAGCTTTTAATTCGTCATTATGTAACAACTTAAACACAAGTGTCTTTGTTTTATTACACACAGTAAAAGTCAGTTCAATTGCGCAAATTAACCAAAAATACGTTGCCACATACATATTCAACAATAAATTGCGTCAGAATTCTACAAAGTGATTCATTCACCTTTTACTATGAACACTGGTTTGAGTATTTGTTGGACTGCTTTTCGCGATAGCTTTGCTCTGGGTTGTCGTGGTTTTGCCCAGGATATGGAAGTTGCTTTCGAGATTCCCATGCATAGATTTAGTATAAAACATAGATCGGCAATGTGAAAGAGATAGAATAATTTAACTCATATGTTAAAGCGAGATGCATGATGCGACCATACGTTTACACAGAAGTAGCCTGCAGTGACCCAGAGTCAAAATATGTCAAAATAAGCGAGCAACAAAATTCGCTTATTTTCATAATTTATTTAATTTTACAGTACTTGGTTATATTTATTAAACGTAGTTTATTATAGTGCATTGTGCAGTGCCAAAGTGTGGTTCATACAGGCGTAAAAATCCGAAATAATTAAAGTTTTCACAGGTACCGGCCACTTTTGTACAATACTTTTTTTCGACAATATTATAGAATTAAATGGAAATCCGTGTATACATATCGGTAGAAAAGAATATAGTATTTCATTAAATAAATACGCTGAAAGCATCCATTGCGTATAAAAAATTATATCAAATACGTGAATTTGCAATAATTTCAACCAAAAGTTGCTAGGGATTGACTGACAGGTTCGATCAATAAAACGTTGTCGATGAAATAGTCGATGACAACACATGTTTCCCTACATTTTTATGGAGCTATAGTATGTTGTGATAGTGTGCATTCTTCTTCTTCTTCTACCTGGCGTTATCCCGGCCATATTTCCCCGGCCATTATTATAGTATTCATTCTGCAATATTACTTATTACTTTACTTTTTCTCATTTTTTTATATTTGTGGAATAATTATTATAACACTTCATGTGTGTGATTTATGAATTAAGAATCTGTTTCAATCGCTGCCAAGAGGCTGTCAATTTATAATAGTAAAACAAGAACATATTAGATATTTTTATAAAATATGCGATACTTCTATGCACAGTATCATCGTCCAAACCTTGAAGCAACATTATGCATTTATCATAACATTAGGTATAGGTTTAAAATTTATAATTCTCATAGGAAAAACATTAGTTTAGGTGACGAGATCGAGAAAACCTTTACGGTTTATTAAACTGTCTCTTTCTTCAGCCACAGGAATGCGACTAATGAACATAGGCCTTCCACAAGAATGTCTACATCAGTTTGTTGTAAGCTGCCTGCATCCAACGACTTCCTACAAGCTCCGGCCGAGCAGGCGTCCAACACTTCCCAATGTGTTACAAGTCAATTAATTTACTTAAATAAGCATATTTTTTTAACTCTGGTATAAATATACTTACGCGAATGTTACTCATTGAAAAAAACTAATAATCATGGATTTTGTTGCAGACTGAGTCCACCCTGTGACTACGAAAGCTGTAAAGTAATCGAAACTTCGCGACGGGAAATTAAAATTTAAAAAAATAAACCTAAAACTTTGTAAATTATAGTTTTATTTTATAAAAGAGTTTTTTGTTCTCAGTTTTATTAGGTGTATGTACTATGTACACATATGTTAAAAAAATAATTTTGTTCAGGTAAACATAAATACCCATACAAAACATCTCAAACAAAATGTTTTCAAATAATATGACAATTTGTCTTTATTTATTTGTGTGTTTATCAATCTGTATTGAAATAAACACATCAATAAGTTTCTGTTAATATATAATAAGATGTCGCATATATCCATAACATTTTATTTCACAACTACAGGCCGACAGCTATATCGATATCGATATGATAGTATCGAAAGTGCATGGTACACCACTATATGTCAAGCACACATGTAAACTTCACGCACACAATCGTAAATCAGTTTTGGTCGCGCTCAAAATGACACATTGCCGATCTATGTTTTATACTACATCTATGTTCCCATGCCTGTATAATAGTTAATAAAAACTCAACCAGTGACAATGAAAGATGTCTAAATGTTTTTGGGTGAATGTAGATTGCAATAAATTCTTAAGGCTTAAAGCAATCTGTATATTTGTTATTGATTATGAAACAAGCCTCATCTATTGACCACAGTTCTCACAATAACCAGTATATAAATTACAAATAAATTCTTCACAAATTTTCTTACTTATTTATCAACGCCTTTCTAAAGATCTGTCAGGCCATCTATCAACTCCCTTCAATTTGATATTTCTTTTCCAGGGAGCAGTCAAAAGACCATCAGATGACATGGCGCTTCTGGCAGCGGCGGAGACTCGTGGTGGCCTTGCTGGCATTCTTCGGCTTCTTCAACGTGTATGCTCTGCGGGTGAACCTCTCAGTCGCTGTCGTCGCCATGACAGAGCCCATGGAGACTAAACTGGACAATGGAACCGTGGTGTTTGTGAGTATGAACAGTTTGATAGTATTTAGTTTCGTCAAATCTATGTAATAGGTGAAAGTCGAAATAAAATAATGCACCTCTGCCTACCCAGTCAGGGAGAAAAAGGTATGAGTGTATGTTTATGCATAAAGAATAGTCTTGTGAAATTAGTATATTGTAGTGAATGATATATTTTAAAAACAATAGTAATTATACAACACTTAAAATTGATCAACAATTTATCAAAATACAATACAGGCTCACTGCATCTATATTATAATTTATTTCGATCCAAATAATACGCATTATTTTAAAGTTAGGCAACCGATCAACAGTTATCGAACAAAGTTTATACGACACGTCATAAAACTGCGACACTCGCCAGGAACTAGACGTGGCGATAAAATTTTATTAGCTAAGACGTAATCAACCGCTCTGGTAATGAATTATCTTGAATGACTTTTGGGAAGTAACTGGAGCATGGTATAGGATCATCTATCTATTGTTATTGTAATGGAGGTATGCAGTTACGGAGTTTACATTTTTATTATTTTATCGGCATGCGTCGTTAATGCCACCATTTTTACATATGAACCACATTTGGGAAATCTTAGTCCGAAAGAGCGTACTTTAAAAATGAAGGATAAAATGGTGGAAAATTTTATGGGCTTTTCCAGCCATTCTATTACAGTTAATTCATAGATTTTTTAATAACCGGAGGAGAAATGAAAACCAGTACAGGAATAAATATTGGGAAATCATTGAACTCACATACTGTAGAAAGCATGACGGCAAATGTGTCATATCAAGACATGTTTTCTATGTGGCAGAGGTCGCGAAGTATTACAATTGCAAGAAATGCCTAACTTCCTACAATTCAGGATCTAATTCAGTAATTAAATTCAATTGATTTCAGATACCGGAGTTCGACTGGGACTCAAGAACCAAAGGTTTGGTGCTGAGTTCGTTCTTCTACGGGTACTTGTTGACGCAGCTGCCCGGCGGCTGGCTCGCGGCTAAAATAGGAGGTAACAGGTTTGTTCCACTTGCTAGAATACATTTTTATAACTATATTTTACAGGGTAATACCTACCTGTGACGTAACCTTACGGCTATACGGAAGGCCAGCGCTGATATTATATCAGCATATGCTGAGTATATCCGTTTTTATAACAAGAGTTTTATTTTAGTATGTTTTTTTGTTATATTCTCCATTTAACTCTGTTTGTCATTAATAAAAGCTGTATTTCTTTGTAACACTATTGTTACAATTAGGTGGAGCATTTATAAATTTTATGTCTCCGTTTCCGAAACGTGATTTGAAATTAGCCCTAATAATGAGATTACAGTACAATTTAAATTTATTTTTTTCTCTTATCCAATGAAATTACAAAACATATTTAAATTTTGTAGTATTGGCCCAAATTGAATTGTATTCTGGATCCTAGATCCTGGATATTTACGCAACCTGGTGGTTTATACAGCCAGTTATAAAACGAAAGAGATTGGTAATAGTTTGTACAGTAAGCTTTCTATGTTTTTCAGGGTGTTCGCGATAGGAATAGGAGCGACATCTCTGCTCACTCTCTTCACGCCGCCGCTTGCACATACAAGCACTGCACTGCTGATTGCGGTGAGGGTTATCGAAGGACTGTTTGAGGTAAAACCGAGTTATATCATTCTTAAAATAATTTATGATTATTACCATAACGTAATACATTTTAGCCACTATGTTGTCACCATTTACAATTACGTCACATGTCGGTAATGTTTTTTTTTTACTAGCGGCTGGATAGAGCTTTGCCCGTATACGGATACCTTTTGAGTACATTCTACATCAATAACATATTATTTTACGGACTAACTGTTTCATGTTTAAACTCAATGTGACCGCCGTCGACTATATTTTATATCCCAATCGGTCCCTTTTTTCTTTATGTCCTATGACGAAAAGCTTGCAAGTCTGTCCTCTCCTGTTCCATGTTGCCATTAGAAAGAGTATGTACATGTATTTGAATTGCTTACTCATCACAGGCACCCTTTTTTGGTATAGAAATAAGCCTATCTATTAATTCTGGGTGTCAGCTACAACTATACTTAATTTC
This sequence comes from Hyles euphorbiae, assembly GCA_023078785.2. Taxonomy (NCBI): domain Eukaryota; kingdom Metazoa; phylum Arthropoda; class Insecta; order Lepidoptera; family Sphingidae; genus Hyles; species Hyles euphorbiae. The sequence goes on from CM041050.1 coordinate 12,198,740, forward strand.
ATCAAAATCGGTCCAGCCGTTTTTGCTTTAAAGAGTTATATGTATCCAAACATCCACCCATACATACAAACTTTAGCTTTTATAAGTATCTTAACAAGTAAGGATCAAGGGCAGATCCAGGGGGGAGGTCATGGGGGTCAAAAACCCACTGGGCTGGCCCCAGATTGACAAAATTTATTAATTATCTTGTTGATAAAATTTATAAGCACATTTAATTCTTTGTATGTCGATAAATAAAGTAAAAAAGTATGTATGTGTTGACAAATCACGCCTGTAACAAACTTTAAAAAGTCATTATTACGAATTGGAGTATTAAAATCGGACCCAGTGTTCTGACATGAACTATATGACCCCCCCTGGCGTAAAATCCGACATGAATTATAATGTGACGCCCCCCTGGCTGGAAAGCTGGATCCGCGCTTGATACGAAGTGGTGATGTCGTCAGGGCGTGACGTACCCGTGCATCCACGCGGTGTGGTCGCGCTGGGCGCCGGCGTCGGAGCGCGCGCGTCTCGCCACGTTCGCGTTCAGCGGCTCGTACGCCGGCACTGTCGTGTCCATGCCGGTGTGCTCGCTACTGGCGCACTACACTGGATGGCCGGGGATATTCTATGTATTTGGTATGTATTATATATTTTATTTCTGTCAGCTAAGTATGTTTATTTTTAATACAATCAGATGTATCTTTATTGAAAAAAAAAAAGAATAAAATGTTGATTAAAACTGATGTATGTTTATTGAAAAAAAAAATGAAAAAAATATATTTATAATTGTTTCTTAGATTTACTCGAATGTTACACATTGAAATAAAATTATTATTTACGGACCGGATGGATGTCCGACCCGTGACCACCAAAGCTGTAAAGTAATCGAAACGTTGGGAAGTCATCAATAAATAAAGTCATATTTTTTTTATATAAATAAATAAAAAAATATCAAGCTATGGAATAACCTATTTTATAATCGCCTGTATTTCAAAATAATATAGTGAATATTATTGTTTTCGTTTCTATAATCGAATTCTCTGTTTAATGAAAAACTATATTTTATGTAGGTATCATGGGATTAGTGTGGACGACAATATGGTGGATCGTAGTGAAGGAGTCTCCAGAGAAAGATCCCCATATAACTCCAGCTGAACTCAAGTACATACAGGTAATGTTCATTTTGCTTTCATCCATATTTAAAAAATGTATAATATGTTACTAGAATCACCTGGCTGTAGTATAGTGTGGTATTAAACCCGAAATCCGAATCGAAATCTCAAACATAAGATACTACTAACGCCATCTAGTGATGTGCGGGGTAAAAGATTTACGTCCATTAAGGCCCCATTCGCATGGCGCTATTTCAACGCGCGTTAAAAAAACTTTTCAATGAAACAAATGTAAGTCCATTAGTTTGTTCACACGAAGGCGATTTTAAGGCGCTATCGGATTTTTGACGTTGAGCGTTGTACATTACATTTTAATTTTATATTACTATTAATATTGGGAACGATAACAAACCATCAAAGTCGACGCTTTTAAAGCGCCCGTGCGAATGGGGCCTAAGAATTGAAATAAAAATTTAATTAAAAGGCTTAACACTCGAAACTCCTAAATCAAGTATCCTCGATTCACGGAAATATATATTTTTTTTAATATTTAAAAAAATATCATTTATTTATTTCTCTCATATATTGTATATATAATATAATAAGGGTACAAACATGTTAAAAAAGTACATATAGCATGTGAGTGTGTGATATTATCCATAGCACCACCACCATTGTTAATGCACATCATACAACATTGATTTCCCCATACTCCAGGACTCTCGCGGCACGCAAGCAGTGGAGGGTTCTAAGATCAGACACCCGTGGTGCGCGATGCTGAGCTCCGGGCCCGTGTGGGCGATCGTGGTGGCGCACTTCAGCGAGAACTGGGGGTTCTACACGCTGCTCACGTTCTTACCTACTTTTATGAAAGGTATCTATAGTACCCTAATAATAATTACCATGAACTGCTTCGGTGGCGTAGTTGTACTAAGGTAAGGTTACAAAGCTGAGGTCTCGGCTTCGAATCCCGGGTTAGGCAAAATGATATTGGATTTTTCTATTCATTATCAGCCCAGTCAGGAATTTGTGCCCGATATGGCGATAGGCTCGCCACCTATCACATTGTGGGACGGAACATACAAGGCGAAATGTGGGTGTTCTGGCACCTCTGCCTGCCCCTTCTGGGATATAGGCGTGAGTTTATGTATGTATGTACCATGGACGCTTTGAAGTAGACAAAAATATTTCCAACTCCTCCTATTATTATTAAACCAAATCCGTCAAAATTAATTACAATAATAATATTTTGCAATAAAAACAAATTATAAATCTTTTATGAATTAGTTAAATACCTCTTTTAAGTTTAACAAGTTAATGTTTTCTCTGAATGTAGACAAAACCTTGGATAAATTAATTCATAGTGCCGATAGATGGCACTAGAGCAGGGTTTCCTAACCTGGGGTCCGTGGACCCCTGGGGGTCCGCGGACCGTTCTCAGGGGGTCCGCAGACAACATAAAAATTACGACAACAAAAAAAACTTTTAATAAAAAAAAATTGACTTATGAACAACAAATCGCTCTTCTCCAGGTAATTTGGATCATTTTCCTACTCTTTCGTCATTTTTGCTATCAACTGGCGGGGCTATGTTGCAAAAAGAGACTCAGGAAGTAATCATTGAGCACCTTCGAGCTTTGAAGTCTTCATTTCGAGATTATTTTCCACATTCAGACCGCGGTGACAATTGGTTTATGGACCCATTCCGTGTCAATGTTACAGACGTCATAGGCCTTACAACGGTTCAGAAAATCAATTAATTGAAATAAGTCGCGATTCGACACTAAAGAGAACATTCAAAGAATATGCTTTAACAAATTTTTGGCATAATTTAAAATATGATTAAGCAGAAACAGTTGTTGCCTTTCCCCACAACAAATTTAAGCGAAAAAGGTTTTTAAAATACAGAAATAGACTACAACTAGAAGCAGATTTAAGGCTCCAATTGAGCAACAATGACCCAAATATTACAACTTTGGCCGCAAAACGGCAACATCAACCATCGCATTTTTACAATTATTTACATACATACATACATATACTCACACCTTTTTCCTAGAAGGGGTAGGCAGAGGTGCCAGGACACCCACATTTCACCTTGTATGTTCTGTCCCACGATGTGATAGGTGGCGACCCTATCACCATATCGGGCACAACACTCTCTCTCATCCAATATCACTTTGCCCAACCCGGGATTTTAACCCGAGACCTCAGCTTTGTAACCGTATCCTAGTACAATTACGCCACCGAGGCAGTCAAAGAAATTAAAAAAAAAGTAAAATAATTTATGTAAGTAATATATCCATGGAATTTTTTTGCAAATAAAAGTATGTGAGCGATTTTATTTTCGTATTATTTATAGGGGTCCGCTAATCATAATAAAGTGGCGCTAGGGGTCCGCACTAGAAAAAGGTTGGGAAACCCTGCACTAGAGTTACATTTTGTGCTGCAATTATGGCCAAATGTTTTAGTAAGGTTTCGGGCTGACGTTATTAATATAATGTACTTTAATTATGTACAGTCTGAATGCTTCAAATACTTTGTAGTTAATATAATAAGACCTGAATTACACCTATCGCTATCCACACGCAATGTGAATATTGAAAATAATTATGTATTTTGTTAGAAATTGTGTACACAAATAAAATGTCAACAAGATGCGTACGCATATTAATACAAAATAATTTAATATCACAAAATTCAAATCCTGACTAATAGATTGATTAGCTAATGTAAGTATCAGCCCTAGCCTCTAACTATCACAATGTTGCAGATGTGTACAAGTTCGAGACATCACAAACGGGTTGGTTGTCCGCCGTGCCATACCTCGCCATGGCGATAATACTACAATTAGCCGGACATATTGCCGACTGGATGCTCAAACGAGGCATATTGTCCAGGACCAATATTAGAAAACTGTTCAACTGCGGAGCGTTTTTGTCGCAGGTAATAATTTAATGAATTTATTGTTGAGGTAAAAGAGTATGTGGTGTTATTGTAAATTTATTTTATTTTGAATATTTTTTTATGTACCTAACAGAATTAATTATAAAGGTGTACAGCGCCATCTGTTGGTGTTAGAAGTATGGTGATTAAATTATAGGATAGTGCCTACCATGGGGGTGAAACTCTCTTATACAAGAAGCTTATACCCAAATGGAGATTGCATTCCGTATATAAAAGTGAAGCACAAAAATTTGACCTCGAATGACGTTGCGACTGATTGCTATCCTTTTCTTTCGAGTGACAATGAATGAACAAAAAGTCATTTTCATATAACTACAATTGCTTTAAAATAATTAATTTACTTATTATTAATATAAAAATATGAAGTATTTTTAATTTTTAAAATATATATTTTTATTAGTTATTTTACATTTTTAAATTCATACCGCCACTTGACAATTTGTGTCATAAATTGACAGTTACACATTTTTTTCGTAAACTTTCGTATGCGTGCTACTGCGATTCAATTACTATAATTTTGTGACTTTGGCTATTAACTGGACTTGTTTGGTATCTTTTGCGTTCGACCTTGGCTTCCTATTGCTGGATTTTGATACTTGCTTCTCGATTTGGCTTTGTGGCAATGTCACCTAGGAGGTGTTTCTGGAAATGCTATTTTGGATGCATTATTTACATTATTTCATTATTATGGGATTTGGATAGAATACGATGAACTGACGTCGCGGCGCCAAATTGCCGTGGCCCCTTCATTCATTAGAAATTATTGGAAATTATAAAGGCACAATTGCACCATCTGGCGGATTTTTTTTAAAATAAAATATTTTCAGCGACATCTCGTACAAAGCAAAATAAATTTTTGTTCCTCAAATATATTGAGGAGTTGCTCATCTATTTCCTATATAGTCACAGATCACTTCCAATAGATACCGCATTACGATAGTTTTGTTTTGAACCGAAAACGCCAACGAAGGGAACTGCGCGGGGGGTGGGCGGGTTGCAGCGCAGTGACGTGGACTTCACTGGAGAGATGAGGCATAAGTCGATAAAAAAAAAATGTATCGATAGTTCGATTTGCCAGTAAGTTCATGTGTTATGATCGCTTCTATAACTTAATTACCAACTTGTTAAATGTTTGATAATATTTTTTCACCGGCCTGATCTGATAAATTATACCAACCGGCAACCGCTAACTACGAATGAAATAGGATTAACATTTATATTTTAGTATGTAACGGTTTTATTTCTATTATTCACCGTGTATTTTTGTATACCGTAATGGTGAAATACCCAAATTAAGTGTTGATATAAAAGATCAGATAAAAATATGAAATAGTAAATAACTAAACCTCACGCCCTAAAAGGCTACAATAACTTATTCCGTTTCTTGAATTCTGACGGCGAGGCGGCTGTAGTAAATGTAATATCGACAAGTGACGATGAAACCCACTTGACGAACTATGAATGTTTTTGAGACGATATATACAACGTATGTTAAAATTAGTGTAATAGCTTGTGCTACTGATTCTCAATATACTTAGTATACTAAAACTTATGATAAATACCCTCCCATTATATTTGAAAACGTATATTTAATTACGCCAAAGATAAAAATAAATAAAAAAATATTGTAAAAGTACCTTGTTAACAAATTAAATATTTCAAATTACATAAAATAACGTTATTATGGTCATTTGCAATTTTTATTTAAATCAATATATATTTTGTGACATTGTCATTTAATAAAATTAATTTACATTATTGTTTTACAATATCGATATTTCTGGGAATTATATTATAAACATGCGTCAAACACTAGATGAACGCGTGATTTCGCCAAAAAAAGATGGCTTATTACGGTTATTGCTATGCGAAACAGAGACGGCTGATTCTCCATCCGAACTCGACTGTTTGACATTGATACATTAACCAGTATAAATTGAGCTCGCTCGGGACCAAATTAATTTAAAGAATATTAGTTATTGCTGAAAACTTATTGCGTTTTCTAGGATACTTTATTTTTTTGAGTTTTTTTTCACCATTTTATTGAACAAATCATTTTTAACTGTAATATTATGTTTCTAAAATGTAATTTTCGCTAACGTGCGACGACATGTGCAGGTCCACTACTTGGACGCAACTGATGACGCGACATTTGGCGTCGGTTTATATCTATCTGATACCTTATATGTGTTGGGCGCAACCGCTGCCTTGCATTAGGTATCTATTGGGAGTGATCTGTGTATATAGTGCATTATCTATGGTGCCTACTTTGGGGCTTTGAAATTTATAAAGGAAGTTTATTATATTACACAGCTTACGTCTTTATTATGTAATAATTAATAACAGCTAGAATTTGTAAGTGCACAGAAAATTATTTTGATAAGTAGTAACATATTTATACTGGGCAACACTAGGCCTAACTCACAATGGGCTTGAAATTGTCATTGTTGTCACATAATAGTCAAAATCATTTCAACTTTTACTTTAATTCCTCTTTAAAAAATACCTGAGATTTCATAGCAAACGCCTTGTGATAAAATATAGCGCTTAAAAACTTTCTAAAGTTTTTATAATATATTTCTAAAACTAATAAACAATATATATTATTTTTCAGACTATATTCATGGTGGCCGCTGCGTACTCTACTACAGTGACTGAGTGCTTGATATTCCTTACTATAGCCGTGGGTCTTGGAGGATTCGCGTGGTCTGGATTCAGGTGCGTGTCTTTAGTTCTGTATAAAATATAATAATTCTTCTTCTACCTGGCGTTGTCCCGGCCGGTGCCAGGATCCGTCTTCCGGCTAACTCTCCTCCTTTTTGCCCGATCAATTAATATGACACAAGTTTTTGAAGCGAAATAAAGTTACAAATGTTTTATTTGATGATGATGTATACGAAAATATGTAATATATACCTATAACCTATTTTAGCTATCGTATGTTTTGTCTTCTTCGCTCCAATTAAATTCAAAAAATGTTAGAAAGGGACAAAACATTAAATAGCCAAAAAGGCCGTAAATATTGTCTCCACGCTATCTTTCAGATAAAACATTTATAAAATATAATTTATTTTACCAGTCAAGAAATAAGTACTATTCTTTCTTTATCAGCCCATATACGTCCCACTCCAGGACACGGACCTCCTCTACAATCAAGAGTACGATTGAGAGTGGTTAGGCCATAATATAGTCCACCATGCTGACCTAATGCGGGTTGGTAATAAGTACTAATATATGATTTATTTTATTTACAGCGTCAACCACCTAGACATTGCGCCACCTCACGCCAGTGTACTGATGGGCCTGTCAAACACTATTGCGACATTGCCTGGCATCATCAGCCCGCCCTTAGCAGGAGCCATTGTTACGGACCAAGTATGCATCTCAAAATTTTATATTTTAAAAATAAGCAAAGAAGAGAGGAGATATATTTATCTCGTAACATTATTTTTATACATTAAAGAAGGCAATGAAGAAAGTAGAAATAAAATGTTAAAATGGATGGATGGTTTGGAGAAACCGATTATTGATTTAAAATTCTCGTTCAAAAATATAGATTTGATTGATTGATGTATCAAACAAAAATCCACATTATTTTTACAATATTCGTTTTGTAGCCGTATGTTTTCTATTGGTTGTACTTACAAGTCAAGGTAGAACTATTCAAACAGTCTTCCATAAACATTTTTTTATAGACATAGACCAAGTTATTCAAAAGAGAATATTTGATTTCTTATGTCACTAAGTTTACTCTTTATGTTATAACAAACGTGTTCTGTATTATGTTGTCTCCTATATAATCAACTAAAACCCTATTAAAAATATTTCCAGTCGGCGGAGAAATGGCGCATAGTGTTCTTCATATCGAGCGCCATCTACCTGATCGGCGCCGTGGTTTACTTCCTACTGTGCTCAGCGGAGGTGCAGCCCTGGGTCGTTGACCCCGACTCGGACGCATCATTCGACACCGACGGAGCCTCCGTTACTACCGCGAGGGGATATGATAATAAGGCTTTAGAGAATAACTCTGACATGTAGGCGACATTGATGTGTAGGTGACATTGATATGTAGATAACTTTGCCATGTAGGTGACTTTGACATGTAGAGGATTTTATCACATAGACAAATTAAAAACATAGATTTGTACACACAAACGATACTCAAGATTTGGGTCCCTTATAAGTGTCATTAAATAAGTTATCTGGTGAGGCATGTATAAAAGTATTGAATGGTATAAAATTATTTCTCGCCAATCTATAATTTTTCGGACTGCATTGAACTTAACCATCAAGTGAAGTTTAATTAGTTTACTATCAGAATAAATCACATATGCTCTATCAGTGGAAAAGCAATTTCATTTTGATTTTACTTAAGTAATGCTCATTATCCATGTCAAATACCTCTGGCTCCGAGACATTAAAAAAAAGATTGAAGACCACTTGAATACATAAGCATGTGTATGTAAATATCTTATGCTATAAAGTGGAAAGAATATATAAACAAATTGAATTCAACTAAAAAATGTTTAAACAGCTTTATCATTTTTATAGTGATGTATTTGCCGACGTCTTTGATGATTATTTATATATGTATATTATTAATACATACTCGCAAAATGTAATATAATTGTCTGTATTGAGTGTATTTGTGATGATTAAATAGGGAAATAAGATTTACTACCAACTTAATAAGTAAGAAAATTTGACTGGTCTACATTTATTTCTGTCGTATGGTATTTTTTTATTTTATTTCATGTCATATAGTTCTACATCAATTGTTGTATGATAAAAACGCAGCTGTATTTCCGTCCATAGACAAATATGTTTTTTTTTTTTTTATAGTTTTCTGTATTTATTTCTATATCAAATGTAATGTTTTAATGGAATAATCTGTAATGACCGATGATATGTTAAATAATGTGTGTAGTACACTTACTCATGTTGTTTACTTACTTGGTCCATGATGCTGTATGACCCATTTGTAACAAACTTTTAAACGATAAGAAAATGAATATTAAAATAGACATTTTGCAAAAATTCTACCATTAACGACAGACTAAAACATTTTTTTTTTTTTTCATATAATTAGACTAATGGATGCCTAGCATTACGTACAAATCTAAAACTTCTGTACATAATGAAATGATCTACATTAGACATTTACATGATGTCTCAAATGTAATAAAATCACGAACTCTACTTTATATAAATATGTATGTTAGTTAAAATGTGATATTTTAGGATTAAGCCCAATATTCATTGTAAGTAATGTTTTATTAGTTTCTCCATGAGTCGATAAAGCGTTTTATATACAATGTGTGAAAATTATATTTTAATTGGAGCTAATTATGCAATAATGTAACTAAGAGATTAACAAAAAAAATAATGTTAATACCAAATAGCAAAAAACAATAGCAAAATTATTATGGTCAATAAACGAACGTCTACTTTCTAAATATCAAAATGTAGCAGTAAAGCGGATTATGTTCAAGTGCTTACAAGGACGATTGCTTTTTACACATTGTATATATAATAAGATACCGTGGATATACCTAGAGTTAAAAGTACGTAATTCCTAAATGATAAGACATCTCAAACGAACCAAACTGTAATTAAAAATCTGCACATGCACAACTTTATTGCAGACTACTACTCTGAAATTGATTTATAAAGTTTAAATCGAATTTATACATGTAAATAATTGATTGTTCAATCGAAATATAATCGATTATTACATACGTCACGGCATTGCCTATCGCGATATGATTCGTGAAGTTTGTGACTCTGACCATTCACACTAGCAAACTTATTATTTTAACACTTCTCACATTGTGATTACTTGTGAAAATTACTTGGTGTTATAATTAATAAGCGATTGAGAATAAATTGGTTTAGGTTTGTTGGTGAGAATGGTTTTCTAGTGTAATTTAGCTTATTGTAAACTTTTGTATATCTTGCTTTGTAAAATGTATAAATGAAAGAATTAAATGATGAAATCAAGCATCTTGTTTTTTATTTGACACAGCTATTTTTTAATGAAAATTCTTGCAGTTATCCATTCAATTATTTCCAATAATAACGATTAAATAGTCATAAACAAAAATTCCATCAGATCATTAACGTTATATCCGTAGAAGTAGATTATAACGCCCATCAACCAAATTGCCAATACCTAGTAACAAGAATAATGCTAAAACCAATGGCTGAAACATACAAAAAATACGACAGAAAATCCTGTTTTACTCGGCCCCATTAGATTTATGTTACTATGCTACAAAATGTGAATATCCTGGAATAAAAATGATTCAAGCCCGGCGTCTTAAAAAACAAGAGATATTAACCAATATCACAGATCACACCAATATTAACTACGCCAGGAGATAATTCTGAAGTGTTTTACTTATTCCTCATTGATATTTGTACATCAACGCCATCTATTGGTAAAATATAAAATATAAGGAAATATATAAAAAAAATAACATAAATATTTATTTAAATTATATAGGACAAAAAATATTGCTTGTAAATAATAATTATTATTGTCTAAACTGTCTTTAACATTTAACATTACGAAAGTTTCTTCATCCAGCTCAATATGCCAGCGAAAAGAAAACAGGAAAATGACAACTATATTATCTATTTAGAAAAGTTATTATAGTAATTACTATTGTATTATTAATGAAGAAACAATTTAAATAAGCCAATAATATTTAGATAATATACTTTTCAAATTTTTAGGGGGCATTGTGCTTACTTATAATTTCAGAAATTGAAATAATATTCTTATAAGTTAATATCTAATATACGATATATTTTATTTGAACGTATTTCTATGGATGTACAAATTAGATTTCTTTATTAAAATTACAAATGAGAGAAATTGCAATATAAATTATACTTAATTTTGTAATTTCCGTAAAATCATGCGGATATTCCGGAAAATTAAACCTAATTTCGAATATTTGCACTAAAAATTAGTATAAAATTTACATATTACTTTAATTAATAATGTTTTTATTAATCCTCTAGTTAAAATTAATTAAATTCTTAAAAAAATAAGATTTAAATAATTAAAGTACTTTTTATGTCTTGAACGACCGCCAATTTAAACCTTACGCGACGTCACCGCCGGTACTTGTTTGTCGGCAAAACTATAAAGGGCGCCGACGCTTTGAAGAGTGGCCTTTTCGCCGATCAGAAATCAGTTGATTAGCAGTGTGTATCTGTGTTACAGTTGAATTTTAATTGGAATTTTAATACTTCACAATGCTGGAACCTAGCAAGGATTTGACGAGGAAACTCTTGGACCTGATGCAAGACACGGGATACCCGTTGGTGCAACACAATGGACAAAGGAAGTATGGACCGCCTCCTGGCTGGACAGGACCACCGCCGCCCAGAGGGTGCGAAGTCTTCATAGGTAAGCTGCCGCGGGAAATCTTCGAGGATGAGTTGGTGCCCATATTCTCCCGTGTCGGCAAGATCTACGAAATGCGTCTGATGATGGATTTCTCTGGATCGAATCGTGGGTACGCGTTTGTGACTTACTCGACGCCTAGTGAAGCTTACCGAGCGACCAAGGAACTTAATGGCCTGGAAGTGCGCAAGGGCAGACACATCGGAGTTGTGAAATCAGTTGACAATTGCCGGCTCTTTGTTGGTAACATCCCGAAGACTAAAACCAAAGAGGAAGTTTTCGAGGAATTGTCTAAACGAGTGGCTGGTGTTGTCGACGTTATTCTGTACAAAAACGCCTATGATCGGAGACTGAACCGAGGATTTGCTTTTGCGGAGTTCATATCTCATCGCGCTGCGGCTATGGCCAGACGAGCCCTCGTGCCTGGATACATAAAGCTGTGGGACCAAGAAGTTATGGTGGACTGGGCAGAGCCTGAACCGAGTGTAGACGATGAGCAGATGAGGACGGTATGTATTTTTTTAATTAAATTTACTTATTGCGAAGTTTTATTGAAAATGTAGCACAGCGAGGCTTACGAATACTGCATAATGCATACTATTGTGTATATTTAAATTGAGCCAATGCGAATTGTTTTGATTACGCGTATCTGGTTGCACTATTAGTGGACGCCATATTTGATTTCATGTAAATATTTTGATTCAGGCACGTACATAGATAACTAATTTATTTTGCAGGTTAAAGTTCTCTATGTACGAAACTTCTTTATCAAAACCACGCCGGAATGTATTCAATCTGTATTCGAGGCTGCTATAAACAACAAAATTCAGCGCGTGAAAAAGATTTACGATTACGCCTTCATCCACTTTCACGAACGCGAACACGCGGAGTTAGCTATGCAGAAATTGCAAAACGCTGACATAGATGGCAGTAATATCGAGATTCGCTGGGCAAAGCCTGTTGTACGAGAACTTTACAAAATACAAAAGCTGAGCAGAGGCAATGCGAAGTTTAACAACCTTGACTTTTCTCAAACACTATTGCTTTACAAACAGCACCTGGAGAAAAAAGAATACGCCAACTCAAAGGATGACGAAGGTATTGGATCTGCTTGTGCTGGATCAGTTTGTGAAGCAAATGATGTGAAGACATTCACCTATGACCCAAAGCTTAACCAGTACCCTATGGCTCCAGCTAAACTTGACTCCATGTGCAAGAGGTAAGTGCCTTTCCGCTAGTTACAATAATTAAATCTAAAGATGTGTTATATTAAATTTAATTATCCATTTGCAGATACATGTGGGCACCACCTGTTTATGAATACCAAAAAAATTGTGATGGATCAGGCAATGAAATATGGATTGGTAAAGTGGAACTGCCATATGTTGGACTGCCATTGCTCACAGTACCTAGACATATTGGTCCACTTGTAACTTCTCCATGTTACTCCATGCAGCAAGCACAAGTGGAAGCAGCAGAAAGTGCTCTTAATTATATCAAGGTACCTAACACATTTTTTTATATTTATTCTAATTTTCCTTGTTGCTCCAGTGGCAGTATGAACACAAGTTTCTCTAAAATCGTGTCACACTGTATGATGGCTTCTGTACATTGGATAGCACCTCTTTAGTTATACAAAATTGAGCAGGTGTTTCAATGTGTGAAAGTAAAGTAAGAAAGTAGTCAAATGCTCTTAGATGGTTTCATGATTTTATAGGTACTAACTTCATATTTATTTTCAGATGTTAAGGGCAGACATGATCCAGCGTTCAACATTGACACCGATGCAGCCAGTATACCCACCAGTACTTCAACCTATGCAGAGCTGCATTGGCTACCCATACCAACCAGTCTACCCCAGCCCATCACCCATGCAAGTCACAGGTCCTGCCATCTGGAGAAGTGTTTGAAAACTAGATTTAATTTTATTTTTGAAGTTGTATGCAAATTTCTACCTTATCATATCCTGATAATGTAGAATTTGAAGTTAAGGTTGACTAAACCAAGTTTGAGGTACTGTTTTAGGCGTTAAGGTCTGTTAGGTGTATGACAAAATTAGTATAGTTTGACCACTGGTTTAATTATTGCATAATTTGTGACTTTTTTGCAGACTTATTCTATTGTCCTTGCTTATTTTGAAAATAAGAAAGGCAATAGCTTATGAATGAGTTTTTTGACTATTTACATTAGAATTCAAACTTTGACCTAGATATAAATAATTGATATTGCTTTATATTTTACCTGGATAAGTTAGTTTTAAGACACCAGGCAATATTTACTTCCTGTAAAGTGCCATTACAGTGCTTACTTGTGTCTATATGATATATATTCAGAGATAATGCACTGTGCCCTTCTTTAAGACTTCCGAATCCATATTTTGTAGACAAATTTAAATAAACATTTTGATTACAGTATTACGATTTTCATTTTCCCTGTGTTTTTTTTTTTTTTTTTTTTTTTTTTTTTTAATTGCAATGAATGACGAGACGAGCAAGCCGTTCGCCTGATGGTAAGCGATACGACCGCTCATAAACAGTAGCAACATTCCACTGCGCTCGTCATCCTGAGACATAAGATGTTAAGTCTCAATATGTCCAGTAGTTACTCTGGCTACAATGTCCTTCAATCCGAAACACAACAGTGCATTTACGCAGTGTTGTTTCACGGGAGAAATAGACATTGCGGTGGTACCTACCCAGATGGCCTCTCACATATGAGAGACCTACCACCAGTAAACTGTGTACTGTCCTTTAGACTGTACAGCTGCGGTAGTCGAATGTGCGTAAGTTGTAATACTTCACCATTTACTAAATCTGTGTGCCACTGATAAAATTAATTTTATAACAAAGCTATGAATATAGCTATAATATTTTGTTAGCTAACAAAGATAGCTATGCATTGCTGAAATATTAATCTACGTAATTAAGTAAATAATTATGTACCTACCTACTTTGTGCCTATACCTAGCAGTTCTTATTGGAAACCTTTATCAATATAATATGACCATTAGCCAACCGTGTACAAGGGCCAAAGATACCTAGCAGATTTTAATACTTTCAAGTCATTAATTCGAGGAAAATTAACATTGATGCCCTAAACGTGAAAAACGAGAGGAAATGTATCTGAATGCTGTACTAGGGTAGAACAGGGGCCCTACTATATTCATCCGAAACAAGGGCCCTACTATATAAATCCGAAGTTCGAATCTTCGTGACGTTTTTCGTTTCGAAACCTACTCTGAAACACGAAATTTGAAACTTCGGATCGAAGAATGAATGATTCGCATATATCGGCAATCCGAACATTTACATTTTTATTTACTATATTCATCCGAAACGAAGTTTGAAACTTCGGACGAACGAAGTTTGTGACGATACGTATATACCTACTCTGTAAATTTTCGTATTGCCGATATATTGGAATAATTCATTCTTCGATCCGAAGATTCGAACTTCGTGTTATAGAGTAGCCCCCTTATTCATAAGAAATCGCTAATCAACCATAATAACGAAAATTAGTTAAATATTTTTAAGAGGAGATAAAACGTTGATTACGGTCAGCCACGCTTATTTATTCATAAGATTCCCTTTTGACGTTTAGTATCTAATACGGCAAATTAGGCCGTGAATGTTGCCACTATATGGAAAAAAATTGATTTCATTCCCTCATCATTCACTGTTCAGTGCTATACTCTGTAATTTCAAACAGATTTTGTCTATGGAATCCAAAAAAGACAACGTATTTGTCTATGTCACAGACGACTAAAAATACAGACGGCCAACTCCATACAAATTTTTTAACACGTTATGAAAACTCACACAACGAAACCAAACATTCTTTTCTACATATATAATTCATTCAATCTTCATCGGATCTTTCTTTCTTTTCATTGATAATTTTGTCACTGACCAATAGTATTTAAGAATTTTGTTCATCGTATTTGAGCCATCTCTTTCGCAAGTTATACGTATATATATTTAGATGCGTTTCGCACCAGAGCTGGAAATCGGTACTTTACCGAAATTACCGATTTTGAAATATTTAGGGATGTACGTTAAATTTTCACCAATCCGATTTTTACTACCGAAAATTTACCGGTTTTTTATTTGGGTTTCATGCTTATATGTTTAAATATCTGAATTTAAAATGAAAATAAATAAAACCAAGTTATAATTCGAAACCTTTACTCAACAATATATTCTTTGATTTATTTGATTTTATTTTTTAAATTACAAGTTTTATTTTAACATTTTCATCTTAATGAATATTATACCTACAATAGTTTTTTATACATCTTCAGATTAATTTAAGCATTTCCAATTTGTAAATATCAATTTTCTTTAATTTAGGACCAATAAAACAATGCCAAATCTAAGAACATGACTACAGAATTGAAATATGCATTGACAAATAAAAATTTAAATGGAAACATTAATTGTTGCAAATTATATTTTACAATACCATGAAACAGCACAAGATTGCTTAGTTTGTAAATTTTATCTAAGACAAAATTAATATAAAGTAAACAACAAACAAAACGATTTGGCTTACTTTTGGAGAAATTGAAAAGCAAAAACAAGACATACATAATTAAAATAAGCTATCAATTAACAAATAATAATTAGTCAAATCATGGAACACATTAAATGCATGACAGCTAAATACTAAAACTTTTTTGATTCATTATAATATAAATATTAACGGAATAGGCAAAAAAATATGTTTGGAGTATAGTCATTTTAAAGAATGTTAATGCTATTACTATTATAGTATGCACAATATAGGTCTGTCATATATACTTTAATAAACTACTGCATTGCACTGGATTTGAAAATATAACAAAAATCTTTAGCAAATGCATTTTTATGAGAATTTTAATTATATCAAGAAGTATAAATATTATAAACAGATTATTAATGAACATAATTACTTCTGTTGTGATTTAATCTTCACCAATATTAACATAAAAACCTACAATGTAGTGATCCTGCAGACACAGTAGAGACTTTCTTTGTACTTCCAACGATGAACCCATTTGCCTGCGAATTGCTTGGAAATTTGACCCGAGTCTAGCCTAGAAATTATAAAACAATTAATTAAAAAAATAATTATTATAAGGGCACAATCTGTTGAAGTTGACTGCTTTCCTGACTTTAAATACATGTAATCATAAAACTTTGAATAATTATCAATTAATATGTTATGAACTCGGAAATACCTATACTGACAATAGCTTTAATCTTGCACTATACTGTACTGGGTCGACTCATATACTTTCCACTGCAGGACACGAGCCTCCTCTACAGTCGAGAGTACGAATGAGAGGAGTAAGGCTACATAATCCATCACTTTAGACACTAACAAAAAGTTAACCTTATCACTTGTTCAGAGATCTAATAAATCTGTATTTTAATAGGTATTTATTTCAATTTATTGTTATTTCTTATATTCTTGTAGCAGATTAAACTAGAAATAGGGTCACAGCGGAATAACAAATTATTATATTTACCTTCATTATGTCAGATGAGGTTAGATTTATGTTTTTCAATAATCTGGTATTTCTTGCTCCGCCAACATAGCTGTTCACTTATTAAAGTGTTTGTATATTTTGTTTGTGAAGGCTGCACAGATATTTCTATGTTTTTTTCGTTGGTGCACTCGGGAACAAAAACACATAACTAAAATTAATAATTATAACGTAAATCACAAGTTTTTAGATACGATTTACACAAACAAAACTATATCACGTTTGTACTGTTAAATATTTACGTTACTGATTACAAAACAGATGAAATAACATGCAATTGAAATAAAATAAGCAAATCCAAACTAAACAGCAATCGACTGTTGAAAAATATGGCGGCAATATGGCGGCGACGGCGCACGCCGGCACACGCACACATTCATAAAAGTGAAAGAGATGGGGCGAAAACGGCATATGAGAAAGCGAGATAGAAAATTGGGTTACTTTTTATGCCCGAGTTAAACCGGCCTGGTCTATGTTATTTGTTTTGTTTGTTTTTGAACATATAAATTTATCTTAAAATGTTGAAATCGAAGTGCTTTTGAGAGCTAATGTAGTGATCTTTGTGGACGGCGTTATTGTGATATTTACGCCTAAAATGCGAACTGGACAAAAGTATGATTATTTGTTGTAGTAAGTATTTTAAACATACGTCTTCATATTGTATTTCCCTAAGGCTACATATTGGTAATAACATTTGTTTCTTTTTCAGCACTCAGAAAATAATGGATTTGGCTATATTAGAAACATAATTTACTGACAGCAAGGTTGTCGGTAACAATATTTTGATACAAGGATAAGAAGAGAGGTTATATCTTGCCGGATCACCCGATATATTAGTTGGCTCAGAAACTATTCAAGAAACAAAGTGTACTTAAGCAAATAGATTTCAAGAAATTACTCCTGAAAATATACCATTATTGGTAGAACTCAATTACATATTATATTAAACTTTACTATACTTCTCATCAGAAAAATTGAAACAGCTTGCAAGTTGAACGTTGTGTAATGATTATCAGAAGAGTGTGTTTATATTTAATTTGAATTCGGAACATCAACTCATATTATTCACTACTAAACAACATTTGACATTTATACCTAAATACACATATTTTTCTTATAATCTTCACACAACATTAAGTTATAAGATATTCCAATTTTTCTTATGAGACGTATATTTTATTACTAATATAATATAGAATTATTTGTTTACTAATATAGAATTTTATACAAAATAATCCCACTGCATTAGCTGCCGGGCAAAATAAGCATAATATAAAAATACCAATAAGTGCTGTCAGATCTATTTTTGCCAACATTCCCATTACCTCCAATCCCGAATTTATACTACTACAATTATTAAAAATGTGATATAAAGAACTGCTGTAAGGAAGAAAATTATGCTATTAAATAATCCTTCAACAACCAAGTAGTGTATATGTCTTACATTGACAAATGAATTAATATACACATTTTCTCTCACATGCATACACACACAAACACACACATCCTAACATACATATTTCCTATTATTATTAATAATGTTACATAAGTAGTGTTGGAGTTACATTAAATTTGCTTTTTTTTTATTTTTTAAATGTTGTTTTCATAAATTGTTAACCTTCCACACACACCCATTGTTGCAGGGTTTAGTGCCCAAGACAGAGGCTTGTTACTTTGGGACCCAAATATTATATAGTTAAATAAATGTAATTTTTCAATAAATAAATACATATTGTTAGTAAAATACCTGACCATATTTTATTACCCTATATTCAAGGATATTGTCCGGGCAAAATACACAGCAATATGATTATTTGCAACATACTTTTATAGATACTAAGGTATATAGGGAAAAATAATTGTGTAATAAATATTATAATTTTGAAATAATATTGAATTGTCTATAACTACTTTAAAGGTGCATTATTTGAAAAATATATTTGATATAAATGTAACTATGAAAACTTAAGAAATAAAATGTAGTACATGTAGTGCAAAATTTTTATTTACAAAACCTCTAAATCTATCTACATCATGACTCAAATTGAAAAAGAATTTGATGCTTGCATTATTATAGACCAAAATAATGATTTGTTTTTAACCACATGATGCGGGCAAGTTCCAAAAGGTTGATGTGAACATAATTAAGAGACCAACAGTGGACTTCTGTGGCTAAAATGAACAAACAAACTTGTTGGGACGTTATATCTTTGGTAATTGGTACTAAGTCCTCAATGCACTTCAATGTTGATGACTGATCAAAAATATGTCTTCTTATTTATCTTCTTCTACTTGCTTTCATTTCTTGCTTTAACCTCTTCAAAAATTGTTTTTATGTTCCATGGATATATAGATGGTACAGCACCTCTCTCCAAATATTTGTGTTGTTGTTCAACTCCTGAAACAATTGATTTTAACATTGAGATCAGAATGTAGCCATTCAATAAGATAAATTTGAAATTATGAGTAAAAAGGTTTTGATTAGGTTAGTTCAAACAAGCTGTGTGGTTGTTTTAGTGCAGAAACTTGAAACATTACAGTAACTTTGTTTCTCTAATTAATCGTAAATAAGACCATTTCGAATGCATTGTGGCCTGTTGGTAAATGGGCCAGACGCGGCTGCCAACATGGACACGGTGGTCGCGCTTTCTAGTCCCAGGGCAAACCTGATTTTTCGGAATCATGTTTTTATTGATAGGGAATCCTCATGGCATGCATTAAAACATCGTGAGGAAACCTGCACACCATAGCGATTTGTATACATTTCTATGCCACGTAAAGTAATCCGGCACCCAAATATAGGCTGATATAGTATAGTATCAGTTCGGCTTACCTGTGTATTTACTGATAGTTCCGCAGCCACATCGAACACTCGAACTACATCAACATTGATACATCAATATTCACTACTTTATATATTTTTATGCCGACGGATATTTCGACGGCCAACTTAGAGAACTTTTTGCACAACACATTATAATTAAAATAATTTATTATTTATAACTTTAATTATCCCCTCGCCTGTCAACTGTTTCTTGACAGATTATCTGTCATGGCCGTAGACCGTCGGACCTTTTAGGTTATAATTTCTAATGGGTATATTTTTCCTTTATGATAGTTTATTTTGATAAAGGAATAAATAAGGAATAAGGTAAAATGAAAACAAACACATGATTCATATCAAACTCTGTTTTTTAGAAGTGTTCAAAGTCACACATAAATTGCTTCGTCATCTGAATGTTCTATGATGAAATAGTATATTGTTAAGGTGTTAGGATGATGGTAGGACCTTCATCTGAGTATATACAATGTTAAATTTAACTATTAGATTATAAAATATAAAGCAAATTGCAATACTATTTACACTACAATGCCTTTGAAAACAACACTTAAAAAGCATCTTTTTGTTATTCTCTCTGGTTAAGATGGCTATTATTAGAAAGTACAATACATATACAATTCAATTATATAAAAATAATGACAAAATATACTCAAAAACTAAAATAACCTAAATTGCATAATTTCTTTGAATAAAATTGGGGGTATGTTTGAAATAGTATGGATACTCCTTAGTAACGAACGATTCAACGATTAACGAAATATCAAATTTCATAATTTACATACAGTACAATCATTTATTAATCAATCGCCTGGCCTGTCGTAAGCGCCATATTGTGGCCTTGAATTTAAATAGCCCCTATTTCAATGACGTTAGGTTGCTTTATTGCTTGAAGTCCGACGAGCCGCATTGTGGCTCTTCCGACGGTCCAGGTAGCGTTGCCAGGTCGCCAAACCTAATAGCCGGACAGACCAGCCAGATTGGCCGGACATTTGGTTAAAAAAGCCGGACACCCTACATTATTGAGGATTTTGTCTTAGTATTAATTGGTACAATTTTTTTAATGTAAAATCTAGTCTTTTTGATTATTATAATAAATCTTGTTAATTTCTAGTGAAATAATAAATAATGCGCGGCAACAGTGCTCGCTTGTTTGCGGAATGTAAAAAGCCTAACAAAAGCCGGACAAGACGGACACCGTTTATTTTAGCCGGACATGCAATCAAAAAGCCTAACTATGTCCGGTTTTATCTGGACGCCTGGCAACGCTAGGTCCAGGGGATGAAATTAAAACCACAATAAAATTCACAATATTCTAATCATGACCATTTGTTTACATACAGTGTTTTGTAACACAATACAAAACAAAAACAGAACACCAATTACATGTTTAGACAGTTATAAACACAAAATATGGAGCACATTGAATTAATTACCAGAACTAGAAATAGGCTAAATATGACTTCGTTACCCAGAACAATCGGCAAAAATGACGCCATGACGCCACGCCGCCATTAACTGTTGTACAAAGAGTCTGTTGGATTGGATTAGCTTATTTCTTTGTTGCCAGTTTATAACACAAAATGACTATTACGATAGAAACTTAATATGTATGTTTATTAAAAGTTTAAAAACATAATTTGTATTTAAATATATGACAATCGTAGATTTATTTTATATATTTGAGGATTTTATTGGTTATATTCCCTCGCTATTACACGGTAAAATGTTCTAAGTTACTAGTTGTGTGTTGCTTAACAACACCGCCAGATGGTGTTGTTAAGCAACAAAACAGTGTTGCTTAACAACACCATCTGGCGGAATATCTTTAGTGTTATCGTATCGTTAAGCAGTTAGTTGCACTCAATAATAAATAGTATTCTTATTAGCCAATAGATGTCAGGTAGAGCCATATTTTCAATTAACATTATATTTTTCTAAGATAGTACGTACATTATGCAAATAAAATGTACAATTGAAATGTAAATCTTAATAATAACCAATTACGATAATAACGAAATAAATCTTGTATATAACGTTAATTTCACATACACAATACACTATAACATTTTTCGGACGATGTCTCGTTTAAAGATATAAATAAAAAAAAAGATATAAAAAAAAATATAAACAAAAAAAACAATAAAGCCCCCCCGCGAACGGAAAGACATTGATGATGATATAAGACTATTAAAGTAGAAACCAAGACGGAAAAGCAAAGAAGAAAGCGAAATTAAGAATTACGATGAAAAGAAATATAGCAAGGTACACTATTTTCCGATGTGCCACGTCTAAATAGGCACAGTGGCACATCGCAAGTGTAACAATAGGTGTGCGTCCGCTCCTTGCACACACCACACCGGCGGCGTAATTTCTGCTTTCTATCACCCGAAGAGAAGCCATACTCGGCCGGTAAATGGTCTAATGGCCTCTCTTTGGGTTGTTTGGGCCGCATGGGTTGTTTGGGCTGCAGAAGCCGACTCGGGGTATAGTTCGGGTGGTGGTGTGCAAGCAACTGACGCACCAAATTTATTCTAAAATCGTGGTGCTCAATCGACGGTGTGTTAAACTGAAACATAATGTAACAATTGAACACACTGACGTTGAGCAACCGCCTAAATAGTTTTTTGTACCAAACGCGCGTCCGTTTCCGCTCGATTGGGAACATTGCCAACATCTGATCCTTTTTATCCACTCCGCCCATACACAAATTATAGTCGTGGACGATGGCGGGCTTGCGCACTTTGCCACACTGAGCGGTGAAAGACCCGTGGTACGTAGAGATAAGTGCTATGAGGCTCTTATCTCTCCATACCAACAGGTCAACATCACCGCTCGTGCAGCCAACGACTTGGTTGCGCACCATATTAGATTTGCGCAATGTTCTCAATTGGTCGGGAACGAACTGACGGTTGGTACGTAATGTTCCCACACAGTCAATCTGCATGGATTTTAATGTACGTGCAAGGGCTGGAGAATTATAGTAATTGTCCATCCATAATGTATGGCCCTTAAATTCTAAGCCCTTTACCAGCCTAAGAACGGTAGCTGGTATCGTTCCGGATAAAGGGCCAGAATTTTGCGACGGTTCGGAGCCACAATAAACTTCAAACCGCCACAAATAGCCACTTTGAGATTCGCAAATCTCAAAAGTTTTTATACCTACCCTTGCAGCCTTTTTGGGTAAATATTGTTTAATACCCAAACAGCCTTTCCATTGCGTTAGAGATTCATCTAACGCAATGTTCTGGCCCAAGGCGTACAAGGAGGAAAATTTATTGTTAAGGTGATCAATAATTGGTTGCACCTTAAATAATTTTGCCTGGGCAGGCGATAGTGAAACACTATGCATGTCCAGGTTATTATTAAAGTGCAACCAACGGTTAATCAGAGCAAAGCGGTTTATAGGCATAGAGATAGAAAAGCCAGGAGTAATGAAGACATCTTGCTTTGTACTCCAATAGTCTTCTATACGTGATTTATTCAACAGTCCCATTGCTAGGACAATTGCTAAATACACGTACAATTCGTCAACATCAATGTCTTTCCATTGCGTTATTCGACTTTGTGGGCAAAGCCGCCCTGAATTCAGCAAGTTACTAGTCTCTTGCTGAACATACAGGTTGGTTTGCCCACATATATGTTCCATTATTTGCCTATCCCATATGGCAGTAAAAGCGGCATACGGGTCGGCATAATGGACTCTGGGCCCAGAGTTACTGTCTATGAACGCTTCCCGACGCAAATTTGGTGGAATAGGCGTCTCAGGAAATGCTCGCCACTGAAAGTCAAATATATCAGTGGGTTTATATTCACCTATGTCCGTGTCACCAACATTAGTAAATGAAGATGGAACGGACGGCGGTGTTACTCTGCCATCTTCGTCGTCGCTACCCGCCGGCTCTCCCATCCTTCTGTCCCACACGGAGATCTCGTCATCCTCGCTGTCATCATGCTCACTTCCTGAGAACAAAAAAAAACGAATACAAACAGATATTAAAAATTAAACCCCTTATCCCCATCTATATTGCACTAAAACACAAATGACCACTTGTGACAAGAATACTAATTTTTAATCTTTCTCTTTCCAACAGTTTCCAAATGGAGAATACAAAGAAAAGGTGAGCCAAATTATATTACATGCATGTTTACAACATATTTTAATAGGTGTTAATATTATCAAAGCATTACATTTTTAACATATTCTAACCTAAATTGGGGTTGGTTAATAGAAGTATTTAATTATATTGTTTCTAACGAACAATTTCCCTCTGTTAATCCTTTTCTTAAATCTATCCCATAGTTGTCTGTAAGACATTGTCTTTTAAATTACCCTGCCAATTCCCCATACTAACTATATCAGCAGATTAGCGGGATTCCAGATTGAAGAGGCCTTGCTGTTCTTAATATTCGCACGAATGCCGATTGTTTTGCTTATGTACTAACAGCATGAAATTAATAGGGAACGAGACGACGATTCGGCGTCGCCTGATAACAAGCGGCAGGCGGCCGACGCAGGATGGTCGCCGGAAATGAATGATTCGGGCAACTTCTGCCCGAAATGTACCCGAGGGCAGAAGTGCCCGAATCATCGGCGGCGGCATCCCAAATGCCGCCGCAAGCTGAATTTTGATAAACAATAAATTTATAAAAGGAAAATTCAGTCTTTTATTTATGAAGAAAATCATTCCAGCTTAAAACGAATTTGAGTGGCGCTCAATAGCCCTAAACTATATTTATCTTTTCGAAGTGATTGGTGTATTATTGGACGACGAATTGCATACAACGACCATTGAGGGATTATAATGACAGATAATACAAATTTCCGTTAACTTATGTCAAAATAACTTACCGTAATTGAGACCATCGATTTCCTGCGAACGCACGGACTGGGGCGTTGGCCGAGGGGTTTGTGAGAAATCAAGCCTAAAAAACGTTCAAATTAAAAATACAATCACTCCACAAATCACTTTAAATAGTGGCTTACAATAACATAAGTAACACATATCAGACGTACGTCTTACGCATAGAGTAAAGAAGCGACAATTGCGGCTAACTGGCCAATCAGGAGGCCAGTTCGGACGCAATCCGTCCTTAGCAACATAGTATTCGTCTAAAGTCCGTACAAGTGTAAATTGTGTGGACATTGAGATGTTAATAAAATATTTTTCATTAAACAAAACTCACATTGCTGAGGATGACGAGTCGAGCAGCTCCGTGGGGGTGCCATGTTCACATGCTGAACTGAAATGAAAATATTTCTTTTAGAAATCAATAACAAATGCATATTTAAGAATTTAAGAATTAGATTTTATTGCCAAAAATTACTTCTCTAGTACCTCTGTAACAATTTCTTTAAACACATAATTGTGCACAATAAATAATTAGTATTAAACAGTACAAGAAATGGTAATAGTCAAAACGAAGTTGATAATAAAATACATACGTGGAAGCAACAGAAGCCCATTTTCGTTTGTGGGTTCTTCTGGGCCAAGCCTTTTCTAAGGGCTCAGCCACAAGAAAATCTTCAATTTGGCCCACTGAAACGCTGAAATATAAAGTTTTATTAGTATTAACACCTGATATTATTTTAATTAATTAAATCGTAAGAACTATAACTAACCTTTTGCTGGTGCTGGGCTGAATATTATTTTCATCCCCTCCGACGACTGGGGAGTCTGAGAGAATTCTGGTGGCAGGGGTGCCACCAGAATTACCGTCACGGCTAGGCCCAGCCGTGACGGTACATTCAACATGGATGCCGCGGGGTCTGTTGAAAAAAATGATTCAAATTCAAAAATGATTCAAATCATTAATGAACAATCATGATCTAAATATGAATTAAATAATAAATTAGTTTTTACGTACGTATTACGTACATACAACAACTAATTAAAAAAACAACAAATAATTACAACCCTAAATTCCAATCGTATATAAACAATAAAATCGATATCTCTTATATTATAAAAAAATTAAAACGGATTCTGGTGTGTGAGGAACATCCACAATAAATTTTCGTGCCATATTTTAGACTTCAATGGCGGCCATCGTGTTCGAGTTTCGACTCGTTCATCGATCATTTTTTATTCAATTACATGCTGTTTTTATAGAATAGACCAAATACAAACATTATTTTAAATTGCATTAAATATACCATAATTAAAATGCAATATTTTAATCTTGTACCTATATTTTATTAAAAATGTTAAAGGTCTGCATTAAAATCGAAGTTTAGACTTGTAAACAGATATAAATCACTGAAATATAATTAATTACTTACCCTTCCATAATATTTATAATAAAAAACAAGCACGGCACACTGTAACACTCTGAAACTCCAAAGCCACAGAATGACGGTGAATGACAACTTCAGTGACGTTTTATTTATTTTTTCTGAATGAAAAGGCAAACAATGTTGCAGCGGACAGCTATATAAACTCTTTAAAATTATAATAACAAAATCTGAACT
The DNA here is from genome assembly GCA_023078785.2 of Hyles euphorbiae. Classification (NCBI taxonomy): domain Eukaryota; kingdom Metazoa; phylum Arthropoda; class Insecta; order Lepidoptera; family Sphingidae; genus Hyles; species Hyles euphorbiae. The sequence continues at coordinate 12,225,058 of CM041050.1, forward strand.
TATTTCATGCGATATTTAATTAGCTGGAACTGTTTTTATTGAACCTTACCCACCGAACCGCATTGCGGTTCCCGACACCTTTCATGTTTCTTTGACGAACCTCATTGAGGTTCGTTTTGACGGTTCGCGACACCTGTCATGTTTCTTTGACGAGCCTGAGCGCGGTTCGTTTGACGGTTCAGGGGTTATATAACCAGTGATGACAATTGACAACGCTAATTTGACAGTAAAAATCCGCCATCTTTCTGCTTAAAATTTGCTTAAACATGGGTCCCGGCCATTTTAAAGTTAGTGCGCTTTAATATAGCTGATTAGTGATTTTTGACGGTTATGAATAAATTTTAAGTGACAGTTCATATTAACGGCAACTAAACACTGCGCTAACTTCTTTTGCATAAGGGGGTAGGTTTCGAAACGAAAAACGTCACGAAGTTTCGAACTTCGTTTCGGATTTATATAGTAGGGCCCCAAATTCGAAACTTCGGACGATCGAAGTTTTTTATACGATACGAATGTATCTACTCTAAAAGTTCGAATTTGTATAACGTACATCGTAACCATAAGGCCGCGTGTCCACTGACGCGGAGCTGGGCGGAGAGGAGCTTAGCGGTGCACAAATTTACCAATGATTGCTTGAAATATCCGCTACGCTTCAATGGAAACAGTACGAGCGGGGTGGAGCAGAGCTGACTCTAAGCGAATATTCATACATCGAGGCGGTGCAGTGCGGAGGACAGCGAGCATTGGGGTACAGAGCGGAGGACAGCGGGGCGGTACGGAGCGGGGCGGTGCGTGACTCGCGTGCAGTGTGTCAGTTGTCTTCGTTACGTCACTAGGTTAGAGATGGGTGTTGATTAAACGAACTAGTTAATTCAACCGTCGACGACCTATGAAAATTCTCCATGCACAGAATGGTACTTTATATGTTGTCGAATCCAGAATCTATGTTTTCTCTTCGAATCCAAAAAAGGCGCAACAGTCAATGCTACTTCATCTGATTCGTTATCTTCGTCTTCAAGTAGAGAAAGATATAAAATGATTGCTTTTTTCTTTTTAAGCGACAACATGATGTATGGTCTTTCCGAGAGATTGAGTGTAACTAAATGCAAAAATGCGCGATTCCAAAAGTATGCTCCACTCCGCTCTGCTCCGCTTACTGACCACTCACCGCTCTTCATCGCTCCTCTCCGCCCAGCTCCGCTTCAGTGGAAACACTGACCACTTTTCACCGCTCTTCTCCGCTCCTCTCCGCCCAGCTCCGCGTCAGTGGAAACGCGGCCTGACCCTTTGGGACTTCACGAACGCGGGACCTCCGTGATTGCGGAGGTACTACGTTGTGGCTACAATTCCTAGGCGAGATTCTTAATGATTGTGACCTATCCTTGCGGTCCGTAAAAACGGTACCAATCCTGGGGTTATAGTCCGAACGATACGGACTATGCGAATGCGGAAGATGACTATATTTCTCTTGGCCGGCCAAGAGACCTAGGATGTCTACGTGTGAGAGAGCACCCTAGGGTGACTGACATGACGCGAACTGAGTCATCGCAATTTCCTACCACCGCTTCCTAGTGTTATCGCTGAGTAGAAGAAGCGGCGCAACAAACTTTCAGCAACACATTTGATCAGTTCGCTCGGATCATTCAGTCACTGGAGCGTCTCACGTTGCGGGCCTATTGGGCGGGATGTCGGCAATGTTAGTCGATTTCTCGGCAGAAACCGAGAGGAGTTCGCGGGGTAATGGCTTGCCATCCGGTGGTCGGGCGTGCTGAGGCGCAATGTTCTGGATGTGAACCCAGTCCGATGCGTCAGCACGCGCGAACATGGAAGTCGCTAGCCGGCGGACGAAATTGTCCAGTCTTTCGATACGTAGATCTCTCTCGATGGTAGCATTGCTGACACCCCAGGGAGCGTTTACGATTCTACGCAGAGCCACCGATTGTACTCTGCGCAGTGCGTCCTTTTGTGACCGGCTGATGAGCCCGTACCAAGAGGGCGCCGCGTATGTGATCCGGGGTCGGATGTACGTTTTGTACACCCCCAGTTTCACTCTAAGAGGAAGGTTGGACGAGAGAATGGGCCGCAGCTTCCCGCTCGCGACTTTACCGTTCGCGACGGTAGCCTTGGCGTGCCTAGCTAGTCGGAGATTCCTATCAATGATAACTCTGAGATATTTGGCCTGGAAACCCCATGGGATTTCCTGACCGAACATCATCAGAGGTTTCACTGCCCTATGGCCTTTCGCTTTGGCCTTCTTCGTAATTAGGGCCTGGGTTTTGCCTACGTTCACCGACATCTTCCATTTAGAAAGCCAGTCGGGAAGTAGGTCCAGGCTACGTTGGAGCTTGGCGGCGGCTCCTTTCGCGGAAATGGATGACGTATAAAGAGCGATGCCATCCGCGTAAAGAGCGAGATTGACGTCATCCCTGATGGGGATGTCGTCGGTATAGAGCGCGTATAGATTCGGGGAGTAAGTCAATAATGACCATAAGTATATGTAGGTACATTCGTATCGTATAATAAACTTCGATCATCCGAAGTTTCGAACTTCGTTTTGGATGAATATAGTAGGGCCCAGCACTATTTTTAATTCATTATTCTCGTACCGTTTATTAATTGCTGGTAACTACATACTTTGATTACATGAAAATATTCTGCCCTGTAAGAATAAAGTCGTCTTCTGCTTATCAATTTATTTATAAAAATACAAAAATCATAAATAATACAATGCTTTTGAAAGTAAAGCGATTTTAACAGTATCAATATGTAGTCATTCTCGTTCGTACGTGCAATCGTTGGAAGGAATGCACGGAGAACCCTGCTTTAGTCTCAAATATCCAGGTTTACAAGCACATCCTGGTGTGCAGGTTTGTTTGGAGTCGCATTTGAAGAAGGCGATTCTAGAGATGCAAAGTTCAGGAGGGCATGTCCTTTTGCAGTTTGTAAATTCCTCATTGACACCCGTACAGGTTTCTGTAAAAGAATGGTAATAGATACTTTTTAATTTACCACTAACGCCGTAATCATTCAGTAAAATCGTTTTGATTTGTGAAAATTCAAAAGCGAGAGGAGCAGTTACTATTATACATTGGAGGACGGGGTTGTGGATTAAATAGGCGAGCGTGGCGATCTATAAATAGAAATTAACAACCTCCGTGGCGCTGTTGGTTAGACGCCGGCTGAGAAACGAGTCAGCGGGTTCGATCCCCGCACCGAAACAAATATCTGTGTGAACCACAATACTTGTTTCGGGTCTGGTTGTTTGTGAGACCGAAGTCTCGTAGTTCCTGATACACACGACACAAGACTCGATCTTAGTGTGGGGTCAGGACTATGTATGTGTTATGTACACCCAGTATTTGTATTTATTGGGCTGTCGGGGTGTTTGAGCAAGTATTTGTACTCCACGTGGCAATTTGCTAGAATACCTACTTACTGAAGTAAACGCCGATAATATACTAATATAAAATATACTAATTTATGGATATGAGGATTGAGGATGTGCGGTAAATTTTGTATTGAAATAACTTTAATTGAAAAAATTGTTTATTGGTACAAAATATCTATGACAGAACGATAGATACGATCAATACGATGGAGAACGATAAACAGTCTTCAATTCTTAATACTATTTATGTATAAATATCGAGGAATGAAATATATAATCAATGGCATTCAGGCGAGTTCTTCATCTCCGGACACAGGCATAATGGTACGCAGATATTGTCGTACGATCTTAGATAGCCAGGTTTGCAGAAACACCGCGATTCGCACTTTTCCTTTGGGTTGCAAGCGTATTTTGCAACTAGGGATATGCACTTCTCTGGTGGACACGTCGTTTTACATGCGTACTCTTCATGAGGACCTACGCAAACGCCTGCGAAAGTGTTGAAATTAAATAAAAACACCAACAAAATTCAAACAAATAAGGTAGGTACAAATTTACTTAGATTCTTTTCGTGAAAGTAGTGATAAATAGCTGAGTAATATACATAAGTTTTATAAAGCGTTCATCACGATATATGTACATAATGGTTTCTTAGATTTACGCGAATGTTATACATTGAAATAAAACTATTATTTACGGATTATATCGCGCGAAAAATCCGCGATAAAATGCAATCGTTCAATATACTTAATATAATATAACGGTGGTAGGTCTCTCATATGTGAGAAGCGTCTGGGTTGGTACTTACCACCGCAATGTCTATTTCTTCCACTAAACAGCAGTATAATGCACTGTTGTGTTTCGGATTGAAAGACAATGTAGCCAGAGTAACTACTGGACATATTGAGACTTAGCATTTTATATCTTCTAATTAAATATGTCGTTTTTTTGCTACTATTCATGAGCGGTCGTATTGGTTACCATCAGGCGAACGGCAAATTCGTCTCGCCATTTATTGCAATAAAAAAAAAATAGATTTTTTTACGCCCTAAGTAGGTACTTGCCTTTGATGACCAATGGACGTTGCGAGCGTTTCTGCCTTAAGTGGGGATTATCTGAAAATACGAAACAATATTTCAGGCAATAGTTTGAAAATATATTTCGATAATTGTGTTACTTGATTAAATAGTTGAATGTACTCTTGTACCAATATGGTTATATTATACCTATGTATGTAGTGCCAAGAGTAGGTAGTCCATTGTGTATCATAGTAAACCCATAGCTTTTACGGTATTAACAACATCTTTATCTACTATGTTTTACTCTAAAATGAAACAATGCTTAGACTATTAACCAATTAAAAGCACTGAACATGAATTCTCCGTCTACGACTGAACATAATATAAGAAATAGGTGGCTATAACTTACTGCATTTCTCTATAGGAATACAATCCCAGTTCTCGTCTCTCGCGTATCCATCATTGCAGTAACACTTTGAGTTGCACCTAATGTTCCTGATAGGACAATTAATCCGGCTTTGTTCATGGAGGGTGGAACAGACGTTGTCACAGGCTGGGCCGCATTGGTAAAACTCGTTTGGACGGGTACAGTTCTTAACTGGAAACAGGATGCAAAAATAAGCTTATTCGAAAATTGTTGATATGAGTTTCTGAATATAGTAAGCAGTTAGTTTCAAATAAATATTTTAGGCGTAAACAGTCTACGGTTTCAGATGTATTTATGTTTAATAGCATTTAATTCATGTATTGCGGGTATTTTAAGTATAATCTCTCATGCGGAACTGTGACTATTGAGCTACGGCAAGTGTAGGTACAAATCGCAGTGTTAAGCCGCTTTAAAAAGTTTGAGTATATAAGAATATTTTCTTGTTCATTAGATACTTTGAATAGAGTAAGACACCTATCGCCATAAAAAGCATATTGGTAGAGAAAAAAGTGGATGGAACTTTACCATTGCTTTTAAAATAAAAGTGACGAGTGTTTACCTTGAGGAACATAGGGCTTTGGTCGAGATTCGGCATTATCTGTAAAAATGAAGAGGCAATAAATTAAAAAACATAAAACGTGCGGCTATCGTTAGTTTTGTGCAAATCGTGAATATTTAGGCGAAGTAGCCAGTGAAATTAACAGTGTTGAGTTATGTGACCTCAGTGTTAACAATGTTCTTCTAGTAGTGAGCCTGTTTGACCCCTGTGTTTGATCGCCCTTTGGCTGCGTGTCATCAGTTCACATAGATATGTAGGTAATGAGTTTATGTTAATATTTCAAATTTCAATTGGTAATCTTGTTCTTGGAAATTGTTTCTGATAACAACGATCAAGTTTTATTTCACAAATTATTGAAAACGTTGTGCGTCCAGAAATCCACCACTATAAAGTTTAATCACACACAATTATTAAAAAGATTATGTACTAAATATATTCCATTTGATTTTCTTTTGTTTTGTACAATTTATTTTCTAATTTAGGAATAAACGCTTATCTATTTACTTAATATTGTTAGCCCAGCCAACATAATGTTAATAGAAGTTTACTAATTTCTAATAAGTATTTTAACTTTTTTCCACAGCCCAGCTTGCACACCATTTCTTCGTATTTCAATTCCGTAAGTTCTTTGCCTTTTACGCTGAAAATCACTGCCATTTAGGCAGAATGAACCAATGAAAGCAAGTATCTCATACTATTATACCGCATTTATCAAAGCTAATAGGTAGGTACACCATTTTGTGTAGTCATAACCGCTATCCGGGTAACTATCAATGTGCTTCTGCACAATCTGCAAATGTGTGAGTTTATACATGTAGGTTCACTGATTTTCATTGAATACTTTACCTTGGGGAGCGTTTGAAACTTGACGTTTATGCTTTAAGGCAGGATTGTCTGTAACAATGATTAACATTATAATTTTATATAACTGTGCATACAATTATAAGTATTTACCATATCATATAAATCAGCTTTTTAACGTTTAGAACGTGAGCACTTTAGCACGAAACCCGACAGGTATTGCGAAAGTGCGCATCGGATGGTTCTGAATAAAACTTGGAAAATATAAAAAAATAATTGTGGGGGTTCTTGTTGCTCCAGAAACAATAATTCCAAATTTTATGCAACCTCCTATCTATCACCACTATCTAGTATAAAATTATATTTAAAACATATTTTTTAAAATAACTTACTGCATTGATGCTCTGGAACACAATTTCCTTTCCCGTCTCTGGCGAAGCCGTCGCGGCAGTAACATTTGGGGCTGCATACGATGTTCTTGATTGGACAATTGGTCCTATTTTGGTAGTGCAATTCGGAACAAACGTTGTCACACTCTGGTCCGCAGTCAAAGAATTCGTTCGGAAGAGTACATTTCTTGGTTCCTGGATTTTTAATGAATATTAATTATTATTACTTAATAATGTTAGCAAGAAATAAAAGCATCTTTTAAATGTTATTTCCACAGAGTACATTACTATGTTATTACTTAGCAATAAAAAGACACGCTATCGTCGCTTCACAATAGTACTTTCTTTTTTTTCTATTTTACTATATAATTCTTACTTTTACAAATACCTAATTATATCGATATGAAGAATGATGATAATGAAAATGAATAGGTTTAGTGAGTAAATAAAAAGGAATACGAAATAAAAAACCAAAGTATAAGATCATTGATTTTTTATTGTAATAGATCCTATGTCCTTCTATTGTAAGCCGATGCAGCCATAAGCGAAAGCATTTACGGTCGCGATATGACGGGCCAAGTAAATTAAGCTTCTTTACCTTGTTGAACGCTACGTGCAATGCGTGGGGAGTCACCTGTAAACAAAACAAAATATTGTATAATAAATATGTATTAAATGTAATCTAGTAAAATTGCACATGTAACCGGTTCTATGTATGGTGCAATAAAGGATATATAAATGCCAATTCAATTCAATCAATAAAAATATAACACTTCACATAAATGGGATGTCTGGGCTTACATAAAATATTATTTTTGTGGCATGGTAATGTGTACATTATGTATTAATTAAATTATATAATAGTTAAAAAAAACTAAAATACACGCTTTAATAAGATATACAACTAAAAAAGTAAAAATAATTGATACTGAATTTAAGATAAGAAAATGGAGTAAAATACATATATTTTATTGTTACAAAGCGTGGGGTGTTTACAACAATTACTTATCCTCCTGCACCCCACGCTTTGTAACAATAAAATATATGTATTTTACTCCATTTTCTTATCTTAAATTCAGTATCAATTATTTTTACTTTTTTAGTTGTATATCTTATTAAAGCGTGTATTTTAGTTTTTTTTAACTATTATATAATTGTTTTGACTAAAAACATCCATCTACGGCTGTATTTCCAATCAATAACGCCATCTGTTGGTCAGTAGTAACATTTGACACTTGAAGAATACAATGTTAACGCCATCTAGCGATGAATGTAGCAATGGTCATCAATTATAAGAATAATTAATCCTGGCGAATCTAATCAGGATAATTATATATTTTAATCGAATTATTGTATTGTCATCGGTCTTTGACAGGTGTGCAAAATTTGAACGAAATCTGGCCGTTTAAAGTGGGTCAAAATCGCGCCCAAAGAAGTCGGTTACAAACAAACATACAAACATACAAACATACAAACATACAAACATACAAACATACAAACATACAAACATACAAGTGAAGCTAATATAAAGCGTGTAAAAACAATTATTATGCTCGGACTAAATATCGTTTCATCCCAAGCCGTAATAAATCAATTTTTTGAGCATTTGACTCTCCATAAAAATGCCGCACAATTGTGATAAGTATTACGTGTTGCAATAGATGAGCTGTAAGGTCTTCAATATAGAATATAGAAGTTCAATTTGTATTTATCTCTAAACAAATGCCGACTTCTTTACGCGTAAGCATTGCCTTATCAATGCATAAAAGTTTTGTACCTAATTAACGAAACGAAACGTTATCTGTGAAACGTGAGGCCACCTGTTCGATCCCCGCGGAGAAACAAATATTTGTGTCAACCAAAGGTATTTGTTTCGGGGCTTTGTGTTTGCGAGGCCAAAAAGTCTCTCGTAGTTTCTGATACCTGACACAACACTCAATATTAGTGTGTGGTCATGATGTTCAGTGTTGGCTGTATTTATTAGATACTAGCGGTCAGGCCCGGCTCCGCCCGGGTGCAGATACTCGTTTCAAAATGGCGGTCAAAATGTTCTATTCCGACTATCAATATAGAATATCGACCAATCGGACCACGAATAAAATTTCCTCGTATTTACTAGAAATGTCACTACTGCTTCCCTCCTATAGGTCATAGCGTGATGATATATAAACTGTAGCATTCCTCGATAAATGTACTATCCAACATTGAAAGAATTTTTCAAATCGGTCGAGCGGTTCCTGAGATTAGCGCGTTCAAACAAACAAACCAACTCTTCAGCTTTATAATATTAGTATAGACTATTATGAGTAATTTTTATATCTTACCACAACCATCCTCAGGGATGCAATCACCATTATCGTTCCTGATATATCCTGGATTGCAGCGACATGTCAGCTTACATAATTTCGGGCTTTCAGCCGCACAGCTGAAGCCTATGAATCGGTTTGCGCAGGTTCTCTCTGGAGGACACGAGCTCACACACTGTCGCTGCTCATTAGCCCCATCACATACTGTAAATAAAACGAAATTGTTCAGTATCATCAAACATTTGACAGCTTCCGTGTCGCAGTCGGTTAGACGCCGCCTGTGAAACGAGAGGCCGCGGGTTCGATACCCGCACCGAAAAAAATGTTTATGCGGCCCACGAATATATATTTCAGGTTTGGGTGTTTGTGAGACAGAAAAGTCTCTCGTAGTTCCTGATTCTCACGACACAAGACTCGATCTTAGTGTGGGGTTAGGACTATGCATGTGACTGTTGGGTATATTTATTAATATTATTTACTACTAAACTGTATCCAGCTATATAATAATATAATAAGCCAAACAGCAGTGTAAATGCACTTTTGTGTTCTGGTTTGGAGAAAATTGTATCCAGATTAACTAGTGGACATAATGAGACTTAGTATTTTATAATATCTCAATATGGTGAGCGCAGTGGAATGCCACGCATTGCTTTGTGATTGATGATGTTTGGTTTTGTTATTGTGTTTGCTCGTCTCGCCATTCGTTGCAATTGTTTTTTTTTAATTTAAGTTCCTATAAAAGAGATAACTGCCTCGGTGGCGTAGTTGTACCTACTACGTCACTGTTACAAACCCGAGACGGGTTCGAAATACATCATAGGCGAAACGCGGGTGCCCTGGTAGCAAGTCGGCGGTCTTTCCCTTCTGGCATATAGGCTTGATATTTATGATGACTTATTTATTTGTCATAAATAAGTCATCGGAAATATCACGCCTTATTTTGATTCTCATTCTCACGTTTTAACCGACTGAAGAAGCATGGTATAATTAGTAATTACATTGCTGTTTTAGGTACTATTGGAAATATTTTTCCTCGATATTATTTCCTCAGTTCAAAAACCATAAAAAAAAACACTATTCTTAGTGATATCTTCTGTACATAAAACGGCATAACAACTAAGTATAACTAAAACATATAATCATACGTAAGGAAAATAAATAACACGGTAGTTTATCTTTGTTTGTTCTTACGATTTACCTATTTCAAGTGGGCTTACTAAGATCGGTTACAAAATACCACATTGCAATTACGAACGATGAACAAACGTCACTTCTTTCGACTGTCACTGTCAAGTGTCAGTGCTAAAATTTGTAAACAAATAATGGGAAGTGCATAAAAAGTTTGTTAGTATAAAATGTGCGCTAATTATGTACCGAAAATGTTTCACAAGGTAACTGCCAGCCAATTACCCATTTTCTCAAGAATTCTTCGCTACCAATGTTTGGAACATGTAAACATAACCTATAAACATGACCACTTCACACGAAAAGTACATAATATACGGCCTGGCGTTACCGAAACTGTCACAGGACAGAGTAAATGCAGTAGCTTTACTTATAGGACCCATAACTGTGGCGAGTTGCGACCAGATCATATAGGACACAAAGTTACAATATGTGGTTGGGTACAATACTCCCGTCTATCGAAATTTTTACTGCTTCGAGACGGCTACGGCCTCACTCAATGTACTGTTGCTGATTCGAAGATAGAATTATCGAATCTACAGCTAGAGACTGTCGTTAAAATCGATGGTACTGTTGTTATGAGACCGAAAGATATGATAAATCCCGAAATGGTTACTGGAGAGATAGAAGTTATTATCGATAGGATAGAAGTTCTCAATGAAGCCGATCCCCTTCCATTCAACTTGAGAGACTATCAGAAGCCAAAGGAGCAATTAAGACTCCAACACAGATATTTAGATTTAAGATTTTTTGAAATGCAACACAATTTGAGGCTTCGGTCACAGATGTTGCATAATATGAGAAGATTTCTTGTTGAGAAACATAGTTTTGTTGAAGTTGAAACACCTACCCTATTCTGCCGAACTCCTGGTGGAGCAAGGGAGTTTGTGGTGCCTACACATCACCCTGGATTATTTTATTCTCTGGTGCAAAGTCCACAGCAATTTAAGCAAATGCTTATGTCTGGAGGAATTGACAGATATTTTCAAATAGCAAGATGTTATAGAGATGAGACAACAAGGCCAGATAGACAGCCAGAATTCACACAACTTGACATTGAACTCTCTTTTACAAATTTAAATGGTGTTTTAACGTTAGTTGAAGATTTACTTTATGAAACATATCCTAAGCCATTACCAAGGCCACCCTTCAAAAGAATGACATATAAAGATGCTTTAGAAAACTATGGCTCTGATAAACCGAATCTAACCTATGACTTAAAGTTTATTAATTTAAAAGATTATTTCCCAGAGCAGCAAAACAATCCAGAATTCAGTGCTTTTGCACTGCCATATCCAAAAGATTTGGGAAATTTAACTGCTAAGTATAAGGAACAAATAAGAGAATTAACAAAGAAGTATAAGACAAAAGTAGTACTGCAGGAAAATATGACAAAGGAGTTGGGCATAGACTTATCGGATAAAATACAAAATGCTGTGGGAAATGGAATGGCAGTAATTTCATCTTTGGGAGATGGTGAGAATGCCAGTCTATGCTTAGGAGAGATAAGAGAAATGTTAGCAGCATTATTGAAATCTAAAAATCTGTTACAATTCAAAGACACAATTCAGCCGTTGTGGGTGGTAGATTTCCCATTGTTTTTAAAAGGAGAGAACGGACTCGAGACTTGTCATCACCCATTTACATCGCCACATCCTGAAGATATACATCTATTGGATACAGAACCACTCAAAGTTAGGTCTTTGGCGTATGATATTGTTTTAAATGGTAATGAAATGGGAGGAGGATCTATTAGGATACACAATGAAGAGCTTCAGAGAAAAGTTATGAAGATATTGGATATTGATTCTGAAAAATTGCAACACTTTTTAAATGCATTGAGGTTTGGATGTCCACCTCATGGCGGGATTGCTCTTGGTCTTGATCGATTGGTGTCATTGGCATGTAATGCTGAGTCAATAAGAGAAGTTATTGCTTTTCCTAAGTCACATGATGGCAGGGACCCATTGTCTGGAGCCCCGAATGTTATATCAGATGAAGATAAAAAGTATTATCACATTTAACTATATGTTTTAAGATCATTGTAAATAAATTATTTAGAATTTTAGAAATAACATTTATTTCTTGTATTAAATTGTAATTGTACAAAGCATCAAATATGCTTTGTTTTCAAAGTTATTTTATTTTATTTTGTATCACTAATATCTATTCATAAAACATATAATAAATTTGTAGCTGATTGATGTATGGGGTAATACTGGGGGATTGTATCACCATAATAAAGAACAAAGCAATGACTGTAAGAATGTTTGTCGGTTTGCCTGTGGAATTCAAACATCAAAACTCAGAGACAGGATGAGATTGGAGTGTATAGGATTATATGCCTTGTTTCATGGGATAGAATGAGATGGGATAGGATGGGATATAACGGGACAGGATTGGAAAAGCAGTATTAATTTACTTTAATTAAAATACATTCAATAGAACGTGAAATAATGGACTGGACTCAAAAAGTACCTGCATCCTGTCGAAAACGAGACAGACCGCTAGTTAATTCCTCAAATATACACATTCACGATGTATAATTTCAAATACAATATCGTAGTTAAGCGCAACTTATATTTAAGTTGTGTTCCAGTATTCGGGCGTTAATGTACAGTTAATAAAAAAAGTCAAAGTTCAGATTTCAAGACTAGGGTTTTTTTTTTTTTTTTTTTTTTTTTTTATTGCCTTGAATGGCGAGACGAGCATGCCGTTTGCCTGATGGTAAGCGATGCGACCGCTCATGAACAGTAGCAAAACCAAACAACACCTTGAATTACAAAGCAATGCTTGGCATTCCACTGCGCTCGCCATCCTGAGACACAAGATGTTAAGTCTCAATATGTCCAGTAGTTACTCTGGCTACAATGTCCTTCAATCCGAAACACAACAGTGCATTTAAACTGCTATTTGACGGGAGAAATAGACATTGCGGTGGTACCCACCCAGGCAGCCTCTCACATATGAGAGACCTACCACCAGTAAGGTATATTATACCTTACTGGTGGTGGTTACACCAGTAGGGTATATTATAAAATGACGTAACTCCAGTCAGATGATTAGAATAAAGTTACCATGTTTACAACCGGCTTGCCGTGTTGTGATTAAATAAAATTGAAGCACGCAGACAATTATGTTCTAGGCAGTTGTTATGAATAACACGGAGGCGGGAATTCACCGCGATGAAGTGATATTTTTACCGGTTTTCCTCATGGCAGCTGACTGTTGCCTGGCGCAAAAAAATCTCACTTGTGCGTCCATGCTTGGTTTATGTAAAGTCCCTTCGTAAGTTCATTAAACTGTTATAACAAGGATTCGAGCCTATGTTGGGGTCATATACATACTTTTGGTATAGCATGTTATAGTCATATCTAAGCACTGTTTCTTTCCGAAAAACGAGAAATGAAAGATACCAAAGGTCAGATCAACAGCGGGCTACGGGTGGGACGGGACGGTGACGCGACGCGATGGGCCGTGATGAGGCTGTACATTGTAAAGTATTGTTTGTTGAGCGTGGTGGCCTGCTAGTAGTGGGACGTGTATGGGTTGATGCAGGTTTAATATTGAGCTCCACTGTTTAATATGAGGGAGGTGGTTTCATCTTCGCACAGATGAAAATGTTGACAGTTGATACTCGTCAGCCTCAGTCATCACACAACATAAATACTATTGGTGTTAAGTACTACATACATACATACATAAACTCACGCCTTTTTCCCAGAAGGGGTAGGCAAAGGTGCCAGGGCACCCACATTTCGCCTTGTATGTTCCGTCCCACGATGTGATAGGTGGCGAGCCTATCGCCATATCGGGCACATATTCCTGACTTTGGGCTGATAATGAATAGAAAAATCCAATATAATAATAATAATAATAATAAATACACCCAACAGTCACATACATAGTCCTGACCCCACACTAAGATCGAGTCTTGTGTCGTGGGTATCAGGAACTACGAGACTTTTCGGTCTCACAAACACCCAGACCCGGAAGAAATATTTGTGGGCCGCACAAACATTTCTCTCGGTGCGGGGATCGAACCCGCGGCCTCTCGTTTCACAGGCGGCGTCTAACCAACTGCGCTACGGAGGCTGTCTTAAATTAAATATCACTTTGCCCAACCCGGGATTCGAACCCGAGACCTCAGCTTTGTAACCGTACCGTAGTACAACTACGCCACCGAGGCAGTCAAGTCAGTGCTAAGTACTAGTTAAGTTTATTTAGTGGTATTCCGGACTTCCGGACATGAATAACTTATGAATATTTTCCAGAGACTGCCACGCTAGCCCAGTTGTACGATAGTTCGATTACAACGTTCAGGTCTCGGGTTCAAATCTCCGGTATGGCAATCTGATATTGATATTTTTAATTTATAATCTGCCTGGTGTCAGATTTTTGCCCGATATGACGAAAGGCTTGCTATCACATCACGGGACGGAACACACAAAGCGAAACATGGATGTCCTGGTTGCATATCTGCCTACATCTTCTGAGAAAAGTGATGTGTATGTAAATTTTCAACAATAGCTACAGATAAAATAAGTCATAAGAACACATCAAACCATTATATTTTGATGCATTATAGTTGCATTAGGTACCGCTTAAATTACCTACTGATGATAATAGTAGACTCTTTGTATATACGTTTAAAACTGCAATTATATAAGCAATATAAACACATTTATCTATTATAGAACACATAATAGCTACAGGGTTACAAGTATGTGCCCCAGTTAAGATGTAAAGTTATTTATAATTTTATTTACATGCTCTGTTATTCACGCATGATTTCAATATTATGGCTATTAGCGAAGATACACTTTAATCTTTAATCTAATAGTAGGTCAAAACATTAGTAACAATTTACGTTGTTAGGCGGAAATAACAATTTGAATTTAGTGTAAAAAAATCCTTTTTTTTTGTCACATACATAGGTAGTCCTAATCCCACAGTAAGATCGAGTCTTGTGCGTGGGTATCAGAGACTAAAAGAAACTTTTCGGTATCACAAACGCCCATACCCGGAACAGATACCTCTGGCTCACACAATCATTAATTGTATCGGTGCCGAGATCGAACCCGCGGCCATTCGTTTGACAACCGGCGCGGCTTCTAACCAACAGCGACACGGAGGTTATCTTAGTAAATTGCCTACTACTGTGATAGTAGGGGAACCTGTTGTACCTAGGCCGGTTTTTTAGAAATATATTTTTTATTGTGATTTGACGTGCAGCACACAAATCATATTTGCATATTTTGAAATGTCAATTATTTGGGTACTCACCAAAAAAATATCAGAAATGTATATTTAATACTCACATAATATTTTTGAATTAAAAAAAAATGGGAAATGAGGCCAAGGTACAACATACCCTATGTACCTAGGCCAGTAGTACGTTGTACCTAGGACACATTGAAATTTGGGGGTAATTTAAGCAAATTATCAAGATTTCTTAACTAAAATCATTTTATTCTGTTTATTACAGTACACAGTATACAGTATTTAACAAAACATTTTAGAAATTCTCAAATGATCAAAATTTAGAAATGATCAAAATTAAAATAATATTCATAAGCTTTTTTTATGCTTTTCAAACAAAATATTTAAACAAAAACAACTAACTTTGGCCACCGTTTCTTTACATCACATTGCTGCGCCTGCCAAACTCCATATGTGTATTTTGATGTTAAAAAAAATGAATCTTGTGTCCCAAATAAAAAAAAAACGTTTTCCAAAATCTCACAAAAGACACATGTGGAACTTGGCAGGCGCAGCGACGATATCACATAATATAATATAGCAAATCAATATACCTATATAGCATAGCAAATGGAAAACAAAATATTGAAACAATTATCTTTATATATAAATTATTATTTCTCTCTTAAATTTTAATCAGTCATTTGGACTAGCTATTATAAAAACACTATCAATAATGTAGATATATTATTCAGCCTTAAGCATTTAGTAGAAATCCCAGTACTTCTGTATCTCTGGAACATAATAAATTTCTCTGTTCTTGTTAACTTTTTGCGGGGTTTTAATTTTTTCTAC
Source organism: Hyles euphorbiae (assembly GCA_023078785.2). NCBI lineage: Eukaryota > Metazoa > Arthropoda > Insecta > Lepidoptera > Sphingidae > Hyles > Hyles euphorbiae. The sequence goes on from CM041050.1 coordinate 12,241,189, forward strand.
ATTGTCACTCATCGGGTACAGATTTAAATCCTCTTTTTCAGGCCATTTCCAGTTTTTAAGTGATTTTTGCATCGATTTCAGTAATACACCCTCTTCAGATATTGATTCTACCTTTCCGATAAAATAATGGCATTTGTCAGATCATCCGTATTAATAGATGTCCTTTTCTTCTTCTCTTTACTTCTCGGCATGATTTCTGAAATAATAAAGATATTTGATTAGGAATATTATTACGTAAATGTGAAATAATTTAATAAAATATTCTCCTGGCCAAAGTACAACATCCAGGTTGTACCTTGGCCAGTGGCCAAGGTACAGCTGATCGACAGTGACCGAGGTACAACACTACTCCAACTTCAATAAAACGGTGGATTTTATATAGTTTAGAGGTTAAGTATCTCGTAAGTTTTTTATTGTGTTGAGACTTGTTAAATCAAAGAACCGATAGCATATAACAGTTAAGTGACTATTAGAAAACGTTTAAAACTATTAGACTTCAAAATATATTAGAAATACTTACTTTTTCACACAAAAAAAGTTTCAGCGTCGATAACACCAAACACCGGCTTAATGGCGGTATGCGACTAACTTCACATTGAATAGTCTGTAGTGACGTATCGAATACCATAAACAGTAGAATTTAGTATCACGCGAATATTTGAAAACGAGCCCAGTGGCCTAGGTACACATAGTGCCAAGGTACAACAGGTTCCCCTACTAATGTGTTTAAAAAATATTTTTAATTGATTTGATTACGCATGATAGCTATTATGCATATCACAATAAAACAATAACAAAAAAAAGATGGTCAAAATAAAGTAAAAAATATAGATTAATTATGATTTCACCGAATTTATTTGGAAAATTGAAATATGTCAATATAATTATACTTAAAAAAACTCACCGGGGCCTTGAGAAGCACACAAAACAACGAAGCACGAAAACAAAACGATGAGAGCTCCTTGCATCTTGGCGTTTGGATTTGTTTTGCCGCTAGCGAGGGCTACAAAATCTTATATACCCGTTCAAAACCATTGCGATGAGAGGATAAAACACTTCAAATAATTTTTCCTTAATAAAAATACTCGACTCTATTTATGCTGGTATTATTTTCCGCATTAATTTACATAAATTATCACATAATCATTACTATGTACGGGATCACTAATGACATTTTGATGATTTTTTTTAATAACACTTGCAAGAACAAAAGACTGATTGCGGACTTGCTGACACTGGTGCAGTGCGGTCGGAGTAGAGATGCTAGCTACAGATTGTAACTTTTTAACATCAGTCCTAACAATTTTTTGTCGACATATTTGAAGCCATGTACAGCCTGGTTTCGGACGGCGTCAAATTCTATGTAACGTCTTTTAAAATTCAATTTATCGAAGCTGGTAAATACTTATTTGCAATTTCAATGTGTGAGAGAAAAAAAATATTTAGGTAGTACATTCTGAAGCAACAAAAGTGCGGCCCAGAGATGACTGCCGACATGTTCACGGTGGACGCGATTTCAAATTTCAGAGCACATGTCTGACTTTTCGGAGTCATGTGTGAATTGATAGTGGATCACCATGCACTATAACGGTGAAGGAAAAAATCGTGAGGAAACCTGCATACCATAGCGATTTCTATGGTATGTAAAGTCCGTCAACCCGCACTAGGCCAGCGATTGCAGAGGAGGCCCAAGCTCTGCAGTACATATTATGATGCTCGACTGATACAGATAGCCACACTGGCTGTCCTTGGGACCCAAACATGTATAATAAAACAATTTTGCACGGACATTAATTACTTAGGTACTATGGCGTTCATATGTGATATTATTGTAATTATATTTCAAAGACACATTTATCTAATAACAACATGAGCAAGTGAAGTCTTGAGTTCAATTCCCTATCTGACAATCGAAGTAGTGTGTTCTGTCCACTTTAAAATTTAATGTGCCTATGAACACAAGCTTGCCTAATCGCAATAAAATTCATCATTATCGCATAACAATTAAGTCAAAATATCAGTCATCTTATTGGTTAGTACCAGTGTTCTTAAAATAATCCCGTGTATTGGTCTAACAATCTCCTAAGAGTATTTCGGTTTGAATATTGCATATGAATTAGGTCAGGGCGTGGTATCGCAATACGCTCCCTCCCTTTTACATCAGTCAGACAGTGTTAGCTTCTGAGTACATTTAAATACGTGACTAGACCGGGACTTAACAATTCCCAGAATGAGTCGACGCTAAACATTCCGCAACGGCCGACGCCTGATGTAATACAGTAGACCGAGTAGACCCCTGTTATATACCCCGTACAATCCTTTTTATGGCAGTGACGAAATATTTAAATTTGAATTTGACGGATTATACGGATCTCCTGTACTCTGGATTTTTTAAAATATAGTACTTTGTAATCTAGGATTGTCGAGTGTGAAGGATTACACGGATTTACTATACTCTGTTTTTTTTAACAACCCACCTTATAAATATCTCAGTTACCTATATGATTCTGAAATTTAAATCATGACAAAATAAATTATAAGTATCTATACCTATTGTCCAGTCGGGTTATGACTTATTATACAGGGTATCTCAAGACTGCTACCGAAAACGAAGCCGGGTGGTAGTTTTAGTGACTTCAGACTGCAGACACATTGCAACAGAAAATGTTGAAAAAAAAGCGACGATTTTTTTTGTTATTTTTTTCCTATGGTCGTATTTGGATGGTAAATTCATTTTTTTCGTAAAATAATAGTGTATACCCTTTTATTTATAAGGACTCTAAGGTATAAAAGAGTTTAAATTATTATTTTAGCAAAAACTATGGATTTACCACCCAAAAATAACGATATTTAAAAAATCATAAAAAAAATTGTCGCGTTTTTTTGCGAAAATTTTAGTTGCATTATGTTTGTACTGAAGTGCGTGGTGGCCTGTTGGTAAACGGACTAGACGCGGCTGCCAACATGTTCACGGTGGTCGCGGGTTCAAATCCCAGGGCACACCTCTGACTTTTCGGAGTCATGTGTGTATTGACAGTCAATCACCACGCACTAAAACAGTGAAGGAAAACATCGTGAGGAAACCTGCATACCATAGCGATTCATAAGAATTTCTATGTATGTAAGTCCGCCAACCCGCACTAGGCCAGCGTGGTGGACTATATGGCCTAACCACTCTCAATCGTACTTTCGATTGTAGAGTAGGCCCGTGCCCTGCAGTGGGAAGTATATGGGCTGATACAATACAATACAATGTTTGTACTCACTAAAACTACCACCCGGCTTCGTTTTCGGTAACAGTCTTGAGATACCCAGTATAAGCACCATCGTCATGCTAGAATAGGCTGCTTTACTAGTCGCACATAAAAATCACCCGTTACACCATACTGCGTTTCAAAAAGATAAAATAATGTATAACTACATAGAACAAAATAATGACACAGAGAAAGTCCACTGCTGAACATATTAGCCTCCCCAAAGATCTCTACATTGCTAAATTAGTATACCTAGTTCTGCTAAATTCGTTTTCACTATCGTAGGACATAGTAACAACGAATTAAGAGAAGAATTAATTCCTCTTCCCATCCTATTTCGTTCCCAATCTCCTCCCAATTTGATGGGTTGGCTACCCATCCATGATCCATATAATAGTTATATCTATATTATTAGGGTAATTTTAAAGTAAATCACTTTTTACGCCATATTTATTTATTTCACATCACAGAATGCACCCAAATTTCACATGCCTAAATAAAACATTTATATAACAAATTACATTAGAATCATACAGTATTTATCTGTTTGACTGTAATTTCGATTGCAGGGTCCTACATACAACATATTAGAGAATAATATTACATTAATATAGATACCCTCACTGGGTACAATGGTTTTATCACACCCTCGTATCGATTCAAGATATATCATTAGTTTAGATAAAGGTATTGAATGATTTCACATTGTAAGCGGTATATTTATTTGGTTCAATATCGATATCCTATATAGTGTAATATTCATTGCGGGCTAAAGACAATTTGGACATTTCCGGAGATTTACTGTGCTTCATTGCCAACCCCAATGATGTTTTAATAAAGATGACGCATATCCATATTGCGTGACGTTCAAAAACTGTACTGCTATGCATATACATACTCATTTGTTAATACTTTATGACAATTTTAGTGAATGAAACAGATTATACAGAAAGTACGAGACGAAAAGAGATAGCATTGCGCTATCCAAACATAGAATCGAAGCGATAGTAACAGAAGGGTGACGATAAATAAAACTACCTATTTGGTTTTATAAGTATATAATATATTAACTTTGAGGTTGCTACATGAGTCTACATGTGGTACGCCATCCTGTAACAAATACATTTTTATTTGCTTACAAACTTGAAAAAATAAAAAATAAATTGATTACCGTGTAAGCAGGCACTGAAAAATCGATTTCTTAATAATATTATTATTTGTTGTATTGATAACAAGTGATATGACCGCTCGTGGACATAAGCGAAACCAAGACACCTTAAATTACAAAGCAATGCTTGGCTTTCACTGTGCTCGCCATCCCGAGACATAAGATCTTAAGTATAAGTACAGCGATTACTTGGGCGAGAATGTCCTTTGAACCGGAACATAACATGACATTTAAACTGCCGTGTGGCGGGGGAAATAGACATTGCGGTGGTACCTACACATGGCGTTAACGTATGAGCGACCTGCCACTGGTAAACAACCGATGGTGCAGGTTTTTTAGGTGGATATGTATGTTTTCGTAGTTGTATATTTTTATTCATAATTAAATGTGCTAAACCAATTTTAATCAGTTTTAAAGTATCCAGTTACGATCCCCTCTTTTTGTACCAGCTGTGCATAGTGCATATCCATTTACGTCTCAAAAGCTCATCACGTGGAAATCTGGAAACATTCAATGATATATGTAAATAATATAGTCATTCAAAATATATGGGGAAGCTAATGTATTTTGTAATGTTCGTGGTTGGATTAAGTTATTTATTATGAAAATATTTCATAACAAATAACTTAATCGTTTTAAATATGATTGAATTAGAAACAAATATACAATTATCCAAATCCATTCAAACTGTCATCGTCAATTTCCTGTATGATCGGTTTCGCTTCTGACTTGTTAATCTATGACGTACGCTTTTTGTCCCTATCGCACTTAACAATCTTTGTATTAGGCGATCCTTCTTACACAATTGAAGGCGGTGTTTGCTAATTTAAAATAAAAATTAAATTTTGTGTGGTTTTTGTATACTTACGTGTGGTGTATAGGTCCCATTTAGTTTCATATTTTTGCACCATTGTTTTAACACTCTTAAAACACACAATTCGACACTTTAGACAATATTTTCGAAATAAATTATGTTGACAGCACTGAGGTCTTCTCTCTGTCGCCGTTGCTATGCGACTAGATGAAATTACACCAATTGCCCGAATTTGAACGCCTCACTTTTGAAGTGCTAGTGCGATATCTACGTCGTATTTGTATAATATATCATTGGCCAACCCGCACTAGGCCAGCGTGGTGGACTATATGGCCTAACCACTCTCAATCGTACTCTCGATTGTAGAGGAGGCCCGTGCCCTGCAGTGGGACGTATATGGGCTGATACAGACTGTGCTTCATTGTCTGACGTTAACAAAATGCGTGCCCTTAATTATCCTAGTTCAGTGGGTGGGGAGCTAACAAAAAGGAATTATAGTTTTTTTTTAAATATTTTATTATTATTTTATTTCCTACCTATGTGTGTTTGTGCCTTCAATAAATGTATTTCTTTCTTTCTTATAAAAAAAAGTAGTAATTAATTTGTACATAAATGTAAAAAGAGAACTTTAGGCTCCTTTATATTCTTTGTACCTATGTCCTACTATCCTACTCTAGCGCCGGTTCTGTTTTTCGTTTACAAGCTGGCATAGTCGACATTTCTGGACAGGCACATAGTGGTATACAGGGTCCCGAAGGACTTTGTCTTCTGTAGCCATTCTCGCAGACACATCCCGGTTCACAGCACTCTTCTGGACAAGGGAATTTCGAAGTCAATGCAGCGCAAGTGTCTCCTGGACATGTTTGTTTGCAGTCTGTGTACTCCTCATATTGTCCTGGACATTCTGTAATACATAGTTAAATTGGTTTAAATACATGTTGAACAAGGTCGTGTATGATAGTCATATTTGCTAAAAAAAAGAATCGCGAATGCTGGGTTATATGCGCAGTTTGCCTGGTAGGAGACGAGCAAGCAGCCCCTAGTATAAGTCGCTACAGTTTCGGGTTAGAAATTATAAAATACATATATTTTAGATAGATATTTTTTTTAATCTAGCGCCACAAAGTACAGGCAGAGTATCGAAAGGCAGGGACGGCGGTCCCATGCCATTCGATACAATTATGACGGCCTGCTGAGATGCTTATTTACAATACGGGTGAAGGATCCAGGATTATAGGAAGGAGGGAGGAACACTTGTGACGGCAGACTAGAATTATGCTAACAATTTAAAATAATAAGAACAATTCAGTCCATATACGTCAGACTATAAAGCACGGGCCTCTCTACAATCGAGATTTCGGTAGAGATGGGCCAGGTTATCCCAGTTTGGTGGACTTTACCTACCATAGAAATACTCGTGAATCTATTGTATGCAGATTTCCTCCCGATGTTTATCGATATACATATGACTTCGAAAGGTCAGAGATGTGCCCTGGGATTATTCTAATCACAGTCATACTCATTCGTAATATTATTTCGATGTACATAAATTCCTTACTTGGCTTTGAGTTCGGACACTCCTTATAAGTTACACAAGTGCCATTATCGGCACGTAGATATCCTTCTTTACAAATGCAGCCTGCTTGGCACCCCTTCACCTTCTCTGGTTCGCAAGTGAAAGCCTCATTGCCGTCTGCTATGTCTGAACAGTTCTGAGGTCGACACAGCCTCTCAGAGCAGTTTGTGTATACTTCGTTTATAGGGCAAACCCCAGCTGTGATATAAAAAACATGTATATGTTATCATTTTCCGTTTCATTCGTAGACAGTTTTACGTTATCTAGCGAAAGTTTAGTCTCTTTTGAATGTCTTCTGAATTCAGTTTGATCGAAAAAGACAAAACATTCGCATAACATTGCTAAAAACAAAACACAGCTAAAACGGGTTTTAAAGTTGTCTGCAATGAAAATGAAATAAATAGGGCCTTTTAACATTAAAATTACATACAAATCCAACTGTAAATTATATTGAATTAAACTTAAATATTATCCCGTAAGTGAAAATATCTACAGAATTATGTACACAAATAGAACAGACACAAAATAAATGTTACTTCATTTTATATCAATTTAAAGAGTCTTTTTTCTGGAAATTTCTATTTACCGTATATTTTAAGATATAGAACTTCAAAAACTTACGACACTCCGCATAAGGTATGCAAACGCCATCATCGTTTCTCCAATACCCTTTGGTACATCTGCATTTAGGGCTGCACTCCACTTCCATTCCAATGATTCCGAAGCCCTGGCAGCGACCGTCTGGTGAGGCATCAGCACAACTGTCACCAGGACAGTAGGGGGGACACGCGTCGAACACTTCATTAGGACCACTGCACTTGAACGGCGCTGTGGAATAAATAAATCATAAATACGTATACGTACTTACGCAGTGATCCCACACTAAGATATAAGTCTAGTGTCGTGAGTATCAGACAATACGAAAGACTTTTCGATCGTTGCCATTCTGGACAAAGTAGTTGATGCTACCGAGCGTAGACATAATATGAATTGACTATGTAGTTGACTTATTCTTTGGGATAGAAAATCGGTTATCGAGTACCTAATAACATACATAATCTCACGACTTTTCACCAGAAGGAGTAGGCAGAGGTGTTAACTAGGACACCCACATTTCGCCTTGTATGTTCCGTCCCATATTGTGATACTACTGGCAAAGACTCGTAGAGTCTTTGCAGTAGTTTGCCAGAATATCGCCATATCGGGCACAAATTCCTGCTGATAGTGAATAGAAATATCCAATACCACTCCTCGACCCGGGTTTCGAACCCGACACCTCAGCTGTGCAATCATACCGTAGTACAACTACGCCACTGAGGCAGTCCTAATGGTAGGAATTATTGGACTACTGCAAATTTATTGACTGACATAGCCAGCTCTACTTGTCTGTAAATAAGAGTGCCTAACCATCATCACTACCTAATCATCTTTAGCTTGATCAACCATTGTTTCCATCCATCAGCCAAAGGAAGTCCACTGCGAAACAAAGGCCTCCCCCAATTGATTTCCACAGTGATCTATTGGAGGCAGCTTGCATCCAGCGACGTCCCGCGACCTTTACCAGGTCGTCTGACCACCTTGAATGTTACGCTGCCATTGTTTACTTATATCTTAAAAACGCAATCTTTGGCTTTTCAATTTATAATTCGCTTCGATAGCGTTACTTTTGCATTACCTAGGTATTGTCCTCAATATTGTCATTTCGACGAACCGTCCATACATATTTAGAGTACGTACAAACTAGACTCCTCAAAGGTTTTGAAACATGTCAGTACTTACGACAATTCCTTGTAGGTATGCAGGTGCCGTTGTCATTGCGCTTGTGGTTGAAGTTGCATACACAAGCCGACCCAACGCATTGTTGAGTGCAGAACACCGGCTCAGTATCTGCTTCGCTCTTTGGACAATATTCGTTCGGACAAGCACTTGCACACTGCGTTAGGAATTCATTTACGGGACACGGTGGAGGGGCTGTGAAACATACGAAATTAGGTATTGATTATAACCAAATAAATTACTACATTCATAGTAACACATTTAGTACATTACTTTCTCAGAATTTCTCAGATGTGTATTCGATCTCACATCACCGACAGCCGAAAGAACTGTGGCTGTGACAAACATTTGTCTCAGTGCGGGGACCAAATTACCAAAGGATAAGGGGCAAAAATGTATGGACTCCAGCCTATCGACCAATAACAACAAGCGATATGTTATTGGAAAGGTCTATTCAGATGCTACAACTTCTTCTGTGGCAACATAACCGAAATCGCTGTATTTTAGAAAATACAGCTACTTAAAGACTGCGGCAAAATCACACGAAAGAGCCTCGCCATAGTAAGCAATAACAACAAGCGATGCGTCATTAGAAAGGTCTTCTGAAATACTATAACTTCTTCTACGGCGGCCAGTATCAAATCTCTGCGTGGAAAAAAATATCGGTGCGTAAAGGTAACGCAGGGATGAAAATATGTATATGGACTCATAGTCTGTTGACCAATAACGACGAGCGATATATCATTTTAAAGCTCTCTTTATTTTCAATAACTTCTTCTTTGCCAAGAAATCCTGATTCGCTGTATGAAAAGAAGTATATCGACATAAAGACATCGCGAGGCTCATATGTATGGACTCAAGCCTATCGACCAATAACGACAAGCCATATATTAATGGAAAGGTCTTTTTAGATGCTACAACTTCTTCTATGGCAACAAAATCGAAATCGCTGTATTTTAGAAAATATAGCTACTTAAAGACTGCAGGAAAATCACGCGAAAGGGCCTCGCCATAGTGAGCAATAATAACAAACGATGCGTTCTACATAACGTTAATGTACACTGTTATGTGCGCGAATTGAGTCCAGTTTACGTTTTGTGATAATATGAAATACGATAGATTCAATCCAGCTCCAGGTCAGAAGTTCTCCAAGGAGGATTTTGCGCGATATTTATGTTTATAATTAAGATATTTGTGTACTGATATGTGTTCATTTGCCAGTGACGTTAATTATTGTCAACGTTCTTATTAATTCAAACCGGAGGGATCTTAGAAAAAAAACCCTATTTAAAATAGAAAAACAAATAATATGTGGACATTAAGTAGGTATGAACTGCGTCGGTGGCGTAGTTGTACTTTGGTTTGATTGCAAAGCGGAGGCCTCTGGTTCAAATCCCTTGTGAGGTCCAAGTGAGAGCTTTCGAATGACATATCGCTTGTCGTTATTGGTCAACACGCTATGAGTCCATATACATATGTTCGTTCTTGCGTTACCTTTACGGACCGATATTTTTACCAAGCAGAGATTTGAGATTTGGATTTTGGAATACTGGCCGCCGTAGAAGAAGTTATAGTATTTCAGAAGACCTTTCTAATGACGCATCGCTTGTTGTTATTGCTCACTATGGCGAGGCCCTTTCGCGTGATTTTCCTGCAGTCTTTAAGTACCTTTATTTTCTAAAATACAGCGATTTCGATTTTGTTGCGATAGAAGAAGTTGCAGCACCCGAAAAGACCTTTCCAATAACATATGGCTTGTCGTTATTGGTCGGTAGGCTTGAGTCCATACATATGAGCCTCGCGATGTCTTTATGTCGATATACTTCTTTTCATACAGCGAATCGGGATTTCTTAGCAAAGAAGAAGTTATTGAAAATAAAGAGAGCTTTCGAATGATATATCGCACGTCGTTATTGGTCAATAGGCTATGAGTCCATATACATATTTTCATGCTTGCATTACCTTTACGCACCGATATTTTTTTCCACGCAGAGATTTGATACTGGTCGCCGTAGAAGAAGTTATAGTATTTCAGATGACCTTTCTAATGACGCATCGCTTGTTGTTATTGCTCACTATGGCGAGGCCCTTTCGCGTGATTTTCCTGCAGTCTTTAAGTAGCTATATTTTCTAAAATACAGCGATTTCGATTTTGTTGCCATAGAAGAAGTTGTAGCATCTGAAAAGACCTTTCCATTGATATAATATGGCTTGTCGTTATTGGTCGATAGGCTGGGATGCCCCTTCTCCTTTCAAAGCTAGAGATGGAAACAACTACATTCGGTCTTTGAATAAGTTTTGCTATTATCACATTTAAACTTATCTGTTTCAGCTCTTATACGTTCCACTGCAGGGCATGGGCCTTTTCTCTAATCGAGGGTACGATTGCAAGAGATTAGGGCATATAGTCCACCACGTTAGCCTAGTGCCGGTTGGAGCTCTTTACATACCATAGTAATTCTTAGAAATTGCTATGGTATGCAAGGTTTCCTCACGATGTTTTCCTTCACCTCTATATTGCGTGGATATTGACTATAATTACAAAAATGACTTGAAGTCAGAGGTGTGGCCTGAAATTTCACCCCGCGACCGCTGTCAACATAATATTGGCAGCCGCATTCGGTTAATTAGGATTTAACTTTAAAGTAAACACTGCAACTCTCAACAGAATAAGGTGTAATATAATTGTACAAACAATTTTCTGAATTCTGAGTATAGGTACCTAATTTCAAAATTCACAGAAAATATAGAAAATCCACCGTTTTTTAACTTGAAACTGTAAAACAAACACTTACTCGGTTCGGGTGCACATTTATTTTTCAAAACACATACGCCGTTTTGATTTCTTAAGTATCCTTTTTTACAAACACACCCGGTTTTGCACGGCTCAGATATTTTCTTCGAACATATAATAGCTTCGCCCTTCTGTGTGCAATTCTGGGCTCGACATAATTTTTGCGTGCAGTCACTGTACTCTTCGTTCTCGGGGCACTTTTTCGCTGAAAATTAATAAGAATACTCATGATTTTTAGCATACAAGCCATTTGATGGTAAGTGACCACCGCCGCCCATGAACATTCACAATATTTGCATTATAGTTGTGTGGCGGGGCCATCAAATCGGGAGGCGAGCGAGAAGCTGGAAGGAAAGAGGATGGTGTAAGGGATGAATATAAATGCAAGACTTTTTCTTGACTTTATTGGCGATAGTAATAGTGATTACAAAAAATTATAAGTAACGTGTTAACACTCTGGGAGAACGGTGTGGACTGTTTGTAGTAGTTCGGCGTGCGGCTGGCTCGGCGTAACGGACCCCGCACGGTTCCTCCGCGGCGCTCCCGGTGTCAAGTGGCGCCGATCCCCGACGCGGCACCCCCTTAGTCATCCATATGGGTTTTTATCATTCTGTCGCTAACACTCTCCACCCCAGTGCTATATTTAGCACTCCATACCAGTGGGTATTTTAGCGACGCGGGTTGCCGATCGTTGTAGCACGTTCGAAGCCGTTTTTACTTCAACTAATCTTACACGTCCATCTTTTCCAGCCATTACTCGCTGAATGACGCCTTTAGGCCATGTATTCCTGGGTGCATCAGGATCAGCAACTATCACCAAATCTCCGATGCGCAGTGGGTTTGATTCTTGTTGCCATCTTTTTCTGGGAAGCATAGTAGGCAACACTTCCTTAATCCAACGCCTCCAGAACATGTCGGCCAGCATCTGAGATATTCGCCATTGTTTTCTCAAACACAAGTCGGCCATGTTAAATGACCCTATTGTTGGTGAATTCGATGAAGAGCCTAATAAAAAATGGTTCGGTGTTAATGTTTCGTTTGTATTAGGCTCTACTGTTACGTGTGTTAATGGGCGATTATTGACCATTTGCTCTACTTCAGACAACAGAGTGATGAGTGTCTCTTCTCGCGGCGCTCTTTCTTTCAGCACAACTTTCAGGCACTGCTTGACTGATCGAATAAGTCGCTCCCAAGCTCCACCCCAGTGGGGGCTAACCGGAGGAATGAAATTCCATGTTGTTCCATAATGTTGTTTATGAATGGCGAGCACGGCGGCGGGTAGAGATGACTCATACTGTTGAACGTTTTTATTTTTAATATATGGGGCGATGAAAGGCGAAAAATTAGCACCGAAAATCAGTGACGTCATAGTACAAGTGCCAATAGGACCCGTATGATCTTGTGTATCTCTCCAGAGAAATCTCAAAGCATCTTGATCTTCAGGTAGGATTTTTATTCTTAAAAACATGTCGCGTATATCTCCACTTACGGCTATTCGGTTCTCTCGGAATCTCAACATTATACCGAAGAGAGCTATAAGTAGATCCGGTCCTTTAAAAAGGTAATCGTTTAAACAATTTCCGTAAGCTCTTGAAGCTGCGTCGAAAACGAGGCGCATCTTACTTTTATTAGGGTTGTCGACCCCAAAGTGAGGTAAATACCAGGTTCTAGGTGTGTCTTCGCAGCTAGTAAGTTTCTTTGCATAGTCATTGTCCAATAAATGGTTTATTCTTTCGGCATATCTTTTTGCGTAGTCTTTATTTTCCCTCAGCCTTTTCTCAACAGCTTTTAATCTCAACGATGCAGCGGGGTATGAATTAGGCATTTTGCAATTAATGTCTTTCCATGGTAGGCCGACGTGCCATCTCCCATTCTTGAGTACGGCTGTATTTTCGAGACGTAATATAGCTTGATGATCCTCGGCATTTTGTCTAGGTTTGATGCTGACACCCATGGAATCAATGTTGAATGATAAGCGTATCTGTTCCTCCAGACTTCTCAATAACTGATTATTGTCACAGCATTCCATCTTTGGGTTATCGTTAAGTAACAAAGCGGAGTAAGTTGCTGATTCGGAGGTTGAGGCGTGTTCGCGAAGTAAAGATTCGCGTATATAGCCATGTACACAAGCGCCTAGTTTGGTGCGTGTGATATACAGTCCATCGGTTTTTCCTTTTACTATTTGCAGTGGCATCAGCAGATGATAATTATCTTGCCCAATTAATAGTTGAGGTTTGCATGTGTTCACATTAATAAGCTTTGTTATATTCGGCATGGAATACTCGTAACACGATAAGTCAATTGACGTTACATCCTGTTTTGGTAGGTTTAGATTTTTGATACTGCGTGCTCGGATGTCGAAAACAGTTCCTTCTTTGTTTGATACTCCGAAGTCCACTATTTCGCTGACGCAATCTAAGGTGTTATTGTTCCAAGCACCACTCACGCGGATTGTTTGTTTTTGTCCACGGAGTCCTATTTGTTGCGCAAGCTCGTGACTTATCAATGAAACTGTTGAACCGTCGTCTAAAAGCGCCGTTGTGTTCACACCCTTAGGACCGTGAATGTTGATGGATACAGTTTTCAAAAGTACTTTGCAGTGCGTCAAATTGATATTTGTCACTGTTGCATCTTCGGTCACGTCTGTGATATTCACACTGTTTTGTGGCCGAGAGTTTATCCACATGGGTGAATGTAACAAGCGATGGTGCGGTCTTCCACAGTTATCTATATCCCACGCGGTAGCTGGGCATGTATCTCGATCGTGGCGCGATAGCAGGCACTTGTAGCAAATGTTATGACTCTTAACGTAGCGCCAGCGCTCGATGCGTCGTGATCTTTTGAAACGGTTGCAGTCAGTTAATTTATGTTCTGATAAGTGGCAGTATGAACACTTTGAGTGAGTGGCTTCCGTAGTTACTAGTACTGAGTTCGCACGGTTAAAGTTGTTGTTTTTGTAGTAGTCACTCCGGGCACTTATCATGTTAATATTTGCCGTTGTCGATATTTTCACTGCTTCTTCATTTAGAAAATCCGCTAAAATTTCCATGCGCGATTTCTTCCCCTCGGTGATCAAAGGAAAACTGTAGTCTGACCACTTTGCTATGAGGACTGCAGGTAATTTTGAGAGTATTATTGACACAATATTTACTCCCTGTAGATACTCGTCTCGTTTCACAGCTTTTACAGCAAATATGAAGTTCTGTATTTTTATGGAAAATGTTACGATATCCTTGTGATAATCTTGACTCATTGGATATAACTTTTTAATGTCTTGTATTATTTTTGAGATAATGACGTCGGCATTTCCAAATCGTAGCTCCAAAGTTGCCATTATTTTGTCCGGATCGGTGGCACTAATTAATAAAGCTGCTACGGCGTCTTTGGCGGGTCCACGAAGACATTTGCGTATTCTCCAGAGATTTTCTTTTGTACTAAAGTTGCACACTTCCGTCGATTCTTCGTACGCATACTTGAATTGAAGCCACTCCATCGGGTCACCGGAGAATATTGGTAGGTCTCGCGGCGTGCTTATGCGGCTCAATAATTTTGCGTTTGACGTAGTGTTTACTGACGTGGCGGCAAGGTCCTTAAGTGCGCTAGCTAGCATCTGAACTGTTCCATCTGAAGTACCTGGATGACACAGCTCATGTCGGTCGCAATTTTGTCGCCTTTTTGTAGACGTTACGTTAACTGGGTTGGCGGTAAAATCCTTAAGTGCGGCATCTGAATCCTGAGCTGGATCACAAGTATCAGGGTTTAAAGTCCCTGATTCGCACAGCTTGCCCTCTTGGCGACCTTTGTCGTGGGCGGGCTGCAAATGCTCCAGTTCCGGTTGGCTGCTATCTAACCACCTCTCCACTTCACTATGCGTCTTTTCATATTGATGTTCACTAGTTTGTTCTTGAAAATCAGCTATTTCTATTGCCAATTTTTTGTCGACCAGCTCCATTTGAATTCTTGCCTTTTCTTCTGCGGCACGTAATTTCAGCACGGCTATTTGAGATCGCGTAGATGAAGATGTTTTCTTGGATATATAACTTTTAGCACTAGTTGTTCCGCGTACCTGAAGTGGCTGTTGTTCGGCCTTTACGCTTCCGGTTTTGTTCATTTTTGTTTGCGAAGTTGGCTTCTGTGGTGAGTTCTGCTGGCTGATCGATGCTTCGTCTTTGCAGTTATTTTCGCGTTCCTTACGCGCGCTATTTCGCGTAATAACCATTAACGTTGCTGGTGGTATGCAGCGTATTTAATCCGGCTCGAAGGACCAATTTGTAAGGGATGAATATAAATGCAAGACTTTTTCTTGACTTTATTGGCGATAGTAATAGTGATTACAAAAAATTATAAGTAACGTGTTAACACTCTGGGAGAACGGTGTGGACTGTTTGTAGTAGTTCGGCGTGCGGCTGGCTCGGCGTAACGGACCCCGCACGGTTCCTCCGCGGCGCTCCCGGTGTCAAGTGGCGCCGATCCCCGACGCGGCACCCCCTTAGTCATCCATATGGGTTTTTATCATTCTGTCGCTAACAGATGGGAAGAGGAAAAGGGTATTGGGCATTCTGGAATAATACAAATTACATTTTACTGAAATCTTCCGTGCGATATTAGAAATTTCCAGACATAGGGACAAAGGGAACGGTGGAATAGTCTGATTAAACAAGGCTGAACATGGAGAGATGTTAAGTAATCATTCAGTTTCCTATGGGACCAAGACGCGATGAACCTTAATCACTAATAACAATAACAAATACTATTTGAATACGTCATTTATTTCTCTTGGAGAATTTGGACAGGAACTTAGTATGAAATATTAATTAAAATGATCAATACTTTAACAAAGATTGTTTTTAGTTCTTCTTTTAGTCATTCATCTATAGTTTGTTTAGATTTTGTTTCGACTTACAAAACATTATGATTATGTAATTAAGGATTGATGAAATGAGATCGTAACAATAACAAAAGTCTAACCGATGGCTTTATGATTTCCAAAATTAATCATTCGATTGATTAATCATGCGATCTGATCCAGGCTGAAATCGTATTAGCAAAAAACGATTAACAAAATCAAAGGTCGTATTGTAAAAGATCAATTCAGATCGGACATCTCTAGTTCAAATACTTACGGCATTTTTCGTAAGGTATGCAAATGCCTTTATCGTTTCTCCAGTAACCTTGTTTGCATCTACACTTAGGGTTGCATATCAAGAGAATACCAATTCTTCCGAATATAGCAGGACATTTTCCAGAAGGGCTGGCTTGAATGCAGCTGTCGGTAGGACATAAAGGTGGACAAGGATCGTACACCTCATTGGGCCGGGCACTGCAGTTTAACGGAGCTGTGAAATTGTAATTAGAATAGTCAATATAATCGTATAAATTTTGCATATTTATCATAATCTTTAGCTCTAGGAAGTCCACTGTTGAACATAATAAGAACTCTTAAAGGATATTTGTAAGGGTCTGTAGTGGCCTGGATCCATTGACTTTCTACAGCCTTTATTACTTCGTTTAACCACTTAGTGGAAGTTCGATGTTGCGCTTGCCAGTACATAGCGTCATGCCCTGCTTATTACATATGCGTATACAATGAAGGATTTTGTTGTAAAAAATATTTTTAGGCGTTAAATGACCACTGCAAACGACTAGATCGTCATTTTCTCCTAAACTAACTTAAATTTAAAAAGTATCCTCATATTTTAAATTCAAGGAGTTTCAATAAATTATTTACTGTATACTCACGGCATTCTTTGATGGGTATGCAAGTCCCGTTCGCAGCGCGCCTGTGGTTAGGCAGACAGACACATCCTGCTCCTTGGCAATCTTGAATACAGGACCTTGGCTCCGTATCCTTCCCACTCTTTGGACATGGGCTGTCGGAACAGCTGTTCTTACAGGACACGCTTTGTTCGTTTTTTCCACATGGAAATTCTGTCAATAATTATGGACATTTTTATCGTTTGTAATGGGGGCTTTCTGACTTTTTTTAATTAATGTTGAAGAGTATTTTTTTGGTAATATACAGGGTATATCAAGACTGCTACCGAAAACGAAGCCGGGTGGTAGTTTGTGAGTGCAAACACAATGCAACTAAAATTTTCGCATTTTGATTTTTTAAATATCGTAATTTTTGGGTGGTAAGTCCATAGTTTTTGCTAAAATAATAATTTAAACTCTTTTATACCTTACAGTCCTTATAAATAAAAGGGTATACACTATTATTTTAGGAAAAAAATGAATTTACCATCCAAATACGACAATAGGAAAAAAATATCAATAAAAATCGTCGCTTTTTTTTTTCAACATTTTCTGTTGCAATGTATCTGAAGTCACTAAAATTACCACCCAGCTTCGTTTTCGGTAGCAGTCTTGAGATACCCTGTATAGAGTAACTCCCCGTATCCCGATGTAGGTAATCCGTAATCATGACAACTTGAACTCCAATTTCTACGTTAGTTATTTGTGTGACTTGTTAATTCGAAAACAATGATTGATCTGGGTTTGTGTAGTTTCCCGCAAGAGGTGATGCGCTTCGGTAAATTCCATTTTTTTCTAGTATGACGTCACGTATCAATAGTAAAGTCGAGTAGCTATAATTAATTATTCGGCGAATTATTCAGAAAGGTTATTTACACAGTAAAATTAGTTTTGGAAAATTTATGATTTTTATGTTATTTTAATAATAATACCCAATGATTGTACACGTATTTATCTTGCAGTATTATAATTTTCTACAAAATAATTTTCTCGTTGGTTAATCTATACTAATATAATAAAGCTGAAGAGTTTGTTTGTTTGTTTGAACGCGCTAATCTCAGGAAACGCTGCTCTGATTTGAAAAATTATTTCAGTGTTGTATAGTACATTTATCGAGGAATGCTATAGGCTATATATCATCACGTTATGGCCTATAGGAGGGATGCAGTAGTGTCATTTCTAACAAATACGAGGAAATTTTATTCGCTTTTCATGGTCCGATTGGTCGATACTCTAAACTGGAAGTAGTAATTGAGCATTTTGACCGCCGTTTTGAAACTTTTATCTGCACCCGGGCGGAGCCGGGCCCAACCGCTAGTTTGTGTATAAAATGACGGTTTGCTGCACTGTATTATCAACGACCCATCTCATAATAATTAATTAACTTTTGTATGTAATGTTGTTAGTAATTTATTTAATTTTATAAAAATATCTACCTTTGCACGCTCCCAATGTACACAAATAAGTCGCAAAAAGTAAATATGATACCCACATGACGACGTTTGGGCAACTTCTGTTAAAAATAATACGCGGTCGTTAATATGTAGCCTCGGAACTCGGAGGTATCGTGTTTTATTACTTTGCCAGACATTAAATGCATTATCCTTGTTGACATAGAGATGTTCGTTTTGTTGGTTGGTTAATATATAGGATTATTAAAATACTTTCCACGTATTCGATATTTTTTCCATCTTTTTATCAGCAGTGGTTTGAACTTTTGGAAAATTATAACTTTATGGTTAATGTTATTATGCAATGTTTTTTGATAACATGACGAGAATAGGAATAAATGTGTGAAAAAGGCTGACCCTAGCACTATGTTTGGGATACATAGTTCAAAGGAGAGAAATAAAAATTATGCATTATTACTCCATTTATTAAGTGCGTGGTGGGCTGTTGGTAAACGGACTACATAGTCGCGGCTGCCAACATGTTCACGGTGGTCGCGGGTTCGAATCCCAGGGCACACCTCTGACTTTTCGGAGTCATGTGTGTATTGATAATCAATCACCAAGCACAAAAACGGTGAAGGAAAACATCGTGAGGAAACCTGCATACCATAGCGATTTATAAGAATTTCTATGGTGTGTAAGTCCGCCAACCCGCACTAGGCCAGCGTGGTGGACTATATGGCCTAACCACTCTCAATCGTATTCTCGATTGGATTGTAGGCCCGTGCCCTGCACTGGGACGTATATCGACTGATACAGATTACTCCATCTACCCAATAGGAGTCTTTTCTTTTTTGCCATGAACTGTTGTCACGTTTTAAAAAGTGTAGGTATTTCTAGAGTTCATACATACATCTAGATGTAATTCGTAAGTAAAGTCGCAAATCCAATGGTTACTTATATTGTAAGTTAACAATAGGAATGAACTCTTCAAAACATTAATATTTAAGCCTTCTTTCGTTTTTAGCCCTACTATTTGTTTTTAAAAGCAGTTTGTTTTTTATCTAATATATAAAATTCTCGTGTCACAGTTTTCGTTGCCATACTCCTCCGAAACGGCTTGACCCATTCTCATGAAATTTTGTAAACATATTGAGTAGGTCTGAGAATCGGCCAACATCTATTTTTCATCCCCCTAAATGTTAGGGGTAGTCCACCCCTAATTTTTTATTTTTATTTTTTAGACAAAATTTTTAATTTCTATTTTTTTATGATACAACATACAAAAATACATACAATCCTAAATTTTCACCCTTCTACGATAAACCCTTATTTTTTAATAGCCATTTTAGTAATTTAATCATTTTTCCTCTCCGGTCAAAAACTAATCAATCGTCATTTAATTAGTTATCCCCGCCAGATGTCTACAGGTGTCACTTCTGACCCAGTAAACAGCACGGAGTAGGAATGAGAACGAAGCCGGTCTCCTGTTTCTCTCACACAATAAGACTTCTCTCACTCCCTACAAAGTTGTCGGCCATCATTATTGTTTATGCATCAAGTGTAGTAGTAACGTTGACAATTATTATTTTGTTATCTCAGTGTAACTGTCATATTAACTATTAATCATTCCTATTTTATATATATAAGATGTATTTGGATGTTCATGGAGAGAAGGGACATAAAGTAAAATGGAATCTAAGGTACGGGAGAGGGCTGGGATAGATGACAGATTTGTTAGGACGAAATGTAAATGCACGTTATAAAACGGGATGGATAATAAAGAGAAGGGACGGGACGGATTGGGAAGAGACTGAACAGGCGGATGAAACGGGATTGAGCCGGACAGTAGGATAGCTACGTCAAGTTTAGGCTTACAAGAGTTTATACGAAAAACAACATGTATTTGGTGTGGAGTGGAATCAAAAAATATATGCACCCAGGCGAAGCTGGGTCGGGCCGCTAGTATTCTATATGATTGTTATTTTTATGTGTGTTTTGCATGTTTAATTACGGTCGTGAATAACAAATATTTTACAGCAGAATTTTTATCTATTTCGTGAATAATTTTAGGTTGAGCGCAAAAATAAATGTTTTTATCTATATTCATAATAATATTTATACTCGTATTTTTTTTTGTATTTACAGTTGTGATTTACAGTAGACGTTACTAATCCAGGTTTTAAATTTAATGTAATATTAAACTAAAATTCTTCCGGCTGATTAGAAATTATTAAAAGTTGACAGCTTCCGTGGTGGTTGTTGATATACGTCGGCTGTAAAACGAGAGTTCTGGGACTCCATTCCTTTACTGAGATAATTAATGTTTGTTCCGAATTTACGTGTCTGTGAGACCGAAACATATTGTTCTTACCAAGAGGTGCGTTCTCATGACTTTTTTAACGCCAAATGCCATTTAAAAATGGTTATTCAGACATAGCACAAAATATTTTCATATTATAGGTTGTGAGATTTTATCAAATTATAAACCATTTTGTAAAGTATGCAAGCCCAGACCCGACAGATGTTTCTACGATAGCCAATCAAACTAATTGTCTAACCGGGGGGTTTACTCTGTAATCCGACACCACGACGAAAGTTCGGACATCACACGTAAAACTGTACGAATATACCTTAATAATTTACAAAATGTTTGAATTCTCTATCGTACGTCTTAATTTTAGGCTAAGCTCGAAGTGAGTGATAAGTTTCATTGAGAATAGTATTTATTTTTTGATGTGGAAATCTTTTATCTTATATGTTGAAATAAAAAAGTGCGTGGTGGCCTGTTGGTAAACGGACTAAACGCGACTGCCAACATGTTCACGGTGGTCGCGGGTTTGAATCCCAGGGCACACCTCTGACTTTTCAGAGTCATGTGTGTATTGATAGTCAACCACCACGCACTAAAACGGTGAAGGAAAACATCGGGAGGAAACCTGCATAACATAGCGATTTATATAAATTTCTATGGTATGTAAGTCCGCCAACTCGTACTAGGCCAGCGTAATGGACTATATGGCCTAACCACTCTCAATCGTACTGTCGATCATAGAGGAGGCCCGTGCCCTGCAGTGGGACGAATATGGGCTGATACAGACATATGTTGACGTTGATTGTCCGAACATTTGAAATTCATCTCGGAGTATAGAGTAACTCTCCTAGCACTCGGATATAACAAACGCATTTGCCCTTACAGATCAACAAATAATCTCACATCACAGATATATTTGTACCTAGTGATAATTCATTCGATTACATAAACTTACTGCATTGCTCGTGCGGAACGCAGGCGCCGTTGAACCGCCAGAAGCCTTTCTTGCACCGGCACGCAGGCTTGCATACCAAACTCTTCAGTTCATTTGAGGAGTCTGCTGCAACGGCTTGGCTGCAATCCTCCCCAGGGTATTCGGGATAGCATGCACGATACTCCTCATTAGGTCTTGGGCATTCAAATGGAGCTAGAAGAAATTGAGTTTATTCACTTAAGATTCATTGATATACTTATTGGAAATATATTTTGGCAGCTTCCGTGGCGCACTTGGTTGGACGCTTGTTGTAAATTGTGAGGCCGCGGTTCAATCCCCGCACCGAGACAAATATTTTTGTAATCCACAGGAATTTGTTTCGGGTTGGGTGTTTGTGAGATCGAAAAGTCTCTCATAGTTTCTACGACACAAGACTCGATCTAAAAGTGGGATCAGGACTATGTTATGTAATTTTTTTTATTGCAATGAATGGACGAGCATGCCGTTCGCCTGATGGTAAACGATACGTCTGCTCATAAAAGGTAGCAAAACCAAACAACACCTCTAATTAGAAAGTGATGCTTGGCATTCCACTCAGGGCCGTCTTTAACTATGATGGGGCCCTGGGCACATAAGAATTTGGGGCCCTTTTGAAAAATAAAGAAACAAAATCTAACATTTTTCTACTATGATCATTTCATATCGAACTTATGTATCAATCTTATTGGTCTTCTTGGTCGCTCGCTAAGGCTGTGGAGGTTAATTTCTGTCTATCCAGTCTGCTACCATTGCGTAAGCCCGATAACAGCTTGGTCCACAGTGCAAAGGAGAAGGCCGATCTCTTGACCTAATTCTTTGCCTCGAACTCGATTTTGGGTGACGGGGGAGCCACACCGCCGAACATCCCGCGTTGTGAGAGTCTCCTATCTGACATAAAAAAAACCAGCGTGCTGCCAGACGGGAGCTCAGGCTTCTTGACGTCCATAAGTCGAGTGGGCCAGATGGTATCCCCGCAGTTGTTCTTAAAACGTGCGCTCCTGAGTTGACACCCGTGCTCACGCGCCTTTACCATCTTTTCTATAAAGCCAACCGGGTTCCGGCTCCGTGGAAGGTCGCCAATGTACACCCTGTCCCCAAAAAGGGTGACCGATCGGACCCTTCGAGTTACAGGCCGATTGCTGTCACATCCCTGCTCTCCAAGGTCTTGGAACCAGTTATAAACACTCAGGTCTTGAGGTATCATGAGGATCGCCAGCTCATTAGTAACCGCCAGTACGGTTTCCGTCACGGTCGCTCGGCTGGTAATCTCCGTGTGTACCTCACGCACCGTTAGGCGGAGGCTTTGGAGAATGGGGGTGAGGCGATTGCGATCGGCCTTGACATTGCGAAGGCGTTCGACCGAGTGTGGCATCGCGCTCTTCTGGCGAAGCTACCTGCGTATGGAATTCCTGAGGGGCTCTGCAAATGGATCGCCAGCTTTTTGGATGGTCGGACCATAAAAGTCATAGTCGACGGCTGTTGCTCCGAGACCAAGACCATTAATGCTTGTGTTCCACAAGGGTCGGTGCTATCGCCGACACTCTTTATCCTGCATATCAATGACATGTTGTCTATTGATAGCATGAATTGTTATGCAGATGATAGTACGAGTGACGCGCGATACATCGGCCAATGGAGCCACTCTCGAGATTCCATTATGGAAAGACGGTTTCAACTTGTGTCTGAAGTCGAGAGCTCTCTGCGGCGGGCCTCCGAATGGAGTGAATTGAACTTAGTTCAATTTAACCCTTCAAAGACACAAGTTTGCGAGTTCACTGCGAAGAAGGACTACTTTGTCATGGCGCCACAATTACTCTTACTCTCCAAGGATCAAGGAGGTCAAATCGGTCAAGTCATTTCAGAGATTAGCCGGAACAAACATACAGACAGAAGGACAAAAAAAATCTAAGGTCATTTTCGTTACAGGTATTGTGTATATAATGATATGTAATTGAACATTTTTTTTTATCTGGGGGCGCGGCCGAGCCCCCTCCAAGTCGAGCGATAGGCCGTAACATCCTTTTCTCGAAGCAATTCAGACCATTTTCAACCCCCTATAACTTCGTTGTGGCTAAAGCATGAAGCCTGAATTTTCAGTTACTAAGCAGGCATTGTGTAAACACGGTATATTTAAAATTTCATTCAATTTGAACCAGTAGTTTAAGAATTGTAACTAGTCAAACTTTCTTAATTTTGTCACTCACTGACTGACTGACCGATCATCAAAAGTCTAAGGCACTTCTAGCAGACATAGAACCTTCAAATTTAGAATATAATTAGTGTTTAGTGTCTAAAGTAAGGGAAAATTCAAAAATTTCATAATTTGTGTCTAGTTTTCTAGATAGACCAACTACGTGAATAACTTTGTAATCCCATATAAATGTATAGGATTACAAAGTTAAATTTGCAGTTAATGAATCATTGTACCCGTATATAATGGAATAATAGTTGTAGATAGATATCTATATCTGTATCTGTATCAACCCATATACGTCCCACTGCAGGGCACGGGCCTACTCTACAATCGAGAGTACGATTGAGAGTGGTTAGGCCATATAGTCCACCACGCTGGCCTAGTGCGGGTTGGCGGACTTACATATCACAGAAATTTTATAAATCGCTAAGGTATGCAGGTTTCATCACGATGTTTTCCTTCACCGTTTTAGTGCGTGGTGATTGACCATCAATACACACATGGCTCCGAAAAGTCAGAGGTGTGCCCTGGGATTCGAACCCGCGACCACCGTGAACGTGTTGGCAGCCGCGTCTAGTCCGTATACCAACAGGCCACCACGCACTTCGATATCTATATACATGAGGCATAACAGGAGGGGATATAGAGAGGGAAATGGTGTATTCAGCCCATGAAACTGTACAAAATTCCTCTAGAAAAACATGACGAAGAAAAACTTGCAAATAAATAGATTAAATAGCTCGAAAATATCAATTACAATGAAAGAAAGAACATTAATAATCAAATCTTCTTTATTTGTGATAAATTGATACCTACAAAAATAAGAAAAATCCATAAGACAGAGGCTTTAAGAAAAATCGTTAGTGATATTCTAGAAGTAAGAAGTACCGAAAAGGAAAAAAGTAGGACTCTACAAAAAGACGTGAGATCCCATCAAAAACATCCTGTAAAAAACAATCCAAGTCTCGCAGCTCAGGTTTACTACCGCAAAAAGTTGTGAGATGCATGTAATACCAAGTCGATTAATTTATTTAGTCCTTATTTATTTAGTCCTTCCACAACGTTTTGCGGTAGTAAACCTGAGCTGCGAGACTTGGATTTTTTTTACAAGATGTTTTTGATGGGATCTTTACTTTACAGACACTTCTTTTTTATTTATATGTATAGATATTACATTCTTTCTCTGCTTAAGGCATCTCGAGCCGTGGACCCCTTCGGGCCTGAGGCCTTTCAAGCTCGGGGCCCCCTTGGACCGGGGGCCCCCTACCTTAGTGTTATACAAATGTTTTTATGTTGCAAACATACTACCTGTATAGTATAATTAGTATTTCTGTGACAGAGAACACATTTATAGCATTTCACTTTTAGTTTGGAGGGATCTCTTTTAGGATGTGGACTTGTGGAATTAGTTTGTTAGTCTACTGACATAAATGATTATTACTTCTTACAATTTTGTAAATATACGTACATATATGTTATAGGAGTCGTGAAACGTGTGAGTAAATGGGTGAGGAAAATTTTCGGTTTATCTTTTTTTTTACACTTGCTCTTCTTCGGGGGCCCCCTGAGGATGGGGGCCCTGGGCACGGGCCCCGTGTGCCCTTAGTGTAAAGACGGTACTGATTCCACTGCACTCGCCATCCTGAGACATGTTGTTAAGTCTGAATATGTCCTATAATCACACTGGCTACAATTTCTTCCAAACCGAAACACAACAGATGTCATTGTTGGGTGTATTCATTTATTTATTAAATACTTATTAGAAACAAATTGCTATGCGATGTCACATAGGATTTATTATGAAACTCTATTGCGTTACATTTATATGCAGTTTGTTTTTATACTCGTAACTTGATTATTAAATTAATTTTCCAATGTTCCAAGTATAAGACCTTCGTGGCCACATAACAGACGCAGCTTGTTAGTTCAAATTAGATTAAAATTTCTTTTACATGAGGTACATAGATATATAGATATATAGATATAGATATACGTATTTAGATATAGTATAGAAAGATAGGCAGATAGATCAAGTACTCATGACAAAAGGGAGCAATCGCCTCAAACAGCGGAGCATACCCCGTTTTTACTCAGACAATACTAGGGGTATTGTATATTGTATACAGAACAAAACACAGGCGGAAAAAATTGTACTTACGACAGTCCTGAATAGGTACACAGGATCCATTATCATTCCTTTTAGTGTCCCAACTACATACACATTTAGGAGGGGGACACTTCTTCGGCCGGGGACAAGGAGAGTAGTCGGCATCTTCGCTCTTGGGACAGTAGTTGCTAGGACATTCCACGGGACAGTTATCTATGGTCTCAAACGGACCACATTTGACCTGACTAGTTTGATTCTGTTTAGCTGGAAAGATTGGTTAATTAAGAAATTATCATGATATTCTTTAATCTTTCTTTAACCTAGTTAACAAAACAAAAGTTTTTATGTGTAAGACTGTCTGGGTGTGTTTATTTATTTATTAGGCGAGTTTCTAAATTCTTTTAACATTCTTTTATGCAAAAACGAACTCATTTATTTGATAGATTGAAACCGACTTTGAAATCCTTATGGTGAAAAGACCTTCAATGAGTTGAGCATAATGATTAGTAATAGCTAATACAATGTCACGTCAAACAATGTATTTTTTCCTATAGATGTTAAGCAATGTTTCCAAAAAGTAACAGAGGCGACGTGATAATTAAGTCAAAGACTGCGCCGCTTACTAGGAATGACACGTCCTAAAATGATTCATAGAATTATGTTTAAGGTGTGTTATTTCTGCACATCTATCTGCATTACTATCATTACATTACATTATCTGCATTACGTGGTGGCCTGTTGGTAAACGGACTAGACGCGAGTGCCAACGTGTTCACAGTGCTCGCGGGTTTGAATCCTAGGGCACACCTCTGCCTTTTAGGAGTGGTGGACTATACGGCCTAACCACTCTCAATCGTACTGTCGATTGAAGAGGGGGCCCGTGCCCTGCAGTGCGACGTATACGGGCTGAAACAATATAATTCTCAATAGTTTATGCTATATTATTATTTAATCTGTCCGCTCGTCTAAGCAAAACGCGACACCGTAGTGCGGGTTATATATTCGGTGCAAAAAAAGGAATGGTGGGGAATGGAATCCGAAAGAATATTTTCACCTTTTATTTCCTCCAAAATAGAGATCGGAATAGTTGACTTAGCGTTATAATCATGGTAATATTGCCGTGGTTATACTCCATTCAATGAACAGCAGAGTTCGAAATTTTGGTTATAGTTGGGGCTGTTGAACTTTTTATTATTTCAGTTTTATTTTATCAAACACTTAACTGCAAATTCCAAGTGTTGCTAATCTACTATATGTAAATTAATTCCATCATAAAACAGAAACAATGTGACAAAAGGAAGTAAACAATTTCTTTTATTCAATTAAAAAACTACTTACGACAATCTATTGTCTCTATGCAAGTTCCATTATCGGTCCTTCGGTGATTGAACCCACTTTTGCAAACTATAGCAAGGAAGCGGTGGACATTTTATTGGTTGGATAGAGGATTCTCATCATCCCGATTCTTCGGAGAGTAATCGGACGGACAGTCTGCAGGGCATTTATCAATGTACTCATCTCATTAACACCGCATATCAACAGTGACTGTAGTCACTGTACCCCCACAGTCTGTTGTTTCAACTGGTTTTTCAGTCGTCACGCTTGTATTATGTTTTCGTTGAAATAAAACATGTGTTGATTATAAAAACAAATCATTAAATTTGTTTAATGTTATTTATGTATTAAGAATTGTAATATACACAAAAGTATCGCAGTTATAACTAATGGTTTCTTAGATTTACGGGAATGTTACACATTGAAAAAAAAAAATTATTACGGATTTTATCATGGATGTGGTTTAAGTTTTACATTTCTTTACTTCCCGACGCGACGTATAGATTAATTTACAGCTTTCGTGGTCACGGGTCAAATTCTCTCTTAATAGTTACATTTCAGTTTACTACTTCTTTAAATACTTATTAGAGGTTTAAGCAATTTTGTTCAAAATATCTAAATTAAAAAGTTTTACGAGAATAGATTAAAAGGAAAATACCTCTAGAAATTTTCTTTTAAATTTCACGTAAATTTTGGATCCAGCGGCGTATCGTTATTCATCCCCGGTATCAGCCCATATACGTCCCACTGCAGGGCACGGGCCACCCACAGAGTACATTACTATTGGGGCCACCTCTACAATCGTGAGTACGATTCAGAGTACAATATTTTTGCATGCTGCTTCCCTCATGAGTTTAGATTAAACTCAATAAATACAACGTTGGAAATTTCTACGCACTGTAAATAAACAGCATCACTTACGGCACTGTTTGTAAGGAACACAATTCCCGTTCAATCTCCAGTAATTTTTCTTGCATCGACACGCTGGTTTGCATTCAAGCACTGGGAGTCTTCCAGGCAGATGACATTTACCATCTGCAGTGGCTTGCGAACAGTTCTCACCGGGGCAATATGAAGGGCAAGCGTTGTATTCTTCGTGCAGCCCTTTGCATTTAAAGGGAGCTGCAAAAGAAGTCAAGTAGGGTATGGATAAAAGAATTGGACAGATGAAGTCCTAAATGGTTAATATGATAAGAGTTTTATCACCAAAGTGTTAGATAGTTTTAAATACGGATGCCTCACTATTGCACAAGGGCCAATTACCTCTAATTCCGTTGATAAAGTTTAGCTCTTGGAAAACAGCAATGGTTATAAGGAATATCCTGTGTCATGGTATACTTACGACAATTCCTAGTAGGTATGCAAGTGCCGTTCTGTGCTCGGCGTGAGTTGAAGCCGCATTTGCAAGCCGGCGGTGGACACTTATCAGGCTTGGGACACTTCGATTGGTCGTCCTGCCGGCTTTTGGGACAGTAGTCAGAGGGACAATCGACTGGACAATTGTCTAAAATCTCATTGTCACCGCATTTTGGAGGTGAGGTAGTAGTTACTTCCAATGATTCGGCGGAGTCTTCATCACATTCTGTTGCTGTTGGTACAGTAGAGGGGTGTTAATTTATTTATGTAGGGATGAAGGTACACAGATTTTTATTTATTATGCATTTAATTTCATAATTATTTTGCATTTATCTTGTCACTCTTGCAAATCCTGTGTCTCTCTCGTTCTTATTCGAACGTTTAGTAGTAAGTTAGACATTTCTTATAGTCTATCGCTATTGGACTTCTTTGTTCATATTTTTATTGTTATTTTTTATTTTATTTTATTTGGGTGACTCACAGCTATCAATAGCAAACAAATATATTTTATAAAAATTGTAAACAAAAGATAAAAAACAAAAGAGAAGTCAATTACGAGCTACCGCAGATAAAATTCCCTGTATGCCATAAAAGTTTAAAAAACGAACATTGGTTTAACTTTGATGAATCGGGATCAAAAAATGTTTTATTCTATAAGGAAAAATAGCAATTCATCTCACCTGTACCAAACCTGTTGAGAAGGACGATACCAACGACAATAAATATAAAACGTGCCATAGTGACTGGTAGTCAGTACAGTAATGGTTAATTTATACGCGATAACGTATTTCAATAATCATTACGCTTGTCGTTTGTTTAAAGGGTATTTAAACAGGTGAATAAATGTTTCCAGTGAGTGACAACAAATTGATGTTACATAGTTGGGATTTTCATTTGAGTAGGTACGTTTGTTTTGGTAAAATATTTTTACACAAGTAGGTGCTTCGGTTTCTGTAAAATATTGTCAATTTTGCTTTTTACGTATTATATTATTTAGTGTAGGGGTGAAAGCAGGTGTAATATACTGTTTATTACTTCTATTTTGTAGACGCTCGTGTCCCTTCTTATATGTACCTAGTATTCTATTTAAAAAATTGAAATAAACTTAAAATTTGTAGTATGCAGTAGGTCTTTTTAGTGAAGCCGGAATATGGACTTTCACATCAAATGGTGCGGGTTTCATCCCTATGCACAAACCATTACATATTCTAAAGAAACCAGCAGACCTGAGATTTCTCCGTAATAATTG
The DNA here is from genome assembly GCA_023078785.2 of Hyles euphorbiae. NCBI lineage: Eukaryota > Metazoa > Arthropoda > Insecta > Lepidoptera > Sphingidae > Hyles > Hyles euphorbiae. The sequence continues at coordinate 12,271,244 of CM041050.1, forward strand.
CGGAGGTATATGAAGTGAAGTATTACTACTATTCCCAAAACTATTACTATTCCCAAAAGGGTATGATTTTAGGGTTTGGCCCAAAACGGATAGAATTAGAAATCATTCTGTAACTTGGATAAAAAACCAATCTTCCGTACTAGATCATCCATTAATCCTATTGAAAAGAAGAAAGTTAGTGATACAAGATTATTATTACGACGGAATCCTAAAACAGATTTATTCTGTATAGTAGCGATTTTTTTTGTCGCAGCCTTCGTAAAAATGTTTTCATTGAAATACTTCCCATGTACAGATTTAAAGTGTTAATACTGATGGTAAATAAATTACCGATAAATAAATCGTTGATTTTCTTCTGGGAAATTAATAAAAACTGCCTTCAAACAAAAAACACTATAATGTAAAAAATAATAATTAAAAAAACTTCTGCAAAAAATAGTAATTATTTCAATGTCAAGTACAAATCAAATAAGATCCAAGAGAATACTAAAGATTAAAAAATGATGGAAAGTGTTCAAATCAAATCCTTATCTATGTTCAAAATATTATACTCAACATCTGCTATTGTACAACGGGAGCCGGTCTTTTTTATACATAACATCGAATATTCCGGTTGTTTTTCTTCGCGTGGCGTGTTTCTAGTCCTTTGATTACGTAATTGAATTATCACGGTATGCAATTATACCGTTAATTGTTTGTTTTTTTTATAAAAAAAAAACACCTGTAATCACAATAGTGATATCACCAGTAGATAGGTAAATACTTATTTTGTGGCAAATTTATTTTGATGGGTTTTAACGTGTCTCATTATGGCCAGCGCAGACCGGAACGGCATAGCATGGCAAGACATTTAATTATTTACCAAAGTTTTTTTTTGCCGCGACATCAATTTGCAACAATGGAATTTATGTTGTATTCTCACGAGATAAGTTTGAATATCCTTAGGTAAAAAAATAAATCCCTTGCAATTCCGTTCCGTTCTGCGCTGGCCTTTAATGACTGTCGGCCATATTCTTAGACAGTCTATAAACCTATTTTAGGTATAGAATGTTATGACAGCCTTCGTGGCGCAGACGCTGGCTGTGAAACGTGAAGTCGCCCGCCGCGGTTTCGATCCCTGCACCGAGACAAATATTTGTGTGATCTACAAGTATTTGTTTTGGGTCTGGGTGTTTGAGCGATCGAAAAGTCTCTCGTAGTTCAGGAACTACGGTATCAGGACACCCACGACACAGGACCAGATCTTAGTGTGGAGTCAGGACTATGTATGTGACTATTGGGTGTTATTCATATCTCAGGATGGTGAGCGCATTGGAAGTGCATGTCAAGCATTGCTGCTGTCCATGAGCGTTCATATCGCTTACCATTAGGAGAATGTTTCGTCTCACCAAATATAGCAAAAAAAAAAACACACGTGACATTACTTTATTTATTGTTTATTGCACTCCAGCCTTGCGAATATTATCGCCAGATGTATCACATTATAAAACTTATTAAATGTCAGAAACGTAATATTGTAGTAGAATTTTTAATAAAAATATAAAAAAACAAGTGCCGTCTATTTACTCTGTACTTTTAGAAACGTTAGGGCATTGATCGTAAGGGACGCATACGCCATTCTTCCTCCAGTATCCTTTGATGCATCGGCAGGTCGGGTTACACTCGATTACCGGTCCCACGCCAAACAGGAGACTGCAAAGTCCTTCAGGAGTCGCGTCGCTGCAGTCATCGGTAGGACACAGTGGGGGGCACGCTACGAACTCTTCGTTTGTACCTTCGCAGTCGAATTTAGCTGGGGAGGGAGAATTAGATATTTTTAAATGAATTTTATAGTGAAATATAAATTGAACTTTATATTATGTACTTGGATGACGGAATTTTCTGACGTATCATAAGTTGTGTAGTTGGTTTGTTTCATAACTTTCGTACAGCATACCTAAATTTTATTCAAAGATTCTATAGACTCTGCCAATCTAAACATACTATACACTGATTTATAAATATCTAAGGTATTGACAGTGTTTGATAAATACCCCGTAATTATTTTTAGCTATTATAAATCGTGGGAAAATAATTATAAAAATAACCAATTTCCAAAGCTATTAGATAGCTGAGTGATATAGCGGGTCAATGAACTACTGAACTGTGTTGTTTCTGATAACGCATCTAGCAGAAATGACACAGCTTTTGTAAATTCGTGATTTTATGCCTGATATTTTACTGCTGGTAGATCTCTCATATGTGAGAGCCCGCCTGGATAGGTAGCACCGCAATGTCTATTTCCCCAAACGGAGGTGTTAATGCACTGTTGTGTCCCAGTTTGAAGGACAATATAGTCAGAGCAAGTACCTATTGGACTTTATGAGACTTAACATCTAATGTGAGCGCAGTGGAATGCCAAGTATTGCTTTGTAATTCAAAACGTTGTTTGGTTTTGCTACTGTTGATGGGCGATCGTATTCCTTACCATCAGGCAAAACGGCATGATCATCTCGCTATTCAATGCAATAAAAAAAAATACAGTCATAGGCAATACTTACGACAGTCCTGTGACGGGATACAAGTGCCATTTGGTCCTCGTTTGTAGTTGAACCTGCAGTCACAGACTTGTGGGGCGCAGCTGTCGGATGCTGAGCAACTTGCGACGTAGGTTAAGTGCTTCGGACAAACCCTCAGCCTACAGTCTCCCTTACAATCTGTTAATTGCTCGTTTGGTTTGCAGCTAGGACCTGGGAAAATAAACACAAGATTTAATGACATTCTTACTCAAACTCAAAAAAAATAATTCAAAAATAAACTAAGGGGAACTTCATAGAAATAAATATTATGGTTACAACTTCTTGCATTTAACATTATTAATAAGGAATTAACCATAAAACGCTATGTCGTTTCTTTGCATGTAATTCTCTATCTATTCTGTAGAAAAAGAGAATGCCCATTCATAGTTTCGGTAAAAAATATCGTAGATCCCGAATTCCCGATACCGATACTGCTTAAAATTCATGATAGCATTTATTATGGACGTATTTCCGTTGTATCCCCTGCGCCAGATTGTAAAAAATAAAGTAATTATCATCACAGTTTACATTATGTTCACAGAGCCGAAGACAAAAAAATATGTTTCATTTATCCAAGAACTCCGGGCCTACGTCTCAACTCTCAATTATGTTAACATTTATTGAAAACATATATTTACCCCTCCACAAAAAAGTAGGTTTCATCGAGGGACGAAAATCTTTTCACCGATACTATGTTTAAGTAACTAAATAATAAAATAATTTATCATAATATGCCCCAAAACATGAATTCGAAATAAGCGCGAGGTAAACAATATAATTATTTATTAATAGTAAATGAGCAATTAGCCAATGGACAACCAGAATGCATCGATTAGGTCCAGAACATTTTAAAATCATTTACGTAACAATTCGGAGAAATAAACAGCAATAGGTTTTTCTTACCTGCTAAACAATTCGTGACTAACATGGCCACGAGACTAATAAACACAATTCGCGTCATCTTGCTTGTTGGCAGCATCCTCGACTGGTCATTAAATAATCACCGGCTGTTACTTATAGTAGGTATTGTCAAGTCAAAACCTAAAACCGGTTCCGTATCGATTGTTACAAACATAAACAAAGGTAAATTTAAGTTTAACGCCATCTATGAATAACTAAGTGAACTTTAAAAGATTTATTATTTAAGGTTCTGAACATTTTGAAGTTGTTGTACACTGCTCCGGAAGATGGCGTCTTTACAAATCTTTTAACCGACTTCTAAACGTAGGAGGTTCTCAATTCAAATGTTTGTTTTTTAAGGGATAGTGAGTAAACTGGCGAAGACTATAAAGCCATGTAAAGTGGTAGAGCGGTGGTGTAATTAGTTTAAACAGCGAGTAAGTCAATCTATCTGCATGGTGCTACCGTCCATGAAAAATGATATAATACGATGTTGGAACAATATACCTCCACCCCTGCGGATACATAATTCTATTGTTTCTTTTAAATTAAAACTAGAAGAACATTTTCTAGTCCAACAAAAACATTTATAAGTATTTTAATTCTTCAATATTTAGTTCGCCCAGATAAATTTGTTATATTTTTATATTATGTATCAATATGTATACATTAATTGACCCAAACTGTTAGTTATTTTTTAATAAATTTTACATTAAATTGTAGCGCGACGGTACTCCTGTAGGCGCAATGCAACTACTTCCAGGGCATCGCTGAAAATCAGCGCTGTCGTACCTATTGGTTCGACATCACCTCATGCTGAGTCGGTGTCTCAGATTTGGCATCACATCCCTTTCCCATGCACTTAAAATATAAATTGTTCTATATTTTTTCATTTATACTTGTTTTTTTTTGTGTACTCACATTATTTTGTTACTTACTGAATATCTGGGGGCGCGGCCGAGCCCCCGTCCAAGTCGAGCTATAGGCCGTAACATCCTTTTCTCGAAGCAATTCAGACCATTTTCAACCCCCTATAACTTCGTTGTGGCTAAAGCATGAAGCCTGAATTTTCAGTTACTAAGCAGGCATTGTGTAAACACGGTATATTTAAAATTTCATTCAATTTGAACCAGTAGTTTAAGAATTGTAACTAGTCAAACTTTCTTAATTTTGTCACTCACTGACTGACTGACCGATCATCAAAAGTCTAAGGCACTTCTAGCAGACATAGAACCTTCAAATTTAGAATATAATTAGTGTTCAGTGTCTAAAGTAAGGGAAAATTCAAACATTTCATAATTTGTGTCTAGTTTTCTAGATAGACCAACTGCGTGAATAACTTTGTAATCCCATATAAATGTATAGGATTACAAAGTTACATTTGCAGTTAATGCATCTTTGTACCCGTATATAATGGAATAATAGTTGTAGATAGATATCTATATATATGAGGCATAACAGGAGGGGATATAGAGAGGGAAATGGTGTATTCAGCCCATGAAACTGTACAACATTCCTCTAGAAAAAAATGACGAAGAAAAACTTGCAAATAAATAGACTAAATAGCTCGAAAATATCAATTACAATGAAAGAAAGAACATTAATAATCAAATCCGCTATATTTGTGATAAATTTATGCCTACAAAAATAAGAAATATCCATAAGACAGAGGCTTTAAGAAAAATCGTTAGTGATATTCTAGAAGTACCGAAAAGGAAAAAAGTAGGACTCTACAAAAAGACGTGAGATCCCATCAAAAACAGCCTGTAAAAAAATCCAAGTCTCGCAGCTCAGGTTTTCTACCGCAAAAAGTTGTGAGATGCATGTAATACCAAGTCGATTAATTTATTTAGTCCTTAAGGGACCTTCTATATAAAGTTATTACGTTAGTTATTACCATATCAATAGTAAAAATTCTTTACGTTTTAAATAAATAGATCGACTTGGCCAGCAGCATTATGTACAAATTGTACGATACATTATGTTTTCATGCGATGGCCAAGTCGATCCATTTATTTAAAACGTAAAGAATTTTTACTATTGATATGGTAATAACTAACGTAATAACTTTATATAGAAGGTCCCTTAAGGACTAAATAAATTAATCGACTTGGTATTACATGCATCTCACAACTTTTTGCGGTAGAAAACCTGAGCTGCGAGACTTGGATTTTTTTACAGGATGTTTTTGATGGGATTTGCTTTTTGTATTACTTATTGTATGTGTTGATGCCAAATAAAATTATGTCTATGTCTATATAAGGTGCTGGGCATGTTGAGTATCGTTTGGTTGGTTAAAGAGTCCACAATTTTCTCTAATAGCTACTCCAGGTTCCAAGGCACTTTATTACCGAGGATGATCATCTTAATATATATATTTCTTGTGTGCGTGTGTATGTGACTGAACTCCTCCTAAACGACTGGACCAATTTTGATGAAATTTTTTGTGTGTATTCGTGGAGATTCGAGAATGGTTTAGATTTACAGTTTGGTCTACTGGAAAATGTTTTTTCAATTAATTTTATATAAAAGAAAGTCGTGTTAGTTACACTACTTATAACTCAAGAACGGCTGAACTGACTTGGCTGAAAATTGGTGGGGAGGTAGCTTAGAACCAGGAGAAGGACATAGGATACTTTTTATCACGTTCTCGGTTTCCCGAGTTTATATTAGCTTATTAACATTTTCTCATACAAAATGTTCATGGGTTCGTAACTGTCAAACATTTAATGTTCATCCCGTTGATACGGTAAACTCTTCTCTCAAATTAAAGAACGTATTTAAATAAAGGTTTCGAATCGACAACATATATCCACAATATTCGATTAATGGCGTATTTTAGATTTTAAAGATGTAAATTAATGACATTAATGAAAAGGGATTGACATTTAAATTGGTTGTCAAATATTAATGCATGCGTTCAGAAATTAATTTTGTGTAACCAAAAGAGAATGTATTATGAAGTTAAATAAATATAGGACAATTAAATAAATACTATTCACACGTAAGAAGATTTACTTCTTTTCAGATAGAATATCACTTGAAAATGAAAAATCTTTATTAAAATAACAATTTTACATATGGAGAATATTGCAGGGGTTTTCAAATTAGGCGTTGCCTGTGTCTTGAGAATCCAGTTAAATATAATTATTGTAATTACATTAATTGTGGGTGTCAGTGTGAGAAAGTGCTAATAGTGTACGTTTGTGTTTGTGTGTGTGTTATGTGTTATTATGTTTACTTTTATCACGAATTTTTACAGTGTCTTTTCCTTCGCTAAAATTCACTGATAGAAATATTATACATTCTGAAATGTTATGTCGAAGAAAATCGAAACCACTGAAGTTATTTGTATGAAAATTAATTAATTTTCATTTCTTTATTACGAACAAAAGTAATGGCGTAATATTTATGGAAAAAACAGCATAGTGGGGGTTCACCCCCATAAGGGATGGAATATTGCATGGATAATCAAAATCGCTTTAAAAGTGTTTAATGTCAAAAAATTATAAGGAACACTATTTGGCTATGGAGAAACGGGATATTATAGAGTGGGACGTACGGGAGATGACTGGGTTAGCTGACAGATTTGATAGGACGAAATGTAAATGCACGGTATAAGACGGGATGGATAATGAAGAGAAAGGACGGGACGTATCGGGAAGTGACGGGGAATAGACGGGATGGGACGGAATTGAGCAGGACAGTACGATAGCTATGTCATGTTAAGGTATACAAGAGCTTATACGAAAAATAACATGTATTTGGTGTGAAGTAAAATAAAAAAATATCTGCATCCAGGCAAAGGGGGGTCGGGCTTTTTTGCTATGGTAAATAATTCAATTTAATATTAATCATATAATAACTAAGCCATAGCTTAGCGTGGTCGGGTCAGCTATGGTATCTTTTAATTGATTTCAATGAATGTAGTCGGAGTAATAAGTGCGTGGTGGCCTGTTGGTAAACGGACTAGACGCGACTGCCAACATGTTCACGGTGGTCGCGGGTTCGAATCCCAGGGCATACCTCTGACTTTTCGGAGTCATGTGTCTATTGATAGTCAATCACCACGCACTAAAACGGTGAAGGAAAACATCGTGAGGAAACCTGCATACCATAGCGATTTATAAAATTTCTATGGTATGTAAGTCCGCCAACCCGCACTAGGCCAGCGTGGTGGACTATATGGCCTAACCACTCTCAATCGTACTCTCGATTGTAGAGGAGGCCCGTGCCCTGCAGTGGGATGTATATGGGCTGATACAGATACAGACAGTCGGAGTAGTAACAGTGTTATAATATCTCCGTAGCAAAATAATGATTTAAATCTGGAGAGATGGGATAGAATAGAATATAAGTTGGATAAAATGGGACAGAAGAATAGGTACAGGATGGGATTGGAATTGGATAAGCAGTTTAGACAACGGCTGTGATGTTGATTTGAAATAAAATATGGACTGGAATCTATATTTGCACCCAGGCGAAGCCGGGCCGGGCCGCTAGTCTATTATAATATTCGCTTTTATTATTATTATATAATACAATACCTGTGGGTTGCGCTAGTTTCACGTCTACCTACAGGCCCTTTTAATATACTATTATGTAATCTAATTAATGGGCAGACAACATGTTAATATGAAGTACCTATTACGTAACGTAAGTAATTATTATAAAATATTTTTGAACTTTCGTGGCCGAGCCCTCACGGGATTAAATACGGGCTCAAATTTTCATGACAGTTGCCAATTTTTTATAATCGAAATTGATGTTAAGGCTTCTGAAATTTGTGAGTTAAGTCCCAATGGGCACAAGGATAGCCTCCAATGAAAAATAAATCCAAGTGCTAATATTTCACTCACAACCTACGCAGCCTTCCAAATATGTAAAGGGAAGTTAGATGAGAATATTGCAAAGTTATTTATACTCAAAGGTCGATGGGCAAACACGCTTATGCGTGTTTTCTTTGAATCCCATTGAAGCTACTTTAGGGACCCCCACAGAGCGGCCCCTAGGACTGCAATCAAATTGAGAAATGACATTGATGGACGATTGAATCCAAACTATTAATAATTGCGCAATATCAATAATAACCGTATATGCTCAATAATTATTGCAGAATTCGTGATGTTACGCAATACAATTCATGCAGCCGCCTGGTCCATTACCAACAGGCGACCACGCCCGATTGTGAGTGGTTAGGCTCTATAGTCCACCACTCTGACCTAGTACGGGTAGGTGGAAGAAAAAAGAGGTACTAATGTTAATATTAAAGAATAATATTGACACCAGTGCAACGAATAATTCCTGCGTCCGCTTCATCTTCCCTACAATTACGAACCGGACGCTTTACTCTTTAGCTTATCGTTTCCTCAGAATCGAGGCTCGTGACCTTCGCTTCCTGCAAGCATTGTTGAGGTTTTATTAATAGTGTGTTCACTTTCCCTTTTGAGTTACACCTGTAGCCTGTAGTATTTTTGATGGTGCACGGTTGAATGGTAAGATATTAGGTAGGAAATTTGGATTCCCATAGATAGTATTAATTTAAGTAATCATGTTCTTAATATTTGGAGTTCTAAACAATTAGTTTTTTTGCTCTAGTCTGTCACGATAAATCCAAGTTTTCACCAAATTATTGACAGGTAAGAAGCAAAACCAACTCTTATTCATAACATAAAATTAAACAGATATCAAAAATCCCATCAAAAACATCCTGTAAAAAAATCCAAGTCTCGCAGCTCTGTTTTTCTACCGCAAAAAGTTATGAGATCCATGTAATACCAAGTCGATTAATTTATTTAGTCCTTGCTTAAGGGCCCTGCCGTATAAAGTTATGACGTAAGTTATTATCATATAAATATAAAAAATTCTTTACGTTTTAAATAAATAGATCGACTTGGCCATCGCATGAAAACATAATGTATCGTACAATTTATACGTAATGCTGCTGATATGATATGTACCTTCTAATTTTCACGTCCACAAATAAGTGACTAAAACCGCGCGTATTGGCAGTGCGCGCAGAATTATTAACACAAAGCACTTATCAAAATTGAACTAGTTTAGGTCCCTCGCGTAAACAAACCATCGTTCTAGTAAATGTTAACTCGCGCTATTTGGTTTCAAAGTTTCAAGGTGTTATTACTTCTAACTTCTAAGTGATTGTGTGGTTGAAGGTTGAAGTTGATATGGGACGTTTGCGGATTCATTTTTACCCGGCCACGGCGAAGCAAAAGAGATTATGATTTTGACCTACATGTAAGAAAGTATGTAATCTTAATATATATATTTCTTGTGTGCGTGTGTATGTGACTGAACTCCTCCTAAACGACTGGACCAATTTTGATGAAATTTTTTGTGTGTATTCGTGGAGATTCGAGAATGGTTTAGATTTACAGTTTGGTCTACTGGAAAATGTTTTTTCAATTAATTTTCAATGATGTTTTAATAAAGATGACGCATATCCATATTGCGTGACGTTCAAAAACTGTACTGCTATGCATATACATACTCATTTGTTAATACTTTATGACAATTTTAGTGAATGAAACAGATTATACAGAAAGTACGAGACGAAAAGAGATAGCATTGCGCTATCCAAACATAGAATCGAAGCGATAGTAACAGAAGGGTGACGATAAATAAAACTACCTATTTGGTTTTATAAGTATATAATATATTAACTTTGAGGTTGCTACATGAGTCTACATGTGGTAGGTACGCCATCCTGTAACAAATACATTTTTATTTGCTTACAAAATTGAAAAAATAAAAAATAAATTGATTACCGTGTTTTATATTAGTTTATGGTAAGCAGGCACAGAAAAATCGATTTCTTAATAATATTATTATTTGTTGTATTGATGACAAGTGATATGACCGCTCGTGGACATAAGCGAAACCAAGACACCTTAAATTACAAAGCAATGCTTGGCTTTCACTGTGCTCGCCATCCCGAGACATAAGATCTTAAGTATAAGTACAGCGATTACTTGGGCGAGAATGTCCTTTGAACCAGAACATAACATGGCATTTAAACTGCCGTGTGGCGGGGGAAATAGACATTGCGGTGGTACCTACACATGGCGTTAACGTATGAGCGACCTGCCACTGGTAAACAACCGATGGTGCAGGTTTTTTAGGTGGATATATATTTTTTCGTAGTTGTATATTTTTATTCATAATTAAATGTGCTAAACCAATTTTAATCAGTTTTAAAGTATCCAGTTACGATCCCCTCTTTTTGTACCAGCTGTGCATAGTGCATATCCATTTACGTCTGAAAAGCTCATCACGTGGAAATCTGGAAACATTCAATGATATATGAGGCTATCAGCGCAAAAGTGGTGTAACCCCAACCTACATCATTAGGAAATAATTGAGGAATTAAATTACTTAAATTGTTTGTGATGTAGTTTATTTTGTGAAAATTATTTTAAATGTTTTGTTTCTTATTTACTCTAAAAACTATAGAATCTACATAAATTGTGTACGTTTATATTATATTGTAACGAATGTATTTTACACCAAAACCATACTAAAAACAAACTGTGGGTTACACCACTTTTGCGCTGATAGCCTCATATGTAAATAATATAGTCATTCAAAATATATGGGGAAGCTAATGTATTTTGTAATGTTCGTGGTTGGATTAAGTTATTTATTATGAAAATATTTCATAACAAATAACTTAATCGTTTTAAATATGATTGAATTGGAAACAAATATACAATTATCCAAATCCATTCAAACTGTCATCGTCAATTTTCTGTATGATCGGTTTCGCTTCTGACTTGTTAATCTATGACGTACGCTTTTTGTCCCTATCGCACTTAACAATCTTTGTATTAGGCGATCCTTCTTACACAATTGAAGGCGGTGTTTGCTAATTTAAAATAAAAATTAAATTTTGTGTGGTTTTTGTATACTTACGTATGGTGTATAGGTCCCATTTAGTTTCATATTTTTGCACCATTGTTTTAACACTCTTAAAACACACAATTCGACACTTTAGACAATATTTTCGAAATAAATTATGTTGACAGTTGGTCTTCCCTTTGTCGCCGTTGCTATGCGACTAGATGAAATTACACCAATTGCCCGAATTTGAACGCCTCACTTTTGAAGTGCTAGTGCGATATCTACGTCGTATTTGTATAATATATCATTGTTAATTTTATATAAAAGAAAGTCGTGTTAGTTACACTACTTATAACTCAAGAACGGCTGAACTGACTTGGCTGAAAATTGGTGGGGAGGTAGCTTAGAACCAGGAGAAGGACATAGGATACTTTTTATCACGTTCTCGGTTTCCCGAGTTTATATTAGCTTATTAACATTTTCTCATACAAAATGTTCATGGGTTCGTAACTGTCAAACATTTAATGTTCATCCCGTTGATACGGTAAACTCTTCTCTCAAATTAAAGAACGTATTTAAATAAAGGTTTCGAATCGACAACATATATCCACAATATTCGATTAATGGCGTATTTTAGATTTTAAAGATGTAAATTAATGACATTAATGAAAAGGGATTGACATTTAAATTGGTTGTCAAATATTAATGCATGCGTTCAGAAATTAATTTTGTGTAACCAAAAGAGAATGTATTATGAAGTTAAATAAATATAGGACAATTAAATAAATACTATTCACACGTAAGAAGATTTACTTCTTTTCAGATAGAATATCACTTGAAAATGAAAAATCTTTATTAAAATAACAATTTTACATATGGAGAATATTGCAGGGGTTTTCAAATTAGGCGTTGCCTGTGTCTTGAGAATCCAGTTAAATATAATTATTGTAATTACATTAATTGTGGGTGTCAGTGTGAGAAAGTGCTAATAGTGTACGTTTGTGTTTGTGTGTGTGTTATGTGTTATTATGTTTACTTTTATCACGAATTTTTACAGTGTCTTTTCCTTCGCTAAAATTCACTGATAGAAATATTATACATTCTGAAATGTTATGTCGAAGAAAATCGAAACCACTGAAGTTATTTGTATGAAAATTAATATTTCATTTCTTTATTACGAACAAAAGTAATGGCGTAATATTTATGGAAAAAACAGCATAGTGGGGGTTCACCCCCATAAGGGATGGAATATTGCATGGATAATCAAAATCGCTTTAAAAGTGTTTAATGTCAAAAAATTATAAGGAACACTATTTGGCTATGGAGAAACGGGATATTATAGAGTGGGACGTACGGGAGATGACTGGGTTAGCTGACAGATTTGATAGGACGAAATGTAAATGCACGGTATAAGACGGGATGGATAATGAAGAGAAAGGACGGGACGTATCGGGAAGTGACGGGGAATAGACGGGATGGGACGGAATTGAGCAGGACAGTACGATAGCTATGTCATGTTAAGGTATACAAGAGCTTATACGAAAAATAACATGTATTTGGTGTGAAGTAAAATAAAAAAATATCTGCATCCAGGCAAAGGGGGGTCGGGCTTTTTTGCTATGGTAAATAATTCAATTTAATATTAATCATATAATAACTAAGCCATAGCTTAGCGTGGTCGGGTCAGCTATGGTATCTTTTAATTGATTTCAATGAATGTAGTCGGAGTAATAAGTGCGTGGTGGCCTGTTGGTAAACGGACTAGACGCGACTGCCAACATGTTCACGGTGGTCGCGGGTTCGAATCCCAGGGCATACCTCTGACTTTTCGGAGTCATGTGTCTATTGATAGTCAATCACCACGCACTAAAACGGTGAAGGAAAACATCGTGAGGAAACCTGCATACCATAGCGATTTATAAAATTTCTATGGTATGTAAGTCCGCCAACCCGCACTAGGCCAGCGTGGTGGACTATATGGCCTAACCACTCTCAATCGTACTCTCGATTGTAGAGGAGGCCCGTGCCCTGCAGTGGGATGTATATGGGCTGATACAGATACAGACAGTCGGAGTAGTAACAGTGTTATAATATCTCCGTAGCAAAATAATGATTTAAATCTGGAGAGATGGGATAGAATAGAATATAAGTTGGATAAAATGGGACAGAAGAATAGGTACAGGATGGGATTGGAATTGGATAAGCAGTTTAGACAACGGCTGTCATGTTGATTTGAAATAAAATATGGACTGGAATCTATATTTGCACCCAGGCGAAGCCGGGCCGGGCCGCTAGTATATTATAATAATATTAACCATATTCTACGTTCAATGATTTAATATTATTGTAAATTTTTCAAAACTGTCGTTAGGTTATAAAATCTATCTCGCAAGATTGTGAACTATCAAAAGATTGTGAACCGTAACATGCTGCTTACAATTTCACGCATTATTGTATCGAAGTAAAGCTGTTGAACCTAACCGTGGTCTATTCTTTGACCTAACCTAAGGCTCACAATCTTTAAAGATTAAGATGAAAGATTATAATCTAACTATATATAACGATAACGATATATACATACATATTACATACTTTCTTACATGTAGGTCAAAATCATAATCTCTTTTGCTTCGCCGTGGCCGGGTAAAAATGAATCCGCAAACGTCCCATATCAACTTCAACCTTCAACCACACAATCACTTAGAAGTTAGAAGTAATAACACCTTGAAACTTTGAAACCAAATAGCGGGAGTTAACATTTACTAGAACGACGGTTTGTTTACGCGAGGGACCTAAACTAGTTCAATTTTGATAAGTGCTTTGTGTTAATAATTCTGCGCGCACTGCCAATACGCGCGGTTTTAGTCACTTATTTGTGGACGTGAAAATTAGAAGGTACATATCATATCAGCAGCATTATGTATAAATTGTACGATACATTATGTTTTCATGCGATGGCCAAGTCGATCTATTTATTTAAAACGTAAAGAATTTTTTATATTTATATGATAATAACTTACGTCATAACTTTATACGGCAGGGCCCTTAAGCAAGGACTAAATAAATTAATCGACTTGGTATTACATGGATCTCATAACTTTTTGCGGTAGAAAAACAGAGCTGCGAGACTTGGATTTTTTTACAGGATGTTTTTGATGGGATTTTTGATATCTGTTTAATTTTATGTTATGAATAAGAGTTGGTTTTGCTTCTTACCTGTCAATAATTTGGTGAAAACTTGGATTTATCGTGACAGACTAGAGCAAAAAAACTAATTGTTTAGAACTCCAAATATTAAGAACATGATTACTTAAATTAATACTATCTATGGGAATACAAATTTCCTACCAAATATCTTACCATTCAACCGTGCACCATCAGAAATACTACAGGCTACAGGTGTAACTCAAAAGGGAAAGCGAACACACTATTAATAAAACCTCAACAATGCTTGCAGGAAGCGAAGGTCACGAGCCCCGAGTCTGAGGAAACGATAAGCAAAAGCGTCCGGTACGTAATTGTAGGGGAGGTGAAGCGGACGCAGGAATTATTCGTTGCACTGGTGTCAATATTATTCTTTAATATTAACATTAGTACCTCTTTTTTCTTCCACCTACCCGTACTAGGTCAGAGTGGTGGACTATAGAGCCTAACCACTCACAATCGGGCGTGGTCGCCTGTTGGTAATGGACCAGACGCGGCTGCATGAATTGTATTGCGTAACATCACGAATTCTGCAATAATTATTGAGCATGTACGGTTATTATTGATATTGCACAATTATTAATAATTTGGATTCAATCATCTTTCAATTTTTTTGCACAATTTGATTGTGGCCTAGGGGCCGCCCTATGGGGGTGCAACGTAGCTTCTATGGGATTCAAAGAAAACACGCACAAACGTGTTTGCCCACCGCCCTTTGAGTATAAATAACTTTGCAATATTCGCATCTAACTCCTGTGACGTTGTGAGAATGTCACCTCTAATAGTTGCGGTCTATGGCTCAATAGTCGGCATAAATCGTATTGTCTATGCCAATTAACGCCTCCGTTGCGCTGATTGGTTGATTAAATTTCTGACATCTGTCAAACGTGACATGCGAACTGCCATCGGCGCTCGCTTATCCACTCACACGTCCACGTCACTGTCACTTATTTTGACAGAAATTTTCCGATTCCCGCCTTTTCAATATTCATAAACATAAAGCAATATATCCTTGTACCTATTCTAGCTACAGGGAAATAAAAAATAGCTTTAAGTATCTAAAACTATGCAGAATTATTACATGTGACAATTATTGTACAAATATAATTCAAATGTGTTGTAAACAAATAATAAAAATTCTATACAGGTCGAATTTCAATGGTATTTCATTTTCAAATCATGTTTTCACCCATTAAATCATATTACATACCAATAAAATCCATTTA
The DNA here is from genome assembly GCA_023078785.2 of Hyles euphorbiae. NCBI lineage: Eukaryota > Metazoa > Arthropoda > Insecta > Lepidoptera > Sphingidae > Hyles > Hyles euphorbiae. The sequence continues at coordinate 12,286,989 of CM041050.1, forward strand.
TAAATAAAGTATATACTATAAGCTTTCTTTTGATATCCATATTTTACTACTTAAAGTTATTTTTATCTTATAAAAATCCAAAAAAATATACCCATAATCACATAACCAATTTTTGTTAAGTTTGCGTTTGCTTAGTGACTCTCAGTTCCGGGTTACGATTTAATGTTGCCAAGTGATCGTATTCAGTGGAGTCGAATTTTTTACTGTTTTTTTTTTTATTAATTAATTTGAACTTTTTTGTGTACATTTTTGTAACAAGTCTTTATATGTTATAAATATTCGTTTTTAATCGAATGCCATAAGCAGAAAAGAACGTCAATTCGACTTTTTTTTTTCATAACCATTATATTTAATAATAAGGCCACAACTTATGGTTTCGAGACATGCTAATGACTTCGAGGGTAAAAAAGCTTAAGATCAAATTGTCGACCAAGATTTCCTGCATGTGCATTTTCCGCCATCTTGAAAAGGGATTTGAATTCAGTTTTTTTTGCAATAACTGTCTGGGTATAATAATATAAATCAGAATAATCTAGCTAGGCAGATGATGATAAGGTCTGGAAACGCTCGGAAAATATATATAAATATTTATATTTTAGGTTTCCTCGTGACCCAATACGATGCGGAGAATGGACATCAATCATCAGCCAGCAAAGACGTGAACATTTTTTTAAGCCGAATATATCGAAAATTAAATACCTATTACATTTTACACATAAATATTTGTTCTATTGATTTATATACATGTCTTGCCCAAAACATATCTACGCTCAGATAAAAGTACAAATACAAATTCATCTTCATATAAAATTAAAAAGGATATTCGTCTCCATTCCATGCCTTGTCCTACCGACTAACGTCGGTCATAAAATTTCATTGCATTTTGTACACTGCTTTGTATAAACAACTTTAAACAATCCGCGTAAGGTTGAATTTGCAAAAGATATGTTTATAGTGTGACTATAACTAAATATTTAGAATTGTCGAGTGTTTGGTGACAGTTTCTAGTGTAACTTTTATTCGAAACTGTGCATCTTGGGTTTTTTAAAATAATGGCAATTGATGTAATTTTTTTCAAATTCAGATATTAGTATTTGTGTAGATTACAAATAAAACCCTTCAAATGATATAAACAACTATTTATTTCATTTCATTTATACATTCAAAAGTATTCGTCGAAATATACAAATGTGTTTATTACAAATATGACATCTTAAGTTGAAATAAAGTACACTTTTGCCTTACGTAGCTACAATTTTACCAAGGTTCCCAACTGGGCGTACCTGAATCGGAGGTACCAAAGATACGAAAAAATGTAAAGTCTCTTATATTGGATTATATTTACATAAGCATGTGTATTATGTTATAAGTAATACAAATGTTTCATCATACATAAAATTAGATTTTATTAAAATTCTGACATTTGGTACATTGACTTGACACATTATTCATTTAAATATTTATATGAAACTAATATGAAGGGGTAGTAAATAAACACAAAAAACGAAATCGAACAAACATGAATTTAGATAATAATAAACATTTTCAATTGAATTAATTAGGATGCAACAACAATACATGTATTTGTAGGAATGTATTTGTAGTGTAGACGAAATAAAAGTTCACACCAAGCATACGCAGTATTTAATTCCGAGGCAAACAGATTACATGTTCTTAAGTCTTATTCACTAAGGTAAGGTAAGGTAATTACAGTAATATCTGCACACTGCTTAGTCCCTATAACAGTATACACATACTATGAAAGAGATGGAGCGATAGTTTTGCAAGGTTCACAGCAAAGCGGTACGAAATATTATCCCGAAACTATTGCGAGCGGCAAGGCGAGCTAGGCGACGCGACGCGACGGTGCGACGCGGATAGTGTGCCGGTCGCCGAAGCAAACTGCAAACTGAAAGGCGCCTGGCGCGGCCGCTCGGCCGGCTGCGTTGGCGCGGGTCCGATGACGTCACGAGTACCTGAGCGCCCGCCGAGCCGGGGCGTTGGTGTGCCGTTATTTATCTAATACAAAAATTAAATTGTCGTGTGTCATGTGTGTGTATCTGTGTGCGTGTCTGTGTGTGTGTCTGTGTGTGGAGCCTACATATTTATAAAATTACGAAATGTCTACTGTTTGTGATTGTTATATTCATAGAAATCAAACAAATATTTGGAGAGAATATTTACATTTTTGATTATTTAATTGATGAGTAATGATTTCTTATAAGTTACAAGCATTATTTTCCAAATATTCAATTGGTTCCTTGACGTCACTTACACTGCACGTTTAATACACGTATTCACTGCACATTAATCACTGCACAAAGTAATCCTTTCTGGTCATTACAGTTGCAACTTCACTAAAACAAAATACAAGTAAATCTATCAACGCATTTCACAATACTTGTTAATTGTTATCCGAACTCCGAAGTTGTTGTAAACTAGTGTTGAGCAGGACATACAAGAGGCAGTACATTTGTCCCGTACATGACGTCAAAACGTAAGAGCGGCTCAACTTTTTAATGTGTACTACTTCATATTTGGTGTATTACTTGGTCTGTAAGGTCATTTCATTGACGTGAGCCGTGAGGCAAAGTTAAGAGCCATAAATAAGTGTCAGTACGCCTCACTTCAATTGAAGTGGGACATTGTACTGGCTCGGTACAAAAATGAGGCTACTCTTACAAACTCTTTTTCAAGTCATGTTCTACTCAACACTATTGTAAACAACATGACGGCCCGGGGCGCAGACGCAGTAAGATTGTTGATTTTTTGAAAATATTATTTAATTGTGAGGTTTGTGCTGAAAATATGTGTTCATTAAAAATCAAAATAACAATTCTCACCATTGTCATTCAGTGAAAAGATTTAAATTGTGTGCAAAGGTAGGTGTGTACCCGAGTTAAAATAACTAAACCAGCAGAAAGGGAATGTATCTCGAAAGTTTCATGTTAAAACTTAAAAAATATGAACCGCACAGAGTACATTAATTGATTTAAAAACTAAGGATAGGCCCTTCAGTACATTGAGTACGTCAAAGATATGTCTATAAAAATCGCGCCATCTGTTGGATTTTTACGTCAATGGCGGCCATGAAATTCAATAATGCTAAAATAAATGTTATACTGATTTAAGGTAGTATAATTTTACTTAGTGGTGATAAGAAATGTTGTCTTTTTTTTGTGAACTTTCGGTCATCTTTATTGCAACCACGACGATACAATTAGGCATTTGTCGACGACTTATAGACCGGTGCGTTGTGTCGTCACAACCGTTGCATTGGTCCGCCGACCACTTTCGTGACAATACTTTTCGTACTCTCCGCCCCCTCCATATATTTTACGTCAATGAGTACATTACTATATATGAAATAGAGGTCTATCTTCATGCTCAAAATGGAAAACACATGGTTGTCAGTTCCAAAACATTAAACAAGTAGATGATGGCGCTGTTACACAAATAACGCTGGGTACCTCTATATTTATCGGTAGATGGCCCTGTTACACAATTAATGCTGGGCACACATAGAATGGCTTAACACATCATTATTCGCCAATAGATGTCAGGAAGTCATATTTTCGGTTTGTATTTCTGTTTTTATTTTTTAAACATGAATTCTAATTATTAATATTCCTATTTCCTAATTAATATCCTAATTAATATATTAACATAACATAATATTGTTCGGGTTCGATTCCCGCACCGAAACAAATATCTGTGTGAAGTAGAGGTATTTGTTTCGGGTCTGGCTGTTTGTGAGACCGAAAAGTCTGTTGTAGTTCCTGATACCCACGACACAAGACTAGTTCTTTGTGTGGGGTCGAGACTATAAATGTCACTGTTGGGTGTATTTATTTATTTATTTGATTATATATTTGGATATTTGATTACAATATATGACATCATATTTTCAATAAACAATGATGTGTCGGAATTGATAATGACAGCTTTTCAATAATTCGCCAGCCCCCAAACCATTTAAAATCCACTAAAAGCAATTTTTCCCAACCAGGACCAAACTACCAGATTTTGTGGAAAATCCACTAAGTTGGTAACAATGGTGCAAAAAAGCTTGAAAGAGTGCCGCCCATGTAAGTTCTTGTCCAGACGATATTTGATACAAATGTTAGCCGGTTTAAAACAGCGCAGGGCCAATAAATAAATTACTATCGTGTAATAACATGAATGGAATATAAATGACTTAGTTCTATCAAATGTTAACATTGTTATACCTAGTTTTTTTTAATGTATTTATTGATTTTGCATTAATGAAATTTTAGCGATCGAGACATGCAAAGCTGTTATCCTTTTTCATAGTGTTTGGTTTAGAAACCAAAATATAGTTTATGGTAGATTTTTAAGAAAATATCCTTAATTACGACGAGATTTGTATAGGTAAAGGTACTGGTAGGTATAGCGTAATCCATAACAATCAAAAATTGTAATAGTATTTAAAAATTACGAATAAGGGTAGTTCAGTGGTGGTTGAAAATTAAAACAAAATAAAAATATACAATTATTATTATTACAATCAATGAATAAATATTTAAGAATAAATACTGACAATTTCAAACCTATAAATTAATAATTAAAGATTTGTACGACTTATTTAGTATTTTTTTTTATTTGGCCCGGCATAGTAGCCCGGCACAGTGCCTCTGCCTCTGCCTCGGCTTCTGCCTCTGCCTCTGCCCGGCCCTCGGTCTCCCCCATTTCCGCACTGCCCGCTCAATGTATAGTTCAAGTTAACTCTTAGCACTAGTGATGGTTTTTTATTTGCTTAATTGACACAAACTATGCATGCACTCTATCACTGAAATCAAAAAATAAAACACTCACGAGCATTCTTGCTTTTCCGTTGATAACCTAAAATTAAAAATTCATTTTATTATTATTCTTTTTTATTTCAGTAAATTCATCCAATTGTAATATGTACTAGTTTTATATCAGAATAACTACGTTAGTAAAGCCGGGTACAATTTATAAAATGCGGCTGATGGACGTCGCTGAAGATATTTAGAAAATAGAATATTCTGCCGCGCCGCGTCCGAGAGACCCTGAATATTATTACCACTCTTCAGCCGCGTTCGGCAGCCGCATCTTATAATTTGTTTTTGGCTTAATAGTAGATCATTTCAATGTTCGGATTATTCGCAGTCGCGCATCTATTATCTTATTGTAATGTACGTTACGGTTTGCGGTCCCTGATGGCGGTTTCCATTCCGTATATATACATATATATTGTTTTAATAGCCTAGATTGTGTCCCACTGCTGGGCAAAGGCTTCCCCTTTGTCATTCCATTTGACCCTGTCCTCGGCGAGCTCTTGTGATTTTGGCTCGAATGTATCCAACTCGTCTTTCCACGGTTTGGATGCATATTTGGAGAAGAAATATTGAAATATTTAAACTGAATTAATAAATTAATTCTTTGATATTGAAAATTTAAATCACCATATCATTGGCTTTATCACATTTAATTTATAACAATTAGGAGTGTTCGCAACGGCTTTATATTAGTAACGCGTTATAACGATACGTTACTTAAAAAACGCCTGTTATTTTTTACGCTTTAATATATTACTTCGTCGTTTATAGAATAACGTGTTATGATTATGCCGCAAAGCACACTGCGCCGCTACATGCGCGTTACTATACGTTTAATAACATTTAGCAATGGCTTTAAGCATATTAATAATTGTGTTTGGGAGATATACAAAGAGTATTAATTTTGTGAAGATTAATACATTATATTCTATGGGGCTCATATTAATAATTGGTAATTTAGTAAAAAACATATTAGTTCCATATTTTATCGTTTATTTTAATAATTTGTATAAATGAATAAAAATCGCTGCAAATAAAATTATTCAACTCTCCTTCGTACTTTTAACAGGCTTACGACTGTTTGACTGAAATGATTATACGTATATAATAATAATTATTATTATAATCATAAATATATCAAATATCGAACTACTTAAATTACTAACCTAATTATTTGATTATCACTTATCTAAAATTAACTTTATATTTACACGTAACTCAAACTAACTTTGTATTTACATTACAGTACTAAATAAACAAACACAATGCTATGATTGTAAACAAATTGTTTCGAGAAACTGCAATCTCTCACGTCCATTAAAACAAATCCGTCACACAATACACAAGGTCATTGCAGTAATCCGCACTGATTCTACTCGAAAAAAATAAACTATCCTAACGTTTAATATGATCAAATTCAAATGTATCGGCGCGATATGCTTTATTATTAAGCGTTTCATTACTGGTCAGTGGAATATAGTTCTTATGCAGTTCGCGTACCGTATAATTTGGCATGTGTCTTTGTTTAAAATATTATAAGCCAAAGATACCGCAAGGTGTGCAGACAATTATGGTCCATATTACCTACGTTATAGAAATAACGTTTGCCTGAGGTAATAAATAATAAGCGTTTTGGCTATTTTTTATTATTAGCTTATTTTATCCGCTTTACGCTATAACGAACACTCCTAATAACAATCACATCCAACATCAAACATACCGCACATTCTAGTTTGAACAAAATCTTTGGAACGCTAACACTGATCTTAATAAATATGGCGCGCGACTTTCTACGGAATACTGGAAATCAATTAAAATATTGAATTGTTTTGCTATATTCTCAATTATCAAATGGCACCTAATTATTCTTTATATGTTTTCTATCTCTAACACTTTATTTTTCATTTTTTCATAGAATTGACACAGAAATATTTAATGAAAACCGACAAACAACGATCCTGATTTACTTTCGTGTCTAAAAAACTTCGAATCACGCGTCGAATATGGCTTATTTTTAGATAATTGATAATTATTAATGTAAAGGTATCTTTTAATAAACTATATAAGAACAATAAGAGAGTTACAAATCAATATTTACATTTTTATAAAGTCCTGCGCACCACTCGTCGTTGTTCTCAAACAACACACGAGTTTGTCTTTTTTTTTGAAATATGCCTATTGCTAATTTATTTTTGGCCAATGTAAGATTAAAGGTAGTTTATTCAAGCATTATATATATTTTTTTCATAACGCTTTTTGTAATATATTTTGAATTTAGGACGCTTTTTCATTACTAGTGTATTTTCCTATAAAAATGACAGCTTACGTCAAAATTGGGGGTCGGGACGTTTGAGTGGTTATATACGCGTGTAACGTCGCTCGCGTCTAGACATGGGTAACTCAGCGAAAATCCTTGCGTTAACTCAATAACTCAGGCGCAATTAACTGCGCTGGCTCACTGAGTTAACTCAAAATTGCGCCATGGCGCAACAAAATGAAAACGCTTGTCGCCGAGTGAGCAACGAAATGCGTTATGCGCGTCATCTGCGCGGCGCACGGGGCATGCCACGCTCACAAGTCTGTTTATTAGTTTGTGGCAGTGATGTGCCAACTCGGGATAAACCCGACTCGAGTTACAGAATTCGACTTGGAAGGAAGAAACTGAGTGTTGAACTTTGTAGGTAGGATTGAATTAGATAGGTTTTTATAGTTTTTACTGGTATGAGACTGTACTGTTATGTGTGTCTCATATGTAAGAGGCCGCGATGAGTCTGTTACTTTAAAATTTAAAGCAAAATGATGAAATTTCGTACGTAGCTGATACCCTGATATATTGCATAGGATACTATGTATCCCGAAAATGTAATGTTCCCATAAATATGCATATTTGCTACTCTTTCGTACCAACTTGTGTTCACCTACCGCGATTTTCAAACTCGAGTTAGAAAGAATTTAATTCAAGTTAGTAAATTGAGTTGACTGTTGTATAACTCCTTTTTGCGCCAACACATTTTGAACAAGTGAGTTAACACATCCGGCGCAGTGAACTGAGTTGGCGCAATTGCGCGGCGTAGCGCAGTGTTACACATCTCTACTCGCGTCCTCCTTTCTATAGCCTGAAAGCCACGTGCTACCACGCGTCTTTCCGAACCCGCTGGGGTTCTTCGTTCTTGGCGTTCTTGGCGTTCTTGGCGTCCCTCGTCTTCGCCTACTTCTCTTCTTTACCCGCACGGCACGGAGTGCTGACTCCGTGCGCTTACTTCGCTGCCCGCTGTTGCTCCGCACCGCTTCCAGCCCGACTGCAACCGAGCCTGCGCCGCGCCGCTGACCTGCGCACCGTGTCCGGCCACGTGGCAGCAGACTTCGCCAGCGAGCTGTCACCGGGTTCCGCCACGTGCCGAAGACCCGGATCAGTGTCCAACGAAGGCCAGTGACTCTCGTTGCATACCACCAGCAACAGTGCCGGGTGTAAACAGTGATGCGAATTCATTAAAGCCCGAACCACGTAATTACCCTGAGTACTCATTTCCGCTACCTACCCCTACCTGCGGGGGGCCTAACCCGCCGCACTCCCCTTTATATATTTGGAAGGCTGCATAGGTTGAAAGTGAAATATTAGCACTTGGATTTATTTTTCATTGGAGGCTATCCTTGTGCCCATTGGCACTTAACACCTGCAAAATTTCAGCAGCCTTAACATCAATTTCGATTATAAAAAATTGGAAACTGTCATGATCATTTTGAGCCCTATTTCATCCCGTGAGGGCTTGGCGACGAAAGTTCAAAAATATTTTATACTGATTACTTACGTAACGTAATAGGTACTTTATATTAACATGTTATCGGTCCATTAATTAGATCACATAATAGCATATTAAAAGGGCCTGTAGGTAGACGTGAAACTAGCGCAACCTACAGGTCTTGTATTATATAATAATAATAAAAGTAAATATTATAATAGATTTTTTTTACAGTATACAGTTTCGGTTACCTACAACATACTTATTTGATCTCAATGTGGGGTCAGAATTGCGTATGTGACAATTAAGTGTTTTTTTTTGTTGGTCTCATTAAAGCTATGTGAAAATAATTTGAAAAAAAAATAAATACAATCATTCTGAGATATACCTTTACAGCATAATAATACTTAATATAATTAACAATTTTCTCCGAATAAGTCTATGATCACGACGTACGATAGAGGACTCGAACTTTATTTTGAAAATCTGGGCACATTCGTACAGTTTTACATACGACCTCCGAATATTCGAATTTTGTTTCGGATCATAGAGTATCCCCTTCTGATTCCATCCATGATCCATCATCGCTACCCTTTTTATTATTATTTCCCGGCCGTCCGATTTGCATGGAACAAACGGTCTGATAGTTGAGCACGTGCTCGATACATTACGTCAAAAGTCTCCCCAACCAGTAATAAATAATGGTATTCTTTTACGGTTTTTTCTAAGTAGCGATACTGCCATCGTCCTAGTTTTTTTGTGGAGAAAAGTGAAAGAAACAATACGAATATTTATGGATTCTTTAAGCGATATATAACAATATCAGATAGCCTTTATGGCGCATTGGTGTGACACCAGCTGTTAAGAGACCGCAGGTTCGATCCTCGCACCCAGACAAATGTTTGTGAGGCCCACAAATATGTCATGGATCTAGGTGTTCGTGAGACCACGAGGTCTTTCGTGATTTCTGATACCCATGACACAAGACTCGATCTTAGCGCGGGGTTAGGACTATGTATGTGACAGTTGGATGTATTTATTTATTACTTAAGATTACACCATAAGCAATCATTGCTGCTCTTGTGTACTCATAACACTTGTGAAAACTAGCCGTGTAGACCACCCAAGTAATTGCCAAGTTTTAAGACTTGTTGGGAGTTTAGCAACTGGTAACAAAGTATACAAAACAGATCAATCACTTAATGTTGTAAGTTCTGCAACAGTGAAACATGCTTAATTATTCCCTGTCGAACACTGCAAAGGCCCAAACAGCTCCATTTTAATAATACGTCAATTTGTAAGCAACGCCGGAGGAGCGACGACTGCCAGCGACCCAATGTCGAATTCATTAATTAGACATTCCGTGGGATTATATTATTTATGCTGAGTACATTAGTTACGTTCCTTATACAGCTGAAAATTGAACCGACGCGATGGAACTAGTTTAGTCAAAGGAAATTATTTCTTTTGTCGATATAAAGATCGCTGTCATTGATATTTTTTTTATAATTTTTGTTTTACTTTGATTTTTGAGGTAAACTGTTTCATTTATACACTGTGTTCTTGATGGAATTCCCTGTCTGCGACATTTCGAAAGACTATATCAATAAATGATTAAAAAAACTTAGAACTTCCGCCAAGTGTTCATGCTTCTAGAATCTAAATCAACCAGCCTATAATATGCTTTGTCAATTAATACATATTTTGCTATGCATATATTTTAATATACCTTCCTTTAATTAAACAGTTTGATGTTGCCTACTGGTCTCATAATTATTGGCAACTATTCTTTCGTCGAAAATTCCATTAAGTAAACTTACGAAACTTCGTGGGTTATTAAGTACTTCATAAGCGTCTGGGAATCTCCTAAGAGACTTGCGGTTTCCTTCCATTAGTAATATTACATGCATCAATATTTCTCTTTGCTTAGTACAATTATACTGTATCTACTATCTATCTAATTATAAAAGTTCCATTTGACATATCTCAAAATTGTGAAATAGGGATGATGTCAAATAAATCGGTTAGTACAATATCCGATTATTAACGAGATATCGATACTATTTGTTTGTATTTCTTAATCGATTACAGTTTATATTTTTAGTTTACGTTATTTCGTTATTTTTTTATGTACATCTTTATCCTAATGAGACATCCACAATTGCATAAGTCACTTTAGTATTAAGGAACAAAAGCAATGATTTATTTATTACTAGCGGCCCGGCCCACTGAGTTGAAATGGCAATTTTTTGTGACACGATTTTTTTCGGAATTTCCAATTTATTTTGACGCCAACGGTTCGATATTATCATTCCTTACAATATTTATTCTTTGTACATTTTTGTTTAACCCTATAATTTTGGCTAAAAAAAATAATTTAGATTTTTGATGTATGGCCTAGTGCGGGTTGGCGGACTTACATACCATAGAAATTCTTATAAATCGCTATGGTATGCAGGTTTCCTCACGATGTTTTCCTTCACCGTTTTAGTGCGTGGTGACTGATTATCAATACACACATGACTTCGAAAAGTCAGAGGTCTGCCCTGAGATTCGAACCCGCGACCACCGAGAACATGTGGGTAGCCGCGTCTCAGCAGTCCGTTTACCAACAGGCCACCACATACACAAAATTATTGTTAAATTATTAAATTGTTAAATTATTGCCTTTTATTAAAATTATTATTACATTATTTACTGATGGTTGTTCGGTCATAGTATGCTTGTTATTAGCTGATAATTCAGTACTTTTTAAAATTAGAAAAGAACTGGATTAAAATTGCTCGATTATTTCTATATTTTTACCGATTATGCGTATACAAATCCGTTTGCATAGTCTCAACTCTACACATGGAAGACCTAACGACGTGACTTTGTAATGACGTCTAGTAAAAAAGTATGTTGTATAAAATGGTTGTTTTGCTTTATTTAAAGGATTTATATTTAAATTTAGTTATTATGGATTGTAAATCCTGTAATAAAATAAGAATAGCTTCATAATTCTATGGTTTTACGGAAAGTTTTATTGAAATTGTGTGAGTTACGTCTTCACAAAGTTATTTATGATAAAAGTATGAAATGTCAAATGAGATTTCTTCAATTAGAAATACAATATGTATATGGGAATGTATAATTATGAATATGCAAATACTTCTTTCTCTCTCTCTCTTCAGTCACATGTAGTCCACTGCTGACTATATGCCTCCCCCAAAGATCTCCACATCGACCTGTTGGATGCGGCCTACATTCAGCAACTTACTGCAACATTAACCAGTTCTTATACAAATACTTTAAAATACAATAATTTTATTTGTTTTTAATGGACTTCAGTGGCGATCTCAAATTGTATGCATGTGTGAGTCTCGCTGGGATTCTCAAGTTTAATCTATTTTATACATATATCTTTTAATCTTAAATCACTTTTAAATGAAGTTCAGTAATTGTAGTATTTTGGATAAGTAATATTTAGTAGACTAATATAAATGCATTGGCCATTGCTAACATGCAAGTGCGGTAGCCGCCTCTTCACATAATTTACTCAGATCGCTATTTACAAAAAGACACCCTTAAAAATAAAAATAATAATTACAAACAACATTACCCAAACAAAACAAAAGCCACATTCATTTAAATTACAACGATAAAACAGTTGGTACCCTAACGTTACGGTGAATCTTGACAAAGTTATTCAATTTACATATTTTAATGAAATGCTCCGCGAAATAATTAAACACATTAAAAATTGTTTTCAGAACGATCCTGATGCTTTGTGTCCTTTTGATCCATTAGATTTGCCCTTTGTTACTGAGAATTAATGGATCGAAACGTTTTATACAACGTCACTGATTGAGGATTATGGAACTTCGGTAATCTCGGATGGATTTTGTATCTCCATTGCTAATCGTAATGTTAGCGACGTCAGTAATAAAGATTTCTGCGTTCAGGTTAAATTTGGTTATCCAATAAAGTTGAATCATCACTATTACTTAAATCTCCATTTTTGTGCCTAACTTGTTTTAATATATAATTACATTTTAGTGTGCATATTAAGAACGTCCTCAAAATCTTAAGTAGACTCTTTTCTTTGACATGCTAATACTATTATTTCAACTTGAAAAAGTAGCTTGCTGGATATTTTATTCGTGTAAACTGCGAGATAATACGTTGACTTATATCAGTCCACGTGATTTTGCACTCTATCTCCAAGTCTGTAAGTTTGATTTCTATCAAAATGATGTTTAGGCAGCCGCAGTAATTCAATATCGTCATGACCTTTCAGTACATTTTGAATTTCACAAGAGTAGATTCTCCCTCTGCTTAACAAATTTATGAATTTCTTTTTCGGCTAAAAACAGGTTTTACTGACTTTTATTCTTGAGCCTTGGAATTTTCTCCTTGTCACTTATTCACTGAAATGTCGGGTTGGATTTTATTGGATTGAAATGGGTTTAACGTCCGAATTTTTATGTTGCTTCTTGGTTTTAATGTGAAGCGAATATCTTTAGCTGTGTAAATAAATAGTAAGTAGTCTGTTGCAGAACATAAAGCTGGATTGCTGTATTTGCATTATAATGTCTGTCTCCTAGGTCTCCGTTTGGGCTAATTGCTGCTGCATTGACCTATTCTGTTTAAAGCGTTTTGAGCGCTCTATCTTTGGTTTATACAAAGCACCAGCTTTCTTAAACTAATGATTGCACAGCAGTTTCACAACAGCTTAATTGCCTCGGTTATTTTCGGGGGTTTATTTGGATTGTTTTATTAAAGCACGGAGCTAAGAGTTTATTTGTTTTGTAGACTTATGCTTATGTTTCCAGAGCTTTTCAAAACGAAACCGATGGATTCTGTCTACCAATTGTGGTAACTTAGCGCTCACACGTTTCCGAGTGCAAAGTATGTAGCGTGTAATGCACGAGTCCGTTAACCTTGCAAACATTGATCCATATTATTCTGGTGAACACTATTGGTAAATTTTTTTGTGAACACCCCTATTATTGTTCCCGTAAAGGTATTTAGCCATCGAAATTGATATTTAAAATCTGTCTCTGAATATGACATATAAATATACAGGGTACATCAAGACTGCTACCGAAAACGAAGCTGGGTGGTAGTTTTAGTGACTTCAGACACAAGGCAACTAAATTTTGTGCAAAAATTTGTGACGATTTTTTTTGTTATTTTTTGTATCGTCTTATTAGGATGGTAAATACATAGCTTTTTCTTAAATAATACAATACCAATGGTCTTAATTTCGTCTCAGCTGTAAATGTCTCTCCAGCAATTTGCTAGTACAGAATCCGTAAGAAGTCAAAAACCCAAAATATTAGAAAGAACTAACAAAATTACTATTTAGTGCGTGACGTCATGTGTTTCATTTATATTATGTAGGTAAGTTATTATTAGCTAGCTAGGTAAGTTATTATTATAATAATGCCATTTTTTTAATAATGTTCTTCTGATCAAAAGATGATGTAAGGATATTTGTATTTTATGGCTAATAGTTTCAGCAAATCTCACTAGTAATAAAGTGGTAACACCGGCTAATGAAACTCACCTTCAAAATAACGACTTAAAAATTCGGGTTTTCATTAAATAATAGTGGTTTAACAACAAAGCTTAGCGATGAAAAGTGATATTGGTGTTATACAGTTTTCCCACATAATTGCGATACAATTTGACAACACAAAACCGGTATAATTTGTTTTTTTCTGGAGCACGTTACCCATATGTAACTCAAATAATACTGAGTACGTAAGAAGCGAGATCAAATGAAAAATGATGATGAAAGAATCAAATTTGGAAGACTTTATTCGGGCCGTGCGGTAAGATTAATGTGTCCATCTAGAGATGTATTTAATCAAAGGACATAACATACATACAAACATTCGCCTTAATAATATACATTATTAAGTATTTTTCATTGTATTCGAATTTAATTCAATGCTTGGTATCTCATTTCGTAATTACTGTCCTACGCACGATATCATTTTATTCTCATCTTTAAGAAAAATAAATCAGTTTTATATACTCATTGAGTCCTACGATAACGTGTAAAAGGTTGATCCAATTCCCGAAACTTGGTTACTAGCAGGGACCGAAACCGGTATCGAAAATACCGGTATTTTTTGGTATCAACCGAAAAAAATAATACCGGTATTTTTAATGGTAACCGGTATCCGCCAATTTTATTGGATTCCTAGAATTTAACCGGTATCATACCGGTAACCGAAATAACGGTTACCTTTATGTTTCATGCGAAGTTCCTTATAAGTCAAAGCGGGGGCAGTGCCTGTGTGTGGTTATACCGCCATTTGTCTTTACTAAACATTATGGCACTATACCACACAATTATCTTTACTCATTTCATGATTTTTTCAATAGAATTCCCCACAAAAAAAGAAATGAACCGTATCCAGCGATATTGTGTAAACAACACAATATCGCTGGATTTTGACAGCCTCCGTGGCGCAGTTGGTTAGACGCCGCCTGTGAAACGAGAGGCCGCGGGTTCGATCCCCGCACCGAGAGAAATGTTTGTGCGGCCCACAAATATTTCTTCCGGGTCTGGGTGTTTGTGAGACCGAAAAGTCTCTCGTAGTTCCTGATACCCACGACACAAGACTCGATCTTAGTGTGGGGTCAGGACTATGTATGTGACTGTTGGGTTATATGTATTATTATTATTATTAACACGACGAGTATGATTTTTATTTGTTATGTAACAACAACGCATTTTCTTTTGCATACAAGGTCTTTTTAGGTTACCGGTATTAAAACGGTTCCCGTTTATAAGGGTAACCTTTAAATTGCGTCATAGCGGTTACCGAAATCTTAAAGGTAACCGAAATTCGTCGATACCGGTACCGTAATGTCGAATGGGTTTCGGTCCCTGGTTACTAGTTCCCTTCCTTATGTTATTGGACTCTTCGCAAGTGTAGACTCCCGAGGGATGTCCCTCCGTTCTAATGCTGACGAAGTTTGGTAAAGATTTATTGGTACATAAAGCGTAAGTTTTGGGATGATTTCTGAAGAAAAGTTATTATTTCATAGCCTACGCATATATAAAAGTTAGTATAAAAATGATGTGTTTCTAATACAGTATATGAAATACAATATATATTTCTATTTTTCACCGCAAAAGTAGTGTTAAATGTACTATTATATTCAAACAATTTATACGCCACGATAACTATTGGAGAGACCAAGAAAGACTTGTTTCAATTAGTGGCTTCGACAATGCCTAATTCCTGAATTACTATTTCCTTTAAACAAAAAAAAATCATCATAGCACTATTCTTATAATGAAAGCTCACAGTGAGCTTCGAATATATTCATTACAAGACACTGACTCGCTCTCTTCACTTCCTGCACCTTTCATCAGTTTTGTATACCACCGCACTTTGATTAACCACTACAAAAGTGCAGCAAATTAAGTAAAAAGATCTAGAACAAATTGGAAACTAATTTGCGGTGAGTTTGTAGTGTAAGTTCCACGTCATCCGACAAGACTGGAAGAGGACCCAAACAGTAACGAGTTGCGGTCGCGACGGGCTTCGTGGAAATTTAACTTGCCTACAAGTTTTACGTTGGTTTAAATGGTTGAACTTTAGTCGCCTCGGTCGACTGCCTCGGTGGTGGTCTCTGGTTCGAACCCAGGCTCGGGCAATGTGATATTGGATTGTTCTATTCTTTATCAGATTGAAGTCAGAATTTTTTGCCCAATATGGTGATAGGCTAAGCTATCACATCATGGTACGGAACATACAAGGCGAAATATGGGTGCCCTGGCATCTCTGGCACAGACTCTGCCTATCCCTTCTGGGAAAAGGCTTATGTTTATGCATGTATCGGCTTAAACATTATTTTACGGTTTTTTTGTGGATGATATTTGTAACCGATATATGACATATGCTATGCAGGAGTATTTCTATGGTAATTGAAAAATAATACAACCAAGTCTCCGTCCAGTCACACGTGATAATTGAACTGAAACCAGCAAGTACAGAAAGTACCTTTGGAATTTATTTCCGTATTATTTCAACAGACCACAACATAAATAATATGGGCGCAAGTTGCAAATAAATATTTAAGTACAAACAAT
Organism: Hyles euphorbiae; assembly: GCA_023078785.2. Lineage (NCBI taxonomy): Eukaryota > Metazoa > Arthropoda > Insecta > Lepidoptera > Sphingidae > Hyles > Hyles euphorbiae. The sequence goes on from CM041050.1 coordinate 12,303,650, forward strand.
TTCTTGTTTTACCAAACTCCGAAAATATTCGACAACTGCCTACTACATTATTTTTGTCGGTAATTCTATGCCTACAACCTTCGTGACATTTTATCGGTATATTTCAGCCAAAGGACGCAAGATTGATGATTGTCCGATACGAAATAGCACGCCTATGTAGAATAACTAAATCGAAAGCGTCAATAACAAAAAATAAATAACCCATTCTGAAAAACCATTTCAGAATAAGCGATAACATTGATTTATTGAGTTATAAATTACGGTGATTTGTTGGCCAGTGTTCTTTTTTCTTAAATTGCTTATAATAATTTAGCTCACGTAAGTCGCACTGTTGAACATAGGATGGGTAAAGTAGGGTTGACAATTTCATATACCATGGTTTATTGTAAATATATATTTCTATAATAATATCTTTAATATAAATTTAATCCGCCTTTACATTATTCCACAAGCCAAACTATGTGGTGGAACTAAAAGCAATATCATTTTCAGTTTATTTGATAATGTTTAATGGTTTCATCCTTTTCTGCTGATTCCGTTGAACTTGACATGACTTGGCATGGACTTTCGACAGCCTCTGTGGCGCTGTTGGTTAGACGCCGGCTGTGAAGAGAGAACGCGGGTTCGATCCGTGCAAATTTTCCGAAACAAATTTTTGTAAGATCCACAGGTCTGTTTCAGACCCGAAGTGAGACTAAAAGTAACTCGTAGTTCCTAATACCCAAGGTCAGGACTATGTATTCACATACATAGTTTAGTATATTTTATTATCACTGTTAAGTGTCTTCTTCTGAGTCTATAGAAATGAAGTACTGTTTAAAAATCATTTACACACCGAACAAAATATTTTTTAACGTATCCGAAAATACGAAATGAAAATGTATAGCCCGTATCGCTTAGAAATACGCGATAGGGCCAGATTTCCGTCCCAAATAACAAATGGCAACGAATTCTCCGCGAGACAAAAGCCAGAGCCGGTATAATGGCTTAATTATTTATTCACAATCGTAGGAGCGGCTCCGGATGGGAAATTTAAACGTTACTTAATCGCAGCAAATGTATGCCGTTTGTTATAACTAATCATCTTCCTGCATGGGGATTTGTAAGAATCGCTTTGAATGGTTGCAGGTATGTTGAGAGAATGCTGCAGTTAGTAATCTAGCTTTTAGTAATCACATAATATAAATATCAATATTTATATCCTTAATTTGCTGGTGATAGGTCTCTTACACGGGAGAGCCCGTCTCGGTAGTTACCACCGCAAGGTCTATTTGTTCCGCCAAACAGCAATGTAAATGCATTGTTTGGTTCCGGTTTAAAGGACTATGTAGCGAGAGTAACTACGCCATATTGAGACTTAACATCTTATGACTCAGGATGGTGAATGCAGTCAAACATTGGTTTGTAATTGATAATGTTGTTTGGTTTTGCTACTGTCCATGAGCGGTCGTATCGTTCCATTAGGCGAATGGCATACTGGTCTTGCCATCCACTGCAAATTAAAAGCCAATACCACATCATGTGCGTTACAGCTTTGGTTCTATGGAAAATCATCGCTTAGTTATATTTTTATTGACGAATCGATTCTGAATGCTAGTAATTTGTTACTGCTGTGCGCTTTTTAATTTTATTCCATTGTAAAATAACATCACGGGCATTGTTGCGAACAATGAATTTTTGTTCTGTTCTATGAATATTAAGTTCATCGTCAGTATCGTCATTGAAATGTCAATTATTTGTATGAAATTCTTCGACCTTTCGGTGGAGTCGCTGTGTCTGTTGATAGTTATTCAGAGAAATCAACAAAAAATACCAGATATATGTTTATTTTTATTTTTTTGTAGGTATAACCATTTTAAAATGTATGTAATCTTTTGTAAAATAAATTAATCATAAGTCTTATCACTTCATCCACAAATTATCAAGAAAAAATCCAATGAGACGCGACGCTTGCTAAAAATCAATACTAAGTTCAGACATTTTTCAGTCCATGACGTAAGTAAGGAATGGGTCCCACAGGACCTATGGCGGCGTTCCAAATGACTCGCCCTGCCAAGATAACGGCTTAGAATGGGCATCTTCCATGTACTGGCACTTAAAGTTTCCTTTTGAGCTCTCTGAATTACTTTACGCTTAGATAGCGCTAGCATAAAGAAAAAAATATACACATACATTATACTGGTGGTGGTATTCTCATATGCGAGAGGCCTTCTGGGTAGGTACAACCGTAATGTCTAACTTTTCCACTAAACAGCATTGTAAATGTTGTTACGTTCCGGTTTGGAGGACATTGCAGCCAGTGTAACTGCTGGACAGAATGAGCTTTAACATCTTATGTCTTAGGATAGCGAGCGCAGTGGAATGCCAAGATTTGCTTTGTAATTCGTGTTCTTGCCTGTTTACTATCCACGATCAGGCGATTGGCATGCTCGTCTCATCATTCATTGCTATATAAAAATAAAATATAAACTTAAAACCAAACAAAAAAGGGTAATAAAGAGAGAGTTTTGTTTATAGAAGATTTGTTTTCCAAGAGGAGATTCCATATTTATGACGCTATTTTAATCCTTTTTCTAAGCTTCCAGCTCCCAGTTCTTTATATACTTTTTATGAGGATTAAATTAAAAGACAGAATCCACTTGTAGATTTATCTGCGAATACTTTTATTCATTCCGTTGATTTGAGCTCGAGAGTGGCTATCATTCATCTTTCGTAAAAAGAGATGGCTCAAAATCTTCACTTGGTTTTTAATTTATTAATACCAAAAATAAGGAGATAAAACTTAAAATTATATTCCTTGTTAATCTTGAAAGTTCCACAATAGTGTGTTTTAAAAGAATACATCTTAGATACCTTCTAATCTTCGCGACGTGGCACTCGAGGCTCTGCGAGGAGCCCCACGTGCACAAACGCGTTGTCGAGGCAATCTTGCCGGTCTTCGAAAGCTGGATGAGACGCAGGAGCGGACGACTCACATATATAATTACTCAGATAATCACCGGGAATGGGTGCTTCGGTGATTATTTGAATAAGATAGGACGGGAGGCAACGGCGATTTGCCACCATTGCAGTACTGGAGACCAGGATTCCGCATCGCACACCCTCATGCAGAGTTCTGCCTGGGAGGTGGAGAGGCGAGTCCTAACAAATGAGATTGGCCAAAACCTCTCTCTGCCAGCTGTCATTGTGGCAATGCTGGGGGGGAGAACGCCAGTGGAAAGCCGTAGCCTCTTTCTGTGAAACCGTAATGGCGAAGAAGGAGGCAGCAGAGCGGGATCGGGAGAGAGCCGATCCTGCTCGGAGACGAATTCGCCGAGGTGGTGCCAGACATCGCCCTGGCTAAAGATGAAAGCTAAGGGGAGTAAGAAACAACTTATCTGAGTAGTGCCTTTAGAAGCTACGCACTGGAGGAACTTCGGCGTGTTCTTTGTGAGGTCCCGGAGTTTCTCCAAAGTGCCGATGGAGCAAGATGGGGTTTTTAGTCGGTAAAAATCCGGCATTCCCTCCTAGTGCGGGAATCCACGAGGAATTTCCCCAAGAAAAAAAAAGATACCTTCTAATATAAAGAGCGGAAGAGTTTATTTGTCTGTGCCCGCTAATCGCAGGATCTACTGGTTCGAATTGAAAATATATTTTTGTGTTGGATGTCTAAATGATTCAGGAATGCCATAGGCTATATAACATCACGGTATGATCTATAGGAGCGGAGCAGTATTAAAAAATGTTTCAGTAACAGATAAATTGTATTCCTTTTGAGGGCTTCCGTTGCATGAACAAAAAGAATCTTAGCCTGCGCGGAGCCGGACCGGGCCGCTAGTAAATTATAATTCAACCTTAGAGTATTTATATATAGAGGGAGCGCTGTCATACATTCGTGTTTTGAAAAACGTAGATATTTTCTTGTTCGTAATGTTGGTAGCGCTCCTATATTAGTGAAAATTGAATTAATTATTTAGCAAAAAATTGCTATAAATTCCTTTGATAGTCGAAATGATATTTAGCTATTATCCTTTTAAAACGAGTTTGAGTGAAATTAAATATACCTAAACTATTTATTTTTATATTTATTTTCAAGTAATTTATGTATGTTGCACAACCTGTTCAAATATTAGCCAATAGGAAGGCAGAAAAAGGTGGCCCGGCACCACCATTTTTATCTACGTTTTTGAAGTACCAACGCTCCCTCTATATATATATATATATATATATATATATATATATATATATATATATATATATATATATATATATATACTCTAAGAATTCAACAAGTAAAACCGGTACTTTTTTTTTTCATTTTATACATTTCATATTAACATTGAAACAAAAGCAGATTAATTGCTCAGCAGTTAATCTTGCATAATATGGAATATGTAAATAGAGTTGTTGACATCAGTTTTTAAATTATAAACTCAATATTCACAACATCCAAATGTTAATGTTCCCACAAACTAATACTACTGAAATCGAACAAGCTTATCCTGGAGTGCCTATGGCCTAAAATGTTTGGCCTGTGCCGCACCGCGCGTTAATTCTCCTTTATTGCTCCGCACGGCCGCCCGTAAAATATAATAGCCTACACTTTCAAATCAGCACTTCGTTTTTAAACCCTTCCTATATTCGATATTCAAATTGAACGAGGTTCGATCCATATGCTACCTCTTTTTGAAATTTTAACTGCAAAGTATCTATATCATAATATTCAATTGGGCTGTATAAGTATGTAAACTATGGTTTTAGATTGATATTCGGGGTTGATACGATCCAGTTTGTGTGAGTTTTTTGATGCGAAAAGTATATTCAGGTAGTAATGGATACTTTTTTTATTGTATAGATCCGGAAGATGAGCAAACAGGTCACCTAATGGTAAGGGATCGCTCCCTATCATGAACTTTCATAAACCTTGAATCATAGATATGTTGTCGGTCCAACAAATCGGGAAGGGAGTAGGAATGAAGTACGCTGGGAAGAGGAATATTGGGCATCGGGCAAATGACCACCTTTCATGAAAAAGTTGAAATCATAGCGACCGATTCTAAAAAAAAATATTGTGCACGTTCCACTAACTTATGTAATCTGACCCTTGTAAGACATAGGCAGGTAAAATAGAAGTAGTTTAGTAGAAGCTTCATTAACAGTTCAATTATTTAGTAACTGAATCTACTTTACATTTTAATGGTCGGTATATCATTTAAAAATTGTATGCTTTAAAGTTAATGTCATAAGATGACAGAAATATGGAGAAATATCCACTGACTTAAAACTAAATTAATATTTGTAGTTACGAATTTTAATAAATATTAGTCTCTTGTGTAATATAAAATTACTTAATATTTTGAGAGACAAATCATTTCATAAATTAAAATTATGGTCATACTTTGTGCCAGTAAGTACTTAAGTCCATTCAAAAACAAACATAACTTAATTATTAATTCTACTATGAAGTAAATCAAGAGACTTGAGCGACTATCATTGACTGTCGAAGTTAAAATTTAGAGAATTGTTATGTATGTATGTCTATGTGTTGTCGCCACCGGAAAATATAATTACAATTTATTAAATATATACATTGAATAATAAACAAATATACGTATGATTCATTCTAATACAGATAATTACAAAATTAAAATGTATACTAAACTACCTTTAGATATAAAATCATGTACATGATTTAACGCTGTCAATTGGTGTTAGGGAAGTTATTATGAGAGTATAAAAGCGTGCATTATGAAACATAAGTTGGTTAAGTGTTAACTGAGAAATAAATGGTAATTTATCAGATTTTTTTATCGCTGGCACAGCCTATTCTCGGCCAAAACCATGTTAATTAAACATACGAGCTACATAATAGCTTCATTTTATTTGGCTTCATAAATATTCGGAGCAAATATTTAACATCGTTGCGAAGAGCTCTTGTAAGCTTGTTGCAATATTTTAAGCCTCCACTTATGTCATTTTTCCAGATGTGTGCCAGAATTTCAGCACGGATCTTTTTCATACAGCCTTTTCGGTTCATTTAATACGCCATTAAAAAGAAATTAAGTGCCAACGGTTGGTCTCATGTTTTATGATAAAAGAAAAGAATCTTTTGATCACTGATTGTTCGAAATATATTAAATTAATTTGAAATCATTAGAAGCGGAATTAAACCAAATAAAATTCAATTTGCATGTTTATTTTAAATAATCTGTTTGTTATATTACTAAAAATAATAATATAATTATAAGAAAATAGTACTTTAAAATTAATAAATTATCATCAAATTTAAGCAAACATAATATTATCGAAGACTAAAGGAAACTGAGACATATGCTGACCATAATTAGAGTTTAGATTAGCGCTGGTTTTCAGTCACCCCTATCTCCCTAGGGTCTTATACGACAGAAAACGGAGTCTTGTCGAGTCTTGTGTGGTGGGTATCAGAAACATCGAGAAACTTTTCGGTCTCATGAACACCCAGATTTGAAACAAATATCTGTGTTTCACACAAACATTTGTCTACGGGTATCGAACCCGCGGCTTCTCGTTTCACAGTTGGTATCTTGAAATAAAACTATTAATTACGGATTTTATCGCGGATTTGGTTTAATTTTTACATTTTTTGAGTTCCCTACGTTTCAATTACTTTACAGCTTTCGTGGTCACGGGGTGGGGCGGGTCAGTCCGCGATAAAATCCGTAAATAAAAGTTTTATTTCAATGTGTGTGTGTAACATTCACGTAAATCTAAGAAACCAGTAGTCGGTATCTTATATACGGTGCCATGGAAGCTGTCTATGATAGACCAAGAGCCCGTGGCCGCCAGACTTTGAGAAAACTGAAAGTTTGTCTGCACATGCCTCTAACACAAAATTACATTATGTTCAAGTTTGAATATATCGTAATATTTAATAACAGGTAATTTTGCCGGCGTTATAGTATAAAATCTGTAAAAAAATTATATTTTTATTAAGTCTACTATAAACAAATATTTCCTTGGTACTCAGACATTTTTGATGGTTCTTTCATGTTGCCAGAAACATTGAAGCTCATAACTTCTAACATGGCTTGAAAAAGTCGAAACTTTAAAAGTAGACTAAAGGGTCCGCTAGCTAAAGTTGCTCTAATGTGCCTCTAACAAATGTATTTTATAAGTGGTATGTAACTTTTAGTACCATATATTGCTTCATAATATCTAAGGGGGCGTCCATAAATTACGTGAGGTGTTTAAGGGGGGGAGGGGGTCGAGTCAAATCTCATCTAATCTTACGTTGGAGAGAGGGGGGGTCTCGGCAAATATCACGCAATTTTTTTTTGATTGAAACAAAAAAAAAATTATACTATTTTGGTCCATTTAATCCAGATTGTACATGCATAAGATTTAATCTTAAGCGTAATCGTAATACGATAAAGATCATTCACTAATTCGTTCAATAGAAAATAATTTTACTGAAAATCATATGGACATGTTGGTTCCAATAGTCTCTCTTGAGACCGTGCATGATTCTCCATGGACTGAATTAGAGTAGATACTCTTTTTTAATCTAAGTAGTTACGATTTAAGTATTCTATTGTTAAATTTTTATTACACTTATAATTAAACTCTCAGCAACATTGATTACTAGTCATAACTAGTCGTAAATAAAAGCACGAAGCAAATTTGTTTTTTTCTTTTTACAATAACAATCCAACACGTTTACGTAAGAAACTCACATTTTGAAAAATCTCACGTGAGATTGGGAGATGGGGGAGGGGGTTGAATAAAATCTCACGACATCTCACCAGGGGGGGAGGGAGGGGCAGAAAATTAAAAAAAACACCTCACGTAATTTATGGACGCCCCCTAAGCCATAATATCTAATCTAAACACACACACACACACACACACACACACACACACACACACACACACACACACACACACATTCACATTTTATTACTTTATATTTTTTTAATTTTTATTGTTTTCTTAGTTATATGTTATATTAATTATACTGTTGTGTTAACATGTAAGGCACTTTAACTTTAATCTATTTGTGGAAAATGTTTTTTAGCTGTAGTTATTTACTGTAAGGAGAAGACACTGGTTCCTGTAACACAGTTTATACTAGCACAGGAGCCAGGGCTTTCAATAAGTTAATGTATGTAAACTTTTCTGCCAATAAAGATATTTATTATTATTATTATTATTATTAAGCCACAATTTTCTTATAGAAAATATTACAGTACTATAAATATTTTGCGCTTTATATAAGCGATACTGGTGGTAGGTCTCTCATATGTGAGAGGCTTCCTGGGTGGGTACCACCGCAATGTCTATTCTTCCCGTCAAACACCAGTTCAAATGCACTGTTGTGTTTCGGATTGAAGGACATTGTAGCCAGAGTAACTACTGGACATATTGAGACTTAACATCTTATGTCTCAGGATGGCGAGCGCAGTGGAATGCCAAGCATTGCTTTGTAATTCAAGAAGTTGTTTGGTGCTGCTATTGTTCAAAAGCGGTCGTATCGCTTACCATCAGGCGAACGGCATGCTTGTCTCGCCATTCACAGCAATAAAAAAAAAAAAAACAATACTCACAAAAACCGTTCAAGCCATCAAATTACCTTCTACGAATTCTCCGTACATGTAACTATTTACCATGTAGTATGGTAGGCATGGGTTGAAGGCATTTCTCAGCCAAACAGCATTGTAAATGTTCCGGTTTGAAGGATATTGTAGTCAGAATAACTACTGGACATAATGAGACAGCCTCCGTGGCGCAGTCGGTTAGACGTCGCCTGTGAAACGAGAGGCCGCAGATATCCACTATACAAGACTCGGTGTTAGTGGGGTCAGGACTATGTATGTGACTGTTGGGTGTTATTTATTTAGACTGAATGTATTATGTCTCAAGATGCTTCGTAATTCCTCCTGTTGTTTAGTTTTGATACATGAGCGGTCGTATCGCTTACTGTCAGGCGAATGACAATATGCCCATGTCGTTATTAAGCGTAAATAAACTGTAATGGGCCCATCGTATAATAATTTTCATAATTTTTTTTCTAATATTTTTCCATTGCACACACACATAGAAAACACTAAATCCATCTACGGGATGTATTCGATATTTTCTTTAAAAAATAAAATGTACATTATTATGCTTTTGATACGCCGAAAAATTCGCTGGAGAAAAAATATATAGGTCAACAACAAACAAGCTTTTCTTTATACGGAGACAACGAAAAGTTGTAATGTCTGCACCACCGAACCGAAAAAACTCGATTAAGGAACGGAAGCCGATCATTTCATTCAGACGTACTTACCAACTACAAAAAAAAACGGAAGTCTTGCTTTTATATCCGAATGAATACACTCCGACATAAAATAAACGATCTTCCTCAATATAGTGGTTTGAGATCAATTTTTACGATAATATTTAAACAGGCAAAACGTCATTGCACAAATCAACACGTCCAACAACTTCATTAACTAAACGGTTTTCAATTCAAAACTTCGAAATGTACAATACAAGATGACACTTGATGGAACAGCGCATAATCTCGCATGAGACAGAACAATACGAGTGAACAGTAGTGTAATGCAAACGAAATACACACAATACGAAGAGACGAAACCCGCGGCCGAATACCGCACGCTCCGTGTGAAATTTGCACGACAAATGCTTCGCAAGGGAGTCTGTGGGATGCAAATGATAGCATTGTTTAGACTCGACCGGTTCGCTGCATGCGCATAATTAATGCAATTAGAACGAACACTTCACACTGCTACATACCCACCCCGGATTATGAACTTAAGAACCACCGTAATTTATTACGATAATATCCACCACTCACGAGCGAGTAAGTTCTAACTGTCTGGACAATGTCAGGGACTTTTAAATGACCTTCCATTGTACATGAGCGAATTCATACAATCAAAAGTGACAGCAACGCAATACATAACATATTAATATGAAAACGACGATAAACAAGCATTATTTCTGATAAAGTAAACAGTGTTACGAAGGGGGAGAAACTAAAGTACCAATGCAGATTGAGTAGTATGTTTGAAAAAATACAAAGGTTTATAAAATTCATTGCGTTCCTTGCGTTGTACCAATGGTTGTAAGTCGCTCGATGCAGGCCGCTTTCAATAGGTCGCTGTGGAAATCCTTGTGGAAGCCTATCTTCAGTAGTAGACTGCATGTGAGTTGTAATGGTTTGAAATAGCAAAATGAAGGTGAGTAGGGTTACGATTTACTTTGTATTTACAATTTTCATAAAAGTAAAACACAATACGCAATCTGTTCTAAAGGCGTGATTTTATTCCAACGTTTCTGTAAAGGATGATGTTTTTCCTACCCCATTGTCCCAACCACTTTCCAGGCAATTTGCCGGGAACCATGTTGCTTTGAAACCAATTTCCTTAGTTCTATTATCCTAGGATATAATGGTTTTATTTATAGTTATGCCTTGGAAAATGTTCTTGGTTTAAGATTTTTTGGAAACATTTTTAGGAGAAAAATCTTGTGAAACTCACGCGATCAGAATTTAATGTGATTCACATTAAGGCAGGGGTTTGTAGGCTCGTATATTGGGTTCACAAGCGTTAAAATACCGATGTACACCCTCCATTTATCAAGATCCTTGTAGAGTAGTGTATTTATCGACAACTGTCTTATAAATTTGGTTTAACTTAGTTTATGAAACGATTGCTCTAGGCAAATTCTCTTGTCTATCCCCTTTTCATTCACGCTACATATATACATACTGCAAATATGAATAATGGCTAGCACTATTTTTTTTATTTTATGCTATCAAAAACAGTTGATAAATACAGTTTAATGGAATATATTCATATACACTATATACAAATCATCAACCAACAACATTGTACACAAATTGTTTAGACAAAATTACTCTATGTACCTACCTATATACAGATAGTGAACAAACCATTACACAGTGCATTGAGTAGGCAAATAATATAAGTTTACGAGTAACACTCTTCATAAATGTGTATTTTGAAAAAAAGAAAATGTCAATATCGGTAAATTTCTTGTTATAATCATCCACAAGTCTAGTAATTGACGTTCGTATGCTTAATGGTGTTCGCAAAGGGTGTTCGGTTGTGCTTTAATTGGTCTCTCTTTCACTTGTCGATGCCGTGAATATGTTTCATGTGTTATATCAATTGAGTTTTAAAGCTAGTATGCTTATAATCGTTTGTAAATTTCACTCTTTTACAATTAAAGCTGCCATTTTCATTTTTATCAAGGTATTATAAGTCATGAACACAATGGACAGTCATTTCAAACTCCCACGATTTTATCCTATCCAATTAACATTTATTCGGCCCGTGGGCAGCGGATATTATCGTAATAAATTACAGTGGGTCTTAAGTGCATAATCCGGGGTGTGAGTATGTAGCACTGTGAAGTGTTCGTTCTAATTGCATTAATTATGCGCATGCAGCGAACCGGTCGAGTCTAAACAATGCTATCATTTGCATCCCACAGACTCCCTTGCGAAGCATTTGTCGTGCAAATTTCACACGGAGCGTGCGGTATTCGGCCGCGGGTTTCGTCTATTCGTATTATGTGGATTTCGTTTGCATTATACTACTGTTCACTCGTATTGTTCTGTCTCATGTGAGATTATGCGCTGTTGCATTAAGTGTCATCTTGTATTGTATATTTCGGAGTTTTGAATTGAAAACCTGTTCGTAAGATATGTTGATCTGTGTACTAGTAAAGAGATAAACTATCTTAATATATTATCGTCCAGTATACGACCAAAAGTCTTGGCAAATGTGGTGTAGGACGCCCTCTAGCTCGGTGGAGTCATGATTTGCAAAAGGCTGTTGGCAGATACTGGATGCGACAAGCGCAGTTTGAAGGAGACCTAAGTCTTGTCTTGTCTTGAAAGGATTGTCTTCAATAAAAGTTATTAAATTCACAATTTTTTATGCTATGTCATCGTCATCTGATCAATCATTTTATGGGAAGTATTAAGTTAATCAAGTATCTAACTTAAAATAAGCTTGTTTTATCTTACTTTTGTACTAACTTCGAGCAAATACAATTTTATAAATTACAGTTCCAAAAATGTTTTATGATTTTGGTTAAGTGCTTCCCGCGGCTGCGGAAGTTTGAAAATATTAATCCCCACGGTCCATTTCACTTTACAGAAATTGTAATATATTTTCTAGTTAATTCCGTTCAATCCATATTTATTAGCGATTCTAGATCAATTATGATATGATCTAATTATTTGTTTTTACATAATTTAATTTGATGATAATGGTGCTTAGGCAGTATTTTGGATTGGGTACTTCTGCCGACCTAATATCCAGATTCCAGGGTCTTTATTTGGTCCAGTTTGTGGAACTACGTTTCAGCCATCACAGAAAATAACCATCGTATATTGGTTGAACAATTTCTTTAAAATAATTTCTTAATTTAATTTAGAAATCACTTTTGAACCAATGTTAGATAAAATCTTTCACTTCGAAACACTCCAGCTAACCTACTGACTCCGAGTCTTTAGAGATTCGTTTTCGATCCAAGAATATTAACAAAAAAGATTTCAATTTACCCAAGAAGATTTCAATTTACCAAATTGAATCGTAACACCGAAATAACATTCTTGTGGAGTAAGTAATGTTTAAAGGAGATGCAATGTCTTTTCCTTGACGTCGCTTTACTAAATTTGGTTTGCGAAAATTGAAACTGGAACTTTTTATGTTTTATATTACTGCGACTAACTGCCTCTCTCTTTCTAAATTCATATGCCTCCCCCAAGGATCTCCAAATCGACCTGTTGGAAACGACCTGCCAGGTTCTAGAGTGGACACTAGAGTAGGCAAACGGAGTGTTGGACGCTCGCCTACAAAGTGGACAGACGACCTGGTTGAGGTTACTGAAGCATATTAAATGTTTTTTTTTTTTATTGTATGGAAAAGGACGCTAATGCACCCCATAATAAGTGTAGGGATGTCCAAATAAAGTATCCTATGGCGAAAGATCGCTAGTCAATAGAACTATGCCGAACAATACAATCGTTATTTATTTCTTGGAATACCAACAGCTATAATAAAAGATTAAACAAATGAGTAAAGACAAATAAGCTTGCTAAAGTTCCGCACTATTATACAGCCATAAAGACAACATACAACTGTAAGTTAAGTCGTTACAAATTATTGCCCATTCCAACAACAAATAACAAATATTTGAGTCTTATTATAATCATTATTCTATTATTTTGCGTATATGTAGAATATAGAGACGTTTACAAACATCACAAAGTGATTTAATAATTGTATCGGATACAATTCTGCCCTAAAAGAGCCGGCAAAACAAACTTAATGGGCTTGATTGATGTGGTAGCCAATGTTAAAAAAAACTATTTGAATAAAGATGAATACGGATTCTCTTTAAAGTCTAGCATATAACTGAAGTGGTGTAAGTAAATATTTAACAAACAGCGATCTAGACTTGTAAATAACGCATGTTGGACTTCACTCAGTTATACTCTACGCGGAAATTGTTGTTAGTACTTTGATATTGTCCCGGCTACAAGTTAACCGTGGCTTAACTTCGAGAATAAGTTGTTGCATTCGTTTGCACTGGCGGTTACATAAAACTATTTTAAATGAAATAAAACAATTAATAACATACTTTCAAGAAAAGTTTACATTTCTCCATAACAGAATTGTTTTTCTACTTTATTGTTGATTATTGTTAAATTATTACATTTACGTTTATACTCTTCCCAGATTTGCTTCTGTGAAGCAGTTGCATAATTAAGAATAAATAAAAAGGATTCCATAATCACAAATGGAATGGTAACATATCTGAAGGTCATACTCACATTTAGTCGTATGGAGATCGAACCCGTAACCTCTATACTTTAAAACACAAAGCCAGAGGCTACACCGATCGGCCTACATGTGCAATAACTCCTAATTTGAGCCTACAATAGCTTTGTTAATAATTTGCTATATTATATTTTATTACAATATTTATTCAAGAATACAATTTATTTATATTCATATGCCCATCCTTTAAACTTCGGAAGAATGTAACCATTGTAATAAAAGCATAGGAGTTTTATTGAAATAAACTACTGTAAGTCCGTGTGCAAGTGATGTCAAAAAAAGGATTTTTTTTCAACGAGCCTCTCTCTTAAAATTCGTAAATTTACATTCGGGATTTCATCTGCCCCGAGGTGTCAGGAAGTCAACGAAAAATTTACATAATTTTAATATTAATAACACGAAGATAATAATCCCCTTATAAGTCTATAAGCGGCTTACTGTTTCAAGTGAATATTAATTTCAAAGGCCTTGTGAAAGGACTTAATAAAACATACAATAAGGCGATTTTAGTCGAAAACGAGAGGGAGTGCCTATCGTTTATTAAGTAAGACGAACTACGTATATATGTACATTGTACATAGTATAATGTAACTGTTAGATGTTTATGTAGGTGTAAATACAGGGTATATCTAGATTGCTGAAAATTAGCATAGAAACGCGACATTAAATTTTTAATTTTTAAATCATTATTATTAGGTTGGTGAATTCGTAGATTTTGCTAAAATAATAATTTGGACTCTTGCGTACTATAGCGTCTTTGAAAATAAAAGGGTAGGATATTATTATTTTAGGAAAAAGGAAATCAAAATTTAATTCAATTCAATTTTTCTATTGCCTTGTGCCTGAAGTTACTAAAACGTAACACCTAGCTTCGTTTTACGGTAACAATCTTGATTGTATTATCTAGTCCCTGTATTATCTAATCATAAACACAATTTCACAATAGTTGAAGACACGATGTCCTGTGATGTTGATTTTCATGGATTTATTATTTTTAAATCAATGTTTATCAACCAAAAGGTCCTTTTCATTGTTCAATTCTATCAAATAGCTTTAATGTTAAATATATTTTTCTTAAATTATCTTATTTAAAGTCTGAAGTCAAAACTGAAAACACACCGTTTTACAGTCAGTTTAAGATCGCGGGTGATACAGCGAGCAAAGCCTAGTATTATATCCAAGAGCCTAATGCCTTACAATAAAAATCATATTATAGTTGAAGCAAAAACTTTATGTTAAATCGTATAAGCACACGCGATACTTCGCAGAACTCATATCCAGCGGAATGACGTAAAAATATTTTTTATCCACAGCTGCGAGTCACAGACAGGTTTAATGACGCGACATTATATGAAAAGCTTCACATATTAGTACGAATTTTATATTAAACCCTAGAGATAAAGTGTTATAATATATTTCTACTGTAACAAAAAATTGAATATCATCGATCTTTTCAAGTCTCGTCATTAATCTGCGTAAAAATAGCTCAGGCAGCGTCACGTTCAATAAATATCCTCATGATTTAGTTCCAGTACTAGCGGCCCGGCCCGGCTTTGCCCGGGTGCAGTCTCTCTTTGAATGCAGTTCACATCAGACACATATTATTTCGCGTATTAAGTGTTTTGAATTTAAGCTTTACGTGACTGCCTTCCTTTATACTGTTTTCTCGTCTCGTCCCATTTACATACCGTTACATACCGTCCTATCTCACGTCCTATCTCAATTTACGTCTCATTTTTTTCTATAACTCAAATCATGCAATCCAGTCCTCTTCCACGGAAAGGTTTCTTGATCATCCCTGGGAACCATAGTTGTTTTGAGATAGAAAGTAGGTATGTGTTAATCACGGTTATCAACTTCCTTTATACGAAATTTCATCTAAATTGGTTCAGCCACTAACAAACGCACTAAGTTCGGCTTTTATAATGTTAGTAGGAAGTATGATAGGCAGTAGAATTATTTACTATTGTTAATATACACGGTTATAAACTTCTATTTCTAAGCACTTCCTACTATTTTAAAATGGATTCATTTCATTTCATTCGTCATATTCGTCATCATGCAATAATAATGAATACCTAATACAAAATAGAAGCAGCGTATTAATTTTCCCACGTCCGTGCGTTTAGACCGGGCGTAGTATTAATGCATCAGTACATAAGACACAAGAACATATCGAGAAGCTCGCCTCACCTCAGACCTCAGACGAACATAAACAACTTGCAGCTTTAAATATATATGAGGCGGAACGTGGTCGACAGTACACTGCTAGACAAACGTGTACACCCATACATTTTGCACCGGATTCAGCTTGATGGATATATTTTTATTTCGGGTACGTGCTTTGCTGTTGCTGAAGCTGGAATTATTGCTTTGCTTTTTAAAATGGATATCGTGTGTTCGAAATAGATGGAATATTTAGGGATGTGCACCTTGCACAGGATACGAAAATAAATATTGAAGACGTTTTTAATAAAAAGCTATGTCATCATGTTTTTTTATGAAGCACATCTATCTCAAGCTCATCAGGTTTTTAACCATCATTAAAAGTGAGAACTGTCCTCGCCAATGTAATAATGCATTTTTTTATTTAATTTAATATGCGTTTGGGAAATACAGAACAATAAAACACATGAGCATGATACAATAATTAGTAATAAATGTTTCTTAATAGTTTCCAAAATTAAGTTACACAAAAACAAAGTAAATGTACAAAACAAAATTAGAATCAAAACAAAACAAGCTTCCCTTGTGCTACAGTGAATAATATTTAAACAAAAACTAAACAAATATATGAAATTATAATGAAATGTAAAACCAATAAGAATAAAATAATTAAAAACAACTTGAATAATGACAAATTAAAACATAACAAAAACCTTTCACCTCAAATGTAATTAAAATTACCTACCTGGATATTAATTATAACCGCGTTGTTATTTATCTTGGCCGCGCGTGTACTCATACTGCAACTCCGTTTCAAGGTTGTGGGGGCTAGTTTTGTTTTATGTAGCCCACGTGAAGTTTTAACGACCCTTCGCCCACGCACTGAATATTTTAGTTTTAAGTGACAGTTTAATTATTACATGTGTTGTAATCTGACCTAATTAAGCTTGTACACGTTTATTAAATAAATAAATATAAATAAATAACACCCAACAGTCACATACATAGTCCTGACCCCACACTAAGATCGAGTCTTGTGTCGTGGATACCAGTAACTACGAGAGACTTTTCGGTCTCACAAACACCCAGACCCGGAAGAAATATTTGTGGGCCGCACAAACATTTCTCTCGGTGCGGGGATCGAACCCGCGGCCTCTCATTTCACAGGCGGCGTCTAACCAACTGCGCCACGGAGGCTGTCGATTTATTTATTATCTTTATATTAGGGTGGAGATATACCTGTGTATCTCTAGAACGTTGTTAAAGTTATTTTAGTCTCTAGATAGATAGTAGATATAGCGATAGATACGTGTCTCTTGCCATTCTTAATGATTATGTCGGCAAATAGAACAAAAGTATAGTCGAAGACATAAACAATACGTAAGTATTGAGACCTCCTAAAACGTACTGAAATTTCTTTAAAGAAACCTCACAAAAAAGGGTACAAACATTATCGGTCGCAATTCCCTAGATCTCTCCGTTCAGAACTACTTTTAAGGCTTGATTTTACATGCGAAGAAAGCCGGTCCTTTTACTCTAATTTTTCTAAATTAACTTTTACTCGGCAGTTTATCACCCTTTGTTGTTACAAGAAGAGAAAATTAAGTATTTATCTTTTAATCCTTGTGTTCCTAATTTAGTTGTTGCGGTTATTCTGTAACAGGGATATGAGAACAGTACGACATGTATTTCATCTAAGATTATATGAGTTGCTTACTCATATGAAGAAGATAACGTATTGTTTAAGAATAACTTATCAATGTAATTGGCTTATCATTACATAGTATAGAACAAAGTCGCTTTCTCTGTCCCTATGTCCCTTTGTATGCTTAAATCTTTAAAACTACGCAACGGATTTTGATGTAGTTTTAAGATATAAGATATAAGAGGAAGGTTTATATATATAAAACGTACATATTATTGTACAGAAATCTATTTGTGCCCGGGCAAAGCTGGGCCGGCCCGCTGGTTGTAGTATAATTAGCCTTTGCGGAATTAATTAATTATATAATTGCTAGAATTTATATCAGACTAGCTATTGCCATGGACTTGGCTGTAGATAATATTTAATATTTGAAGTAAAATAATATTTATAATAACATTAAAAGTTATGTCATGGTTGATGTTAGATTGGGAAAACTAGTTCGCACTTATCTAAATCGAGTACATAAAAGGCCTATTATTTCTAAATAATAGCCTACACAGAAGTCTCTTAGTTTTATTCACAAACTAGTTTAGTTTTCGCATATTGGACATTATCTAATGTTTGTGGTGATGATGTTTTGGTCATAATGTTACGTCTGATTAAACAGTGTATTTCATAGAAATATGTTGTGTATTTAGAAAACTTACTGACATAATCTAAGTATGATATAATATATTAATATTAATAAACAGTAAAACCTAAGTACGACGGTGGGAAAAAATAAAAATATACGTCGCTTTAGTTGCATTTTTTTTTGTTTTGTTTCTGAAGTCACTAAAGCTACCACCCGGCTTCGTTTTCGGTAGCAATCTTGATACACTCTGTATTGCGTCTATGACACTTATTAATAATAAAAAAGATAAATTTATTGTAATCATTTAATTATTTGGGTATATATTGACACCTAAACAGTGAGTTGAAAACTCCGTTGGATAATCGTGCACTGAACTACGAAGATTATTGAGCTGTGCGCTGCTGATAACATACAAATTTTCCTAACCACATTCATAAATATGAACACCCCTTCCATGAAGAACAAATATTAACTATGACAACCTAGAATCTAATCGGTTTAATTATTTTTATTTTTTCTTTGATACTGTGAATTAGGATTCTTTTTTATTTTAGGATTCTAATTAAGGATATTAATTAGTATACATATCTTCTGTTGGTAACGACCTAGACGCGACTGTGAACATGTTAACCGCAGTCGCAGGTTCAAATCCCAGGGACATTCTCTGACTTTTCGCAATCATGTGTGTATTGATGATAGTCAATCACCACCGTACATGCCTTCCAAAGCGATTTGTGTGAATTCCTAGTTATATAAAGTCGGCCAACGTAGCTAACAGCGTGGTAGACTTATGGCCTAACCACTCCCAATCGTATTGTCGATTGTAGGTAGGCCGGTGCACTGCAGTGGGATATATATGGGCTGATACAATTATAAGTTCAGTTCGATCGAAACATTTTATGAACTAGTGGAAACGTAAATTATACTTGGTGTCTCAGGGTAGGCTGAAAGGGTTATGACTGCGCTGGGGCTCTAACCAACGCCAGTGAATTGACCTAAATCTCTGGAGTTCAGACGGTCAGATAAATCGACTAGATACTAATTTCTGGTGTCAAATAAATCCTGATTTACTCAAAATACAACTCATAAATAGTTCAATAAAGCTATCGCAGAAATATGGTGTGAAGCAATCATTTACAGTTAATGGTGTTGCTAGTTAAAGTTTCAAGCGTCGATGTATCGCTTAAACTCGTCACAGATTAAGTACAAACGGATTTTGTGAATCTGGCACGTTCGGATACGTCCCGATAAAGTTAGGTAATGGGTTTGTGTGAATGTTTTTGAACATAGTTGTTTATAGTTATGAGGTTAGAGTAGGAATGAAAATCACGTGTAGAACTTTTTAATCTAATGAATACGGTTTATATTGTTGCTCTGTAAGAAACAAAGAGTAAAACAGTTATTGTTTCTTTTCATCTGTGCCTTAAAGGTCGTCAAAACAACTACATTTTTTCAAGCTTTATAATTTCATATTATAAAACTTTTCACCATTAATAAATATGAAAAAAGTAGTTACATCCACAGCTCTTAATAAATTTTGTTAATCCATTTAACAAGCGAACAGCAAGTCGCCGAAAGCAAGTTACGTCTGCGTTTCGTTGACAAACTAACTCAATTTGCAAACAAATAACTCCGCAATTGTCTGAACGGTACAAAATGGGGCTGCATCGAGCGACGGACAACTTGCACAGGCACCGTTTAAAACCGATTGTACGCTGTACATCAATATACAAGTTTTTACGACTCAATACTGAATTGTGTTGCCCGCGCAATGTATTGTGCCGAAGTTTGATTCGTTCGCATCCGCAAGAATGGCAGTTGATTTTAAAGTTTTCTTTTCATAAATGTTTTCGATATTATTGGAATACTTTTAGATTTGTTTTGTTTATTTCTATGTGTGGCAGAATGTCGCCATTTTGATAAATTGCGTATGAAGTGTTTGTTTGCGAATTGTGACGTAAGTTATGTTCAAGGTAGCTTTAGTTGTACTCTGATGTTGTAATATCTGGTAGGAATTGAGGTATTATTCAATAATAGATTATAGAACTTATATAATACCTAGAAAAACAGCGGATATTTTTTTTATGTGTTCAGTTACTATGCTGAATTTGGTCAGTTCAGCGTAATAAGGCTTTAGCTTCTCCTCTCAATTTGGAAGGAGGTTTGTGTCCAGCAATAAGACACGGGGAGATGTGTTATTATTCAAATTATGACATAGAAAGACGACTATGATTACTATATTTTACCTCAGAGTAAGCTTAGGATTTCTCTCAAATCATTTCCATAATAATTTTTAAAAGCATTATAAAGTGAAAGACCGTTTCCTACGGGAGGTGCAGTTAAAGAGCCAACTTCGGTGCCACTTAGCATTTGATACGGACTGCATCTACTCCTTAGGTACATGAGAAGAAACTTTTGTCTGTGAATTTTAAAGGAATTGTTAGTTGTATAATGATTTAAGTTTAGAATACTAATTTTTTAGTGTGACAATGAATTGGATTAATAAAGGTTCGGTAATCACGGGAGTCGTCTAATCAATTTTTCATCACTGCCCCGATGATTTCTTATTCTTCTGGTGCTCGTTTGAAAAAAAAAATCAATACAGTGGGGTGTGGAATAGATTAAATTGGACGATTTATAAGATTTTGTGGTGACGGTGAAATGTGTCAGAGTATCGGTCTTCTTGTTTGCGCAAGATTCAAGATATAAAACTTATACAATTTTGAATAGAAATTAAAGGATTTCGGCCTGTTGTTAATATACGGTATTGACGCTTACTACTTCAGTGAAAGCAAAGAAGAGATATTTTACAGCAGCTATTGAGAAATATCATTGAATAAAACTTATTGGTATACCTATTGATGAAAGAATCCGAGATCAATATACATTTTCTCATTCAATCAGACCGTCGATAATTTCCGAACTATCTTTTGAATGGTTGAGAGCCATTTTAAAAGATAGGCGAGGAGAACGTTGCCAAACCGCCACCGCATTCAATGTGCGGTCTCGGTTCCGCTAACTTTTTAATTTTCGGCAATTTTTTATTCCCAAATGGTAACGAAGGGAATGTGCCTGAAATTTTACGATATGACATTACAGATTTGTTTTTAAATTTAGTGTGTTAAAGATAAATATTTAGTAGTAATGTGTCGAGTAATTATTGTAACAACGTATGATATATATATTTTAAGATAAATAGATATGTAAATTACAAATGCAAGTGCTGTGTGGTGATAACCTACTCGTGATTTATACTAGCATTGTTCTCGATTTGGGAATCGAATCCCGGGCTTCTTGGATTCACAGTTGGGGTGCTAATCAACTACGCCATGAACTCTGTCAATTTAGGGAACTTTAAGGTTTGTAACAATAAAATGTGTGTATTTTACTCCATTTTCTAATCTTAAACTCATTATCAATTACTTTGTCATTTTAGTTGGAACTTTTATGAAAGCATATTTGTTTAGTTTTTAAACCATATTGTTTATGTAGAATTAATACATAATCTCTGAACGATGAAATATGTTTATTTATTGAGCACCACATAAATAATTAATAAAACAAAATCACAATCTCTTAAAACTAAGACAATAATATTATTACTGATATAAAGCACAAAGTAAATGAAGATTACGAAATACTAATATTTTTTAAAAGACTTGTGCAAGATAAAGCCGTAAACTTAGTTGGCAGGTATAAGGTTACTAAATGGCAAAGTTCAAAGACGATCTAAGTATGTGGCCGACGAATAGTCTGGATTACGTGAGATATTCTGATATACTGTGAGGTGAAAGTAATAAGTTTCTTAGCAGCTATTTTGGTTTTATTTGTAACAAACCAATATTGAAGGCCTTGGCATGGATATACTTAACTATTAATAACTTCCAATCTTACATTTAGTATCTAATCAAACCTATGAAATCTGTACATATTATAGTGGACTATACTGTATCAGCCCAAATATGTTCCACTGCAGGGCACAGGTCTTATATACAGCCGAGAATACGATTGAGAGGTGTCAGGCCGTATAGTCCGCTACACACGAAACGAAATTACATACTCGAAATCCGACATTACGCATTAATTATCATTATTTTCTAATTATTTATTTATTTTATCTATAACTGTTGGATGATACAAAACCAAAACATTTTCTTTATTAAAATCAGTTTGCCTATTGCGGATGCTGTCAATATTTGTTCTCATTTTAAGCATATTTAGTAAGAAAATAAGTGATGACTCTAGAGGTCAGCGGGGACTTCCTACCGCCGTTGTTTAGTTAGGTCGGGTGAAAGCAAGAGGTGAAAGTTTCTCGGGTCAATTCTCGACGAGTCTTGAGTATTTAATCAGCTGTTCGCGTCTTAACTTACTGGTGATATTTCAGAATGTAATAATGATTTAGGATTGTTTGATGTGACGTCCAGGAATATGGGATATCATAGTATGTGGTATACATATCACAACTGTAGAGTTTTTTTAAGTACTTTTTTTAAATTCATGGGTCAGGCAAACGAGCAAACTGGTCACCTGATTGTAAGTGAGCCCTGCTGCCCATTAACATTCACAACGCTTGGACTACGGATGTGTGGACCATCAAATCGGGAGGGGATCGCGATGGAAAAAGGATAAGAAGAGGCTTTATTCTTCTAATCCTTTTAGGTATTGGGCAACTGGCAATCCCATTCACCAAATGAAATGCGACAGCGGATGGCAGGATTGTTTTGAATAAAGCATATTTAGAGGGGCCTATATTTGAAAACGGCTCGCTTTAGAACGATGACAAAATTCGCAGAATCTCGTCTAACTCCAACTCTTTATAGGTTTAAATTTAAACCCACTATTAGCAGAATGTATTGGCCAACTGTACAAATACTGGCATTAAACAAAACTAATTTAGAATGAAACTAATGTTAGTAGTTTACATTAGCTAGAAACTGCATACGTTTGTGTTTAGGGTTGCTAACTGAAAAATTTGGGGTATGAAATTTTCATCACAAAAAATGCCTCAATACATGAATGGCATAATTTATATATACTGCCCAAAAGGTTTTTGCTGATGTTAGGTAGTCGAAATCCTAACATTTGTGAGATGGTATGTAGACGCAGGATAAAATGTTTCGATGTTCTTAGCAAGTTAAGCGATCGTAACCCTGATGTGTAAGTGGAAGAACTAATTTAAAACTTTCTCAATAGCGTTTGAAACATCGATCGGGTAAGCATAGTTCTCTAGGGTGCTGTATTTTTATCGGAGCGTTTAGTTGCTATTTCCGAGGCAGTTTCTGCACATGTTAGATTTGAAATGTCATAATAATTTTTGTTAGAGAGACCACGCTTATGGGTTGTGTATATTTTTACACTAATGTTAAATATGTTTTTATCTCTTTCCACAGGTCTTAATTGTTAAATGAGTATTCAAATGAAACAAATAATCTTGGTTGTTTGAAAGAGATCTCTTATAGCGATAAGACCGCCAATTGTTCACTAATTTACAAATTAGGTTTCTACGTTCTCGGGTTTAAATCCCGGGTTGGGCAAACTGACGTTGGATTTTTCTATTCATTATCCGCTTGGAGCCAGAAATTTGTGCCCGATATGGCGATAGACTCGCCCCCTATCACGTTGTGGCTCGGAAAATACAAGGAGAAAAGCGGGTGTCTTACTACTCGTATTATAGCACCTCTATCAGCCTCTTCTGGGAATAATACGTATGTATGTTTTGGGATTTGCACGTTTTGATAATGAGGTAGTGTTTTAGTCGGCCACATTTTAATACTTGATTTGAGATGGTCTATATTAGTATTTACAGCAGTAAACAAATATTCTTCTGCCTTAATATTCAGGTATTTAATTATTTATTTAAATCTTGATTGTACACAAACTTAAACTAAACTACTATAAAGGAGCAATCACTATAAAGGAAAAATAATCTTACAGCCCACCATGAACAGTTTTTTTTCTTGTATATCTTGTATTTTTCCTAGGTATTAAAATAGACGATGCATTAAGCTATACTAAAATAGCTAACAATAGGTATGTATTAGTACAAACTTCTAAAGTAGAACCGGGCGGATATCTTCTATGATGGATGATGAACATCCATCTTGCCTTAGCACTTATTATGATGTATAAAGATGTTATCTGTGCCATACACGAGTAGATATGATATATAAAAATTCGATGGGTTAGAAACTAATCGGTGTTTGATCGATTAAAATAAATATTTGTGGGTAGCACAATTACTGTAATTAAAAAAAAAAGTGTACAAGAGATGCAATTATTCTAGATAATATCAGTATATTATCTGATACAGTTATCAGCCCATACATGTCCTACTGCAGGGCCCAAGCCTCCAACATTGAAAGCACGATTAAGTGTGTCCGGTCATACAGTCCACCACGCTTGCCTAGTGCGCGTTGCCAGACTTTACATACCATATACTTATAAATCTCTAACGTATGCAGGTTTTCTCACAATGTTTTCCTTCAGCGTTATAGTGCGTTGTTATTGCCCATATGATTTCGAAAAGAGATTTTCCCTGAGATTCGTCTGTTTACCAACAGGACACATTTGATACAAAATTAAAATGGATTAAGACATTCAAATAGACTAAGCAGGCACTATTGTCAATTCTTCGGCGTAATAACGGAACTGTAAAGTTTAGAATAATAACGTAAACATATGTAGGTAAAACTATAAGCAAAATTTTAAACTATTCGTAACTTTACCAAAGAACAGTAATTTTAGCACAATGTCGGAATAATTAAGTTTGTTTTATTAGTCTCCTTGTAGGCGAATATTCATTGTTCAAGCCGAGACATTTGGCTTTAATATTGCGGTCAAATGTCAACAATGAACTGCCGGGAAGGCTTCTTCAAGCATTAATTAATTCCAACTAAAGGGTTTCTTCTCATCCGGAATTGTTACTAACTTTGCGAACTGACCAGCGGAGTTTTCAAGTGTGGCGGGGTCAGTCATATAAATTTTAAGCGGTTTATCTACGAACAACTCTAACTGATGGTGTTTATTTATTTTAATATGTTAACTTAACTGGTGGTAGGTCTCTTATATGTGAGAGGCCATCTGGGTAACAACACTGCGTAAATGCACTGGTGTGTTTCGGATTGAAGGACATTGTAGCCAGAGTAACTACTGGACATATTGAGACTTAACATCTTATGTCTCAGGATGACGAGCGCAGAGGAATATTGCTACTGTTTATGAGCGGTCGTATCGCTTACCATCAGGCGAACGGCTTGCTCGTCTCGTCATTCATTGCAATAAAATAAAAAATAAAATAATATATTAAAGCTTTTAAATACTTTCAGTTAAACATACCTACGTACAAAAACTCACGCCTTCTTCCTAGAAGAATAGTCAGATATGCTAGGACACCCACATTTCGCCATCTATATTCCGTCCCAAGATGTGATCGGGGGCGAGCCTATCGCCATATCGGGAACAAATTCCTGATTACGGACTAATAATGAATAGAAAAATCCAATATCACTTTGCCGAACCCGGGATTCGAACACGACACCTTAGCCTTGTAACCATAACGTAGTACAGCTATGCCACTGAGGCAGGTAAGTACAAAATCGTTAAAAAATTGAGTTATATAAAGTTTACTGCAGCACATTGGTCTTCGAGAATTCTTATTTTGTATCTATTCTCTTAATTATTTTTATAATAAACTACTCGTAAATTTCAGGCCATATCTGTAACTTTGCATTTTGTTAATTGTTTTTAAATTTTAAATAACAACAATTACCCGAAAAATACCCAACTTATATATGTATATATATCTCTTTTTTACTGTCCAAATAGGAAGAAATCGAGTAGCAAGAAACCTGAGGTCTTCTTCCGTATTTCTGAAAGATAAAACATACAACTCTCCAGTTTTTCAAGATTATTTCTAGCCATCCGATCCTGCTATCTCTCATTGCGCCTTTGTAACAAAACACTCATGTTTTCGGTATAAAAAGGCGGATCAAATTTTTCTTGCTCAATTTTGCGAGGAACGTTGTCGTTACGCCATGACAAACACTCCGCAGATGGCACCTCAAAGGGATCAAAACAAAGATGCAGCCACTTAACGTAAGAGGCTTTTTATTCTTTTTCAACTTCGTTACGGATTCACGGGATTTGGGGGCTCAAGTGTTTTGTTACATAATTTTTGGAAAGTCCAAGTTTTAGATTGATTAATTTTGCAGAAATACACGTACTGTTACAATATCAGTTTATATACGTCCCATTATATTATATTATATTATATTCCCATTACATTATCAACAAACAGCCAAATTAAAGTGGGACTGGGCAGGCCACGTCTGTCGCATGTCAGGAGAGTTGTGGGCTAAGACTGCTACTGAATGGGCTCCCCAAAACACCAAAAGACCACGTGGTAGGCCGCGTAGAAGGTGGAAAGATGACCTAGATCATTTTAATAAGAACTGGAGGATAAAAGCCTTGGATAGAGACGGGTGGAAGAAGGAAAGGGAGGCCTTTGCCCTGCAGTGGGACAGTATAGGCTAGTAAAAAAAAAAAAATTACGTCCCATTGCAGCGCACAGGCCCCCTCTTCAATCGATATTATTAATACAATATAAGAAATTATTTTGTTAATATAGATTAAGTACTATGTATGGACTTGCTATAAGAGCGATTTAATTGCCTCCATGATCAATAAACCGCAGCAGTAGTGAAAAATCTAGCAAAAACGAGAAATTTTGATTCGTTTTTCGTGTTCCGTTTCGTCGATATTCTAAATTGATAGTCAGAATTGAGCATTTTGGCCGCCATTTTGAAAAGTGTATCTGCATCAAGGCGGAGTCGGGCCGGACCGCTAGTGTAAAATATGGTAGCTTACTTTATTACCCCTTCCATCCTTGTATTACGTCACCCCAACACACCTTATTTAAAATAAACGTAATAATATGTACATTATATCGTCGTATCGGACTAATTGCGTGACGGAATAGGGACGTGTGAGTGGGACGTATACGAATTTCACTGAATACTTATGACTAATACTTTTCGAAAAACGGTGTTTTAATTGCTTATCACTACATAGTATAAAACAAAGTCGCTTTCTCTGTCCCTATGTCCCTATGTCCCTTTGTATGCTTAAATCTTTAAAACTACGCATCGGATTTTGATTTTTTTTAATAGATAGAGTGATTCAAGAGGAATGTTTATATGTACGTATATAATATGTACATATTATTGTACAGAAATTTATTTGTACCCGGGCGAAGCTGGGCCGGGCCGCTAGTTTAAAATAAACATAATATGTACATTGAGTTACACGTAAATTTTCAGTATTATTAAAATGTCAGGTAATTGGTTAAACCAACGCAATTAGCGTGATTGCGACGACGGGTCACTTGTAAATTTGTAATCGCTCAATTACCTACTGATGCTGCGGTAGTTATCGCTTGCAAGTTAGTAGGAATGCTTAATTTCAAACCACAAATCATTGCATTTTTTTTTCAAATATATGTTATATTTTTTGTAATTTGAAATAAAACTTAGTTTATTAATAAGTGCTGTATGCCGAACAGTGAAAGGCTATTTGAGAAATATTATTTTCGAGATTCGATTGAAATTTTGACACACAAATTTTGTGTTGCACTTATCACAAAATAAAGGGAACGCTATTCGTATTTTCCATGTCTTCAATGCGACCTTATACTGATCCACCTCAAAAGATACATCTTAGAAGTACTATATTCTTACAACCCAGAATCGCGCAAAGCCGAGCAAGAAACACCTCATTAATCAAATGCTCGAGAATTTAGAAGTAATGCATCTTAATATATTAGAAGTACAATGAATTCAAGGTATATTACAGTCGCCAAAATCTACAATAAATAATATTGAATTTTTATTCCGCTTCCTCTGTATTGCAGATTTGGTCCACATTACCAAGCAGCACACGTACGCATTACTAAATCGAATGCGACACATACAGGCGAAATATCAAAAATACTCCGCTCTTGTGATTTCGCATGAAACGTCTTTAGAAAATTATTTCAAATAGTTGATACTATTTTCACTTAAAGCTGTTTGTTTCAAAGTATTTTTCCATGTTTATTTTTATTAGTAACTTCGGTTTGAAAAAAAAATATTCGTGGGAACGAAGGATTAATCAAAAAGTATTGTTTGTGCCAAATAATATGCTACATGAGTAAACATTTCATTTCTACAAACCCCTTTTTAAGATTTTAGAACGGTTTATATATCCCGAGAATACTTTGGTATTCTAGCATTTGTTCTGTAATTTTTCCTTCACACGTGGTTAATTAAGAAATCCCAGTATACTAGCTTTCTAATAGAAAATATTGGAAAGAAAATTTATGTCGAGGAAATGAGTTCGCTATTTACTAACACTAGATTTCAATTTAAGATACAGAAATGGGTTAGAGTTCAGACATAGTGCTCCTCGAAAGTCGAAACGAGATTCAGACGGTGTTTAGTGGCTTTAATTTTTAAAACCGATGTCGTTTCTGTCATGCGTGTTTAGGTCAACACTTTTTTTCTCTTCCCGACTATTTATCCCACATGGTGGAGAATTCACATTCTTGTTCTATTTCAACCTACTCGTGACGTCGAAACATTGCAAGCCATTTTATCTCGTTGCAGTACATTTATCCATGTGGTTTTTGGTCTTCCATATCTTCATAGGTCAACACGTTCTAAAAATACAAAACGTTTTACGTTATAATTATCACACAATAATAATATTTATGACTTAAAGATGTGATAGAATCCATACAACCTTACATCATAAAACATAAATTCGGCTCGAAGGACCACGGCGCATGCCGATAAGCGTTTTAAGCGCCGCGATAATAATTCTTTCGCGATGCAGCGCCGCGGAGACAAGTCGAATGAAAGATTAATGAGGAGAGGGCCTCGGCCGCAACGAGACAAAAGGTGCCAGCAAATACGCCTGAGCGTGTTTTCTACTATCGTAGCGTTTTTTTCGATTGTTTCTATCGCGTGGCTGTGACGGCCTTTGTTGAGATTTCTTTAGCTGTGTGTCTTACTTAGTATTCAATTCTCTCTTCCACAATATTCCTTTTCCGTTTCAGTTTATCGTTTTGATGCGGCTTTTCTGGGTTATCAAAATGTTTGAATAGTGAGTTTGAGTCGGTTGTTTTTTTTTTTTTATTGCAATGAATGACGAGACGAGCAAGCCGTTCGCCTGATGGTAAGCGATACGACCGCTCATAAACAGTAGCAACATTCCACTGCGCTCGTCATTCTGAGACATAAGATGTTAAGTCTCAATATGTCCAGTAGTTACTCTGGCTACAATGTCCTTCAATCCGAAACAAAACAGTGCATTTACGCAGTGTTGTTTGACGGTAGAAATAGACATTGCGGTGGTACCTACCCAGATGGCCTCTCACCACATATGAGAGACCTACCACCAGTAAAATAATGTATAAATAGCTTTTTGAATTGAGGCTCAGTATTGTTATTAAAATTTATGAATACAGTGATTGAATTAAAATTCGAATTGAAAATATTGTTTACTTTCGTAACTAGATACAAACAACATTTTAAATCAAACTTCACAAATCTATAAGAAGCGATATCTCATGCAAAACTAGACTAAGACGTTAATAAAACTTTCATACTAAAATAAATTCCATTTGGCAAGCAGCAGTTATTGTTGGGAACTAATGCTAGAAGTTGTGTCGTGTTTACCGAATTCTATATATATGCGTAGTAAAGTTTACGCTTTAAAAATAATTTATTACATCCGCTGTAACAGCTTATTCGCGGCTCGGATAATTCGCACAAAAACAATAGGGAAAATGCTACGGGCTGCCAGCTGCGACCAAATTATATCGCAACTTTTCACAAAATGAAGAACATTAAATATTTAATTATATCCTCGTATCCGACTAATTGTGTGACGGAATAGGGACGTGTGAGTGGGACGTATACGAATTTCACTGAATATTTAAGTGAAAAGTTTCGGGAAACGGTGTTTTAATTGCCCTTAATAAATATGTGACACATATTTGAATTTAGAACAAAACAAAATTATTTCATATTTTTCTTTTTCTGCTTCAACACTTCGTTTACATTCAGTCCTCTGAATCGAAAAAATTCGTAAAGATACGTTTTAATCTCGGGCTAATAGATCTAATCGAAGCACGGTTCGAAAATAATACATTATGTAATACCGTTTTTGTGCCTCAGTTCGAAAGCATCAAACACACAAGATAATTGGCCAAAATACGGTAATATAATTAACTAAATGAGCAAAAATAGTTTGCTAAAATGCTTCACTAAAGTTCGTCACTGTCAATGGCGAATACCATATTAAGACTAACTTTCGCTGTTTAAATATATTTTGGGTTTAAAATTATTTAAAACCTGTTGACTTCATTTTTGTAGTGCAAGTTCTGATGTTTGTATAAGGGTAGTGATGTGACAGAGGTATCCAAGAGTATTGTAAAATTCGTTTCCCGTGGTTTTCAAGAACCTTGAATCGCAAATAGCACCTAATTTCCTGTGGCTCTAATGCTAGGGTATAAACTTATTTTATACTGCTTTCTTAACTTCTGATATCCCTTTTCACAACACCCCAACGTGTTTTTCATATTCAATACTCCATGAATATGATTTATATTAAGTACTACCTTGATTTGAAATTTGACAGCCTCCGTGGCGCAGTTGGTTAGACGCCGCCTGTGAAACGAGAGGCCGCGGGTTCGATCCCCGCGCCGAGAGAAATGTTTGTGCGGCCCACAAATATTTCTTCCGGGTCTGGGTGTTTGTGAGACCGAAAAGTCTCTCGTAGTTCTTGATACCCACGACACAAGATTCGATCTTAGTGTGGGGTCAGGACTATGTATGTGACTGTTGGGTGTTATTTATTATTATTATTTATTATTTTGATAAAAATCAAATTATTTCTATATAACCTTGATAACATCACACATCACCGAAAGCTATTCACAATTGTATAAATGCACCGCTTCTGCAATCGAGTTATCTAGAGAACAACTTCTGCCGCTATATCGGGTCACGTTCCTGCAAATTGGGACATCTATTTACGATTCTGCTCAATGACAAGCCGCAGGTAGCGAATGCATAAATACACTGCCACGACCTACCACTGAATATTCCCCTGTGAATGGCTTTTGATTGTATGGTCTGCGCTAACTAAGAAGAGTAATAAACGTTTATTACGTCATTGGGATATAGCTTGAGTGTGAAAACGGCGAACTCTTCGCGCGTTTACTTGGAGTGTGCTTGAAGCATAAATATATTGCAAGGTACTTTTATCACCTCAACATAGCAAATTCAATTGCTTTAATAATAAAAAAATATATGTTGAAATGAAACGTAAATATTTTTATAAAAAATCTTTTCGATAAATTCACATGTTCCCCTTCCGATTTGCATAGAGTGAAAATGTAATACATCAATGATTTTAGACCAGAATTATTAAAGATAATATACGTACCTATTATCTGGCTGAATATGCTACAGCCATCAAAAAATTACGTTGCCTGAATATATTCAGAAGTTGTAGTTATTTGAATGTTAAAAGTATCAATTTCGCAATCGATTCGACTCTCGGTATCAGTAATCGATTTCTCGAGACCCGTTTAATAGTTAATATTATCTGAAGCGGGTTTCAATACGAGTAGTATGTGAATTGAGCGCTGCCATTCGTTATTCGTTTTCGATAAAGAGAACCAATGGCTTCCAACGACGCAAACTTTTCACCCGGAATCTTTTTAAAGTTCTTTGAAATTTTATTTAGAAAATTATTTATATTATTTCAACTATGTTCCTTTCATAGAAACTCAAATTCTACTTGCCTATACAATTACCAGGCATGGTCTTCATGTATCATTGACGTCATATCTTTTGAAAATATGTTCAAGAGTTCAACGGCAAGCACGTTTCCATTCGACTTTTATGTTATTTTCTTTAAAGTGAAAGCATGTTGAAATTAAATAAAGATTCACTTGGGACGTTGAAAAGGCAGGCTTTACAAATATCAAATGTAACCCAAAAATAAATTCAGTCATTTCGCCAAATTGCGGTAACATTTAAAACCGCGAACTTTGCGGTGTGTCACGATACTCCGCGGCTTTTTATTTAAAGCCTAGGACAAGCGGAGGTAAAGCTGAATACATGAATAGGATGAACTTTACACTGAATTCTATTCGCAGAGCAGCGTGGCTGCTGTAATCGGGTTAACATTCTTCTGCCGAGTTGATGTTGCGCTTTTAGTACGCAACGTGTTTTAAACGTTGAATACTGATGTATTTTTGTTTTTATATGGGGCTTGATTTTTTTAAATGTCGGTCGGATTTTTAATGTGGAATGAGGACGAGAAAATAATAAATAATAATATATTTCTGTCTCTCTGGAAGTAAACTGCTGAACATAGGCCTCCCTCAAGAATCTAGAATATATATGACCCAAATGCACATAGAGATTTTTAATTTCCAACTTATCCTAATTCATCTGATGGATAGTGTAGTGCGCTGTAAATTGTCTCGCCATCGACGAAAGGTGGATATTCTTATAATTTTCATATTACTTCTCTACGATTTTTTGCATTAAAAGTTGAGAATTTTCCTTCACTGTAAATGGAACTCACGGCTTAAACTTAAACGATATTAGGCAGTGTACTCACGTCTAAGGTAGGCTGGGTTTGCTTCAAAGGCATCGTCAGTTCAAGGCAATTTTTACATGTTTCAATTCGGATGAACAATTGTTGTCAACAAAGGAGCTAGTTATTACGACTTGGCAATTTGAGGGTTTTATTTATTTTAAAGAAAGAAAGAAAGAAAAACGATATATTAACACAACATAGAATGTACAGAAAATTACAAATAAAATATTGACACCAGAAATAGAAAATCGCTAAAAGGTAAAACAAAGGAAAATACGTAAACATTATTTTTAATATTGGTTTCGGATAATGAACACAAGTTACACTAAAATAATAAAGTTAAAGAGTGTGTTTGAACACACTTATCTTTAAACTTATTACGGCTACTAGTGAAGAATATAAAGCAGTGGACTATGGCAGCGTAGTTTAAAACATCCTCATCCCCAACGTCTACATGTACTTTGGTTTATACGCAATAAATATTGGCAATCCATGATGCTTTACCATTACTATATGAATCTGTATCTGTATCAGCTCATATACGTCCCATTGCAGGGCACGGGCCTCCTCTATAATTGAGAGCACAATTGACAGTGGTTAGACCATTTATGTAGTCCACCACGCTGGCCAAGTGTGGGTTGGTGGACTTTACATACTAAAAAAATCGCTGATTTCCTCACGAAGCTTTCCTTCACCGTTATAGTGTGTGGTGTTTGACTATCAATACTCACATGACCCCGGAAACTCAGAGGTGTGACCTGGGGTTCGAAGATAGTCCGTTTACCAACAGGCCACCACGCAATATATTACCAAATTATATGATTAAAAAAAATGTTCATATATTAATATGTTATCTTTAAAAAACTCTTCCTAGCTTACAATATTTTAGACTGAATTAGCAGATGGCTCGAAACAAGGTTCCAATGGCAATCTTCATCATTCATAGATTATACATATTAGAAGAACTTAAACACATTTAAGTAGTAGCAATATAGAGGCGAAGAGCCTATCCTATCTTTTGTTAATAAAAGCATTAATATGAACCCCATGTAATTACCGCTTACAATACTGAATGTTTCATAAATCAATTAACCTCAAAACTTGAGCGTGGAGTGGCACAAACTGTGAGTGAGCATGTTTGAGAAATCTGCATATATCCATACGTAATTATTGCGTTCAATACACACGAGACACCGCTGCCGACATACTGTTGCCATCATTGATAAGGAATATGTGATGAAATTACTAGTACATACATATATATATATATATAAACTCATGCTTATTACCCAGAAGGGGTAGGCAGAGGTGCTGCGAAGACACCTACATATCGGATTGTGAGTTCCGTCAAACGATGTGATATGGGGCGAGAATCTAATAGTAAGCTGTATCAGGCCATATACGTCGCACTGCAGGTCGCGGGCCTCCCCTATCCTTTATAATCGAGAAAACGATTGATAGTGGTTAGACCACATAGTCAACCACGCTGGCCAAGTGTGTGTTTGCGGACTTTACATACCATATACTGGTGGTAGGTCTCTCATATGTGCGAGGCCATCTGGGTAGGTACCACCGCAATGTCTATTTCTCCCGTGAAACAACACTGCTTAAATGCACTGTTGTGTTTCGGACTGAAGGACATTGTAGCCAGAGCAACTACTGGACGTATTGAGACTTAACATCTTATGTCTCAGGATGGCGAGCGCAGTGGAATGTTGCTACTGTTTATGAGCTGTCGTATCGCTTACCATCAGGCGAACGGCATGCTCGTCTCCCCAATCACTGCAATAAAAAAAAAAATATAAATTCTTACAAATCGCGTTGGTATGCAGGTTTTCTCACGACATTTCCTTCATCTTTAGAAGAACATAGTGATTGACTAACAACACATACGTGGTTCCGGAAAGCCAGAGGACTGTGAACATACCGGCAGCCGAGTCTAGGAATTACAATAAGAATTTAATATATTATATTCTTATTTTCTGTATCCATAATAACTCTGTTAAATAAATTATAATAATATTTATTTTGGATACCCCATATCCACGGTCATATCAGAAGTTGATTTGTCATGTTACTCTTTTTGTTAAATGTTGTACGTGACTAATTTGTTTACAATCATATTATTGATTTCGCGCATATAATACATTAGAGGGTAGTTTGTTCTTTATAGCGTTCTCACCGGGTGTATCGCCATATTGTGAGTTTCGTGTGCGCTTTCAATAGGCGCGTTTTCGCCGCCGGATTGTATTTTCGCCTAATTCGTGTGTTTATTGTGGATTATTACCGGGCAGTGCTTATTACTAGCAAAACAGTGTTTAGTGCGTCCGTTGTTGCCGCCGACCACATAGCTTCGCAAGCGGTATTCCGGTAAGTTCGCTTCACTTATTTCAAACCAGCTGGATTATCGCCTTTTCTCTTCGTGCATTAACTCTCCGGCTGCGTTTCGAATCGCGGAGTGCGTACACAACATGTAGTGTGAGAATTAATAGTCCGGTCATTTTAGACATAAAAATAGTGGTCAAATAACAAAAATTACGACAGAGCCAAATTTTTGTGGACAGCTTGGGTTCACCATCAGAAAGAAATCTTCAAAAGTCCCCATCGATCCCATGTGTGCTAAAAAAGTTATTTGGGGTCAAATCAAAATTTCAGGTTTTTTTGGATTTTTCTCGAAAATGGTAAGTTTTTTCGAAAAATAACCGCAGACCAAATTTGTGGATCCGAAAATCCTCTACAAAAAAGTATCAGTCATTTTTTTTTCTAAGGGTCACCATTTCTGAGATATCGCGACTGCAAGAGTTTAGAGTAACGTTATACATGATATGCACACATTTCCACGCCACCTGTGAGGTAGTGTACTCGACGCGTTTTTTTTAACGTGGTTTCCCCAGTAGGCCTACTCCACGAGCTGTCATGATGTAAATTTCAGGGAAAATACTTTTCTAAATGCATAATGAATATTGATATTGATTTTTGTTGGTTATTGAGTTTAAGTGTGTTTCTGATTTATTTTCACATTTTAGTCTGATTTATACGCTTCAGTCTACTTCAATAGTCATGTCTTCTTCGATTTCTTCTTCTTCCTCTTCCTGGTTGTTCAAAAATTGTTCAAATGAAGATGAATCAGCTGTTTCTTCATCAAAATCACATAAGCCTTCCTCTATTGTATTCAATTCAACATTTGAACTAGACTGATCTCGGCAATTCGTACACGTTAGAGAACATAGTAACCCTACTTTCTTGCAGCCACATTTGCCGCTGCAATCTTTTTTGCAATTATTACAAAAAATAGAGTTAAGAAGTTTTTCTGGAGCGGGTGGCAGCAAAGTTTGAATCGGTACCAAAGTATTATCTATTATTTTCCAACCCCAGTCTTCCGGGTTCAATTGATTGCCTAGTCACGTCTGAACTTGATAATATACCCGATACAAATGTTGAATAGTAGATGCCGATGTTGGAGGAAGACATTAGAGTTGTATTTGCTTCTTGTTTCGTGTATTTTTGACAATGGTTGAATATCGGTGTTTATCAATGCAATTAATTTTTTTTTTGGAGCTCTATAAACAGCAAGAAGAAAGTGAATTCCTTTGAATTCAATTGTTTGAGGTAAAGAATCAGGTTCTGTAAATACTTTTGCGCAGTCAAGTCAGCCGGTTATTGCATGTAAAAATATTTTTTTTACATGCGATAACCGGCTACGATACTACATCAGCAATATATAGAAGAGGCAAGACTTCAATTCATTTCAAGACGATTCAAGACGTCAATTAAATCTTTCTTTTCAAATAAGTTTTAAAATTATTTGAAAAGAAAGATTTAATTGACTGCGCACAAGTATTTACAGAACCTGATTCCTTACCTCAAACAATAATTACCAAAGGAATTCACCTTCTTTTTGATGCTTATGGAGCAACAAAAAAAAATTGCATTGATAAACACCGATATTCAACCTTTGTCAAAAATACACGAAACAAGAAGCAAATACAACTCTAATGTCTTCCTCCAACATCGGCATCTGCTATTCAACATTTGTATCGGGTATATTATCTAGTTCAGACGTGACTAGGCAATCAATTGTACCCGGAAGACTGGGGTTGGAAAATAATAGATAATACTTTGGTACCGATTCAAACTACTGCCACCCGCTCCAGAAAAACTTCTTAACTCTATTTTTTGTAATTGCAAAAAAGATTGCAGAGGCAAATGTGGCTGCAAGAAAGTAGGGTTACTATGTTCTCTAACGTGTACGAATTGCCGAGATCAGTCTAGTTCAAATGTTGAATTGAATACAATAGAGGAAGGCTTATGTGATTTTGATGAAGAAACAGCTGATTCATCTTCATTTGAACAATTTTTGAACATCCAGGAAGAGGAAGAAGAACTTTACTGGTGGTAGGTCTCTCATATGTGAGAGGCCATCTGGGTAGGTACCACCGCAATGTCTATTTCTCCCGTGAAACAACACTGCTTAAATGCGCTGTTGTGTTTCGGATTGAAGGACATTGTAGCCAGAGCAACTACTGGACATATTGAGACTTAACATCTTATGTCTCAGGATGGCGAGCGCAGTGGAATGTTGCTACTGTTCATGAGCCGTCGTATCGCTTACCATCAGGCGAACGGCATGCTCGTCTCGCCATTCACTGCAATAAAAAAATAAAAAAAAAGAAGAAATCGAAGAAGACATAACTATTGAAGTAGACTTTGAAGAGTATGAATCAGACTAAAATATGAAAATAAATCAGAAATACATTTAAACTCAATAACCAATAAAAGCCAACCCGCACTAGGCCAGCGTGGTGGACTATATGGCCTAACCACTCTCAATCGCACTCTCGATTGTAGAGTAGGCCCGTGCCCTGCAGTGGGACGTATATGGGCTGATACTGATACTGAACCAATAAAAATCAATATCAATATTCATTATGCATTTAGAAAAGTATTTTCTCTGAAATTTACATCATGACAGCTCGTGGAGTAGGCCTACTGGGGAAACCACGTTAAAAAAAACGCGTCGAGTACACTACCTCACAGGTGGCGTGGAAATGTGTGCATATCATGTATAACGTTACTCTAAACTCTTGCAGTCGCGATATCTCAGAAATGGTGACCCTTAGAAAAAAAACTGATACTTTTTTGTAGAGGATTTTCGGATCTACAAATTTGGTCTAAGGTTATTTTTCGAAAAAACTTACCATTTTCGAGAAAAATCTAAAAAACCTGTAATTTTGACATTTGACCCCGAATAACTTTTTTAGCACACATGGGATCGATGGGGACTTTTGAAGATTTCTTTCTGATGCTGAACCCAAGCTGTCCACAAAAATTTGGCTCTGTCGGAATTTTTGTTATTTCAAATGTCTAAAATGACCGGACTATAAACAGTGGAATGCAATCTATTGTCATAACATTGTCTGATCAATTATTAATTTATTATTTTTATTACGAAACAATTAATGACTGTATGTGTCTTAATTTATTATCTAAATGTTGTTTATAATAGTCTAAGATCCCGCCATACATCGACCTTCACCGAGATGTTTATTTGATGAAACCTATTTTATATGCAATTTAATATGTCAATAAATATATTGTATATGGGTTGCCTTGCAAATTTCAGTCCAGAATACGATTAATTAATTATTAAAATAAAAAAAAAATTTTTACACATTTCACCTGTTTGATTATTAAACAAATTCTATACCAATCGAAAGTATGAAACCCATAGAATATGTAAACGTTAGGTTGCCTATTTTTTTCCGGTCACAACCCTCAGGTTGCCAGGTATAAACAGGTAAATCGCTACTAGCATTTTGCGCCGGTCTGATTATTGAATGGAAATTAAATGAAAATAAAGATCATTTTATTATGAACACGGTGGTATAGGGTTGCCTGCGAAAAATCAGTCCCGAATTGCGGTTGTCGAATTTAGAAAAGTGAAATATTGCTCCGAGTGACACAGCATAGCAGCTGTTCGAAGTCCGCTCATAAAGAAAGAGGATGCGCATGCTATTTATTCTTGAGAATGAAAAGGACAGCGATAGACTCGTATATGCTGTGTTCTGTGTTACCTGGCAACCTGAGGGTTGTGACCGGAAAAAAAATAGGCAACCTAACGTTTACATATTCTATGGGTTTCATACTTTCGATTGGTATAGAATTTGTTTAATAATCAAACAGGTGAAATGTGTAAAAAATATTTTTTTTTAATAATTAATTAATCGTATTCTGGACTGAAATTTGCAAGGCAACCCATATACAATATATTTATTGACATATTAAATTGCATATAAAATAGGTTTCATCAAATAAACATCTCGGTGAAGGTCGATGTATGGCGGGATCCTATACTATAATGATTAATAAATAACAGAATTTAATAGGCGTGTTAGCGTAAGGCCGTATGAGTGGAACACCTTTGCATGGAACCTCAATTTAAAAAAAAAATGTCAAAACGCCCGCCATTCAGAGACTCACTTCTCGTCAAAGAATTAACTTAAAATATTTGATTTGCATTTTTGAAACGAACATGAAAAATATATAGTAATTCCAAGATATGTCTACCGGCGTTTGATTCCTTATTTACAACAATTGATAAAGGAAGTGTTACATCTAATTATTAGAGTATATATATATATAGAGGGAGCGCTGGTACTTCAAAAACGTAGATAAAAATGGTGGTGCCGGGGCCACCTTTTTCTTCTCTACATCCAGTATGAATTGTGACAGCGTGGAATACGCATGAATTTCATGAAAAAGAAAAATAAAAAAATGTGGTTTAGCGCTATCGAATACCATCCAAATTTATTTTAAGGGTTAATTATTAACTGTGTATTCGTTTATCATCGACAATAAATCCAATTTCTTATTAATTAACAAGAAATGATAAATCATCTTACAGAAAAACATTCATATTTTTGAATTTTCGAACGCCTTTTTATTCAATGTTGCAAGTAATTAAATTGTTGAAATTCCGAAAAAGTTCCGGAATAATTTTTAGGTAAAAAATATAAAATATTTGAATTTGGAGCGAAATAAATTATAATAAGCCAAGGATGAGTTTTATTTTTCATTCATTATTAATATTTTGTATTATGATAGCTAAAAACAATGTAACGTGAATATGTTAATTCCCGTTTATTTATTTATTTATATATTTTTCGTGGAAAAGTCATTTATCGGTAACTTTAATATAGCAGTGCTACCAACATTACGAACAAGAAAATATCTACGTTTTTGAAGTTGCAAATGTATGACAGCGCTCCCTCTATATATAAATACTCTAAGATCTAATTATTTCAAAAATATATTCATCATCAATTTACAATTATTGTAATCCACGTTAAATTTCTTTTTAAAAAGTAATATATCAAATATATTCAAATTCTTGTACATAATCCGTGTGATCTGAGATAATATTAAGAGTTTAAAGCATTCTGTTACTAGCATTTCTCGTGCCACACAAATCACTAAGGAGTGGAGTTTTCTTAGCATTCAGCTTGTCTTAACTCGCTGAACTTGTCCCATCCCGGCGGGTAACTAAGTTTAACACGTCCAAAAAGGAATTTACTCGCGACTGTCTTAAGAAACGTGCAGATAATAGCGTATGCAGGTCTCTATTGTATGTAGATTTGTGATAGTATTTACAGAATATACAGGGTGTCCAAAGAAATGGCGCACCTGCTAATGTACATTTTAGTATATTGTGATTGCGTCTTAGGATGAAATTTCGTAGTTGACTCTGATAATATATACAAAGAAGGCGAGAAATCAAGAATTAACATCACACATGCTTCCCCTTAACAAATTACGCCAAAGTTCTGAGAGTTAATGACATCGCCTATTTGTAAAAAGTGTTAAGGCGACTACAAATAAATTCCTAACTGATAATAATTAATAGAAAAATCCAATATACTATAACTAAACTATCTAACAATGTAGTACTGTAAAATTATGTAAAAGTACTCCTTTAAGAAAAATTTCGTACAGAATACGTACTACGTATAATGTGTAAATTTCACAAGTTAATTCCTGATTCTTTATTTCTTTTCTTAAAGGTTAATAATGATTTCATAGAATGATGACGCGAATGTTACACATTGAAATAAAAGTATTATTTACGGATTTTATCGCGGGTTTAATTCATTTTTTACATTTTTAAATTATCTACGTTTCGATTACTTTCTAGCACGTGGTCACGGGACGGACTGAGGTTTGAACTACCCTTAATTTACAATTGTAAAATATACACAGAGTAAACTACCCTTATTTTACAATTGTAAAATATACACGGATTTTCCGTGAATAATAGTTTTATTTCAATCAAAGATTAATAGTATAAAATTAAGTACAAAACAATTCCGTTTACAAACAGGCACATTTATACATCAAAAGCCAATATGACAGGTATTCTTGGTTAAAGCTGTTGTTTCATATTCTCCTAAAACAAGTCAAGCGATATATCTACAAGTAAACATAAAATACTAAACCCTCCCATTTGGGTCACGTAATGGCGTCTTATAATGTATATTAGGTTTGTTTGTTGTCCTCAAAGGATAACACGGCAATAATTTTCTGGTTATATTGCTCACAAAACATGAGAGTAATGCTCTTTAGAAATATTGTTACTATTTATACCAGAAAAATCTCATTATATTGTGTTTACGAGATATTACATGTTTAATAATTGTGCTTTTATTGTTATATGTACCTACGCAGGAGCAAAGCAAATAAATATGTAGGTAATTAATTTTTATGACTTTCTAAGTTTAAAAAGATGAATAAATAATTTAATTTCCATTGGCATTTATTATGTATATATTTATTATATTTTATGTCTATTTTGTATATGTATGTATGTATGTATGTTGTACATATTTATATGAATGTATTACTTTTATTTTGTGTTTTTAATTTGTTAGTATATACTTTTTTTTTCTCTTTTTCATTATACACCCTAGACTGCCCTTTCTCTCTCCTGTGTCTTATCTCCATCCAAAGGTTGCCTGGAAGAGATTGCCTAGTGCAATAAGGCCGCCGATTGTACTTATTTTTAATATTATTTTTAATTTCTGTTATTGTATTTGTTTTTTTTTCTGGTGTACAATAAAGTTTATAAATAAATAAATAATAAATAAATATATCATAGAAAAGGTTAGAATTTATATTATTATTATCGCAGAATCCGTCTCCTAAAAGGTGAAACATTGTCTCCAGGTCACAGTTTAATAAAAAAATATAGTTTAGCTCAAGGAAATCGAGCACACGTCCCGAATGACAACATCACCTTGTAGAAAAATCTACTTATCCATGTAATGTTTTTAAAGGCATCTCTCGACCATTCGTCCCTCACAGGGCTGTGAAAGCTAAAATAATGCTAACGTAATACGTGCTTAGGCATGAAAAACAAAAGTTATGTTGTCGGTCCATTCACGAAATATTACATTCTGTAAAGGAATATATTACCATAAACATAATATGTACGTACTGCTAAGAATGAACTTTGGTTCTGAGTTCAGGGGCCACAAGACGGTTATTTTTTATAGAAAATATTATATATAAAATATTATATATTAATATTACAATAATTATAAGCAAATCAAATATTACTATTACCAAAATCGCAATAATACTGTATCAACATGAATAGTGTTGTTTCAGACTGATTATCAATTCTTCAGCCGCTAGTCGACAAGTCTGTCTGTTCACAAAACAAAGATGGTGGAACGAAAGATCACGCACAAATTTATCTCAATGAACAGATCGATGACATTAATTATTACACATCCCATTTTGAACATCCCGAAAAGAACACTAACGGCCGGTCTTTATATTCTATCTTTCTTTAATAAGAGATTAGAATAGCTACCATTACTGTTGATACAATTCTATGCTTTATTAGATAAATATAAGCATACACTTTATCTCGCCTAGCTGTCTATAAGTATATGCAAGTATCTATATTTCTCTATATTTGTTAACCGAATTATAAAATGCATCAAAATATCTAATGAAATCTCTAGGTAATGATAGATAGATTATAGAAACCGGCCATAAGAGAATCGTAACCTTCATTCCGATTTCGAAATTCCCTTTCGTAATATTCTTGTCCGGGCAACCCTGCATACACTACATTAACCTAAACCTCCCGACCTCAGTGACGCGGCTTTTGTTTTTCCTTCCGCCGCAGGTCCACTGTCTTCCGGACTGTTGTAAACTTTTTGTCCTGAGTTTAATTAACACAAACCAGGAGCTTGTACTTAATAAATAAATGGACTGCTTCGTTGGCGCTGTTGTTCTACGGTACGATTACAATGTTGAGGTTTCAGGTTCTTATCTCGGATCGAGTTATGTGATATTAGACTTTACTATTCATTACCATCCCGGAGTCAGTGCCCGATTAGGCTATTATTATAGGCTTGCCTTTAATCACATCGTGGGATGGAACACGCAAGGCAAAACGTTGGTGTCCCGGTAGCACTTTTATCTACCCTTTATGAGAAGAAGGATAACATGAGATTTAATTAGATATTTCTATGCATTTTACGTTTTATTTAACAAAGATAAAGAGGTATAGATGTGTCGTATATATTTATAGATAGCTAGGTAAGATAAATATATATATGTCTAACTTTGTTTAACGGAGCGTAGAATTGTACCGACATACACATAGTAATGGTAACTATTATAACCTCTTGTTAAAGAATAAAGATAGATAGGCTATATAGAATGACTGTAAACTGGTTAAAACTGGAAATAGAGTATTCAGTAAAGACCGTGTTAGGTGGCGGATATGGGAACTATGATTGTCTTTTTGGGCTCAAAGCTGGTCCAAACATCATTAGATAGTACTAACATTTGCCTCGGTGGGATGATCGAAACGGTAGGACCAGAAACCCGTGGTTTTGAAACCAGTGTGTTCCCTAGCCATGATGTTATAAAAACCTTCAGTTTAATTAGCACTCTTAATAACTTGAAAACTATTATTTTCTCATCAAGAATTCCTTTGAATCTTATTAACGCAAACAAATTAAAACGTACAAGTTCAAATTGGATGTTTTAATCGAATAACTAATTTTGCGTGTAGGCGTTCTCGAACACAGTTAAATAGGTTACGTATTTGTGTTCGCCGTTTGTTTATTTATCTGTACTTGTATGAGACTGAAAAACCTTTTTTACAAAGTGCAAGAAACCTAATTTATATTTGGAAACTATTTCGATGTTAACAAATGTACGTTGTTAAATACTACAGAGTTTATCCAGACTGCAACTGAAGACGAAACCAAGTGGCAGTTTTAGTGACTACAGATATACTGGAACTAAATATTTCGGAAAAAGAAGCGGTGATTTTTTTGTAATT
The DNA here is from genome assembly GCA_023078785.2 of Hyles euphorbiae. Taxonomy (NCBI): domain Eukaryota; kingdom Metazoa; phylum Arthropoda; class Insecta; order Lepidoptera; family Sphingidae; genus Hyles; species Hyles euphorbiae. The sequence goes on from CM041050.1 coordinate 12,347,953, forward strand.
TTTTCAATTTTGGGGTGGAAAATACATGGTTGTCCTTAAATTATTATGAACTATTATTCTTAAGACGCAGTGGTACGCAAGGGCTGAAAGTATTATTATATCAAAAACTATGTATTTATCATACGAACAAAATAATAAAAATAAAAATGAAAACATGATCGCCACTTTAGTTAGCGAAATTAGTTGCATTGTGTCTATACTTTCTTAAGCAGTCTGGATATATCCTGTATATACATATATTAGATGCTTTATGTGAACAAAAACTCGTCTGTAAAACAAAATGATAAACATTATGCCATTTTCTTAACTAAACTTAAAAGTTTTATTTTTTATTTCAATTTATAGTGACATGAGCATGCCGTTCGCCTGATGGTGACCGATACGACCGCTAATGAACAGTAACAAACCTAAACACCATCTTGAATTACAAAGCAGTGCTTGACATTCCACTCACATCTAACATCTTATGTCATAATCTAGAGACATACGATGTTAAGTCTCAATATGTCCAGTAGTTACTCTAGCTATAATCTTCCTTCAATCCGAAATACAACAGTGCATTTACACCGCTGTTTAACACCTACACCAGTCAAAAGTTTAGAAACATAAACAGTTATTTTAAATACTACACATTTAGTTTATGAATGTGAGTACCTCACTCGTTATTCTGTTATTATACTATTAACTCATTTCATACCCCATTAAAACATACGTAACAAAAATACAACTCAGACAGCTAAACGACCAAAGCAGACAGTTTAAAAACGTGACCAATGAATCAAGCTGAGAATAACACACAGAATATTAAACGGGCGTACGATGCGCGTGCTAATTCTGATTCCGTGATAATTCCTAAACAATCGCTGAAGTGGTGGAAAGAATTACCAGCCCACGTACCCTGAAATTGTCGGCTGTGAAGGCATCGGATCTAATTGGCCCGTCTTTTGAATTGCTGAATAGCCTGAAATTGCTTCAGCAAGCTGGCGTATTTGTGACGATGGAATTAAAGGTACCTTAAGCATACATTTCAATTAAATACTAGAAGTGATATCAATATATCTGTTTTACTAAACATGTGTGATCATTTACAATTGTGATATACAAGAAGTAGCAACAATAATTACAAGTATAGCTTAAGTTTCGGTTATTTTCCTTTTATAGCCCCAAAAATATAATTATTATTTGTACCAGTCTATATTATGCGCAATATTGTTTGGATGCCAGTCATCCACCACAAAAACCAACCTTGGATTGGCAACATAATACACCTTAAAATTTCTATGGAGAATTGTTACTTAAACCAGTTTCATCAAAATGTATTCACAAAATTACATAAACATACAAGTGATCAATATTTAAAAATATAAATAGCCAACAAATTACTGGCAAAATATTGTATGGTATACAACGTGACTCAAATGAAACATTTATAATAAAAGTCCTACAAAAAGTAACTAAATATCAAACTTCGATTCCTCAGTAGCTAATTAGTTGCCTTTTATCTTTTTCGCACAAACAATGAGAAACTCGAGTAAATAGCAAAGGCGATAATTACATCCCTCTAGTTTATTGAGCGCATATTTCGCAAAACGTTATTTACGCTACTTGGCGAACTCGGCCGAAAGTTCTTAAAAACAGACGCCAACAAGGCTGGTGGAAGTTAAATTACTGAGTAATCTCCCTTCGATATCTCGAACAAGTTTCTCCGCTCGGAATAAATTCAGTATTCAATGTTACGCGCGTTTTCTAATGAGAATTTGTTAATGTTCAAACAATATTAGGCCTTTACATTCTCGCATTATTTACAATTTTGAAGCTCTTAATTATATGTGCAACACAATTACGCCTATATTCATACACAATTTTAAAACATATTTTATGTGTCGAATATTTTGTCTTTCTCGCTCAAATTGAATTCAAAGTTGTTAGACAAGGACAAAATATTCGATTTCTAAAATAAACAAAATTATAAACAGAATGCGATTACAGGTTTTATTAATAACATATGACTATATTAAATCAATTGTGCGGAAGTTTCACAGATGAAATTAACGAGAATTGTTTACAAATACGTAACGTTTAATTAAATCTATTTGTTTAGTGTAATTAATTGTAAATATTATTTCATAGTTCAAAGTACTTAAAATTTCAGATGTACAATGTAGAATTAATTTAATACAAAGTACGGTTTTACAATAATAAATTGGTGTTTGTAGAGTATTAGCTGAGACAGCGCGCGCGCTTTCATCGCTACGTACATACCGGGTATATCAAGACTGCTACCGAAAACAAAGCCGGGTGGTAGTTTTAGTGACTACAAACACAATGCAACTAAAAATTTCGCAAACAAACGCGACAATTATTTTTAATGATTTTTTAAATATCGTTATTTTTGGGTGGTAAATCCATAGTTTTTGCTAAAATAATATTTAAACTCTTTTATACCTTAGAGTATTTATAAATAAAAGGGTATACACTATTATTTTAGGAAAAAAATGTATTTACCACCCAAATATGACCATAGGAAAAAAAAAACAAAAAAAAAATTGTCGCTTTTTTTTTGCAACATTTTCTGTTGCATTGTGTCTGAAGTCAATTAAACTACCATCCGGCTTCGTTTTTGGTAGCAGTCTTGATATACCCGGTATATGCCATTTATTATGTAAATTACTCTCTTTAATAATTGTAGTGTGTATTTAAGTACGGAAATTTAAATTATATCATACAAAGAAGGAGTTATAAGTAATCACACTTATATTATTGTTTATTACGATTACACACAAATACGTGATGGCTAACATGTAACGAACCGGATGAACTCTATGGAAACGGTACTCACAGGTTCGAGTTTCAGTGCACACTTTTACCTTTCAAAATCTTGTGTATATAACCATGGGTTTTAACTGTGCAATAAAATGAAAATTCCCATTCATAGTACCGCTAAAAAATATCGTAGATCTCGATACGGATACTGGTTGAAATTTATTATAACTTTTTTATTTTTTGTCCATAAACGTTTTATTTTTTATCTCGGGCGAAAGAATTTTATAAAATAAAGTAATTATTATCACAATTTAAATATTGCTCACAGAAAATATGGCAATAAAAATATTACTGGACTTCAAATTAATTTCTCCAAGAACCATTGAGGGACAATAATCTTCGCAACGATACTAAGTTTAATATCATATCATAGAAAATGTACATTCACCTTTGCTACAACTTTCATGCCATAGATATACTCATAAGTACTTGTATGGTATGTATAGTTCAGCATGCAATACATATAGATAGGAGAGACAGATTGTTTAATGATAATTAGCCGCAATCGGCCGAACGTTGGTTACAGACTAGTTATGACCTGATTCATGCCTGATGTTAGATAACTCCGGCAGTCAGTAGTAGAAAAATATGACTTAATACGTTAACTAAATACATCATTAACAAAAAAATAAACGAATTATCATGGATTTTCGGCTTCTTAAAAAAATTATTACCGAGAATAATGTCTGGTCGACGATGTTACATTAATTTGCGATAATGAGAGCAAAAGAGGACCGCATTCAGCCGCACTAATGGGTATTTGACCCGCTTAAACAGGATAAAAAGAGATTCACTTTACACATTAAATTTAATTCATATTATTTAGCGGAAGTGGGTTAATGGATTCGCGGCTATAAATTTATAAAAATAATTTGAGTTGAAACCATAAAATGGTAAAGGATTTTTCGTGTAAGCATATTGCAATTTTAATATCCTGATTTCGATATCTGTAACGAAAGGAAAGATAATAAGTTATTAGATTTACGCGACTACTGACTCAGTCCGCACCGTGATCACAAACACTGTAAAGTATTCGAAACAACAGGAAGATAAAATATATAAAAAATAAACATGATAAAATTTGTAAGAATTTGTTTTGTTTTATTTCCAGAAGTAAATAATATATTTTATGGAAAAAATCTTTGTGTAAGTAAATAATAATAATAAGTATCTATCTACGTTTACTTAGTAAATAAATAAATAATACCCAATAGTCACATACATAGATCTGTCCCTAAGGTCTTGGTCGAGTTTTTGGTATCGAGAACTTCGAGAGACTTTTTGGTCTCACACACCTTTACTATATAAAAATCAAAAGATTCCTCTATAAAAATTAACGCAAGTATTTGTAATTCTCGTCAGACTAACTCAAATAAATACAAATTCTTTCTCTTGACATTTAAGACTTAAAATTATGGCGTAAAAAAACATTTGTATTTCAGAGTTATCGCTTAGCACGTTTAAAATGATAAAGCTTCTCAAATATTCATTCTTGGTCGAGGGACGCATTTCTACTTTTAATTTTTGTTTAAAAAATATATCATTAAATATTACAACCAATCTATTTTTAAGTGTCATTCCCAGCGGAGATAAGAATAGGATTATCATTTTAAGTCAGAGCTTACTTTTGTTCAAAGAAATAAATTAAACATTTTAAATTACGCAATGTAAAGATTGAGATCCATGAATATTGAATAAACTGTCTTTGGTTTTTTTTTATTGAATTGAATGGCGAGACGAGCAAGCCGTTCGCCTGATGGTAAGCGATACGACCGCTCATGAATAGTAGCAACATTCCACTGCGCTCGCCATCCTGAGACATAATAAGACTCAATATGTTCAGTAGTTTCTATAACTGCAACGTCCTTCAAACCGGAACACAACAGTGAATTTACACTGCTGATTGGCGGGATGAATTGGCATTGCGCTGGTACCTACACAGGCGGCCTTCACATATGAGGGTCCTATCACCAGTGATTGCTATTCATTCATAACTTGCCAATACTTATTTGTATGTATTCATCGATATCAATGTTACACTAGATAAGACGTTCCTTGTAACAAACGTGTCCCACCCAAGTGCGGTGCATGCACCGCACACGAATCAGTCTGCCGCGTGACGGCCGCGCAATAGTACGCCTCTTTGTTTATATTTATAACTAATTTATTTTGACTTTTCCCCGTCAAACCGACAGCAAATTTTTCTGAAGTTACAATATAATTAAAGAATACAACGTAAGTGATATAATATTGCAGAATAATGCCGATAAAACAGATCTTTTATTTATTAATGGATTAAATATATTATGCCAAGCATTGCATTGGAATTTATTGAGTTGTTTGGTTTTTCTACTGTCTATGAGCGGGCGTATCGCTTACCATCAGGCGAATGGCATGCTCATCTCGCCATCGATTGCAATAACAAAAAAAGCGTAATCGCGATTAAAACGGTGTCGCGGTCTTTCCATTAGGGAGCGAACAGTAACCACACACTTATCCTTGTTACATGTGACTTTAAGATTAATTGCAAAAAATTACATAGGTATCTGAGCCCCTAACAAAAATTGCGAACATAATATGTAAAACTAGTCAAGTCTAACACGCACTTAACCGTACAGTATCAAATGCCAATACCCGTTTCCTTTTTCCATTATTTTTCCTTTCTGCTCCTCTCCTGATTTAAGGTGCGAACACATTAGTGGTGAATAATATTCATGGGTGGCAGTGATCACATACCATCAAGTGACCTATTTGTTCCTTCGCTGGACCTATGCATTAATAAAAGTAGATACTTCGTAAAGTTTTTATAATAAAAATACACCCAACAGTCAAATAAATAGTCCTGACCCAATATTAAGATCAATGAAGTCTTGTGTCATGGGTGTCAAAAGCTACTAAAGACTTTACGGTCTCACAAACACCCAGACCCGAGACAAATACTTGTGGTCCTCACAAATATTTGTCTGCTGTGCAAGGATCGAACCCACGGCCTCTAGTTTCATAATCAGCGTCTAACCTACTGCGTCATGCCATGCCAAATTACTTATGTAAAACTCTTTCAAGAAATACATCTTAGGAAACCTTCATACTAGGGATTTCTCCATAACACAATATCAAAGGTATGTCGAGTTCTAATGCCTCTCGACCCAATTGGTATTAGAGCAGATGCGTACCCAGCAGTAGATTGGTAGATTATTGAGCCGACATAATTATATTATTGTCTATATACAGAAATATCTAATAGCTATTATGTATTGTGCCAAATGAGGTTAAATGTACGAAATACATACTCACCATTGTCGGGAAAAAATCCATTAGTGTGGGAAAAACAATGCCATTATGGAGTGGTCGTTAGTCGCTTGGGATATTATGAATGTGGAATTTACTTTTTGTGCTCGGTATACTTATTATCAAATTAGGTATTTGTAATGGTTTCTTAGATTTACGCGAATGTTACACATTGAAATAAAACTATTATGCATTATATTACGTATTTCTATTGTACAGGCAATGCAAAATGATTGCAACGGACGCGATGGTAAGTTTTTTCAAGATATCGACTATTCTTCACCCAACAACATAAATCACAGCCGCCTCAAAATATTACACCGAATGATCCCGCGTAAATACATATTATTAAAAGGTTATATTATTTTTAAGATGGCCACTTACTACGCAATTACCAATATTAAACCAAAAAAATCATTACATGCTAAAAGATGTCGCTTTTTCGTTTCTAGGGGAACCGGTATTAAATACTTGATCCGCTGGTCCTGTTATCAATATAATTCCACACGCAAATTAAAATGTAATAAGGTAACAAAGTCGTTTTTTTGGTTCAGTGGCATTTTGCCCGGGTCGTCAACTGTGAAACTCTAGATTCGTTTACCAAGTTCGACTGCGACTTGATTTGGCCGGGATTGGATTTATGCTCGTTTGCCGATGGACTCGCCCGCATTACGTCAAGGGCGAAAGTGCTGTTGAGAAACGTGGGATAACACGAAGGTCGGCATTTTTCTGCCTTTCTGAATACGAACGTTTGTTGTGGTATGATTTATAAAAAGATGAAAATAATACTGGTGGTAGGTCTTTCATATGTGAGAGGCCATCTGGGTAGGTGCCACCGCAATGTCTATTTCTCCCGTGAAACAACACTACGTAAATGCACTGTTGTGTTTCGGATTGAAGGACATTGTAGCCAGAGTAACTACTGGACATATTGAGACTTAACATCTTATGTCTCAGGATGGCGAGCGCAGTGGAATGTTGCTACTGTTTATGAGCGGTCGCATCGCTTACCATCAGGCGAACGGCTTGCTCGTCTCGTCATTCATTGTAATAAAAAAAAATGTTTTTAGTGGTTCCACGGTAATTTTCATAAGGTGTTTGCATGTGAACTGAAAAAATATAGTGAAAAATAAATCGGTTCTGATACTGACTAATGGCATTCACTTTGTATTTCAACCTGTTGTTTCAGTTCCGTTCAGTTCATGAGTGAGTCTTGGCGCTACTATTCATAAGCAGTATTGCCGCTTACCATCAGGTGAACGACATGATCGTCTCGCCTTTTAGTGCAATAAAACAAATGTAAAATATAATTACTTGGTGTATTAGAGTAATAATATTTGTATTTATATTGTATTCATTCGGGTTATTTTTCTAAGAAAGCGATTTAGAAATGCTACTATAAATAACTGTATATATTTGACTGTATATTATAACCAATGAAAACGAAACACAAATCAATAAATTAAAATATATCGTAGAGAAGCCGACATATAGACATCACGTGCTGTTTATCTCAGTACTGTAGATATTTGGACGGGTAACAACGAAATAAATAGGTAAAAATGACCGAAGTGATCCTAGACGTCGACCTCATCCCTCCTCAACGTCACGTATCTCAATCTTTGGTAAAGGGACTAGACCTAAAATAAAAGATCTAAATCCTGGATTATAATAAATCGGACTATTTATGAAAAGGAGCATGGATTTCCTTGCAGTTTAATAGCAATAAATCATATGTATACCATATAGACTAGGTAGGAAAAATATTAAACTATTGTTTTTTCTTCACCTTATAATATTAAAAAATTGTCATAAGTGTTGGATAAGATTTAATTTCTTACACTGGGCCGTCCAATATGTATGAATATTTAAATTTGAACACCATCTTTACTGTGCGCTTTGAATTTCATGTCTTATAACATCTTCAATTAATACTTTTATTAACAAACTTCAATCTACAAACCAAGAGTCTTGATTAAATTTCGCTTCACAACTCAATGAAAATATAACTATATATTTTCGCAAACGATCGTTCTGTTTAAAAATACATTTTACAGTGATCGCTCGCGGCAATAAGTTCACGTCAAATCTAATATTCTGGAACTTTCTTTAACATTTGAGCGCTCGGTTCTATAAATAGTAATGTTTTTGCGCGAGACTGCAACGTATCGAACGGCAGCGCTGACGTACGCCGCGGTCTCACTGCACGGACATGCTCGTGCATCCTCGGTGCACGTAAGCCGCTAGTGAGTGGCGGTCTTACTGTAAGAAACTGCTAAGCTGGCGATTTTGTCAGCAATTTACCTTTTTTTTGTTATTGCTGTGAATGCCGAGAAGAGCATGCCGTTCGTCTGATGTTAAGCCATACGACCTCTCATAAACAGTAGCAGAACCAAACAACACATTTAATTGCAAAGCAATGCTTGGCATTCCACTGCGCTCGCCATCCTGAGATATAAGATGTTAAGTCTCAATGTGAATAATAGAAAAGCCTGACGTAGATCATTTGTTTATGGTGGTAATATTTTATGTTATTCGTTGTTTATAAAGCACAAAGAAAAGATTCCCTCGAAAAATCCACGTATTTACAATATTTTACAATATTAAAAAGTCTTCTTTAAATCTAACTCATACAGCTTATTTGTTTGTTTTTAATGTTCAGTTCATATAATCATAATAGTTTGTGTATTTATTACAGTTATAATGTAGTTTAAAATAGTTTCGCCACAAATACAATGCGCATCAAATTATTACAAATTTTGATTAATTTCGTAGACTGAACTGTAGTGGCTACGGCGTAGCTTCGTAGACTCTACGAAATGTCTACGAGATTTTATCCGTCGCTTATGATTTGTACCAACCAAAGTTCTTGCTGTGAGGCGTTTAGTTTTCTATCCCGCTAGACTGGGATAGATTGCATGTTGCTGTTGATGTATATACTGTCTTATTCCCTATTCAAATAACTTTGTTTATATCAACCTTTTGCCGTATATCATTCTCTAAAAGAAATAGCGTTGAATTTTTGTTTGCATATTATTATTAACTTCGGGCTTCGTTGCCGTAAGTTAGTTTAATTATTAAATGGGGATGCCAATTGTCTTTTTGTTCATATTTAACTAATTTTATTTATCGAAAGCGCTTTGTGTGATAAGACTTCAGAATACTCTGTTGGTGTATCAAATCATTATTAGATTTGAATAAACTTATATACAAACTCAGGTTATCCATACCTTTTACAATTTTACTTAACTTATTTTACCTTCTGTACTATTATCAATAATGGAAGACATTTATCACGGCGACACACTGACCTTATTCCTTTCAAGATATTTTTGGAAAAATAATAGTTCAAAAGTCATATTTCATTCCTCCGCTGCGTCGTTTAAAATATATTCGTCATAACCACGCCTCGCTTTGGTAGAAGTATTTCGAATTGCAAATATCAAAAAGCAATATGCAACGCCGCCACCTTAACAGGTTGGAAAGGCACTAGTGAAAGAAAAAAGTGCCAGTGGCAGGCGCGAGGCGGAAAAGAGAATTTCACAGCATGGTGCGTAGGTATTACACGGAATAAGGCGTGGAATTTCTACTCGACTTTCGTGAATGAAGAAAATATTTTGCATTGCAGCAAAACGTCGTCTAGACTCTGGCTAATTATATTTTCTTCTATTCAGTCGTTTATACTCACGAATGAGTGTTCTTGGTCATCTTTTCAGGTTGTGGCTCACTTTGAAAGCTCTCGCCATTCTTCAGTCACAGACGTTTTCCTTGTGATTTCATACACGGGGCGTTAAATTCTTTTACTTGATCAATGTAATGCAACGTAATTATACTTTAGGGTTACATAATTGCTTTGGAGTTATGTAATTTTTCATCGATATCTCGAGGACAGAGTTTTCAGCGGCTAGACTTAGGTCTTTCCAAATGCGAGAAGATCAGATCCATCATAATCAATCTCGAGTCGTGACTCGTGGCACAAGAAAAAACAAAAATATAGTTAAAATAATATAATAGATCAAAGCTACGACACTAACTTATGGTACATATACTGACTTGATAAATTGTCTCTACAGTACGTTAAACAAACTCATTTTTCTATTACTTCCCAGCTAAAATAATAAAACTGTGGGCCTAAAAAATACGAACTACAAAGCCTAAAACAGTATGTCAGCACAAATCAAAGTACAGCGTGACGTAGACACAGCGATAGCATTCAGCAAGGGCCTCTATTTACAGTAACGCGCAACAAAAGCGTGCGAACAAATTTATCTGTCGACGAATTCTCCGCGGACCAAGTTGGCAACGCGCCACAGCCTGTGGCCTCGTGACAGGCATGCAGTTTAGTTTTAGGGGGATGGACCCACGTGCCTTTTCGTACAAATATGAAGGTTCTGATTAAAAACATAATTTTAAAGTATTTTATGTAATTTTATGAACTTACTATTATGTAGTGAAGTATTGAAATACGTTACTCATGAAAATTTTCTGTGTGATAATACGAAGCGATTCATTTGACGCTCAATGTTCATTGTCATATAAATTGTATTTTTTACTAATTCGCATCGTTATAAAATAATATTTTGTAGTTATTCTCTACTTTTTTGGAATGACAGCACTACGTTGCCGCTAGAAATCGTCTAAATACAGTCCTGCAACAACTCGCGTCCCACATTCAGAGGTCAATGTACTTTACGCCAATAAATATTTTTTGTTTACGCCAAACAATTACATGTCCACTCCCCTTTGTGCTAACCGCGAAATAGTGGTGTAAATGGGATGCACTGGCTACATTTTTTTTACGAGTTTGGCAAGATTAATAGCCGTGTTTTTCCGGGTAATTTTTGCATGGTAATTTTTCTTTCTCTAATTTTCGTTTATAGTCGTGAATGAATATTAACACTGGAGGATAAACAAATAATAATCATTATTATGCTTTATTGTACGCCAAGAAAACATGCAAATTTAAAGGTAAACACTAACAGTTCTATAAAATGGACAGCCTTATCACCAGAGGCGGCTCATCCGAAAGAGCGCTGGTGCAGTGCACTCCCACGAAAATTACATACTTAGCTAATTTAATAATTTATATATATTTATAATACATAAATCCTTACATTACATTCTTTATATTTTACTACGCCTATAATAAGACTATTATATTACCTATATAGATACATGTAGCGTCAATTTGTAACGAGTGGAGCGCCAGCGATTGTGCTCCTATGAAACGAAGTTTAGTACGACTCTTATTACTGTATTCAATGAGTGCGAAAGAGAGCTACGACTCGCGCTGACGCGTGAAACAAAAGATACCGTATGAGAAATTAGCGTAATCTGTTAAAAAATAGTTTGTACACTTAATCAATTCCATTTCTGATTTTCACAAGAAAGAAATAGATATCTTCGCACGCCAAAAAGACCGGCGAATGGATTTTGTATACAAATATAATAAATCGTAAGCTCTAGTTTTTCAATTAGTTTTTTGTGAACCCCCATCAAAAAATATTACGAGCCGCCTCTGCTTATCACTGATAGAGATTTTTACCCGGCAATCTTTAGACGGATTGGAATTATAAACAAAAATATTTTATAATTATTATAGGACTTGTAAACTAATAAACAAATTAGAGCAATTTTTGATTCCGATCTTGTTTATTGTGTAGAAGTGAATCTTTACGTCTACCATAATGGTGTTCGGTGTTTTCTTAAAATTTCATATATATGTTTACCGGTGTTTAGCTGTTTCGACATCCTAATCAACGCGTAACTAGGATTTTCTCAGTAAAGCTCCATTTACACGGGGTGAGTTTCGCGCGGCGTGAATCTTATACCATTATTGCATGAAATAATCGTCATCGATTATCTTGATCTGACAAATGTGGATAAACACAGACTGGTGTGAATGAACATGAATCAACTTTTTTATAACCTTACGATAATCAAATCTTCGAGGCGAGAAACTCTCCTCGTGTAAACGAGGCTCAAGATGAAGAAATATGTAATCTATATGTTGCAACTTTAATTGCTTGTTTTTTGTTCGATGCCACTTGCCATTTTAATTTGTCTACTGAGAACAAAGGAAACAAAATACCACTAAAAGTATCACAAAGACGCACACATAATTTTCCTGATTCAGTCATCAAGTAAATTTCCTCTCCTGTCCCAGATACAGAAATCCATCCCTGAACCCGCTACCAAGACTTGCACGGCGAACTATTAACTTACAAACTTAATTACACAAGCCCATATCTTACATATCAAATAACACAGTAAACAAACCCACTTGAAACTCCAATGAATTGTAGTGCACAGGTGCAACCGAGTAGCTAGTAGCATGAAAGCCATGCGCCATGGAGCATCGCTTCACAAGTTTACGGGCCCGAACGGAACTCCGCGTCTGCAATGTCGCGTAAACTTCACACATGAATAAAATATCAGATATTATTTTAAACGTACGTTGTCACTCGGAATATATTGGTTTTATTGAATTTATATATTATTTTGTGTTAGATTTATCTCTTGGGTGTTTGAATGAATTATGATTGGCCTTTGTCTGCGATTCCGCTCGAAGTATTGCAGATTTTGTAAATAAATTCAGTTTGTTGATCGAATAAAAATAAACGAAAATTATGTTTTTATTTTTCGGGAATATAGTTCTGGATAATAGTATTGTAATAGTAGTTTATTTTTTCTATATTTTTGAAAATATGAAGCCGAGATTTCATAATGACCGGTTCATTGGTCAAGGCATATTCGCATTTATAATATTAGTTAGATACATACATACATAAACTCACGCCTTTTTCCCAGAAGGGGTAGGCAGAGGTGCCAGGGCATTAGTTAGATGCAGGCCACATTTGACAGATCTTTGGCGTAGGGCAATGTTCAGCATTGGACTTCCTACAGGTGATCATTATTACGGTGATGATTCTTAATAAACTGTTTTTTTGTGAAAATAGAAAAATATATATTTACAACTAATTAATAGAGCGTAATTCAAATTGACTGCAAGTGACACAGTTGTACAGTCAGCAATATAAGTCGCTACACATTCACGAGATTTGAAATCGTCTTATCATCTAAAATAATAATTATTTTCAATATCGTATGGCACTTCTCGGCATAGATGACTTCACTTGGTTATATTTTACGACTACTGAGTAGTACGTACAAATTTTAGTTCATAAAAAGGTTATCAAAAAATGTGAAGGGTTCAGCGACTTATGTTGCTGACTTTACGCTTAAGATGCTAAGGTCCTGGGTTTGAACCCCAGGTCAGATAAAGTGATTTGATATTTTCTATTCATTATTAGTCTGGAGTTTGTAACCGATATCGCGATAGGCTCACTACTCTTCTAGGAAAAGGGACTTTATGCATGTATGTATGTAGTGTAATTGAACGATATTAAATCTCTTAATTATAACGTACTCGATTCAGTTTGGATATCGCATTCCGGCAACATAACATAATTTGTGTAGCCTTAATGCGTAGTAATCAATTTAATTGAAGCTTGATATAGCATGATATGATTTCATGATATTTACTGGTATTTACTAGTCTCTCATATATAATAGGCCACCTGAGTAGGTACCATCGCATATCTATTTCTCCCGCCAAACAGCAGAGTAAATGCACTGTTGTGTTTCGGTGTTGTAGCCACGGGAGTAGTATTGATTCACAGGATCCAGCTCAAGATTTCTTTAAGATTTGTTCGAGATTTCGCCAAGATTTGTTCAAGCAAGTCAAAACTGAATGACACGAAACTAAAAAAAAAAAAAAAAAAAAAAAAAAAAAAAAAAAAAAAAAAGTTTGGTGTCAAATTGGGGGTTTTCGGGGTCGTCCGATCCATCTGTGCTATCCATTTTCTTCTAACTGTAACCGTTGCCTTTTTAGCTATTTTATTTCACCAGGTCCACTACCCCTAATTAATTAGCTAATGTTTTTAAGGTGATTACCTTAAATATCTCCTCGACTGCGCTCTTAATGACGGTCACTTAATGAATCATCACTCGATGCTAATCACCCTATTCCTCATCAATAACAACACGTTGTTTCAATAGTTCATGTTTTATTCATTCAAAAAATTGATTTAAACATCATATGCAATATCATATCATTTTTAAACGTATCCATATTAAAATTATTTAAAAAATCACTTAATGACTTCCCGTTAAACTTATACAATATGTACAATATACAGTACTCTCCACAGACTGAAGTCCAATCATTTTGTATTCTGCTACTACTACATTTCCATTGTTTTGAATTCCTATTCAAGAACATTCTGTGATAACCAGTAGGAGAACGTCCATAAGAATCAAAATATTCTCCAACACCGCAACTATCTATGTGTATACCTATCCAGTGAGATCCTGGCTTTGTGTCCGGGTCCAAATTGCTTATAACATACATAGGAACTTGAACATTCATTGGTAATTTGTTTGCAGCGTATACATTATACTGTAGACTTGGATGAATTTTTCCTAAACATTGTTGAATTTCATTGGTATTCATTGTTGCATTTAAGTTCCATATGACTGAATACTTCGTAGGATTACAGGTGAGTGAAAAGATCAAGATATGATACATATATTTAAGAGTGAAATAAGGTGCAAATAAAACGGTGAGTATATTGTTACAGTAAGTTTTATTTTGATCATAAACTTAGTACTAAGTAATACAGAATTCATTATTCTAGTCTTAGCTGCTATAGTCAACAGTAACATTACGATTTTTATCTATTTCGATAACGTTATCAAACTCAGCATATACAACACAGTTTATTGTTTGAGTAAGAGTGGATTCAAAACGAACTTCTAATCTTACGCTACCATGCTTTATAAGATTCCAATGACTCGATGAATTGGCTGATAAATCAGGAGTAAGATCAAAAGCTAACAGACAATAACCATTGGAATATTTATCACGAGATATCCCATTACCTTCATTTAGAAAATGTATTCCCGTTCCTGAGAATAAGGTATGATATGTTGTAGTAAACATTTTATTCTCAAACGATGGTTGCAAAGCTTTTGAGGGTATTTGATGACCATCTATGTACAAACAAAATGAATTCATATCATAGTTTTCAAAGTTAAGTGGATTTTTAGTGAGACTACCATTGAACGCTGCATTATTAACAAACCCAACTATACATCTTTTAGGTACTTGTCCTAGAAAAATATTATCAAGCGTTTTTCCTTGAACTCCTGATGGTATTGTTAAAACTTTAACTTCAGCTCGAGTTATGGGATATTTTGCAGTGGTAGATGCTAGAACTTTTTGATGTGCAAGCAAAACACTTGGATTAATTTTTGCTCTTCTTACAACAAGAGTTGCATCTGTTATGCTAACTTTAAATTTCATATCATCTGTAGAAGCCATAAGGTTGAACGATTCACGAGATCTAACTAACTTTACACTCATTTCAACGCCGTTGATTAAAAACTTTTCTTGATTAAATATATCACCGTGAAGATGACCAATCATTTCTACTTCCTTACTCTCGGTTACTAATTCTTGTCTTTTAGTAAAACCAATATTTGTTCCATCAGTTGAGTTCATTTTTCCTTCTGTATCTTCATACCAAAGACTGCATGTTAAATGTGATTCTTTTGCAGCAGGAGCATAGTTTAAGAGAGTTTCTATATAGGCGCGATATGGGTATGTATTGTTAGGAGGTGAAACTAATTTTTGGTTCAAGTAAACATCTAGTTGACTAAAAAGTGAGTGCAACCAATTATTAACAGGGGCAACAATGGTTGATGCATTTAGTCTTGTTGAGTCTTGACTTAATATCTTTGCTCTTATATGAATAAGAGTATGTGACAAATCTATATAATCATCCCCAGTTCCAGGCACCTGAAATTCTATAGGACCATCATCAGCTAGAGATGATATAGGTTTGTAATGTATCCACAATCCACTTTCTATACTTGTTTGTGTTGATGGCAGAGCAAATAAATCTAATTCTGATTTGATACATTCACAAGAATGACTATGTAAAAATGACATTTTATTTTATGAAAAAATATCTTTGTACTTTCGTGGAGTCTTTGTTTTTATTGCTTTCACCTTAGCAGTTGGTGGTGTAATGAATGCAGATAGTCGTTTTCTTTTTGTTATATATCCTGAACCTGACATTATTTTATCTATTTTATCATCAGCTTTTCTTTTTAAATTTGAACTAGCTTCTTTAAGTCTCGTCTTGATTGACTCTTCCATTGGCCGTGCACTGACCATATCTGATAAAAGCCCTACACCTGTATTTAATGCTTCTTTTCCTATAGTCCGTGCTCCACTTGATATTAATGGTAAAACTGAACGAAACAGTCCTCCTAAAAAGCTACCAATTCCATGACCACGTTGATAAGGTGCTCCCTTGTAAATTACTCCTATTCCTGAACCAGCTTGGTGAGTATAGTAATGTTCATATGGGCAGGTTATGTGATCTCGAGGATACATTATAATTTTCTAAAATGTAGTTTAACACACACCGTCCCAAATTGGAATGGTATATTACGACCCGTGCTTGTTCTTATATCTATCTCAATCGTATCAAATTCTCTGCGCATAACAGGTATATAGTGAGGAGGTGAAAAAACATGCATTTTATTAGCACCATATATATATTTGGCTGGATCTAAAGGAATTATTCTTAATAGTGGAGTAATCACGTCTCCTACAATTTGAGGTTCTACTATATCACAATAAACAAATAGTTGAGATGGTAATCCTAAATGTAAATTTGCTGGACATTTACCGAACCCTTTTTCTACAAGATTTCTATTGGGTTCGTATCCTAATTGGATTGCCAATTTAGGTGATAACTTCAGTGATACGATTGAGTCATCCATAACTGACACAGAAACAAATTTAGATATTTCATCATAGCGAAACTTTACCTTTTCTTTAATATTATTTAAGGCTGATAGAATATGATTTATATTATCATAGTTTGTGGCTGGAATGTGAGTTTTATAGTAAACCAAGGATGCTGTTTCTTCATTTGGCATTAACATTCTTTTAGTTATATATATTACATTTTCATGCTCTTGAACAGTGAACATAGTGCATGGATATTGAAATTCAACCACACCAACAATCCATTCTCCCTCTAACTTCATGGGTTTTGGTAGTTTAGTAGAAAACATAGTTGTCTTATTTTCAGGAAAATATTCCATAGAGCTGTTGCTTGGTAATGTTAAATAAAAATTATGTTTTATCATATTGTTTGCAATTCCGATGCTAGTATCCAACTGTTAAATTTATCAGGATAACCTTTCCACTTAACTAGCAATTGCTTTTTGACACCTGAATAACGAGATCTGAGAATTTTATCAATTTTATAACTGGAGGTGGGGTTATAATTTACTTTTTGTAGTTCTTTTTCATAAAACGTACCTTCAATTACTTCATCTTTTAAATCTTTCAAAGTGTAGACAACCCAGGGTGATCTGTCAATGATTGAAGATATAACAAAAATTTCATCACTCCAGTTAGACTCGTACCCCTTTTGAAATACATGTTTATATTTTGTTATCCGTACATGATCACCGATATGAAACTTAGGTAATGGGATATCTTTCGTGGTTCTTACTGTTTCTTTATCATACAAATTATTCCAAACAGTAATTATATTGTTAGAATTTACATCACAAGGAGCCATTTTAATACTCGAATGATAACTATGGTTATAGGCATACAATAAATCTTGTAAAATATCAATGTATTTATAAGTATTTTTATGAGTAAAATACCGCCACATTTTTGTTTTGAGTGTCCTTTGAAATCTTTCAACGACACTAGCTTTAATATCAGGATTATTTGTAGTATAATAATTAATATTTCTTGTTTTAAAATAATTTTTAACATCTTTGGATGCGAACTCAGTACCTTTGTCAGATTGTATGTGAGTCGGAGTATTACATGATTCTCTGAATATGCTTTCAAAACATTGTTTTATTGTAGATGAATTTTTGGTTTTTATAGCTCTAACATATGCATACTTACTAAAAACATCAATAACACACAATATATAATTGTAACCATCATTATATTTACTATAAGTTCTCATGTCACTCAAATCTGTTTGCCAAAGTACATTTAAATTTGATAAAATATATTTGTTTCGAGGGAATTTCTTATATATCGGCTTATGAAGAGTGTACGTTTCTTGTGATTGCAACCATTCTTTAACTTCCTTTTTAGTCATTTTACCTTTCATAGCTCCGGCAAGTTTGTCAATACTACTATAACCAGCAGGGTGTGATGCATCATAATAAATATTGTGAATTTCTAATAAGGGGTCCATTTTTCCCAATCTATTTTTTTCCTTACTTTTCTAATGTACTTTTCAGTAGACATAGGAGTAGTAAATTCCTCAACAGATGGCTCCTCAAGATCTTTTAGTTGTAGTTGATTAATATATTTACTTCTCTTCGGATTACCAACGTAACTAAGAGGTACTTTAAGGTCTTTTAATACCTTTGCAAATTTTTCCCATCCAATTGGATCATTTCGTTTTAGTGGTCTTAATGCATCATTTATTAAGTCTATAATATTGCTTCCAATTACCTCGTTGTTATCAATAAGAACTGTACCTTCACCATTCCAATGGATTTTTGTTTTGTTTAATGACAACAAGTTTAGTAATAGCTCACCTTTTTTGGAATACGTCTTTGGTATCAAACTTAAAATTTGTTTTACTGAGTAAACAGGTTCTGTCTGAACAGTGTTGCTCTCTTGGTGAGTATCTTCTTCGTTTGATATCTGATCAACAACTGATCCTTGAATATTTGTTTCAATATTTTTATCGTCACGTTCTTTTTTAATAATTGTTTCAGACGAATTAGGTGAAGTTATTATTGGCAGTTCATAAGGTTGGCGATCTTCCCCAGTAAAGTGTAAATATCGCTGTAAAACTTGTAAGTACAAAATACACTTCTTTCTATCATCTTCTTTGCTTTTTAAAATATTTTGCATTTCGACATCTAGTCTCGATTTTGGATTATCCAAAGAATCTCTTTGATTTAGTTTATCTATCAAACTCGGTTCAACAAGTATCATTCTCTTAGCATGTTCCATTTTAAACAATACCGCTTATTAATCCACTCAGTATAGAACCCAATATAATAGGTAGAAAGGCACCGCCTTTTTGGATTATTATATTTTTTCTCACTTTATTTGTAGTTTTATGTACGAGTTTACGAAGCAAAGTTCTATACTTTTTCAGATTTTTTTTTTCCTTTTCATTTAATGGAACTTTACCTTGTAAAATATTATGAATACACTCACAAATACAATTTATTTCATCTTCATCACATGATTTTAATAAGGCTTTTTGATATTTTGGTTTTAAAGTATGTAATGCAGAGAGTAAATCTTTATGTGTCTTCAAGCTTCCCTGCATTATTGGTAAATGACGGACATTTTTTGATTCTTGTCGTATTTAAACCCCTTCTTTGGTATGTATATATAACAAAATCCATCATTAGGAAATACCCTTGTTTTAATACGACACTGATCATTAGTATTTTGTTTAAGATCTACCATCAAATATCCATGAGCATCCTTAGTAGAATCTCTGTACGCTTCTTCGATGAATTTAGTATTTTCTGGTGAAACTTGACGTGCTAAATATCGAATTTGTGTTTTATCCCGAGGATTTTTAAAATAAATAATATAACTTGAATTTAAAGAAATATCCCTCTGTCCTTTTCCTTGATGAAATAAATTTTGTGTTATGTAGAAAACGCTTAAATTTCTATGATGACTACCTTTTGTAAATATGTCAACAATGCGTCCATCAGATTCCCTCATGAGATCATCTATTATGATTAGATTGGGCTCTTTACCATCAAACATGTTTAGATCTGGTAAACCTTGAAAGTAGTTTACATTATTTAAGTTATATAGAGGTTGCATTTCATCAAAACACCAAGTTATTTGAGCAAAATCTATGTTGCATACTTCACTCTTGTATTTAATGAAATTTGTTACAAACTGAGATTTTCCACATCCACTAGGTCCTGCAATTATTGCAGTAAAAGGGTGGATAAAATGATACATGTTGTCAACGTGTGACATATGCGACGTTCAACAATAAAATAAACAACATTCATATAAACCACAACTTTATTTGTTTTTCTTCAGTCAGGACATATAATCAAATATAACCTATTCTTAAATTTAACTTACAAACTAAATAACACGAAATTTGTATGTACAATTATTTTTTTAATTTAGTATTAATAGTTCAGTGAATTATTATTAACTAAATTGAATTATAGTAACCAACGGATAATGAAGATATTATAATTAATTCTTAAATTTAACTTACAAACTAAATAACACAATATGTATGTACAATTTTATTTTCTTAAATTTAGGTTTTTATTTACAACACTACATTTAATACAAAATATGAAGATTATTGGAGATACTCTAAACATAATAGTAAAAAAAAAAAAAAAAAAAAAAAAAAACACATTACAATTGATATTTTATCTTAGTTTATAGTGACCCCATGCTAAAGTATCTACAAGATTTGGTAAAATGTGACGCTTAGTATCATTATAAGACAAAGAAGTTTTGTTAATTTGTTGAGTAAATATTGTATGTTTGATAGATTTAAATCTATACATACTATGATATTGAACATTTTTATTAAAAAGACATGATTTATAATTATCTAAATTTAATCGTTTCGTTACACTTTTATTTACTCCCTTAGCTTTTGTTACTATTTTGTTGCCTACCTTGAATGCATACATTTTTGATCGAAGACCAACAAATTCTTCTAAAATTTGTCCATTATTTTCATCTTTGAAAAATCCTAA
Organism: Hyles euphorbiae; assembly: GCA_023078785.2. NCBI lineage: Eukaryota > Metazoa > Arthropoda > Insecta > Lepidoptera > Sphingidae > Hyles > Hyles euphorbiae. Next base: position 12,368,905 of record CM041050.1, read on the forward strand.
CTTTTTTTTATTTATTCTAGGAAAACTGAAAATATTATCAGGTGGGTAATCGGAAGTATCAAACCGTGCACCTAAATCAGGTTTGATGTTTTCATAAAAATTATTTGTGAATATTTGATAAATGAAACTATCAGTATCAGTGTACAATAGTTTAGTTTTATCACTAAATTTTTTTAGCATGTAATCATAATGAAATTCATACATTAAAGTCTTAGAAATATCTAAAATGCAAAATCCCAGATAGATAGGCTTATTGTATAAAATTTTTGTTTTCCGTAATTGAATTGCAACTAAATTTTCAGAAAATATTGAAAGGCTATGAAATTCTGGTTTCGCGATCAAATCTTGTGCTCCCAGAGATTTACCTCGATTTTCCCAATGCGTTCGCAGTTTTACATTAACCCTTTTTTCTATATTTTCCATGGTTTTACCAAATACTGAATTATTCATCAGTTTATAGAAATCTTTTTCAAAATCTGATACCGCTTTTGTTCTCATATTTGTATTTAAATCGATATACTTTTGAAGCCAGGGACTTTGTTTAAATTTTAATATCCTATGTATCTTTATCAACTTCATACCTAGTTTGAGACATTGTTTTAAATTTCTGTAATGAATTTTATATTTGTATTTATTATTAAGATTAGAAATTAATTTTGAATCTTTACAATTATTGATACAAATGTTTTCTGGACAAAGAGGTAAATCTGAATGTATGTCATGAAGTTCATCAGGATACTCTAAATCTACTTCTAAGATAAAACCATTTTCTGATGTATCAGATACATCAAAACTACTTGTAGGATCTATCCATTCAAATCCTCCTTCGGGAAGGTATTGGGACATAGCCCATCCGTATAAATTATTAGCATCAAAATAAACAAGATATGATTTAGCTGTGTTGACATCATAATTGTTTAAATATTCATTATTGGCTTTGGCATAACGATTACTACATTGAGATACACCACCACGAATACCAGCCCTTATGAAAGCAATTTTATCAAAATCTGTCAATAATTCTAATTTTATTTTGGTGTACTTTAACATAGCATCCCAACTTAAGCCTGGGGCAGTATAATAGTGGGCGGGATCAAGATTATAAGTAGCAATACAAAGATCTCTAAAATTTTCAAATATATCTGTTAATAGCAAGACATCGGTTTTTAAATATAAATTGGAATAATCAAGCATATTTGAACATTTAAAGTGATTCCAAACATCCTTTGCATGATTGTAATCGTCATCAGATACATTTGAATTTGTTAATGTGTTGTAAAATTGTTGTTGGTTGGGTAAAGATGTTACTTTTAAACTATCAAAAGAGGTCATAAACTCATAGGGAAAAACACCTTTTTTTCTGAGACGCATAAAGTCTTCATTGATAGGAAATTTGTGTTTTAGAGTATGAAATTGATCATCTTTTAGATTTTTAGCTAATTGATCAAGACTACATGGTAAAAATTTTAATGAATCTATAAACCTTAAATTTATTCTTTGATTATTTACATACAAAGTTTTTGAAAACGAAATATACCTTTCTTTGTTTTGAGGAATTATATCTACTTGACCATCAACAAAATTGAGTGCATGAACAATAAAATGTGAATCATAATGACTTAAATTATGAAGAATTACTGGTATAAAATTTGGTGCTCTAAACTTTTTTGCACATATTTCATGTGCAACACCTCTAAAATTACCTGTGTACCAGTCAAAGTCTAAACATTTTCCTTCTTTCAAATCAGTCTCACAAATATGACAACATTTACAATTGCTTACAATTTGTTGATCTTCTACAGTCAATGGTTTGGGAGGGCTTTGAAAATTATTTTTGCTACAAATAGATTTCAAGTCATTGTAAATTCTATTCATAAACACTTGTGCACATTCGGACCCACAATAAGACTCAAACTTTGACAAATTGTCATTATATGAACACTTTATGTAATACCCAAAACTATACGGTTCGTGTTTTTGAACGTTATTTGTATATGATTTGAATGGATTATTGGAACATGAATTAACAGGACTTAAAAATGCTTCAAAATCTGCATATATAACAAAAGGTACTTTTAATTTTCGTTCAAAATGATCGAACATTACCTTATCATTAGATGTTGACTGACCAAACCAATTTTTAAATGTTTTATCACTAGTTGGTAATTCAGTAGTAACATGAGAGCAGTCATATTGTTGGTGGTTTGACAATCTTTCAATAGTTGGAAAATACAATAGACATCCATCACAAATATGAACGGCATGATTTTGGTTTGAGAGTTGCTTGCTAACTAAACGAGATAAATTTTTGATAAAGCAATAATGACTATTTGTACCATTACTCAAATGCAACAAGTTTATATGACTACTCCTACGGCTTTTAGTAAAATAAATAGGCCCAATAATACTGTGCTTTTTAGTATTTTTATTCCATTCTAAACCAAATACATTTATACTAATTTTGTTTAATTTTTCCACTTTTGGAATGTCAGTTAATTTAACAGGGAATGATACACCATTGAAATTCAATTTATCAGAATGCATAGTGTATGAAGATACGCGACCAGCATTTTTACTAACTGGATAAAGAGCGGAGAGTAAAGCCCATTTGAAACATAAATAATCTGTGTTTTGAACATTAATAACGGCTTTTTTTGCACTAATATCTCTGGGTAAATCAATATATGAAGTACCACGAAGAGGATTAAATTTATTCACATTCAAATCTATGCTTTTTATGTGTTTTAGACTCCATCCACTATCTTTTTTCTCAAAGCTACTTATTTTATTTACCAAAGTATCACATAAAGACGTAAAAAATATATTTAAATCATCCCCACGACATATGATAAAATTGCTAGTTTGAAAATCAAATGAATTCACTGTATCATCTTTACTTTGTTGAATGAATTCAGCATGTAATATGAAATTAACTTTAAAAATACTATATTTTTCAATTGACTCTTCAACTAAAAATAATATGTCATTTTTAATTGAATTCAAAAATGATTCCGGAGTTTGAAATAATGGTTTAAAAGTTTCGTTCGCTTTACTACAAATTTTATATGTTATAATTCTTTGTCCAAAAGCGGTTTCAATAATCGATACGTTTTCAAAAGTTTTGTGTAATTTCAGAGCGTTATTTTTATGGATATTACTTTTTAAATGGTTGGTAAAATATCGTTTACTAACTGTAATTTTACAAGCGTCACAATTTACTTGGTTTAAATGATCACCTGCGTGGGGTCCTTCTGTCACACCAGATGAAGTTGACACCATTTCTTCAGTTCTTGGACGTTTCACATTATGAATGAAAGGTTTTGGATCATCGCGAACTATTGTGCGTTTGAGTGATCCTCCTTGTTTTGGTTGACTATAACAAAATAAAATATTATTGTAACTGTTAAAACATTTTTTTTTTATTAAGCTTGATATAAAACTCGGTACTTACTTCGTGTGGTTTTCATTCGACACACATGTAAATTCATCATCAAAACATGATTTCAATGATTCACATATCTCCACTTCTTCACAAATCTTAACCATTTCATTTTCATCGAGAATTTCGTCAACTTCCGAACTAAAAAAGGCGCTTTCAACTGTATTGGAGAAGTCCATTTTGTAGTTTAATTTGGAAAGTGAATTAAAGTTACACCACAAACATCAACATACAACTGAATATAAGTCAAAAAAAATTTGAGAACTTATATGAAATATGCAGGTAAAGAAATTAGGTAATGATGAATCCATAATTAACAAAGTATGTAATTGCCTAATGGTTTCTTAGTACGTTTTGGCATCGTCTGAATTGCGTGTGATTAATGTTGTGCCACCATCATGAGTTCGAGACACAGAGCTTGATGTCTTTCTTCTTAATCTTCGGGAATTTGATCATCACTTTCTTGTTTTTCACTTTTTTTCTCTTTTGATTGTTTGTGGTGGTGGTGGTGGCAAATTATATACTTAGTTCTTATTTGGAAAAGAAATATTTTTTACAAGTTTCACTTGTAGTAATATCCTTTGTAAGGTGATACATTAATTTTTGAATATTGTCATATTTTTTTGTTTTGTTTGTTGTATAAAACTTGATTCTAATTTCACTATTTTTCCAGTGCTCTTTCACGGGAATTTTTGATATTTTTTGCAAATCATACAACTCGATCTTAATAAGATGTGTTGCATTTGCTGAATCATCTGAATTGCTAGTGATAAACGTTGTACCACCATCTTGAGTTCGAGACACAGAACTCGATGTCTTTTTCTTTTTATTCTTCGGTGATATTTCGAACAGATCATCAATTGTTTGATTTTCATTCGATTTTCTTTTAATGGGCTGTGGTGGTGGTGATGTAATTATTTCTAATTCATTTTCAGAATCCGGGGGTGTGTTATAATAATATCCTTTATATGTATTATCTTCCATCATAGAACTGAATGAGTTCTGTAACAATACAACATAATTTACACAATGAGTCTCTCTGAGTAAATCCAATAATAACCTAAGAGTAAATCTAGTAGTAATGAAAAGTTTATAAATTGATAAAACAAAAAAAAAAAGTACCTTACCTCCATTTTCCTTTGGTCACTATAATTCACTTTAGTTAACAATACTTCACCGAACTACGACTGCTAGTTAAATTAACATACCAATAATATTGTGGACTTATATATAAACGTAAAGCACTTAGCAATCTTGTTTCAACACATCATTAACTATCTAGTTTTAATAGATTATTACATTAACACAATCTTGTTTCAACAAATCATTAAGTATCTTATCTAATTAGTTTGTAATTACATTTGCGCATTCTTATATTAAGAAACCATTAACTATCAATTTTATATAGATTATTAGATTTGTGTTCTTACTATTCCACAGCAACAGAAAAATATAACTCGAGCTGAAGTTAAAGTTTTAACAATACCATCAGGAGTTCAAGGAAAAACGCTTGATAATATTTTTCTAGGACAAGTACCTAAAAGATGTATAGTTGGGTTTGTTAATAATGCAGCGTTCAATGGTAGTCTCACTAAAAATCCACTTAACTTTGAAAACTATGATATGAATTCATTTTGTTTGTACATAGATGGTCATCAAATACCCTCAAAAGCTTTGCAACCATCGTTTGAGAATAAAATGTTTACTACAACATATCATACCTTATTCTCAGGAACGGGAATACATTTTCTAAATGAAGGTAATGGGATATCTCGTGATAAATATTCCAATGGTTATTGTCTGTTAGCTTTTGATCTTACTCCTGATTTATCAGCCAATTCATCGAGTCATTGGAATCTTATAAAGCATGGTAGCGTAAGATTAGAAGTTCGTTTTGAATCCACTCTTACTCAAACAATAAACTGTGTTGTATATGCTGAGTTTGATAACGTTATCGAAATAGATAAAAATCGTAATGTTACTGTTGACTATAGCAGCTAAGACTAGAATAATGAATTCTGTATTACTTAGTACTAAGTTTATGATCAAAATAAAACTTACTGTAACAATATACTCACCGTTTTATTTGCACCTTATTTCACTCTTAAATATATGTATCATATCTTGATCTTTTCACTCACCTGTAATCCTACGAAGTATTCAGTCATATGGAACTTAAATGCAACAATGAATACCAATGAAATTCAACAATGTTTAGGAAAAATTCATCCAAGTCTACAGTATAATGTATACGCTGCAAACAAATTACCAATGAATGTTCAAGTTCCTATGTATGTTATAAGCAATTTGGACCCGGACACAAAGCCAGGATCTCACTGGATAGGTATACACATAGATAGTTGCGGTGTTGGAGAATATTTTGATTCTTATGGACGTTCTCCTACTGGTTATCACAGAATGTTCTTGAATAGGAATTCAAAACAATGGAAATGTAGTAGTAGCAGAATACAAAATGATTGGACTTCAGTCTGTGGAGAGTACTGTATATTGTACATATTGTATAAGTTTAACGGGAAGTCATTAAGTGATTTTTTAAATAATTTTAATATGGATACGTTTAAAAATGATATGATATTGCATATGATGTTTAAATCAATTTTTTGAATGAATAAAACATGAACTATTGAAACAACGTGTTGTTATTGATGAGGAATAGGGTGATTAGCATCGAGTGATGATTCATTAAGTGACCGTCATTAAGAGCGCAGTCGAGGAGATATTTAAGGTAATCACCTTAAAAACATTAGCTAATTAATTAGGGGTAGTGGACCTGGTGAAATAAAATAGCTAAAAAGGCAACGGTTACAGTTAGAAGAAAATGGATAGCACAGATGGATCGGACGACCCCGAAAACCCCCAATTTGACACCAAACTTTTTTTTTTTTTTTTTTTTTTTTTTTTTTTTTTTTTTTAGTTTCGTGTCATTCAGTTTTGACTTGCTTGAACAAATCTTGGCGAAATCTCGAACAAATCTTAAAGAAATCTTGAGCTGGATCCTGTGAATCAATACTACTCACGGGACTGTTTAACCGTAACTACTGAACTGTCTCAAGATGGCGAGCGTAATGGACTGCCAAGCATTGCTTTGTATCGTCTCGCCATTCATAGCACTAAAAAAACTAATTTTTGTGTCTGTTTATAACGATTTAAAAACGACGATTTAACTAACTTAAGTATAATATCATAACATACTCGTTTTACCAATTCTAAAAACAAACCGACTTGACTCAGTTATACTACTTTCATAGGAATTAGCTGACTAAAGAACTTCATTAAATTACTTTTGTAATCCTTAGACACTAAATATTTGGAATCAAACCAGAAAAAACATAATTGAGTCTGCCTTGATTTCGATTCCAAATTAAATGCCAAGTCCCAATTGATTTGAACGCCGCTTGCAATTTCACACGGGGTCGTGAGTCTCTTATGCCGCAGTTGTGAATGCAATTTTGGCAGATTTAATCAAAATAAGTATTAAATTATTATTACAAATGTTTTACTGTATTAAATAAATCATTATTTCTTCAAGAACCTCAGTAATGACTACTATTTTTATGATGATGAATTGCACTAATCAAAGACTTATCTTCGTTCCAATTTTCATTTGAATCAATGTAACAAATTCATTATACATTTAAATTTTGTAATTGTTATTTATTTATTTTTATACAAAATACATGTCGGATGACGGATATAAAACTCATTGTGTTGATTATTTAATTATTTTTTCCCCACACGTTATAATTAACGGATTAACGGTTTATCCGAATATCTGCGACAACTTGTTACTTTTATAGTAAACACGCGTATGTCTATGCTCCACCGCCGACGGCCGCCGCAGACGGTTTATATTGCAAACTGTCATGCTCCCACTCTTGCTCTGACTGTGGGTAGTAAAATAGAACCACAACAGGGTTTCCTTTAATAAAATTACTTCTGCAACTACCCGTAGATTCCTAAGGGCCGATTTACAATTATTTATCATATGGGCTTTACACAAGAACACCCCGAAATACATTTAAGATTAAATTGTTCCTCATAGACACAAATAACAAACAAATAAAAACAAACAAGCTTTCTCATAAATACTGATGTTTCAAATGAAATATTTCATTTACCCTATGTTCTTGTCAAAGGAATCTATGTTTACTTTGTCATGTATCTCATATAGCCTTTCTCAAAGAAATTTAAACAAAATGCAGAGTAAAAAATATTGGATTCTTATTTAATCGTCGAGACACGAGTCGGTGCGCAGTCTTGCATATCAATTCTCTTATATATATTTAACTGGCTGGAAACTACATTATTTTAAAATGGAATGTATTAAATTCTTCTTAGATTAAAGATAGTTGGATGAAAGCAAATATGAGAATGTCGGGATGTCAGAATGTCGGGATTGCTATTATAATCTGCAGAAAATTCAAATACTTGCATTACATTGATTGATTTATTCTGTGGCTTAACCCAAGAAGTCTATTGGCAAAAGAAAATATTATTAAGCTGACGTAAACTTAACACCGGTTTATTTGCATTATTTAAAGACAGCTGTTTAAGTACATAATATTACTGCAGCATCCCTTTTTAACGACACTATCTTTATCAAGATTTAGGAGACGGCTACCACAAAATAGACTCTAAACAAATGATGCCAATCTACTCTAATCTTTCAATTGATGACGTCTACAAACTAATGACGTCATAAGTATAATTTTGTGCTTTGGATACGACTCATTCATCAAATGCACGCATGACAGCGGCACTGAGCGCCAAGATATATCTCGTATCCAGGACATGTGAGCACTTAGGGGTTTTCTCAATTTCCTCTGCTCAAATATAATTCGCATCGGTATTTATATTCATGATAATATATTTATGACTCATGGTTGTATGGGTGAAGTTATTTAAGGAGGGGGGGGGGGGATTTTAATGTAGTTAATCGATTCATCGTACCAAATGCCATTGACTACCAAACTTATGTTGGTCTTCCTTTTTTTTATTTCATTGAATGGCGAGATAAGCTTCGCATTTACCTGAGGGTAAAGGATACGGCCGCTCAAAGATAGTAGCAAAACCAATCAAGACCATGGAACACAAAGCATTGCTTGGTATTCCAACGCACTCGCAATCCTGAGAGTGATGAGACATAAGATGTTAAGTCTCATTCTGTCTGGTAGTTACGCCGGCTACAATATTTTCGTAACCAAAATACGACAGTATTTTGATGTAAATAGTAATAAGTATCAAAATACATCATTCTGTATCAGCCCATATACGTCCCACTGCAGGGCACGGGCCTCCTCTACAATAGACAGTACGATTGAGAGTGGTTAGGCCATATAGTCCACCACGCTGGCCTAGTGCGGGTTGGCGGACTTACATATCATAGATTTTTTTTATAAATCGCTATGGTGTGCAGATTTCCTCACGATGTTTTCCTTCACCGTTTTAGTGCGTGGTGATTGACTGTCAATACACACATGACTCCGAAAAGTCAGAGGTGTGCCCTGGGATTCGAACCCGCGACCACCGTGAACATGTTGGCAGTCGCGTCTAGTCCGTTTACCAACAGGCCACCACGCACTTTAAATTACATCATTCAATATCCGAATATTCCGCACGCTAAATTTGAAGGATGCTTACCTATCCGCTGTAGGCAGTTACGGTGACCTCGGGCTTACATGAGTAAACAAAAGACCCGTATCAAGTACTCTGACATCTTAAATATAAAGCAGCTATTCATTTGTTAACGAGGGTTTCAAGCCAAATTAACCCTGTAAACACACTTTATAATCCTACAACAACCCAGCCAAATATTTTTATTCAGTTTTTATCATTGAATTACTACTTTTCATTTTACTACGTCGCGTCGTTCTATTAACACGGTTGATTTACACGGTCTTACATCCCGAGGTCATTAGCTTATCTCCGCGGCGGCAGGCTAGGCCTTTTCAACTTAACCTGACAGTGACTTGTCTGCTATTGAAGTGACTTATGGCTCAAGAAGGCTCATTTTTATTCAAAGAAAAAATACACTTTATTTTTGCGCTAAAAATAATTACTCAAACGACAAATTCAGACTCACTTCCTTCCCGACAATAATTGCTTTTGTTTTGCGGGGAAGTGTGGGAGTTTATGAATAAATGTCCGTTTTTAAGAGTATATATAACAAGAAAATGCCAGAGTTTATCACTCCTAAAACACTTTATTGTTGGATTTACGTGTTTTGCAGATAAAACAATTTGGTTAATTTAAAAAATACATTATGAATTTTACAATTTGAACTTGTATGAGATCTAATTTGACTTTATTTATGCAACTGAGCTTATCAGTTATATATATTGATATAAGTTTATTCAGCAAACAAATATGCACTAAAATTATTGAAATTAATTAGCCCATATACCAACCTTTCATTTGTTGTAGTTATAATGTAAATATAAAAAGAAGATGATTACCAGTTTACTGTGAAAGAGACGTAACATACATTTTAAGTTGAAACGAATCATCTCACGACTAACCTTTTCTAGAATTCAATATCTGCGGCGCAATACTTAACGCTCGAAATAAAAATTAAAACTTAAAACAACTTCGCCGTACAATCATAAATTGGCAGCCATTCGGAGCAATAATGAAAAGTCAATTTATCCATCTACTTATTACTTCTTAAGCTAAAAACTCAGATTAAGTCCCCATTCATATTTTAATTGCAACATTTTGATTTCTTGGATTAATGAAATTGAATATAAATTGGCACATTACCGATCTGAATCGTAATATTACTTGGATATCGGTGAATGGAGACGTCTGTTCAGGCGGAAAATTTCTAATTTGCCTGTGAGTTATCCGTCGGCTGTAGACCAAACTTTTTGATTGTTTTTTAATTCGACTCTCAATTATTGGCTATTTTCTGGGTGATTTTCTTCTTAGTCAAATCTGTGCTATAGATTCCTTTATGTAAATTAAATTGAATGCCCTATTTCAATCTATGATGAACAGACTTTTAGTTAAAAATGACATGTGCTTACCACGGTACTTTGAAAAATATTTAAGTATGGTAGCATGATGTCTTAAATATATATATTTTATATAAATAAATAAATAAATAAATAAATAAATAAATAAATAACACCCAACTTCTGTTCTGTCTTCGTGTGTGTCTTCGTGTCTTCTGTCAAAGATACAGATATAAATGGAACCGTAGGGAGTTATAATTTTGTCCAAATACCTTTAACACATAAGCACCAAAGGATTGAATACTTCATAAATGATATTCGATAACATATTTCTCTTAAAATGTATTAAATTATGATACTTTCTTAATGCCAAGGGTATAGCCAACATGATATCGGGTTATCGGGTACAAAGTTAGAACATAAAAAATGGCATCTATTGATATAAATTATTTGAAAAAATTGATACTAAAATGCTCAGTATAAATCGTAGGTAAATTAAAAACTAAAATACTATATAGTACGATTCAGACAGACGAGACAGACGGACTCGTTTTACTAGAGGCCAGCTTTTTATAGTCGGCAAATATTATAAAAATCCACGGTTTCAACCATTCAGAAAAGGAATATTAAATTTAATAATGAAACAATACGATAATTTAATTTAAGCTCTTGAAATCGAAATAGCAGAGCAGGCAGAGCATTGGGGTCAGAGACCTAGTGGCCGTGATTCAAGTCTAGGTTGCGGCATTATATTCTGCTATTACTTTTTGTGAATCAATGCGTGCTGATAAATGTACCAATAAAAACACACGTATGTTGTATATTATATGCTTAAGTACGGCCGTAAGAAGTTATACTTATTTTCTGATAAAAGTTATGAATTGTATATCTGTAACGTAATTTTGTAAATAGTACTTTTTTACAGTATTTATCATAAAAATAACCATCCCCGTGAACCATAAAAATCCGAAATCAAGGACATAAAAAACCTCTTTACAAATAAAACTCTTTCTAAACTTTTCAAAGCAGGACATTCATTAATGAAGAATAAAACATTATATTAAAACAGATACAAAAATATTAAAACAGATTATTAGGTACCCTTTTTGAAATTCCATTTCATCTATTATTCATGGTAAATTAGGTTTCAAATTTATTTCTTTGAGCTCACATTTATTCTCGAGAGTCTTAGAGTTGAGAATTTTTGAGCGCCGAAATCTCTAATTTCCTGTGCAAGATGTTTTATCTCTAAATGTCTGCCAAGAGCACGGTAGAACCGTAACCTTCGGGTTGATTTGAGGGTTAACAAAGCAATCGTTTGTACATCCTACTATGAAAGTTAAACTGAGATATACATTACAATAGATTACATCATCAGACATACAGGGTATATCAACACTGCTTCCAAAAACGAAGCCGGGTGATAGTTTTAGTGACTACAGACACAATGAAAATACAAATTTCGTGGTGTTTTAGATATCTTAGTGTTCAGGTGATAAATCATTAGTTTTTGATCAATTTAATCAATTTAATAATTTTAGCCCTTGCGTACCATAACAACTTTAAAAATAAAAGAGGGTTAATTATTATATATTATTAATTATGATATATTTTTGGACATGGGATTTTCGATTACAGTTTTATGGTGAGTACAAAAGGTGTTGTGATTATTTAAAATGTGATACTTACTTAATTTGATGGTATATGCTATGCTCCGCAAGTGATATTGACATATTACGTTTCTAACCACCCAAATATTATACCAAGTTTGAAAGAAAAACTCCTTCACAGTTTTGTTAAAAATCGTGATTTTAGTTATCAAGGCTTTTGATCAATCCGTATAGGTGGTAGTCTTTTTACCGCTGAGGTAAGTTCTCAAACCGAACTGAAGTTCAGTAAAGCAAAAAAAATACTCGGGGAGGCCAAAAATCGTAAAAACTAAAATCACTATTTTTGACAAAACATCAACTTCGTTTTTTTTTATTTTTGTAAACAAACATGTGGCTAAAATTAAATACCATATTATGCCAATATCACACTGTACATATTAAGTTTTTTTGAAACGTATACCCTATTTTGGATATGTGCCAATATTTACCCAGTGCGCGAATCTATTTAAGTATTTTATAGTTATAAATAAAAATAAGACGATTAGCAAAAATTAAATCTAAATAAATGTAATTTATATAATACTATAATTAATTATTTCGTAAATATAGAATAAGCACTATGTATTGACTTGTAATAAGAGCTATTTAATTGCCTAGATGATTAATAAAGCAATTTCAGTTCTTAATATCTGAGCTCGACGTGTTGACGCCCTTTGATTTAAATTAAGAACATCTTGAAAACAGATTTGCCATCTAAAGGAATATAAAACCCCATTTCGACCTTTTCAACAGCGTTCTTAAAAAGTATTTTGATAAAGATCCGTATTTCGTGTAAATATTAAATCCGTCTCTCAAAGGCCGGCAATCTCGATTTAAACGCTCCGCCGGACACAAATATACAGACATTAATGAGAATATTTCGCCACTACTGGGTTTTCGTCATTGTCCCAAATACAAATACTTTTCACCGGTTTTAAGTGTTTGTTGATCATTTGTCGTGCCTGTTTTAATATTTGCTTTGGAGCTTCAAATATTCGACATGATTTCTGTATCATTTCATATAAGTCCCACTGCAGGGCACGTGCATCCTTTACAATCGAGAGTACAATTGAGAGTGATTAGACCAAATAGTTCACCATGCTGGCCTAGTGCGGGTTGGCGGACTGACGTACCATAGAAATTCTTAAAAATCCGAAAATAATGTTTATCAGAATTCTCTTGTAAACTAAAATAACGAACGGGTTTCAATAATGAAAGGATCAGGGTCCGATATTATTCTTTAATCTATTAATATTCAAATGTCTTTAGATTTTCTTATTTATTTCATTATGTGGGATCAGAGTCCTCTTTTTAGCCTAAGGTTATATTTATGTATCTTTATTTACTACTATTTTTAATAATCTTAACTATTTATATATAATCTTAATATTACATATTTATTGAATTTTATCTATCATATTATCACAGGAATACGTGGACGATTGGTGCTTGAACCTTAATTTTCTCAGGCCTCAACCGAAGGGTAGACCAAAGAAGCACTGGCTAGATGTCGTCAAGGAAGAGGGTCAAAGAATTATCATCTTTTAACCATCCTTAATAGCCTAAAAACCATTAAGCTGACCGGTATAATAAGAGAGTATAATAAGTTTCTAAATAAAACGTGCTATTCATTCACAATTTGTTGGTTTTAACAGCTTCGAACTATACATACGTACATTAAAAATACGACATCTGTATCGTAGGGCTAGATGTAAACTCTGTATCTTCTTTGCTCGATTCTGACATATTATTTTCGCTTCGTCCCCTTCCATCAACTTCATGAATTCCTTACCCGGCTTCAAACTACGAGTCAGATAAGATTTAATACTAGAACTGCTCATCATATTTCGTGCTTAGCATATCCACCCTTATCATACCCGTGTCAAAATATTTTATGGCGTGCCAGCGTATCTTATAATTTGCCGATATTTTTTTGTTATGCTTCAAATAACGGGTTCTGGAGATTTGATATCGTCTTGACAGATATAAATCGCTGTGAAAACATCGTAAGCAAATTCTTCTATGATATTTATTCTAGTGAAGACTTTTTTAGGGTATTAGGCGTATATTTTGCACGTATTTATGCCTGTATCTGAAAAATTATAAAAATATTTGTCAAGCTGGTGAATAATTTGCCGACATACGTGTTTCCTCCTTCTTATAATAAGTATAAGTATACATATATAAGACCTTTGGCCATTGCGAGACAAAGTATCTCTGCAGACTGCAGGTCGGCATAATTTTATCAAAAGGCATGGAATCGTCGTCCGATGCTATTCTATACTCTTTCTAGATGGCATTACGCTTACTATCAGGTGCAGCACAGTCAATGTGCCGTACCAGTAAAAAAAAAAAAATATTAATTATTTTTAATATTTATTTGTGATCGGAGGTCTAAAGGTCTATTATCAAGACCTGATGAATCTTGTACTTCGATTTTAAAGGGCTTTAGAAATTATTGTACGATCTTGGCCGCTGTATATCATTCTATTTATATAAGACTTTAGGTAATAATGCAACAGAAGGTAACAATGCAGATTACGAGTTTTTTACTTAATACGAATTTGCCTTCTACCGAGTGAACACCACTCTCGGACCAAAACAATATGATAATTATCTTATTTTATTATCTATCAACCAACTTATTTCATCCTTTATAATAAAACTAACCAGTGGCAAAAACAACATAATGCCCACATACAAAAAAATCACAATAAAAAATACCCAACGCTCCTTTCTCGATAGCTATCCCGCGCACCTGCAAACTCCCACAGAAGCTAGATAAGAACGCTAACGACTGTTTCGTGGAAAACTAATTGCTTCCCATGAGAAATAGAATGTTTTCGACATTTTTCCCAGATAATTGTTTTCTCTGGTATTGCAAAAACCTTCAACGTTTGTTACTTTTAGTAATCTCCATAGTTTGTGTATGTCACCTTTATTGTACTGACGTGTGGCAAAATTTGGAAATACAGTTTAAATAATATGAATTTAACTTTTCGTCTTTCGTATGTGAGAGGTAGGTTAGGTAAATTCTACCGTAATATCCATTCCACAGCAATGTAAACACTGTTTTGTTTTGGATTGAAGAAAATTGCAGCCAGAGTAACTACTGGACATATTGAGACTTAGTATCTTATGTCTCAGGATGGCGAGCTCATTGGAATGCCAAGCATTGCTTGGTATTCCAGGTGTTGTATGATTTTGTTACTGTTCATGAGCGATCGTATTGCTTACCAACAGACGGACGGAATGCTCGTCTCGCCATTCATTGCAAAAACAAAAATATTGATACATTTATTTTCGAAATCTATTACGCGTAAAATGTTAAATATAATAAAACGTAAATATAGAAAACTGTTTCTAATATATGACATTACGACAAAAAGGCATTCGAATACCAAAAGATCGCAGACGGTCTTTATTTAATTTGCGTATTATTGTATTTTCGTCTGTAGCTTCTCTAACGTTATTGTAGGTTTTGTTAATCAATTCTTATTTGTCATCCGATCCAAAAAATTAAACAAGAGGTTGCTTTTCCATCTCGCAGTCGCAGTTTTTGTCAATGGATAAAATACTTTTATGACTTATTCTGTACTTCTGGCAAATTTTATATATAATTGCATGATAGTCGTTTGAATATAAAAGGCGCCAAAGAGTAACAAACAAAGTCACATTTTCATTTACAGTACTATCGAAATTAAATTAAAATATTTGAAATATTAAAGCTCTTATAATCCATTAACAACAATAGAATTATTCACATGTATGCGGATTTCTTCCAAGGGTTATTATTTAGTAATTTATGGATTTATTATTTGGCCGATTATTGCAGGGTTTATAACATTGTTCTGTTCGTTCCTTATATTGTATTAAATAAATTGTAATACGGTATACAGAACAACCTCTGGACGAATATAGCATTAAGGTATTAGTTATGCCATTTATAAATGAAGTTTGGCCTGCAAAATTCAAGGAAGGATTAATCCTACTATAGATCGTATGTTCGTAGACAATTTTAGTGTATTTTATATTTACTTATAACCATACCAATTATATTACCTGGACAAGCATTCTTCTAGACAAGATTGTATGCAAAGTTTTCATAAAATAAATTTATATTATATACAGATTTATATTCACCTTGTATTATATATAGTATATATATATATATAGTGTCGTGATATGTGTGAGCAGTTCAAATAGGAATTAAACTGAAAAAAACATATTTTACATTGCTTATAGCACAAGTATATTGTATACGTGACATATCTTCTGCAATAAAAGAAGAAACATCAAACGTATTACACATTTATAAAATCTAACATACTTTCTGAAAGGCTCGTGAAAGCAAACAACTCTATATAAAAACAAAAATATAAATGTAAAAACATCATTCATATCAGGTTTATAGATCCGTCGCGAAAAGCTTTTAGTTCGGCTAAAAATAATTTATGTGACGGCACGTTCCGGATTTCATTAGTCAAATAGATGTGACAACTTTATTATAATTTAGTTGAAACGTGTGGTGAACTATAAATATTTTTCATTCACATATTTTAACAGGTGAATCAATATATATGTTATTTTCTAATTTGAATGAACGGAGACGAGCATGACATTCAGTTGATGGTAAGCGGTATAACCGTCCATGGACGGCAGCAAAACCAAACAATACCATGAGTTGTAAAGCAATGCTTGATATTCCATTGCGCTCACCATCCTGAGACTTACTTTAGATTTTAATTTAAAAAAATCACCATGAATGCAAACAATTAACATTTTATAAAACCAACTATTGAACCGCACCGAGAGAAATGTTTGTGCGGCCCACAAATATTCTTTCGGGTCTGGGTGTTTGTGAGGCCGAAAATTTTCTCATCCTGATACCCACGACACAAGACTCCATCTTAATGTGGGGTCTGGACTATGCATGTGACTTTTGGGTGTTATTTATTTATTTGATGTATTTAACTATTGAACAAATATTTACTTTCCTTATTTGTTATGAAGTGTAAAATGATTACAAAGTTGGATGATTCAACACAGTTCACAGCGAAGATCAAAGGAAACCACTTAGCGGAACAAGGCTTATCATCAAACGCCACTTACAGCGACGTCGGAAAAATGGAAAGTACCCTACAAAAAATCTTGAATAACCAAATGACAAAAGGAACAATAATTATAAAGCACATAATATTATCAAAGACAGAGATGGTCAACCCCAACAAAATACCTTTAATTCTACTTCTGGCTTTACATATTAGTAAATAATAAATAAGTACACCGAACAGTCACATAGTATGTACATATTTGTAACCACACACTAAGGTCTTGAAGACACTCTAAGTCTTGTGTTGTGGGTGTCAGGAACTATGTGAGATTTTTCGGTCCCAAATACATCCAGACCCGACACATGTATTTGTGGACAAACATTATGTTGGTGCAAGGATCGAACCCGCGTCCCGTTTCACAGTCGATGTCGATGTCGAGTCGAACCAAATCCGCCACAGAGGCTGTCATATATATTTTTTTTTTTTTATTTGGTTCACAAACTGAATGTTCCTTAAAAGATACATGCTAGATTATACATTAAAAAAAACAAATAACAAAATAAGGACACTCTAAACTAGTGAACACAACATGCACACAATATTACAATTGTGATTACAATCATAAGGCATAAAACAAAAAAATTATGCTTATAAAAATATATAATAAAAAACTACTAACAACTGCACAAAAAATGATTTTATATTACAAAAACATTATATTATTTTAAAGTAGAAAGGATCCTAACCTCCTGTACCAACAAAAATAAAAAAGACACAAAAACAACTCTACATAATAAAAAAAAAACAAGCATCTCACATAATTAACTTAGAAATTTTTTGTTTTGCATGTACCAAAGAACCGTGAAAAATATCAAAATCTTTTCGAATACCATTGTAACCAGATATCATTCTGTAGAGACCAATATTTGTTCTGCATTGCGGGGAAAGAAAGGTCTTCCTATTAGCAAGTCTACTACCCGAGCGAGGAACGATCAAATTTATATTTTGTAGTAGCACATCACTATCAACATGGTTGTTAACAACTTTATATAGAAAAAGTATGTCTAAGGCTTTGCGGCGGTTACATAAAGAATTAATTTTAAAGTGTTCAAGTCTGGACTCGTAAGATGTTAGTACCTTACATTTATTATTCATGTAGGAAAGTAAGTATAAAAATTTCTTCTGAATTCTTTCAATTCTATTTGAATGTATTTGATATCCAGGGTTCCAAACTTGGCTACTATACTCAAGAATGCTACGAATCACGCAATTGTAAACGGGTATAATTACTCGAGGATCTTTAAATGATTTAAGTTGTCTAAAAATAAAACCTGACAATTGATTAGCTTTACTCACTATATAGTCTATATGACATCTAAAACTTAATGACGCATCAATAATTATACCCAGATCCCGAATAAAACTTACCTCTGTCAGGTTAAAACCATTCAAAGTATAAGTTGTCTGAAATTGGTTCCTTTTTCTAGAAAACTTAATGTGATAGCATTTACTTACATTGAGAATCATTTCATTTTTTTCACACCAAGATTGTATTGAATTTAAATCATTTTGCAACATTACTGTGTCTTGATGATCCCGAATTATTTTGTAGATCTTAAGATCGTCAGCGTAAAATTTAAAGTTACCAGATATTTCAAATGCCAGATCGTTTATAAAAATTAAAAAGAACAAGGGTCCCAAGTGGGATCCTTGAGGTACTCCCGATGTGATTGATTTTAGACTAGATTGATAACCCGCTAAAGACACTAACTGAGACATATGCAACAAATATGACTCACACCATCGTAACAGAGAACCATGAATACCCAGTTTGGCCAATTTTTTCACTAGAATACTATGGCTAATCAAATCAAATGCCTTGCTAAAATCGGTATAGATACCATGCACTTCCTCTCCTTTGTCCATAAAAAGAGAGACATCATTAACAAATTCGACTAAATTAGATGTAGTTGACCGTTTAGGTAAGAATCCATGCTGTCCCGTGTGCAAATATGTCTTAACGTGCCAAAGAATTTTCGATTGTATTATAGATTCAAATACTTTACCAAAAGCCGATAGAATCGAAACTGGTCTGTAGTTCGAAACAATAGCCATGTCTCCCTTTTTATGTATTGGGGTAATTCGAGCGGTTTTCCATTGTGACGGAAAAACACCCAACCGTAACGATTCATTGAAAATATATTTTAAGGGCTTTGATAAATTTTGGCAACATTCTTTTAAGAAAACCGGTGGAATGCCATCCATACCAGCCGGCTTATTGCGATCGAGTAGTGCAAGTGATTTGCAAATCTCAGTTTCATCAATGTTCAACGATCCTAATCCAATGCTGGAACCTGATATAAACTCTAAGGCTGACGAAGTAACAAATTGGTTGTTAGGATGAGATGTGGTATATATTGATTGAAAATATTCCGAGAACATATTGCAAATCTCCTGCCCTCCTGTTGCTACCTTACCGTCTAGATATGTTTGGCTTGGAATAGAACTACTATTTGACTTTAATTTGTTAATATAAGCCCAAAAATATTTTGGGTGGGTACGAAGCGTTTCTGCTGATTTAGCTTTAAAGATCTCAAAACACTCCTTTAACAATTTATCAGATCGCATCCTCAACTTCTCAAATGTTAACTTGTCCATCATGTTGCCATATTTTTTATACCTGCTATGAAATTTTATTTTTTCTTTCAAGCATTTTATAAGAGGTCTACTAAACCATGCCGGATATCTACTATTGTGGCTTATCTTGAGACGGGTATGTCTGTTAATAATTTCAAAAAGGGCATTATAAAACATATCAACTTTATCATTGATTTGATTTTAATGTATAAGCAACTCAATGTTTCAAATAAAAATATTCATTTTGTTTTCATTTCTCTTTTTATTTCGGTGTTTTGAATTATGCTGCGTTATATTATATAAAAAATATTAGATGCTTTGGTAACCATACAATAACAGACTTTTAATACAAAATTCATAGCTTAACAAACATCGCAAACCCAAATGAAGGCAAGCGGAAAATAGCCAGAGGCATAAAACTTCAATAACGAACCTACATATTTTCGACGGAAAAGTGCTTGTAGCTGTTTATACAAAGAGCCAAGAAAAAACATCGCATAGAAGAAATAACATCCCTTTTACGATTCGTCAATAGCGGACATGTTACAGTAAAAACAAATATGGAAGATTCTCTACGGGCGATAGAATTTTACGACTTGTGCTGTAGGTTAAGTAGGAACGCTTTTGTAAATACGAAACTAAATTAACTGTAGGCGGGGTTCGCTCTGCGCACCGAGTCAATTATTTTTGTGATCTACACCTGTAGAACCTATGTTGCCAAATACCAAATACCTATTTGTCACCAAATACCTGTTTGTTTCGGTTCTGTTTCTAGGTGTTTGTAAGAGTCTCTTGTAGTTTCTGGCACCTATATACAAGACTCGATCTTAATGTGGGATCAGGACTATGTATATGACTTCTTATATACAAACACATACATAACTACAATTATCGCGACAGACAGAGCAGAAGCGTTATTAGTGCCACTAGTGATCCGCAAGAGATCATTTTCCTCGCTAACTGTAATAAGTAGTTAGTTTATCGCCATTTCTGTCATTGATGCCAGTCTCAAGCAACACGCTCCTATGACATAGTTTAAATATGGGAGCAAATTAGTCACAGAAAACTTGAATGTGAAATTTTTAAACAAAACACATTCTATTAAAATTATATATTAAAAAATATACGTGTTTCTTTCGTAATCTCATTATTATGACGTCTTAAAAAAACAAGTTATGCTAACTTCTCCATTTTGTTAGTACAATAAATAAAGTAAACTGTACCATGAAAACTTTCCCTCTCAAGTTTTGCTATATCAACGACTGCAGCGGAGAAATATTTCCGAGCCACGTTGATCTGATTTCCTTTCTTTGTTGTCCCAATACAACCTTTTAGTATCTATAAATTGTTTTTATTTTGTGACCATGAAGACTTATATTTAAACATAAAATAAATAATTAATAGATGTTATAGACCTCGGCAATTGAAAAAATCATAGAAAGTTGATTTCCCGAACTGAGAATTGAACCCAAGACTTAATCATATATGTAAACCTCTAATTGTATAGTACTGCCACGTTACCAAAAAGAACATCTTAGGCACTCAAAAGGCATCTTTTGTATTTATTTTTCCTTAACGTCTATAGGAAGAGTAACGTTTTATGAAGGATTTTTCATCACGTTTTGATAAATTTCCTGTTACACTAATAAAATGCAAAATGTCTTCAAACAAATTCATTTTCAACGAGTTTCAACGCTTTCCACGAACGGGGAATGGCAAGAGCTCGCAGTTTTCATGTAAAATAAATGTTACATCTAAGTTTTATCTTTTCCTCAAACGAAACTACTAAAAAGTGATTATGTGTATGTATGATATGTATGTAAGTATGTACACTCACACCTTTTCCCCGAAAGGGGTAGGCAGAAGACAACCACATTTCGCTCCGTCAGTTTCATCCCACGTTGAGGTAGAGGGCGAGTCTAACAACATGTCGGGCCATTGATACGAAGTAATGTTAGCTCAATGTATCGGGCACATTTTTTTAATTCCGGACTTATAATGAATATAAAATATCACTTCGCCTGACCCGTGATTCGAACCCGATACCTTTGTATTCGTACTGCAGTACAACGCCACGGACGCATCCATTTGGTTATGAAAAAATGTTTTCAAAAATCTACAATGGGAGAAAACATTAGACATTAAAATATGTGCGAAGTGACGAAAGCTCTGTAATTTACGTTTACATAACACATGCATAGTGTCGCTCTTATCTCGACAAGGTTCTGTCGTAACTAAAACATGTGAAAATGTTGGTATTTTGGCTTCAAACAAAAAATAATTTTAAGTACAGCTTTATGGCAGCCTTTGCAACCTAATATGTAGACGAATACAGTCATTTTCTCGTCTCAATAAACAAAATTAAACGCTAATGTCAGAAAAAAATAACGCGCTAATCAAAGAAACTACTGGAACGATTTTTAAAAAAATATTTTGTGTAGTCTATATTAGGAAGGCAATCGGATACTTTTTATTCAGGGCAAATCAATGTATTGTGGGACCTTTATTTATTTATATTTACTTTTATCCAGAAAAACCATTTCATGCGGGTAAGCTTCGAGGATTATAAATAATAGTGTTCCTTATATACAGACAAGCAACACACACACACGTATAGACCTAAATTAGACTTGTCTGTATCTGTATCAGCCCATATTCGTCCCACTGCAGGGCAAGAGCCTCCTCTACAATCGACGGTACGATTTAGAGTGGTTAGGCCATATAGTCCACCACGCTGGCCTAGTGCGGGTTGGCGGACTTACATACCATAGAATTTTTGTAATCGCTATGGTATGCAGGTTTCCTCACGATGTTTTCCTTCACCGTTTTAGTGCGTGGTGATTGACTATCAATACACACATGACTCCGAAAAGTCAGAGGTGTGCCCTGGGATTCGAACCCGCGACCACCGTGAACATGTTGGCAGTCGCATCTAGTCCGTTTACCAACAGGCCACCACGCACTTAGACTTGTCTACTCTTTCCCAATCAACATTATATTATTAGTACTTCGTAAATGACGCATTGCTTAGTATAAATGAATTCTGATATCCATTTTCAACTGTCGACTTTTTGTGTGTCGATTTGTCGATAAATAAATTTATTAATAAATTGTGTCAGTCTAACCAAGATATTTGAGTTATGGTAGTTACGAATGCAAACAAAACATTAATTATGAAAACATTAATCTAACAGTTTTAAAATAACAAATACAAGCCGCAGAGCTCCCAATTGCATTAGCGACATTGATCGACCGCACGCCGGGCGACATCCGCTTACATTTTAAATATTAACGTATAAAATTAATTTAACTACGGATTGGCTGACGTGCGGACACGTGTGAATGTTAATCCATTCCATCATAAACAATGTTAATTTCCGTAACATTCAATTTATTTACTGGATTAAAGCATGGAATTTAGTGGTGTAACTCTGTGTTAAGTTACACAAATAATTATTGAAAATGAAAATACATTATCGAATCTTTTTAAATGTTATAAATTATTTAGATTCAGTCACTTTTTTCTCTACCATTCTCTACATTTTTGCCAGCGAAGAACGGGCAAGAAACCCTTGTGTTGCTCTTTTCAAAACAAGTGTTTTTAGTTTTGATTCATTCACTGATATTGTGGATTGCACTTCACTACAAATAATTAATACATGATGTAAATTGTAGTCTAACTGCCGTACTCAGAGACATTATTGTCAATTTTACTAACACTAATTTTACGAATCTATACTAATAGCCACACGAATTTTATCAAAGATTTATGTGATCAAACATTATATCTATTTCTGGGTGCTACAGGACTAAAAAGAAATTTAAATAGATTCCGCACCCACACTCTCTAATTCAGTAACTGTAATTATTGAAAAAAATTGTAATGATACGTTAAGTTAATCCGCAGCTGTATGTATAAATTTCCGGCCTTAGTCGGGTATAAGCTTCCAAGTTGGTCAAGTTTTTTCCATCACGGACCAATCGTATCAAAATCTTTTAATCTTTCACCTTAAAATAACTCAGCCAATAACTTCACTACACGAAATATCATCCAAAAAATGGCAATCATTCTCTCGTGACACTGAATGAAATCATAATATTAATAAGCCCGCCATTCAAGTTAATTGGACATCAAATCGCACTATCTATGTGTTATACATTATATTCATACAAATACTGTAAAAGCAATACTATGTCACGTCAATTGAACAATATCAATTAGTGCGTTTATATATTCTGTTCCGATGCAATTACGGAAACGTTGGTCAGGCGTCTGATTATAGTATGTTATTATCAACATTAATTAATTTATATTATTAATTAAATATTTACAAGTAATTCTTCTTATTCACAAGTATTAGTCTTGTTTGGTATATTGGCTATTAATAATTACAAAATTTGAGTCAATATAAAGTTTTTTCAAGAGGAAAAATATTACATTCCCTTTATATACCCTGGGAGAGTTAAAAAGCGTATGTCTGTATCACTGACTTTTCTACCCGGCACAATGTGGATGTTGTGGCTTAGCTGGGTCCCCAATAATACCTACACCAGCATACTGTCTAAAAACCCTTCGATGACCATCACACGCATTTTGGGCGGCACCAGTAGTTTAAAGTACCAATATATGAAATCAGTAAATAATATTGTTATTATTCGAATTAGATTCATATTTCATTCATACTTGGATCCAATAAAACTGGGATAATATTGGCGACCGGCGAGAACTATCGAAAGTCAATGGATATAAATAAATATATACACCCAACAGGCACATACATAGTCGTGACCCCACACTAAGATCGAGTCCTGTGTCGTGGGCATCAGGAACTACGAGGGATTTTTCGGTCTCACAAACACCCACCCGAAACAAATATTCCACGGTTTTTCCACGTGGGTAGTTGTGAAGGCCAGTGAAAGAAAATTGTGCTCTGCAATTATTTTAATTTTAAAATACATTTAATCAATTATTATCTATTTCTTATGATCTATATCATCTGCTAACCTGTGTACCTGCCGGTTTTAGTTTGCTATCTCCTTCTCTTTTTCCTGTAACTGTCCACATCACTTCACTTATCTTCACTACAACTTTTCATCACTACTTACTACGCTACATCATGGAGTCAGTCTTGAAAGCATCCATTGAAGAACTGAAGACAGAATTCCACCAAAGGATGGCAGCCTTCGAATCTGACCTCAATAAAACATCGGGTAGTGCGACTCCAACTGGCTCTACTGATCTGGCCATAGAGTTTTCCACCTTCAGGGCCTTCATCACTCAGGCACTCGGACTGCTACAACAGCAGATTGAAACTTTGACGCACACGGTTGACAGTATTGAGATGCAGAGGCGACGTAAAATCCTTCTATTTCATGGGGTTGCTGAAGTTGCTGAAGAAAATTCTTCTCAGTTAATAGTAGATGTTGTGAAGCAACGCTTGGGAATAGCAGACTTTTCTATTGGAGAAATACAGCGCAGTCATAGGATGGGCCGACCTTCTTCCTCAAAAAAGCCTCGACCAATGCTTGTCAAACTGCAGGATACGGCAACGCGAGACAAGCTGTGGTTCAGCAAAACTAAATTGAAAGGGTCTGGCATCACTCTCTCCGAATTTCTCACAAAGTCGAGACACGACATATTTATGGCTGCACGAGAAAAGTTTGGCGTGGCCAATTCTTGGACCCGGGATGGGAATATTTATGTTATTAGCTCGGGCATTCGGCATCGCGTGGCGTCGCTCACTCTGCTCGCTCAGATTGCTGTGGACGCCCCTGCAAAGCCGAGTCCTGCCAGGAAAGCCATAGCCGCGCCCAAGACACGACGAGCTGCGACTTCTAAAAAGTGATGTGTGTGTGTACTGTGTGTTTTTATATATATATTTATTTTTCTTGTCCTATGCAACTAGTCCAGGTAAATCACTCGCGTTAGGAGTTAGCTTTTAATTCTCTTATATGGTCTTTGTATAGTTTACTTTCACTTTTATGATCGTACTTTTAGTTTAGTTTATTTCTAACTGTTGCTTCTTTCAATTGATCTTTATAAACAATAATAATTAGATTCACCCTCAATTATTATTAATACTGTGTAGCGCTGTAGCCAATCGTATGTATTCGGTATTGAGTAACGAGTACTCCGTCTGACATACGATACCGAATCGTTACTCGCAAATAAGTTTCGTTACTCGTATTTTTCGTATCTACTGATGTAAGATGTTAGTTTGATTCTGCGAACAAGTACGACTATTTTGGTTCGCGCAAGGACTCTTGATGCGTGAATTGAAACGGTTTGGTGTCCGAGTAGCTAGGTACATAATGGCCTGTTCTTTGGTAGGTACGATAATACTAACTCTATGTAGGTACGTTTTATGATAAACATGCGCGCGGTTATGCTGTAATTTAAAAAAAGGACCATATAAAACAATTTAGGTACGTTTGTTTCATAAAATGTTAAATACCGTTATGTAATTCCTAGTTACCAGTTTTGCATCAGGGCCCTCTATTAAATTAAATGTTTACGCTATGCATATTTCGTAATACACTTGAACAATAACAAACTAACTGTTTCCTGTATACATTTAATCTGATTTATATTATTGTCAATTGATGTTAGCATGAAACAATTAATTAATATATTCGACACTTATTTGTTTTTTTTTTTAAATTAGTAGATTCACAATGGACCGCAGTGTTATTGTGATAACATATTTTCATTGCTAAAAGTGATCTAAATAGTAATTTCAGTATTTTTCTGTAAGATCCTTAGATTGTACTTGTATCCGTTTGACCTATCAAATTATATACTAGACTGGTTCAAAATAAAAAAACATGCAACCTCCGCATTTAAGTAACGTAAAAGTAAGTATGCTGTATCCCATACTGAACGTACGACGACGGTCGACGCGGCTTCAACGTCATTCCGTATCCGTACGCAATTCGACGCTCTTATAAATAAAATATGAAATATCAAAAGTAACGAGTAAAGTAACGATACGATAGTAACGAGTACTGATTGTTAAAGTAACGAATACATACGGGTACATTATTTCTCGTTACTTTTACAGCACTAATACTGTGTAAATTAGTGTAATTAATTATAACCTCAAATCTCAATTGACAGATGTCACTTGTTGGCAGCGTTTTGTTACTCCTCGCGTATTGTGATACATCTTTGTAGATTTAATAATAATGATTAAGCTCAATTAATTTAATAAGTGACTGGAATCTAGTTTATATTTTTTCAAACTAACACAATAGGTTTTTTTATATTTTTTTTTTCTGTATCTTGTCCTTATTTTTGCTGTTATCTTTACTTTCAATTTAATGTCTTTATTTATACTATGACAGTGTTTTGTTAGCACAACCGGCAGATGGATGATTGTAACTTTTATTTTTGTTTTAATAGTTTTATATTATATATTTATTATTAATTTATTTTTAGTTTAGGTTCTTAATTTTTACTTTTTCGTTTTATTCTTCGTATTACTTTTTATTATTATTGGTATTGTTTCTCTTTTAATTGCCTTTATTTATGTCTGTGAATTATGATAGTAGTGAGAGTGAGTTCCTCTCTGCATGCAGTGATGATAGTTTCGTTAGTGTTCCATCACTTGCAGATAACCTCGCATCTCAGTTCTCCGATGTCCCAAGGAATTTTAATGTTGTCCATATCAATGCCCAGAGTATTCCGGCCCATTTCCCAGATATGCTGGCTAGTTTTGACTGTACTCATATACATGCTATCCTTGTTTCTGAATCTTGGTTAAAACCATGTCTTTCCTCTTCCACTTATTCACTCCCGGGGTTCCACCTTATCAGGAATGATCGCACGGCACGCGGTGGAGGCGGGGTTGCTATATATCTCCGTAGTCAATTCCGATATACTATAGTTAGTGTATCTCCACAGCCCCCGCCATCTGACGCTGGTGAGCATCTTTTCTTAGAGGTGGAATTCTCGCTAAAAAAAGTCCTACTCGGTGTTTATTATTGTCCCTCGCTCCATATTGACTTCTTTTCTTCTCTAGAAATTATCCTTGAAAATCTTGTTCCTATGTACAGTCAAACCATAATCATGGGTGATTTCAATACCTGTCTCCTTAAGAACGACCGTCGTTCAACTTCCCTTATTAATACTGTTAAATCCTGTAACCTTTCCGTTCTTCCACTCTCGGCGTCCCATCACCCTCCCAACTGTTCACCTTCCCTCTTAGATCTTATTTTTGTTTCCTCCTTAAATCATGTGGCTAAACATGGACAATGTCCCGCCGACGCCTTTTCTGCCCATGATTTACTATTCCTTTCTTTTCGTCTCCGTCCCCCTAAAGTCCTACCCAAAATCCTCCTGCAACGAAATTTTCGGGGGATGAATCTTGATGATCTTCGCATGGATGCCGACAATATTGACTGGAGTTCGCTGCTACTTGCTAGTTCTATCGATGATAAAGTTAATATTTTTACCAGTAAAGTGATCGATCTTTTCGATAAACATGCTCCTGTCCGGCCTGTAAAATTAAAACATCTACCATCTCCTTGGCTTACAACCGAGATAAAAGAACTGATCTCTAAAAAAGCGTCGGCCAAGTCCAGGTACAATCGTAGACCCAACGAGTTAAATTGGCAGAAGTATGTCTCAATCCGCAATCATTGCAGTAAGGTGTGTAGGAGTGCTCAACGCCGATATATCCATAACTCTGTCGAAAACGGAGACCCTGCTAAAGTTTGGAAATTTCTCAAAACAATGGGAGTGGGTAAGTCTAAACAAGACTCCTTTTGTAAGTCCATTGATTTAAATTCCTTAAATAATCATTTTTCTTCATCGTCTTTTCTTGATAAGGCGATGAAAGATAACACTATTAAGTTCCTTTCGACCCTCAAGACTCCCGATTGTTCTCCTTTCGTCATTAAACAACTTGCTGCTTGTGATGTTAGAAAGACCATTGCGCTCATTTCGTCTAATGCGACGGGAAACGACTGTGTCAGCCGTAATATGATTCTCCCTATCGTAGACGAAATCCTTCCTATCATCTCCCATATCCTCAATTATTCTATTTCCTCTGGTGTCTTTCCTGCTGCTTGGAAACAAGCACATATCATTCCAATCCCTAAAAAATCCAATGCAACCAACCTTACAGATTTCCGTCCCATCTCCATTCTTCCTTTCCTCTCCAAAGTCCTTGAACGTCTAATCCATACCCAGCTGAATGATTTTCTTTCCAAAAACAATCTCCTAAATCCTTTACAATCAGGATTTCGTCCTGGACATAGCACGACGACCACACTGACTCATATTACGGATGGCATCAGGTCGGGCATGGAGGAGGGCAAGCTGACTGTCTTAGCATTGCTGGACTTCAGCAATGCCTTCAACACCGTCGATTACGATTTATTACTTGGCGTAATGGGTTCTCTCAACATATCTCCAACGGCAGTTGATTGGTTTCGTAGTTACCTGTATGGTCGCCAGCAACGCATCACTTTTGAGGAAAGCTTTTCTTCTTGGTGCTCTGTTTCTGCTGGCGTACCTCAGGGCGGCGTACTATCTCCTTTACTTTTCGCTGTCTTTATTAATTCCATTACTATTAATCTTCGCTCATCCTACCACCTTTATGCCGACGATCTGCAAATTTATACTCGGGCACCCTTGGACAAGATGGTCGACGCAATAAGATCAATCAACAACGACATCCAACATATTTGTCGCTGGAGTAATGCCTATGGATTGAAAGTAAATCCTTCCAAAACCCAAGTCATTGTTGTCGGCAGCCCCAGGATGGTATCAAAACTTGCTTGGGACAAGTTACCGTCTGTTTACTGTGATGGTATCATTGTACCATACAGTGACACGGTTAAGAACCTTGGCCTTTATATGGACAAGTGTTTCACCTGGGGTCCACAACTTCGGGAACTTAGCCGTAAGATTTTTGCCTCCGCTGGGTCTTTGCGAAGGTTACACAATTTTCTTCCCACTACAACGAAGATTTCGCTTGCACAAACTCTCCTACTCCCCATCCTTGATTATGCCGATGTCAGCTATCTTGATCTCACCGAGGACCAACTTAATAAACTTGAGCGTCTTCAAAATTTCTGTATTAGATTTATATTTGGTCTACGCAAATATGATCATGTTTCCGAGTTTCGTGTTAAGCTCAAGTGGTTACCCATACGACTTCGTCGGAATGCTCATATTCTTCATTTTCTTTACAATATCTTGTTTAATCCCCTCACTCCTACATATCTTAAAGAACGTTTTCTATTTCTCCATGAGACACATTCGAAGTCCTTGAGGTCGTCGGAGAACCTGAAGTTGAGAATGCCAGTGCATACCACGAAGTTCATGGATCAGTCGTTTACAGTCCAAGCTGTTCGACTGTGGAATGCACTACCAGTTAAAGTGAGACAGGCTCAAACACTAACTGCATTCAAAAAAATGGTCAAAGATCACTACCTTTCTCTCTGAACAGCCAAAATGAAAAGTATAATTCCTTGCATTTGAACCTAAAGTAATTTATAGTATATGTATATTTATCTATGTATGTATATATATCTGTAGAAATATATATATATAATTATAATGTATGTAATGTATGTACGTATATAATTATGTATCATATATTTTGTAAATACCAATTATAAATAATTCGTCTATTATTATTTTATTGGAGCTTGTATCCTTTTTTTCTAGACTGCCCTCTCATCTTTTCCTTTTTCTTACTATCCATCCAAAGGTTGTCTGTAAGAAATCGCCTAGAACGATAAGACCGCCATCTGTACTTTTTTTTCTTTTGTAATATATTTAAGTGTTTATCCTTTTTTGTGCAGTTAAGAATGAATAAATAAATAAATAAATAAAAATAAATATATGTGGATCATGAAAACATCGTGAGGAAACCTGCATGCTATAGCGATTTATAAAAATTCTATGGTATGTAAGTCCGCCAACCCGCACTAGGACAGCGTGGTGGACTATATGGCCTAACCACTCTCAATCGTACTTTCGATTGTTGAGTAGGCCCGTGCCCTGCAGTGGGACGCAAATGGGCTGATACAGATACAGATACAACGATTTATCATCATCATACAACGGGGATCGAATCCGCTGCCACACATTACACAGCTTGTCTAACCAACTGAACCATGAAGGCTATCAGAACTGTACTTTCCTAACAATCCTTTGTGTTATTGTAGTTACTTCTTGTACCAATTAACAAACAATTAAAAATATTAACCACTCAAGTGAAATCTGGCTGTACCGCTAGTCGCACCTACATCATTAATCCCAGCAGACGTAGTATCCATTACGTAGCGACCTTTGAGCCCGATCAATCAGACAAGTTTTTGTCTGAAGGCGTCTCGAATTAATATATTGCCGTTCGGGTAAGATCGATTGGAAGAGGACGATGTACTCCACTTAGCGCTGATGATTAAAAGAGTATCGTAATGTCTATACTATAGTATTTATTTACGAGTATACAGGGTACACAAAAAAAATACAAATAAAATGAAAATCACAAACATAAAAAGTACAATTGCCGGTGTTATCGCTCAAAGGCAATGTCTTACAGACAACCATGGAATAGATTTAAGAAAAGGATAAAACGAGGGCAGCCTAAAATGTAAAGGGTAGAAGCTAGCACAGAAAAGTCTGTACCGTTAATAAACGAATTTAATTTCTTCCATTGGTATATGTCGCTGATACATTCGATTAGCTGTTTTAGATACCAAAAAATAATAATGAACCGTGTTTATGTCTTAACAGACGACTTTCGTAGTATCTTGGCCGTTTCGCCATAATTAACGTCGCAGACACAGCAGAAATCATTAACAGTAAATAACATCCAGCCCTTGGGAAATACTCAATTGGACAACACCCAAGTCGTTTAGGTCAAGCTTGTTAGGCGTTTATCTGTTTGACCCTACTGAAGGTCGACTGTCAAATATATTTGAGTCTCCTAATACAATTATTTGATTAAGAACATGTTGAGTGGAAATCGATCCGTCTCTGGGATTTCCATTTCTCGTGAAGCAGGTGTATTTGTTATCAAATAATTTTGAATAAGTGCTTTTCTACGGATAACTTTTTTGTATGCTTTGAATTTGAATCGACATTATGTCCATAGATTAATAACCAAGGAATTTAAAAAAAACTAAAAATGGAAGAACGTAATTCATGGAATTACAAAAGATCATGTTTCGTGCCCATTTAAGTGTTTATCATATCTCAATATTATATGTAGGTATATATAAGTAATCCACACGAATATTAAGATTCTTAAATTTACGTATTAGGCAAAACCTTTTTCAAAGGCATTATTAAGCAAAACCTTAGTCAAAGTCACCTAACCAAACAATCCAACTGGGCCAATGTTTGCCTTCTTTTGTCTCCTCGTCCTCATTGAGCCAATCAGAAGGCGCAACTAAGACTCAAAAGAGCGCACAAACTGCTATTTTTAGGTAGTTGGCCAAATATTTGCCATCCTTTTAGCGTGTGCCGGGCTGAAACGCTCGGCTTGTGCAGATAACCAATTAACACTGTTTGCACTGGAGGCATATCCGATCAGAGGCTAAATGTAAAAGTGCTGTCAGTACACCGATACACCAATTAACTCGCTGAAATTGACACTAAAATTCTGTTATGGCTCAACATGGGATACTGGAGTTATTTTAGCTGAAAATTTTGTAACATACTAAATGGATATAATAAACGCATAGGTAATGCATTTTTTTGTCAGCTGTTAGTTAATAGTCCACCATGCTGGCCTAGTGCGGGTTGGCGGAGTTAACATACCATAGAAATTCTTACAAATCGCTATGGTATGCAGGTTTCCTCACGATGTTTTCCTTTACCGTTATAGTCTTGGTTATAGTGCATGGTGATTGACACATGACTCCAAAAAGTAATTCATATAATATAGCATCAACAACATAATAGAGGGAGCGCTGCCATACATTTACGTCTACAAAAATGTAGATTTTTTTTTGGTCATAATGTTGGTAGCACAATGAATTTACTGTATTTGTGAAAAATTAATTAATTAATTATTCAACAATAAATAGCTGTATCATCACGCACTAAAACGGTGAAGGAAAACATCGTGAGGAAACCTGCATACCATAGCGATTTATAATTTCTATGGTATGTAAGTCCGCCAACCCGCACTAGGCCAGCGTGGTGGACTATATGGCCTAACCACTCTCAATCGTATTCTCGATTATAGAGTAGGCCCGTGCCCTGCAGTGGGACGTATATGGGCTGATACAGAATAGCTGTAGATTCCGCGGCCTACTGAAAGTATATTTAGTCATTATACGTCAAATTTTTTTTTAGTAGAATACAATAAATTCCCCTAAACTATTGTTTTTATTTTTAATTTTCAAATAATTCGTGCATGTTGGACAACCTGCCAAATGCCAGCCAGTAGGAGGGCAGAAAAAGGTGGTCTGACACCCCCATTCTTAAGTACCAGCGCTCCCTATATATTTATTTATTTTATTTTTAAACTTTATACAATATGTACAGGCGGACTTAATGCCGTCGGCATTTTCTACCAGTCAACATTTAGGAGATGCAGAGATGAGATCAAAAGGGTGTTTCTAATATACGAAAAAATGATTACGTCAGTAAATTCGATACATATCTACAAACTATGTATAAATATAGACATAAATATACACTAATACATAAGTAATTGTACTATAATTTAATATACATATATAAATACATTGTGTACCAATAAAATATACATTTTATAAATTCAACGAAAACTTAAGTTGACGATTCTATCATTTGTTTTAATAACAGTTCTCGAAACTTTAAATGCAAGGCGATTCCTGCACGTCCTATATTATAAATACTCTAAGGGTAAATAAATCAAAATATTATGTAAAATTAAGAATATTATCAGTTTGAAGGTCGTGAAATTCTGAGAGAGATTAATAATGATCTCTACAGTGGTGGTAGAGTTCAAAGGTAACATTAGTTTAAATTGTTAGTAGTTACTATGCAAAGTGATTCATTAATTCGTACCCATTTCCGCAGTGCTAGAATAGGCCTCTCTTTATGCAAAATATCTTCGATACAAAGCCTTTCGCTTTTAAGTTCCATTTGTGGTATATCTGCTTTCAAATTTAAATTCAAGGATTTCATCGGATTATTGAAAAATTTGCAACGTTAACACTATTTTTACACGCTTTTTATTAGCTTCACCTGTATGTTTGTATGTTTGTATGTTTGTTTGTAACCGACTTCTTTGGGCGCGATTTTGACCCACTTTAAACGGCCAGATTTCGTTCAAATTTTGCACACTTGTCAAAGACCGATGACAATACAATAATTCGATTAAAATATATAATTATCCTGATTAGATTCGCCAGGATTCATTATTCTTATAATTGATGACCATTGCTACTGACCACTAGGTGGCGTATAGATGAACATAATTTGCTACTGACTAATAGATGGCGTGATCACGTCAATAATGCATGTTTGCACTATTCATCGCTAGATGGTGTTAACATTGTATTCTTCAAGTGTCAAATGTTACTACTGACCAACAGATGGCGTTATTGATTGGAAATACAGCTGTAGATGGATGTTTTTAGTCAAAACAATTAAATAATAGTTAAAAAAAACTAAAATACACGCTTTAATAAGATATACAACTAAAAAAGTAAAAATAATTGATACTGAATTTAAGATAAGAAAATGGAGTAAAATACATATATTTTATTGTTACAAAGCGTGGGGTATTTACAACAATTACTTATCCTCCTGCACCCCACGCTTTGTAACAATAAAATATATGTATTTTACTCCATTTTCTTATCTTAAATTCAGTATCAATTATTTTTACTTTTTTATTACATCTTCTGTTCTATCTTTAATCGATTTCAAATGCCTGCAACTTATGCTGGCAGCCTTCTTGGTGCAGTGAGACGTCGGCTGTGAAACGAGAGAGCGCCGGTTTGATTCCCGCACTGAGGCAAATGTTTGTGAAACCCAAAAGTATTTGCTTTGGATCTGGGTGTCTGTGAGACAAAAAGGCTTGTCATAGTTTCTGGTACTCACGACACAAGATTTTATTGATCTTAATATATGGTCAGGACTATATATGTGACTGCTAGGTACATTAATTTATTTATCTAATGCTGACTACTCAATCGGCGTCACGTGATTTTTGCACCTTTAGTTTCTCTTCAATACTAATCAAAATAGATGTCCATCAATGCTATACGAGTACTATAAAATTACTTTTGTCCAGCTCAGCGACTAATCTTTGGAAGCCAATGGCTCAAATCAAACTCAATTTTAATTAAAATCCTGCAGTGGCATACAGTTACGAGTATACTTAGTAGCGTCATGTGCTGTCCAACTCTATTACGTTAAATGACAGTATTCCAAGTTACTGAAATAAAAAGCATTGTGTCACTGTATTACTAATTGAAAGCGAAATACTGAATATAGACAACTGAGCGCTTCCTATCCAACTGTAAAATATTTTAAAAGTTTGATGGGGATATGTGACGCGCCCAATTATTGTCACCTGGAATTATGATTGGCTTACGTCACAGAATTGTGGCAGCTGGTGAATAATTTAAGTTAATCCGACATACTGGAAAGACAGATATTGGCTGCTGAGTTTTTATTTTTCTTTAGTCTAAAGATTAGTTATTATCGTATGAAACCAACTTTAGTCCATTTCCTACCGTCTATAAAATAATTTGCTGGTTCTTCGTTTTCTATTTGGTACATATACCAAATTATTCCAAGATTCGATACCAATTATTATTTCGTGTATTTGCCAAACAAATAATTATTTGCCAAACAAATAGTTATTTGCCAAACAAATAGTTATTTGCCAAATAAGATTCCAATATAACCTCTGCCACATTCAGATCGTGCTGTACAAATATTGTCTCCAATACGCAATCATTCCCACGCCTCGTGTACACACGGCACCTTATTAGTCGCAACGGGTTATTCTGCTATTCTGTTATTAGCTCTGGACTCAGAAAATACCATAGGGATGAAATATACCCTTAACCGTTCCATACGCGCAGTTATTAAATTCATGTTGCGAAGTGTTGGGTATTTCAAGAATTTTAATAGTCACTGCATGAGGTATTCGGCTTTTCGGATGTACCAAGATTGTTGAAATTACTAGGGTCCCAAAAAGGAACTTTCGTACAAAATATTTAATAAACTAATACTTGTCACAATAAAGTAGAATCATCGATATTGTTAGCTTCTCCCAGATTGGTTTTTAGACTTACATAGTGTAATTATATTATTATTTAGTAATACATTCTTTAATGGAATTTAAGTCAGTTAAATGCTTCTAACGGTGAAGGAAAACATCGTGAGGAAACCTGCATACCATAGCGATTTATAATTTCTATGGTATGTAAGTCCGCCAACCCGCACTGGGCCAGCGTGGTGGACTATATGGCCTAACCACTCTCAATCGTACTTTCGATTGTAGAGCAGGCCCGTGCCCTGCAGTGAGACGTATATGGGCTGATACAGAAATGCTTCTAAACATAGAGTTCAAGGTCTAATAAATTCCAAGACATACAAACTCTGTAAGTGGTAGATATCCGCTTTTGACTTGTTAAATTTGCTACTCAAAACAGCTTTGCTGCTGTTTTGTTCGCTCGGTCAAGTAACCTGTACATAATCCTAATCCTTTCCCCTCCACGTAACCTTCTATTTTTGCTGCGGAAAGATTAGTATTGTACCAGAAATTGTGCAGAAATAATAAGTGTTCCTAGGTCACAGTGGTCATTTCTTATAAAATCTAGTAACTAGCTTGACAAAATGATATCTCTCTCTCTCTCTCTCTCTCTCTCTCTCTCTCTCTCTCTCTCTCTCTCTGTGTGTGTGTGTGTGTGTGTGTGTGTGTGTGTATCTTTAGCTACAGGAAGTCCACTGCTGAACATAGGCCTCCCCCCAATAATCTTCACATGGAGCTGTTGAAAGCTAGCTGAATTGGTCATTAATATTTATTCAATTAAACCGATGGACTAACAGATTCGAGTGCCAGCAGTCATTCAAAACTAATATTACAAACGAAAGATATTTTAAAGTAAAATATAGTGCAGTGGTATAACATGTGAGAGAAAAATATAACAAATGTTACAGCTTAAAGAAAAATATGTCTACGTGTAAAATTAACATGTCTAATATACCCGAGAATATATTACTCTTGAGGTTTTCTATTAAAACGACTGACAAATGATAACACATTACTTTCATTCATTTACGTATGTAGATGCGAGAGAGAAATAAAAATTAATCTTGCGGAAAAACTCGCTGTGCGATTCTCAACTTTATAACCTTTAACATTAGGATCAAATAGCTATATACAAGATTTTCTCTGCTGTCTTAGTTCGTTAGGGATTCTTATATGAGTTTCTAGAACAATTTATGGACACTCATAAATATTAATGGCAAATTTTATTCACTGTGGCTACGAGTGGTTATTATGGATACATTAACTAATAGATTCAGTTTTTATTGTTAGTATGTGATCATTATATGCTGACTTACCATTGGTTGTCTACCTATTATTTATTTATTTATATATGCTTTATTGTACACCAAGAAGAAATACAAAATACTTAAAAAACTAGACATGGTTACAATAGGCGGCCTTATCGCTAGCTGCGATCTCTTCCAGGCATCCTTTGGATGGACTGGATTATTGCGATATTCTAATATAGGGTAGTGAAAATAGTGAGCGAGAAAAAAAAAAATTATTGATGTACATGCTATAGTATCTATATCAATTTACATACATAATAATATGCATCTATAATATAAATACATACAAGCATACATACATACATATATACATACATACTAATATACATATATTGAGGTAACTTTAATGAAGATTCCTTAATGAAACTATTTTCCTAATAATCGTTGCTGATTTATCGAACAAGCTTAAGGACAGACAAATTTTATGTAGTTTGCCTTTTTCCTAGATCTTGTTCGGATTTTTTATTCCTCCTAAGTTCTAGACTAGTCTTATCTAATCATTTTCTTTTTAGCACATCTGATATAACATTTTCCTGTAGGTAGCTTTTTTCTTTTCTTTATATTGCAATACTTGACGAGTGGGCATGCCATTCGCTTGATAGTTAGCGATACGACCTCTCATGGAGAGTAGCAAAACCAAACAACACCACGAATTACAAAGCAATGCTTGACATTCTACTGCGCACGCCATCCTGACACATAACATGTTAAGTCTCAATATGTCCAGCAGTTACTTTAGCTACAATTTCCTTCAAACCGGGACATAACAATGCATTGACGCTGCTGTTTGGCAGGAAAAACTGATCTCTTTTCGACAATATTATTTTCCTCAGAAAAAAACTGTAACAAAATATTTGGCAGAACAAAATACTTAGAAGACATCAATGACGGGAATTTTGTAATGAATTGAGGTACGGCAAATAACCACCCCATGTCAAATGGGTTTGGCGTTTAAGCTGATATCTTGTGTGTGGATACTCTAGTATAATATTATCGTTATATTGGATGTATGAAGCCTTTGAAGGGGCCTTATTTTCCTAGTAATTGAAGTATGAATAAACATTAGCCAGTGTTGAGGAGCATATTAGTTTTTAGTTTAGTTGTAACCGATGCTAAACTATATCATGTTTGAGGAAGAAGGGGTGAGAATAATTAATAGATTAACATACCTGGTTATACGCAGAACTTTGGAATAAACCATAAAAAAACTAAGAATTACATAGTTTATTTATGTTATAGTCTAAGAGTCTGTGGCCGTCAGACTTTTGTTATTTTACAAAATCTAAAAGTGTCTACACATTTCTAACCTCTCTACTTCATGATTGCTGATTTCGAGATGCCTATGTAAGAGGCGTGCAGAGACAAACTCTCAGCTTTTATACTTTGACGAAGTCTGGCGGTCATGGGATCTTCGTATATTAGGGCGTTTATAAATTATGACAGGCACTTAAAGCATTCTAAAAGTAACATCAATTATGTTCAGGAAGAAAAAACAGAAAAAAAATTGGTGCCCATATACTGTTTACATATAAAAGTAATCACAATATTTCACGTAGATGTTACGGAAACGTTACCAACCAAGTCAAAGTCAACAGTGTGTCACAAAATAACATATTTTACATTCTTGATTTTGTGCAAATCTCATTTCACGCCCATAAATATGAATACATTTTTATATTACACATACTTCAAGATTTATGGTCTGTTTACATGAAGAGCAAGCTACTAGGTCGAGCGAGTAAACCATTGTTAAAACATTCACGCCTTCTTACATTTAAAGCTTCCTTTACAACCGGTTCATCCCTTGTATCTTTTGCTTTATGTCGTAGCATTCTTGAATTTACAATATTTTTGCATGTCTATATTTATATCACTACGTAGTATAAAACAAAGCTTTCTCTGTCCCTATGTCCCTTTGTATGCTTAAATCTTTAAAACTACGCAACGGATTTTGATGCAGTTTTTTTTAAATAGATAGAATGATTCAAGAGGAAGGTTTATATGTATAATACGTACATATTATTGTACAGAAATCTATTTGTACCCGGGCGAAGCTGGGCCGGGCCGCTAGTTGCAGATAAACTAACGCTTTCTTCAGCAGTTAAGATGCAATATCAACAAAAAAATGTTACAAGTTGTCTCATGTATTAAACTTTCGTATTAAAAGTTTGTAGTGTTTGAATGGATCCCACGTTATCCACGTTGATGACATGGAAAACGAAGTGCTAGTTTTCGGCAACCGAGTAGTTCTGAGAATAAGAAATCCTTTTGATCCCCATTTTCGATAAGGGATGACTCTG
This sequence comes from Hyles euphorbiae, assembly GCA_023078785.2. Taxonomy (NCBI): domain Eukaryota; kingdom Metazoa; phylum Arthropoda; class Insecta; order Lepidoptera; family Sphingidae; genus Hyles; species Hyles euphorbiae. The sequence continues at coordinate 12,408,494 of CM041050.1, forward strand.
AATCCACAATTTTCATATGTAGGACAGTAGTGACTACCAAAAAGAATTCCGATGGCTCACCGACTTATCCCATAAAAATCAAAATAGATCGAAGTTAATACGATTCAAAGCAACGAATAGGAACGACAAATCAGATTCCCAGTGTGACACATGATGAAGATGGGTGAAAATAGCCGTGCAGCGTGATTGATGAGCGACCAATGAATATAGAACGCTTTGTTTTGAATACAATAGACGCAACCAAACATGTTTATATCGCGGACACGGCGGCAGATTGTTATACTGTACGTTGTCCTGGTTTCTGTTTTGAAATAAACGTTTGTTTGTGCGTCTCATTGATTTTGTGGTGGCTTGTATCGATTGTGAACCATGTTTGATGTAGATGTGGGGTTAGGATAAACCAATTATGTAGGTTTACAGTTTTAATAATGTGATGTCGAGTGCTGACTTTACTATCCACCTTTCACTGGTTATTACGTATATAAATATGCCGAAGTGTGGCTGTGCATCGGGATCGAATCGGAAATGAGGAGATCCGTAGGAGAACCAAGGTTAGCGACATAGCCCATAGAATTGGCAAGTTGAAGTGGCAGTGGGCCGGGCACATAACTCGTAGAACCGATGGCCGTTGGGGCCGAAAGGTTCTTGAGTGGAGGCCACGTACAGGCAAGCGAAATGTCGGACGCCCGCCTACAAGGTGGACGGACGATCTGACTAAGGTTGCAGGAAGTCGCTGGATGCAGGCCGCTTCCAACAGGTCATTGTGGAGATCCTTGGGGGAGGACTATGTTCAGCAGTGGACTTCCTGTGGCTGATATGATGATGATGATGATGATGATGTGGCTGTGCATATTTGCACTACAACTAACTATTGTAACTAGTGTAACTACAACTATTGACTTTGCTTACATCCTGAACTATAAAGGCGAAATGTGGGTGCCCTGGCACCTCTGCCTACCCCTTCTGGGAACAAGGCGTGAGTTTATGTATGTATGTATGAACTATAAAGGAGTTAACTTAAGTATGAACATTACATATTATTAGATATTATATATCAGGTTAAAACAATGTGCTAGGGCAAATTGGTCATTTTTTCATTGCGTAACGTATTAAGAAAACAAGGGTCTGCAGAAATGTGTATACGAATGACAGTTGTCTCAGTATAAAACGTTCTGTTTGTCCAATCATAATTAGAAAGTATTGTGAGTATATTGTTGTTCCTTGGTCATTATATTAAATAATAATAAAAAAACATGAGATATACATTCTCAGTTATTGATCCTGCATGCAATCAGCATTGCTTTTTTTAAGTAAAATCAGGTATTTATATGTTTTTTGACTGCACAACAATACGCCTCAAACAAAAACTGTCAGATACAATAGCAAAGCTATTAAAAAAACTGTAAGACCAAGCCTTAAACTATCCACATTCAAAAAGGTAAACTCTTGTCACACTTTTACAACTAACGAAATGAAAAAATGTTGGACAATTTAAAAGTACTGTTGAAAACACGGTCGCGGGTGGCAATTTAAAACTTTTTGTCAGTGATTAAATTTTTATTAAATTGGGATTCCGAACCGTACGATTTTCTATAGAATTAATTTCGCGTTGTTCCGCAATCGAAACGTTTGCCGTCGTGATTAAAGATAATAAAATATATTGGCAATTTCAGAGTATCGAATAATTCCACATATTGTTCTGAATAAATTATTGAATCACGTAGTTTGCGCTTCTGATAAAATTAATTAGTATTTCACAGTAATTATTCTGTTTAATTAATTTTCATCGCACGATCAAACAAAAGCCTTGTAATAATAAAAGTCCATCTCAACCTCCAAAGAGGTAGGCACAGAATTGACTATTATTGCATTGAATATTTATTTATTTATTTGTTTTATTTTTAAACAATACAGTATAGGCGGACTTAATGACGTCGGAATTTTCTACTAGTCAACCTTTAGAAGATGCAGAGTTGAGATCAAAAGGAGATACAATAATAATAATATGTAATATAAACGATCTGTTTATTCCTGTCCTAACTTAGAAGAAAGCATGACAGGCACTAGCTACTTATATTATTACTACTTACTTTAAAGGGCTTACTACTAAAATTAAAGGGCTCACATTTATAAATAAAAATAATTAAATAAATTGTTCTAATATCTACGGATACACAAAGAGATCAACACTTTTCCCCACTTTTAGATCTAATGCTTACTGTATTGTATCAGCCCATAAACGTCCTTAATTTAATTTCTATGGTATGTAAGTCCGCCAACCCGCAATAGGCCAGCGTGGTGGACTATATGGCCTAACCACTCTCAATCGTAATCTCGATTATACAGTAGGTCCGTGCCCTGCTGCCCCTGGTCTGATAAAGCAAAAAAGAAGATATACGTCCTACTGCAGGGCACGGGCCTACTCTGCAATAGTCCACCACGCGGGACTAGTAAGGGTTGGCGAACTTTTACATACCGTAGAAATTCTCAAATCGCTATGGTATGCATGTTTCTCCTAGTTGTATGTCTTCATCGCTTTAGTGCTAATAATATAGACAATTATATAACAGTATTGAACTTGCCAATCGAACTTAGGACCTAATAGACACAAGTTGTGTTACAGAAAATAGGCATGGTTCGTGCACAACTAAAGTGGAACGCTTTTCTACGAACGCAACCGCATGTAAACCATAAACGTCATACATATTTTTCCCGGAAGGAATAGGCAAAGGTGCTTCCAGGACACCCACATTTCACTTTACTTCGAGCTGATTATCAAAAGAAAAATTCAATATCACTTTGCAATATATATCAAACTATAGATATATCAGCTAATTAAATAGCATCCTAAGTTAGAAACTTAGGTTACAACAATACCTTAGGTTTTTCATAATTAACTAATTACCTGACGAATATCACCTGACTAGCAATTACCTTACGAAGCTACCAATCACCTCAAGAAGGAAAACCATCCAACACAAAAGGATGGACAAAGATTAAACTGGATAACCAACCGCTAAATTACCCATCCTTCCGTTTAAAACTCGATATAATTGAGGTCGCGATATAAAATTTGTCCCGTGGGCCTGTCCCTTTATCGGCAGGCGTTCGTTAATTAACCCCAGTAATCAATCTGGAACACCGCCCTTCATTGTCGCACTGAATTAGGACTTTATTCTCAGCGTAGGGCTATACTGAAAATTGGTTGAGTTGGATAATTAACTGATCATCTGAAGGTATTTTAGAATTCGTTTTCATTTGGGATTTCATGGAGTTGTTTTTGTAAATGTCTGGTGTTGTAGTTTGTAAATGTAGTTAATTACTTTTTCCACCTTGTAGGCGGGCGTCCGACCTTTCGCTTGCCTGTACGATTTTAATATATAATCACCACTAATTTTCCTGTAAATTCACTATTAATTTCGATTCCAAAGGGCAATAATTTTGGTGCTGCATGAATGAATGCAGCATATTTATTAAGTAAAAGCTAATTTGGCGCGTACGTATGCACGTATTCGAAATATTTGTACGAAATGAGATTATCTGCGATTGCACGTGGATACTATTTCGAACTAATCAACTAGGTTTGTCTCTAATGCAATTTCATACAAATACTTCTATAAATACAAACAGCAGTGTATTAATCTAATAAAATCTTTAAATAAAATGTAGTTCTGTATTAGAAGAACATTGTAGCCAGAGTAACTACTGGACATAATAAGACTTAACAACTTATGTCTCAAGATGGCAAGTGAAGTAGAGTGTCAAGCATTGCTTTTAATTCATGGGACTTGGTTTTGTTACTAATAATAATAATGATCATATGTTTAGCATAAACTGACAAGCAAAGCACACTTACAATGTCACTTAGGGACTATTTTTAATGAAAACTAAAACAAAACCTGCTAAACCTCTCTCCCGGTAATGGTTTCTAGACGTTTACTTGGAAATTCACCTACTTTCTGTCCATTGATGCAGCTAAAGTTTTAAGCATTCAAAATATTTTAATTAAAACTACAACTTAAATATTATAACAGCAATCATTTTCGGTGCAAACTCAATATAGCTACATCTCTCTGTAATTACCCGAACTACTTTATTCTGCTAACAAGATCTAAGAGAAATGGTATTGTATTACACGTCCTAATCTCAGCAATCGCAACAAAGACCAACCAAGCCCCAGAAGCACGATACAATGTACATAACACAAAGAAGAAACACTAAGAAATAAAGATACAATAAAAGTAAACAAGGTTATCCTTTGGCTAACGAAGTTTAGCCCTCAGCAAACTTAATATCTGGAACAAAACGAGGATCCGCTAAGTTGTTTATAAAGTTTTGTGCTCTGAATAGATATATCTGTATGGAGGTGCGTTATGAGTACTATATCAGCATAACAATCTTTTATAATCACATTATAAATCTTAGTAACCGTAACATCACAAGTATAAGTTTCATGTTTCTTTCTTTTTTATATGATGAATACTTCGTTCTCCTAATGTTTAGTGCGGTCGTAGCAGGAGACTTTACATGTTGGTTTAAACGATATATTATGAGCCTTCTCGAGACCCAATATACAAAAGGTTTTTCTTATTACCTGTTTTCTTGTCGTGCTTTTTGGTTGTTGTAACTATTTTTTGTTTGTCTGCTCATTGTGCGTAAAACGTTATCACTATAAGCTCCTTACAAAGAATTATTTTCTATTTTTATTTATTTCTTTCTATTAGGCTAAACACAAGACGCGACTTTCTTGCGTGAATCACAGTGATACATTTTAGATCACTGTGCACGGAGGTCACTATACTGTTTCCATTCGTTTATTTTATTTTTGACAGTTCACGCCTATAAAGTACGACATTACAGTAGAACAATATTTTGAAATAAAAGTAGATACTTTCTTGACGGGTAACGCCCACTTAGAGTTGTGCCATTCGTAACGAATGACCACAGATAACAAAAACGATTTTGAATAGAATCAATCAATCGGAATCATTTGAAATAAAATTACATTAAAATGCTAATGAAAACAGTTAAACGTAATATAGTACCCAATATTAGGATCGAATGTATTTGCTGCAAATTAATTAATATGAATAAAGGTATACGTATTAAAGTGACTTTTAATAAGAGTTTAATTTAAAATAATTACAATGATTACAACGAAAATAAATGTTTAGTACCTACTTGTAATAAACAGTTAAACCATGTTGGAATTCATAGTACTTTAAGGATTAAATAATTAAAACAACTAAAAGGTAATTTGTTAATATTTTTATTTATAAACAATCGTCTGTTTCGTCGGAATCGGCGTCGTCGTCACTCGTATCCCCAGTAACACTAATTATTAATGAGTGCATGGGTAAGTTGTCAAATGCGACATCGCGATCCCAATCAGACATTATTTCTTTCTTCGTCTTATCTACGACACTCGCCCAGTTATGAGGCGTCACATTTTCACACGCATTTTTAAGCAACTCCAGCATTTTGTTTGCGGTGAAAGGAGGAGTTGTATTTATTCTCGCAGCATATCCTTTCACTTGCGCCCATATTAGCTCTATGGCATTATACTGGCAATGATATGGAGGAATTCTAAGGACGGTGTGCCCATGTTCTGCAGCCATTTCATCTATAACGTATCGTTTAGGCTGCTTCCTCATTTTTAATATTTTAAGTAACTCTACTTTTAATAGGGACTCGTCCACCTCCTCGCCATTGTTACGGAGCCAGTTTATTATTTCATTTTTTTTACTGGCTTGCGTTGGCATTTTGTTAATTTGCCGAGAGTGATAGGACGCATTATCTATAAATATTGTTGATGGCTGTTCGAGTGACAATAACATTTCCCGAAACCATTTTTCATATACTTCGGAATTCATTTCTTCGTGGTAATCCCCTGTTTTCTTTGATTTAAAAGCTAACATAGCATCTTGCACAAATCCTTTTGCGGTTCCTGCATGACAAATTATAATTCTTTCACCTTTTCCCATTGGCACTGCGGTCGAGGAGCTAGCAGTGTTGTCAGTCCAAGTTTTTGATACCGTGTGATTCGCATTGAGCCAAGTTTCATCGGTGAAAACAACATTCGACCAGTCTTCTATTTTTTTAACTTGTCTTAAAAATTCGCATCGATACAAAGCAACATCATTGCGTTCCATCAATATTTTTCTTTTGTCACATTTTTTGTATTGGAATCCAATCCTATTCAATACCTTCGCCAAAGAAGACTTTTGACCACGGAAGAAGCCACTAGTTTTCAGAGATTGTACTAGGTTATGTAAAGTAGGAATCTCTTTTCTTTGGTAATAATCGTATATATGACGACGAATAGCATCACCATCAAAACTGTCAATTGCTGTCACTTTAAAGGGCTGACGTTTTTTCTTAGGTGTAGATGGCTTGTTTTGTTCCATGCCACTACTGCCGTAGCCTTCTTTAATTATTTTTGAAACTGTTGGAGCAGTAATACCTAATGCTGCTGAAACACGGTCTCTGATTTGAGTCACTGGTATAAGAGGTCCACCATTACGGCTTTTCCTTTCAAAGTACTCATCAAGTCGCAACACAAACTCCCTTGTTTGTCCTTTAAGCACCTTTCCTTTAGGCATTTTGAAAGTGATGAAGGCAGGTACGATGTTCTCAATTCAACCAAATGTAGGAATTCACGGGTAAAACAATACGGAGGAATATAAATACTCAACTCGACGTATGAAAAATGTGAATTAAAATTCAGCGAACGGAAAACACTAGCACGGGCGCGGGCGTCTCGTTGTGAGTGACCACAAAATGGCGGCGCGCGTCACCTGTCTGCCCAGTGTTGCCGTTTCACAATTTGTTTTTAACAACATTACTATTGCCGACGGAAGTGATAAGAATATTAACTTAACATGAGTAAATGGTTTATTTTAATATAATTATTAAATCAAGTAACTTAAATATCCCTGAAGTTTTATAAAACAATGCATGGAGCAAAAAATAAAATATGTATTAAATCGATTAAAACTTGTTCAAAAATAAAATCGTTTGTTATAAAAAATTGATTCGATAACGCATCAGGCCATCACTATTTGATTCAGTACTCGATGTGTCAAAAATAAAATAAACGAATGGAAACAGTATAATCCAAGAAGCTTATACCCAAATGGAGATTGCATTCCGTATAAAACACTGAAGCACAAAAATTTGACCTTGAATGACGTCGCTGTTATCTTCTATCCTTTTCTTTAGAGTGACAATGAATGAAAATGACATTATGTTCATTCATTGTCACTCGATAGAAAAGGATAGAAGATAACAGCGACGTCATTTAAGGTCAAATTTTTGTGCTTCACTTTTATATACGGAATGCAATCTCCATTTGGGTATAAGCTTCTTGGTATAATCGGATACACTGGCATCATTCATGCGGTGACATAATTAAATCGGCCTCCTTGAATTATTTAAAAATACAAGATACTGGCACACCTATGATTTTCATGAAATAAAATGTATTCATTGGCCGTGTAGGAAATTAAAGAGCTCTTATGATAAGTCAATACACATAGCAATTAATCTGTATACATTTTCTAGTGGTGAAGATTTGTAATTAGCACTGAACTATTCATTGTACTTCATAATAATAGGTATTATTTGTCTGTAAATCTTCCTCAAATAAATAAAATAAAAATAAATGAAATATTTTCTATACTTAGTACTCGTATTATTTATATTAATTTCTCCCTTTAATTAGTTTTTTTTAGTGTATTTATTTATTATTTATAATTATTATTTATTTATTATGTATTAATATAATCTTATTAATTAATAGTTTATGGTAATTTGTTTCTCAAAGAAAAACGTAATTTATCATCTTATCAACTTTGCAATTTATCAGATAAGGAATGCTTGAAATTCTAAAATTACATATTAATTAATGAGCTACCATATCTATCTCTGCCATCGATGTGGCCACCGCAATATTCCGCAACATGAATAATGATTGACCAACAAGACACTGAACAATCAAGACAATCGATTCATGTCCAAGCCACTGTAGTGTTCGCATGCCATGCACTGTAGAGCGACTGTCAAGCTCTCGTGTTAACCTCTAGTGAGCCGTAATCAAGATTCAAGATCATGAAATGAAATGAAAATAAAATGAAAATATTACTTTAATCCATAAAATGTCATACATTATTTAGATTTAGTCACTTTTTTCCACTACCACCCGGTTCACAAGGCTGTTTTCGCCAGAGAAGAACGGGCAAGAAACTTTAGCGTTCATGAAATCAATGATGAACACTGGCAAACGAGAAGACTCGAACTACAGTACGGTATTGAGATATGTTATTTATAAAATTATCATAAAATCAGTTTCGAATCCTGGGTCGGGCAAAGTGATTTTGGATTTTTCTATTCAATAACAGTCAGGAATTTGTGCCCGATATGGCGATAGGTTGCCCCCTATCATAGCATGGGACGGAACGTACAAGGCGAAATGTGGGTGTCCTGGTAGCACCTCTGCCTACCCTTTAGGGAAAAAGTCGTAAGTGTATGTATGTATTTATGTAACAAATCGAGAAAGGTACTAAATGAGTGATGGGCTTTTCTTCCTTCATTCAGTCAGTGGGAGTATTTTGCCAGCTTATAACCTTTATTTTGAAAAAGATCTTTCTGCTCTTTATTTTTTCGTTCGAGTTACTCTTTATCTTGTAATAAGTTTTCAATGGAAATTTCACTCAATTTGCTGCATTTCCAACAAATTAAATTTAAATGTTTTTAAGCATTGCGCTATTTTATTCGCCGAATAAAAACTGTGAGTGCTCTTTATGATCATGGAAAATCCAGGCGGTTAAACATCAGTACCAAAAAGATAAAGGCATTTAATTACATTTTAAAATATTAATAAACATGAGCTGGTTAACAGCCTGTTTATACTACATGTTCTCGGGTATTATTTCTATATTTGTTTTTATATTTTTCTTTATACGAAGCCTCGGTGGCGCAGGATGACGTACCTACCGGTTGTGCAATGTGCTATTGCAGATACGAACCAATTATTAAAACAATTAATGTTTCTGCCCCCCATTAAATATTTAATCCGCGTCTGAGTATTATAAGTCCTCTCCTAGTTTCAGATATCCACAACACAATTCTATAATAATGTGAGGTCTGGACCAAGTGTGTGACTATTAATTTTATTTATTTATTTTGCCTTGAAATTAATTAAGCAAGTGCACATTTAAAAAGCACAAGATTTATTTAAGCGCAAGATAAAAAAAACTTGTCTAACTTATCTTACTTTAGCTCTTAATCGATTCGTTAGTACTAAGGCATCCTTATTTTGCTTTACAACGCAAAGTTCTTTAATCACGATGAACATGTCCAGCCATTTGTTAGCGCAATCATCTCGCGGCAATCTGAATTACTCGCCGTAAGGTAAAGATAAATGTTCGATGGAAATGCGCACTCCGCCGGTCTCGCCGCGGCATATACCAATTATTCTCGGAATTTATCACTTTCTATGTAAGAGTGTGAGAGATTTTCCCACGCACAGCTGTTAACCCCCAATTTATTTCCTGTGGTGTCTGTATAACATGATTTTTAAGGTATATTGAGTTGGATTTGTGTTATGATGTTTTTTTTAACTTATTTAGGACAACTAACAGATATACAATGCATATTAAGTATTTACAAATATAAATTATAAAGTATTACTTAAGGTAAAACCCAAACCATTATCCCCAATTTAATTATTAAAAGTAGTTTATATACCACACAGTCGATAAGGTCAATACAATTAAATAAAACAAATAAATGTAGATCGAGTCAAAATCATTCTTTAGCTAAGTGAACACATCTACATCAGAAAAATATCTTACGCTTAGTCGCCTGACACATTTAGATTTCATTTAAACATTTTATAAAGACATATAAGTTACATATTGTCTCACTAAAGTATCTTAATAATCTCTCTTATCACTAAAATCGAAAAATTATACAAATTACATTGTATTTTACTTCGCTTCAAATGAGAAGTTTTCAATCCCTATAAATAATCCACCAATAAATTCACAAGCACTTTTAATATTGCATAAGTCGAAGTATGGTCCAATTTAATAACTGTAAAACTATGACAATAGCGTTGCTTGCCTACCGCAACTACCGCAGAAATAAAATTTGCATAGTGTAGGAGAAACAAAACCTCCCTATACAAACTTATAGAACTGCTAGAACTATACTAACATCAATTTATGTCTACTTACAGCATTATTCATGGAAAATTTTACACTTATTTCAGTTATCAAATATTTTATGTTCTTAGCTCAAACTTTTTTTTTTATTGCTATGAATGGCGAGACGAGCAAGCCGTTCGCCTGAAGGTAAGCGATACGACCACTCATAAACAGTATCAGAACCAAACAACACCTTGAATTACAAAGCAATGGTTGGCATTCCACTGGGCTCGCCATCGTGAGATTTAAGATGTTAAGTCTCAATGTGTCCTGTAATTACTCTGGGAACATATTGATTAGTACTAGCATAGATTTAAATTATTTTATTTATTCTATTCCAACAATTTTACTCGCATTTCCAAGCAGTTTATAAAAGCTAAAGGAGAACTAAAATGTAAAAGTAATTTTGGATTAATCCTTGTAATTGGTATAATAGTTTCACATGAGCTTAACATCGGGTTAACAACCGTTTTACGCGTAGCAGAAATTGTCCGTCCCCAGTATACATTTGTGCTTAAGTTGTTTCTTAAACGTATGAGTATTTATGAGCGGGACTCGTAATTCCATTAATATATAAAGCTGAAGAGTTTGTTTGTTTGGTACCTGTAATCTCAGGAACTAATTGTTCGAATTGAAAAAATATTTTTGTTTTGGATGGTGCATTTATCAAGAAATGATATAGGCTATAAATCAACACGGTATGACCTATAGAAGGAAAGCAGTAGGGAAAATCTGCCAAACATGAGTAATTTTATTCCTTTTACTTAATCCGATTGGTTGATATTCTAAATTGATAGTTGGAGCTGGGGCGCTACTATATTCATCCGAAACGAAGTTCGAAACTTCGGATGAACGAAGTTTGTGACGATACGAATGTACCTACTCTATAAATGTTTGATTGCCGATATATTCGAATTATTCATTCTTCGATCCGAAGATTCGAATTTCGTGTTACAGAGTAGGTTTCGAAACGAAAAACGTCACGAAGATTCAAATTTCAGATTTATATAGTAGAGCCCCTGAACGTTTTGGCCGTAATTTTGAAAAGTGTATCTGCATCCTGGTGAGGCCGGGCTGAAAATGAACAGTTGCAAAACCAAACAAAACCTTGGATTACAATGCAATGCTCAGCATTCCATTGCGGTCGCCATCCTGATACACAAGATGTTAAGTCTCAATATGTCCAGTAGTTACTCTGGCTACAATGTCCTTCTATCCGTATCACAACAGTGGATTTACAATGCTGTTTGGCCGGAGAAATAGACATTTCAGTGGTACCTACCCAGGCGGCCTCTCACATATGAGAGACCTACCACCACCAGAGAAACTTCCAAAATATTTTCTATACGATATTCACTCGACACAAATTTAAACTTCCAATTCTACCCTACATACCCTTTCCCTAACGTAATAATCTATATTATCCCATATTTACACTATTATATAAATCTTATTACAAATGGGAGAGATATCGGTTGAATACGTAATCCTCTTTCGCGTTAGCTTCGGGAAAAAGCTATTTCCCTCACATAGGTATCAGATTAAAATATCCGAGCAGACATCTAAGGTTACTTGGAAAGACTTGCGCGGTTTACACGTCCGGAGATAGCTGGATCTAGCCGAAGCCTCTTCATAATGATGGATATTCTAGACTCTTTCAAATGTGTATAAAGTTTAAGAGTATATCCTATAATAATAAAAGGTTTTATGCATGGCCGGGATGTGAAATTGTGGGGTACTGGGCTATTAAGACTCAGAGGCCCACTAATTATTCAACTAATAGTTATTGTGTCACAAAACTGTTTTGCAGAGTGATCTAGATTTACTGTAAAGGAAAAAATAGGACAATAAAACTTGTTATTTATTTTAATAAAATTTACCCATTTATTCCTAATGATGTAGATCTGTTTTATAATTTGTTTAAAATGAACATATTAAAAAAGTTTGCTTTGGGGCAAATTAAATGTAATTATTATTTGATCACAAATTAAGGCACAGTAGTAAAATATTTCCATATTTTTTAACAATTGGGTGTGAGTACTTTATGTAATGGCGTTTGTTTTATATATATTGTGTATAAAAATGTTTTTGCTTTATTAGCTTTGACACTTGGGTTTGCCAGATTTTATATATTCTTTCTGCTACAATAACATATGTTTTCAAAACAAACCTATTCATTATTCGAAGACGTAAAATATAGTCCTTTTACTCGAATCTCTTTGACTTGGTGGCGCAGTTGTAATACATTATGATTGCAAAGCTGAGGTCTCGAGTTCGATTCTCGGGTGGGGCAAAAGTGGTATTGATTTTTTTCCTGGAGTTAGGTATTTATGCCTGATATGGCAATTGACTCGCCCCTATCATGTGGGATTCGAAACACACTAGAAGAAACGTGGCTTCCTGGTTGCCAGATGAATCAGTGCTGACCCCTTCTGGGAAAAAGGCGTGAGTTTGTGAATATGTTACTCAGATCTTCATATGACTCATATTTACCAGACATAACACTCGTACTGTACTTATCTATGATAAGACTACCTTTTTATAACATTCCATTACCAAGAACTCTTAAGTGACTTTATGAAAATGGCGCCATAATTCTTCATTGTCCATTAAAAAAGTTGTAAAGTATATTGCCACTTAGAAAAATCTTATTTGGACTTTTCCACCGCCTTTGTGTTAGAGATGTTTTGAAAACAGAGATAATAAAGATTAAGCACAATGTTTTTCCCAAATAAAGGCTATAATAAAACAACTTTTGAAATAACATTTTATTCGGTCTGTGAGATTACCGCAGGCCTTATTGTTTGTGGTAGTATATTCATATTTTCTAAGTTACATATATATATTGTGAACACTGATGAGAAACGACAAAGTAACCATACAGCTGGTGTGAAAAGCAAATATAATATATCCAAATATAGACTGACAGATTGTGTTGGTGTACTCAGAATTGGATTTATACAGGCTGTTTCCAAAACGCCCTCAGGGCAAATACGCACAGGATATTGATCATAAAACATACTGTATTCAGATCCAATATTGACTGCAATGTACATCATACATGAACCGGTCAAGATACAGTCAGCATTACGTTTATTGCTGACCCATAACTGGCACGGAACATCAATATTTATTGACGTAGGGTTGAACTATCATATTAAATTTAATCTAGTTTTGTACGCGGATGAATAAGTTTTTCTGAGATAAAAGTTAATTCAAACCCGTATACCTGAAATTAGGGCGTTCAAACATACAAACTATTCAGCTTTATGTATAAGTATAGATTTAAAAATACAAGACTGACCGACCAAAGGGAGATTTCTAGGTACTGTAAGATATCACCCGCACACTCAATAGAAACGTGTTTATTCATTCATAAACATGAAATCATAATGTATGTATAAGTAAGTACAGGCTGGGTCGCATCAATATTTATTGACAGAGGACTGCCATGTGCTTCCTGTATTCAAATATTTCCTTGCAGGGTTGGTACATAATTTATAGCAATAGACTTAAAATATTTTTTTACCTAGAAAATAAATAAATTCACCCAACTAAAAATGGAATCACAAACACAGTCCTGGCCCCAAATTAACATCTAGACTTGGTCCCACAAACACACAGACGTGAAACAAACACCTTTAGATTACACACAAAATTGTTTTAATATGGGGATTAAGCATCAAAAGCGATAGTGTAAGAAGGAGTTTTATTTAAGAAATATAATATCTAATATATAAATAATTACGCCCAACAGTCACATACATCTTGACCCCACAATAAGATCTACTTATGTGTTGTGATTGTGGTGATAAGGAACTATGAGAGACTTTTCGGTGTCAGACCCAGATTTGAGACAAATATTTGTGGGCCACGCAAATATTTATCTCGGTGCGGTGATCGAACCCGCGGCCTCTCGTTTCACAGTCAGCCAACCAACTGCTCCAAGGAGGATGTAATGGAGTTAACATTGTTTTTAGCTTATTTACATACTCGGATTGATGTGATTAGATAAGTTACGTTATTGTAAATCAGGGCCTAACTCATCAAACAAAGTTTTGAGATTCCTCTGAAAAATAAATAAGGTGGGTGACTTACAGCTGAGTGAGTTAAATAGATTTTTGGTCACGTTACCAAGCTGAAGTGCCATAGCTTGTGATCCACAAGGAAGGGCTCGATAGCCCTTTTAGAAGTAAAAAAGTCGCAAACTTCCACATAACTGGACTTTAAGTTTGACTCCAAGTTGTATGCTATTTTAGAAACCTTACAGACTGCTTGAAATTTATTTTCTGCATCATTTTGTGTTCTGCTTCCGTGGGTGGCGAAAATCACATACCATATATTTTTAAAAGTAGAGCCACGCCGTTGTCTTTCATGACTTTTCTTTTCTCATCCTTTTTTAGCTTCTCGCTTTGCTTCCGATTTGAAGGGCCGGAAACACTTCCATGATCCAAGCGTTTTGCAATTTTATGGGTAATAGCTATCACTTACTATCAGCTAAAGCAATAAAATAAATCAGGTGAGACATTCGCTTATAAGCGGATCGTATACAAGAAAAAAACAACAAAAAAATCAGTGCTATAACAGTATATGAAATTCACAGTAAAATAATTTTAAGAAACAGTCTGAATCGTTTAACATTCAAATGCCAAGTCATATTAATGCTACCACCATTTTCCTTATCCAACTCATCTAAAATACAAATACCTTAACATTCATATCGCAATGAATATGCAGCGGGGTCGTTTTAATATTTTCTGCTCCGTACAACCCTAGAAATCTGGTCATATGCCGTAACTCATAACTTATGATGCAAATAATATTACGTAGGGATGTCACTGGACCGTAACACTACCCGATGTGCTGAACTGTGCGAATAAATACTTATATTTATTACTTGCGGTCTCGAGTGTCTCAATAATAATTTGATCAGCATTTATATGGATTCAGGCGGGGATAAATGTTTTTTTTACTAGGGCTGTGTTCTAGTTCATAGATAGGAGTTTGAATGCATAATGATGAATAATTTTTTGTTGTTTATAGAGTTACCTACAAATAAACACTGATGTGGCGCCCAGATTTATATTTAGTGGGTGCGTAATATTTGTAATTGAAATTATTTGCGAAATATACTTGGACTTTTTTTTTAATATAGGAATGTATGTTTCGATCCAAATGTCTTTTAAATAAAAAATATAATTAAGTAACTGGGTGTATTCATTTTCATTTATTGTTTTTATTTCCAATCCCCAGTGAGACGTTATTATCAAAATAAGACTAGAACAACACTAAAATTATGGATATAGCTCCAACATGGTAAGAAGGTTGTCAGTGGATATGAACTCTAGAATAATCTGTTATTTGTTTGTATTTTTTATTCAATACAAAACTTATTGTTTATGTTGGAACATCGTTTTATGTATGACATACATGTTTTACATTATACGTTTCTGCCTGATTTGCAAACACCGTAAATAAGATATAAAATGTGCCATAGAATTTCGATGGCATATCCTGTTGAGGTTTTTTCATTTATTTGTGGTCAAGTGACGGAAAAATTACAAAAACAAATGGCATGTATAGAAAGAAAAAAGAAAATATAACATGACAATAGTTTGCACATACTAGCGATTGCATTACGCTCCATAAGAGCGGAGTTCTGTAATTTTATTATTTCATAACGTTATCATTTACAATTCGATAAATATTTGTTCATGAGAATTCCCGCAGTGATCATAAAATTTGGCTACAATTTCATCGTGTATCATCGCCTCTCGAATATTTGCCTTAATTTATTTATTACTACTGCATCGAACACCGAGTCGTTAAGAATAAATGATTACGGTTCATCCCAATAGATTAGTCTATTCGGGTATTAAACAGATCTTTCGGTGGAATTACTTCATATGCTTCTGGAATGAAATTAAAAGTTGAAACGCTTTCGTGTTTCCATTTTTTCTATTCTATATGGAATGTCTAACAATGTCTTATTTGCACACAGTTTTATTTTAAATCATCACTCGCTAATCGTTCGTTTCCATATATACGAAAATCCCAAAACAGAAACCACCTAGAAGCGTTGAAGTGCATACTATTTTAAATAAATAATTTAAATTGCCGAATTGCTTTTGTAAAGAGAAAATTGAAATCTTAGGTGATATTATTATTTATGATTTTGACAATTAATTTGCACATTCGAATATAAACCACGATCTGACCACAATACCACAGACCGCGGGCGTCGGCTATGCAAATAACAAAACACGGACGGTATTAATAATCACATTTTTGTAATTGTCAGAGTTAAGTTGAGCATTCAATTCTCTATTTGATTTCTAGTAGTCCGGTCATTTTAGACATAAAAATAGTGGTAAAATAACAAAAATTACGACAGAGCCAAATTTTTGTGGACAGCTTGGGTTCACCATCAGAAAGAAATCTTCAAAAGTCCCCATCGATCCCATGTGTGCTAAAAAAGTTATTTGGGGTCAAATCAAAATTACAGGTTTTTTGGATTTTTCTCGAAAATGGTAAGTTTTTTCGAAAAATAACCGCAGACCAAATTTGTAGATCCGAAAATCCTCTACAAAAAAGTATCAGTCATTTTTTTTTCTAGGGGTCACCATTTCTGAGATATCGCGACTGCAAGAGTTTAGAGTAATGTTATACATGATATGCACACATTTCCACGCCACCTGTGAGATAGTGTACTCGACGCGTTTTTTTTAACGTGGTTTCCCCAGTAGGCCTACTCCACGAGCTGTCATGATGTAAATTTCAGGGAAAATACTTTTCTAAATGCATAATGAATATTGATATTGATTTTATTGGTTATTGGTTATTAAGTGTGTTTCTGATTTATTTTCACATTTTAGTCTGATTTATATGCTTCAGTCTACTTCAATAGTCATGTCTTCTTCGATTTCTTCTTATTCTTCTTCCTGGATGTTCAAAAATTGTTCAAATGAAGATGAATCAGCTGTTTCTTCATCAAAATCACATAAGCCTTCCTCTA
This sequence comes from Hyles euphorbiae, assembly GCA_023078785.2. Classification (NCBI taxonomy): domain Eukaryota; kingdom Metazoa; phylum Arthropoda; class Insecta; order Lepidoptera; family Sphingidae; genus Hyles; species Hyles euphorbiae. The sequence goes on from CM041050.1 coordinate 12,425,717, forward strand.
TTGTATTCAATTCAACATTTGAACTAGACTGATCTCGGCAATTCGTACACGTTAGAGAACATAGTAACCCTACTTTCTTGCAGCCCCATTTGCCGCTGCAATCTTTTTTGCAATTATTACAAAAAATAGAGTTAAGAAGTTTTTCTGGAGCGGGTGGCAGTAGTTTGAATCGGTACCAAAGTATTATCTATTATTTTCCAACCCCAGTCTTCCGGATACAATTGATTGCCTAGTCACGTCTGAACTAGATAATATACCCGATACAAATGTTGAATAGCAGATGCCGATGTTGGAGGAAGACATTAGAGTTGTATTTGCTTCTTGTTTCGTGTATTTTTTACAAAGGTTGAATATCGGTGTTTATCAATGCAATTTTTTTTTTGTTGCTCCATAAGCAGCAAAAAGAAGGTGAATTCCTTTGGTAATTATTGTTTGAGGTAAAGAATCAGGTTCTGTAAATACTTTTGCGCAGTCAATTAAATCTTTCTTTTCAAATAATTTTAAAACTGAAGTCTTGCCTCTTCTATATATTGCTGATGTAGTATCGCAGCCGGTTATCGCATGTAAAAAAATATTTTTACATGCAATAACCGGCTGACTTGACTGCGCAAAAGTATTTACAGAACCTGATTCTTTACCTTCATACCTATACCTAATTGAATTCAAAGGAATTCACTTTCTTCTTGCTGTTTATGGAGCTCCAAAAAAAAAATTAATTGCATTGATAAACACCGATATTCAACCATTGTCAAAAATACACGAAACAAGAAGCAAATACAACTCTAATGTCTTCTTCCAACATCGGCATCTACTATTCAACATTTGTATCGGGTATATTATCAAGTTCAGACGTGACTAGGCAATCAATTGAACCCAGAAGACTGGGGTTGGAAAATAATAGATAATACTTTGGTACCGATTCAAACTTTGCTGCCACCCGCTCCAGAAAAACTTCTTAACTTTATTTTTTGTAATTGCAAAAAAGATTGCAGAGGCAAATGTGGCTGCAAGAAAGTAGGGTTACTATGTTCTCTAACGTGTACGAATTGCCGAGATTAGTCTAGTTCAAATTTTTTAGGAGACTGTCCCGCCCTCACACCCACCACTGTAACTCCTGTGAGCCAGGATCAACAGTGGCACGCAAAGTAATGACACCGAGCATTGAAGCTCGGCGAGTCTCCGGGAATGTCTAACTTGTCTTTAACCCGCAACGAAATTAATCAGAAAGTTAAATTAATAGGAGGAGTTGGAAATAAATTATTGTCCACTTCCCTCCGTGCAAAGCGGGTGACAAAACATTGAACTGAAGAGGTAAATAACCTCCCAAAAAAGACTTTTACAGCCGGAGAAGCCAGCTGTAAAGCACCACGGATCAAATTATTATTACATTTAGATGGGACCTATTATGTGAACTGTTATGCTTGATTCCAGTAATAGGTATGTCAAAAACGCCGGAAAGCACGGAAGTTCTTTCTAGTCTCTACAAGGTCCATGTAGTATACAACTCCAGATGATATTTAGTCTAGTTCAAATGTTGAATTGAATACAATAGAGGAAGGCTTATGTGATTTTGATGAAGAAACAGCTGATTCATCTTCATTTGAACAATTTTTGAACATCCAGGAAGAGGAAGAAGAAGAAATCGAAGAAGACATGACTATTGAAGTAGACTGAAGCGTATAAATCAGACTAAAATGTGAAAATAAATCAGAAACACACTTAAACTCAATAACCAATAAAAATCAATATCAATATTCATTATGCATTTAGAAAAGTATTTTCCCTGAAATTTACATCATGACAGCTCGTGGAGTAGGCCTACTGGGGAAACCACGTTAAAAAAAACGCGTCGAGTACACTACCTCACAGGTGGCGTGGAAATGTGTGCATGTCATGTATAACGTTACTCTAAACTCTTGCAGTCGCGATATCTCAGAAATGGTGACCCTTAGAAAAAAAAAATACTGATACTTTTTTGTAGAGGATTTTCGGATCTACAAATTTGGTCTAAGGTTATTTTTCGAAAAAACTTACCATTTTCGAGAAAAATCTAAAAAACCTGAAATTTTGACATTTGACCCCGAATAACTTTTTTAGCACACATGGGATCGATGGGGACTTTTGAAGATTTCTTTCTGATGGTGAACCCAAGCTGTCCACAAAAATTTGGCTCTGTCGGAATTTTTGTTATTTCAAATGTCTAAAATGACCGGACTATAGGGCTAGGAATTAATTTAAAATACAAATTATCAGAAAATATTTTTGTGATATTTAAGTATATTAGCCTGTATGATGTGACGAGCAGGCCGTTCGCTTGATACACGACACATCAACAGTGCATAAGCATTTAAAAATCTTAATAACACACTAAGCTGCACTTGTTACTTCGAAACATTAGGTGTTAAATATACAAGCATAAATTCATATCTTTTGTTAAAAAAAATCATTAATCATCATATTTCCGTCCGCATCCACTGTTGGACATGGGCCCCTCCTATGGCACGTCACTGGGCTCGATCTTCAGCTCATCGTCTTCAACCGCTACTAGCCATCTTTCGAATATCATCACTAGGTTATACCTTGGATTAATCCATGATCTTGCATACATGCCAACTCACATCAAATCACAATATTCCCCAGAACAATAACATATTTTTTAATTAGCAGAACATGAATACTTTGTACTCCTTCAACGTTGAAAGAATGGCTTAACTTTCTTTTATAATAAAAATAAAGTTAACAAACGCCCGGAGAGAATATCACGTAAATAGCTTGAAAAGATAATTACCCTTTTGTTTTGTGCCGCTCCAGGCTCCTCGGACGTTGTAATTAGTAACGACATGCTCGTGTTCAGCGATAAAGATTATGACGGCGATTTAACTTTAACAAATGCTCGTACATGCTTATAAAATCTTACAGCCTTATTGAGTCTGTTTTAAAATCTATTGTACTGGCTGAATGTTTTGTCCCTTTCGAGCGACTTCCGAATTCAATTTGAGCTAACAAGACAAAACATTCTCTACCTAAAATAGGTTTCAAAATTGTCTATTGATAAGGCCGTTAGAATAGTGTTTTTTTTTATAATGCACGTCCCAGTGCTAGGCCTTCTCTACAATCAAGAGTACGATTGAGAGTGGTTAGTTCATATAGTTGGAGACGATGGGCTTTAAATCGAGTCCAGTGGCGTGCCATAAGAGAGGCTTATGTCCAGCAGTGGACGCGGATGGGTTGATGATGATGAGATCATATAATCCACCCCGTTGGCCTACTTAGGATTGACAGCACGTAGATGAGTCGGATACAAAAACTCTTTATACCATAGCGATTCAAAAGAATTTCTAAGGTTTGTAAGTCCGCCAACCCGCATAGCCATTGTGGACTATATGGCCTAACGATTCTCAGTCTCGTGCCTTGCAGTAGGACATGTGTGGTTAATACAGTGGATTACAGATTAACGTGTACTTTGCACATTGAAATAAAAATTATTTACGAATTTTCTCGCCGATTTGGTTTAATTTCTACAATTTTTAAAAGAAATTCCTAAATAACAGTTTTATTTCACTTTAGTAGTGACATTCAAATAACTACCCTAGTTATTCATCTATATATCATCGATCCCATTAACAAAATATTCATAAAAAATATCCTAGCTACTCCCACGCAGTTTTCATCCCAAAATCCGTTCCACGCCCAAAACAGAGAAACCAATATAAAAATATTGTTCCAAACATAAATTCGCATAGCATGTTATATTTTCGTGTCCAAATATCGCATTTTAATTCAAAAAACGGGCCAGTTCGTTGCAATTTGCGCTCGGGACGCGTTTGGCGCGGCGGCGCACTGGATTTGTCATTTTTTTTTCACTTACGTTGTCATTTCCAACTTTTCCACAAATTGTCCATTAAAACGCGTCGGCCGATATTCGCTCGTTAGCTATCTGTTAGATAAAACTGGAACGCGACTAGATTTGAATATTTTCATAAATTTTACGGTTGGAATGGCGTGATGTCCAGTGTTTGCCCCAATGTTTTGCTGGTCTATTATTTTTATCCCGAGTATTTTTTAAGAATAAACTACTTCCGACAATTATAGCACAATAAAAAGTTAACAACATATTTACAAGGCGAATATTCTAATTCCTAACGAGCTTTGGTTCCAATATTGGATTCCAATTTTCATGCCAAAAAATATGTTGTATATTAATTACAGTTGATATCATCAATGCATCAAAATACTACTTTTTTGCGATACACTAAAATCCAGATAGACTATCCATCGATGAGAGATGATCGATAAATCTACTTTATACCACACGGCTAAGATACCGCCTGAATCTAGGTTCTTACTGATTAGCTCTTTAACGATTGATTTCAGAGCTTCGAAACCTCATCTTTACCCTTCCCTCTAGCAGCAGTGAGAATAGCATAAAAAGATATATTGTATACATTACATTTTACCAAAATCCTCCGAGTTTATATAAAATACCTGGTGGCATTTATTTTCATATTTTTCCGAACATCGTATGGAAAAACGAGCAGTTTTTGGCATGTAAAGCCGAGGATGCATGATGGTTCGCCAGGTGAATTTTCCTCAGGCATGCTGCCACACCTCGTTTGATTTTAGAGAGGAAATAACGTGCTTCCTTGTTGCTATCAGCTATTCATATCGTAAGCATCTAGTTTTAGTATGCCTGAAGGTTTTATGTCGCATTTATGTTCTGAAAATACGGAATAGAAGATAGAACATAAATTGTTTCATAAGGTATGCAATAGCCCATGCTCTCTAACTTTCAGAAAAATCATAAGTAGGAAAGTATTCTATAATAATATAAATTGTTAATATTTATATAACATAGCCAATACCTCTGGTCCCCGATTTGATAGACCGGCAAAACATTCGTTTTTATTTTAGAACGTATTCGTAACATCCATGATTGAAACGTTGTGGATGTTGGGTGGCATTAATCACCATTAGGTGACCTGTTTGCTCGTTTGCCGGACATATGCAATAAAAAAACATACGGTGTTATGGTAAAATAAATGGAATACTGAAAATTGTACACAATACTTTAATAAGTGTGTTAATTCTATCCTCCATTAGACTAACACCCCATATTGCACATTGAGAAAATAAATTCATGCCCAGCACTCAGTATATGGGATACAATAACCACCTCTAATACATTTTATGGATCACATTTCGCTGACGAGATATTAGTCCGCCTCAAGGACTTTTATTAGCTAGAATGACGAGCAGATCGCTGGCTTTGTTAAGGTTAATGTACCTGCCATGTGTGTTATCCACAAGCATAAGCAAAAATACTTAAGACTTATTCTTCTTAAACACCACATGGGACTGTCGTGCACTCATTACATTAGATGTTAAGTCTTAATGACCACTATGCATTAGCTGCAATATTCTCCAAACGAGAACACAAAAATGCTCCTACGCTTTTGTTGGCAGCAAAAATAGGCTTTGGTACCTACCAAATAGCCCCTTGCATACATAAACCTACCGTCTAGAAATATATAAAAACTACGAGTCTCTCAAAACAGTCCAGTTAAATCTGAAACGAAATGACACTTGAAACGTTTTTAATTAGCTGAATATTCGCGAAGAATTCAGAAGCGGTATAATTTTATTGCATTCTCCAGAAGCGGCGGGTTATAAAATTATTTAAACTGAGCGCACAAGAGGGTTGTTGTAAAAAAGCCTCATTACTGCAGCGGTGCAGACAAGATATAACACAGGTACCTACTATGCGAGACTAAAACAACGTGTCCACTTAGCGAGTCGGCACTCACACACACGTGTAACGCGAATTTCATGAGAAGACTTTGATAAAAAATATATACACAATTGAAATGGCTGTAACAAGCCGAGGACCGAGTTTTGTGGAATGTAATTTAGAGGCGTTTAATCAACAGTGAATTGCCATAGGCCGATGTCAATTAAGATGTCTTGAATAGTTTACTAAAAATGTGTCTCTAATTAAAGGTAAGGCTGCCTTTCTAACATATGATTGCTACTATGAATTAGAACCGAAACCAGTGGTTCAAATAATCTTCCCAGATAACAGCTCTAGATTATCACCCGTCAATTTTGCAATTTTGTCCACGACGGCAATACGGCAATAGGCCAGCTTATAATACATATTTGCTTAACATTCAACTCGGTGTAAACGCATCCTTATTAGATGCAAAGTCTCCGCTGTAGATGGCAAAGTAAATGTCATGCTGCATCTCATGATTAAGTTTTTTAAAATTGGCGACAGTTGAAAATGCTCCAGATAATTTTGTAGAAAATTCCGCGCTGCAAATAGTTTCCACTTAAAATAGGTATTTGAGTTTTAATTAGTTTGATTGTCGTTGATGGAACAAGGGTCCTTAGCAGCTTCTGTCTCTGGAATTGATAATATCAAAGTTCAATTACCTTCGGTATTAAGATTGCCGAGAGCCGTTAAGTCTTTCGAGTGGGCTCTTCGGCAATCATCTCAAAATACGTTATGGTTGGGGAAAATTATTTTTAGTTTAATTTTTAAAGCATCGTTATTGCTTAAGTGTAAAATCATGATATTATGATTTGTACTTGTCATTTTATTCGGAAATTGAATTGAAAAATTATTTCATTAGTAATAATGAGTGATTAATTTATTAAGAAATGATAAATTGTATGTACTTCCCGTAAGAGACATGTAGGCGGCGTCTTTCTTAATTTTGGATCTTAATTATGTAGGGTGAGTCCTACTAAACTACAGTGTCAGTCGTTAATAATACAGTTTGCTTGTTAGCGATTGATCGTCGAAAAGATTTTATTTAAGTAGAACCCAGTTCCAATCTGGATAAAAAAACAAGGGTTCTCAGGGAGTTAAGAGATTGCTGCTATGACTTCTTGTACTCTTTTGAGTTTAAGAGAGACGTTTATACTTCTTAACTTTAATTTGACATCAATCAAAAGCCTAGTACTATCACAAAAAGATAGTCAATTTAAAATTGATCTACGGGCCCTTAGCTATATTTTACTAAACTTCAAAAAATTCCTCTATACTAAACCATGGAGTAAATTCCTAGCAGGAACATTGAAGGTGATCTAAAGTAATTGAGTAACGTTAAGCCGACACCAGCTGATAAGAAGGCTTAGGGGTATGCCATAAACATGTCTCGGGAGATATATAGCGAACCGGACCTTCTTGCTAAATATTAATTAGCTCATGACGCGACGTGAAATATGAACACGACAGTGATCGGTAGACTACGGAAATTTTACAGGTTATTTATGAGTTGCTAAAGGAAGATCTTTGTAATTAAAACTGAAATAAATTATGGAGATATTATATTTTGCTGTACGTTTGAATACTTCGGAGATTTGTCGACAGCTTACGCACCAAACCCTGATTTGAAGCCTTGATATCATGGTTTTTCCATTATTATTTTTCAGAATATTTTGTATTAGACTGGTTTATTGTTTTTATCAGTGATCCCTTATATTTCTAAAATTTTAAAACTTTTTTTAGACTAAAAGTCACTAGACAAGAAGGGGGTGAATAGACAAATTTAATTGATGAAATCAAAGTAGATTTTTGGAACACTAATTTCAATAATGATAATTTACTCATACAAAATCACGAATTTAAAAGTTATCAGTGGAAACAAGAAAGTGAAATCGCGTAACGAGGCTATTATGTTATAGCTATATACTTCCTTCCAACTTGTTTTTCTTGATTGCGAAAGCACTTAATAAGATATGTCAAAGTTTGAGCTGCGTGCCTGACTTATCTCGCGGTTCTTGTCAAATTTATGCGCGCATTCAATTCCCAGGGAGTGAGTGAAACAAGCCTTAACACCAAACACAAGCGAATTTAAACCCTATGTCTACCCGTATAAGGCTTAAGTAAATACATGAATAAATTTGTAAAATGTACGTCCCAGTTTTATTAGTGAAAGAAGTGCGTGAACATTTTACGAGGACGATGATTGAGCGAAATCCCGCCGAGATCAAAATTAACGCTCGACGCGAATATATTTGGGTGCGCTTGACTTGAGTGATTTTTATAAGAAAAATGAAAGTCTAACTATGTTGAGAATTGTTTTTCTGTTGTAATGGATCGTACCCTTGTTCCGAAAATTCTTAAGAGGCAGGCCCGAAATGTATTACCGAAAATGTTATTCTGAAAGATGCCTCAACTTTTTAAAGTCACTATTTTTTTTATCATTTCTTACATGCTTGCTTCATTATATTTATATATAATAAATATTACCAAACAGTTAATTTACTCTTACCCATTTATCTAGATTCTAGTCAAAACGTTACTTAATTAATTATTTTTATCCGACTTCAAAAAAAGGAGGAGGTTCTCAATTCGACTGTATATTGTTTTTTTATGTTTGTTACCTCATATCTCTGTACTAGGTGAACCGATTTTGATCTTTATTTCTTTCTTCACTACATAGTATAAAACAAAGTCGCTTTCTCTGTCCTTATGTCCCTATGTCCCTTTATATGCTTAAATCTTTAAAACTAGACAACGGATTTTGATGCGGTTTCTTTTAATAGATAGAATGATTCAAAAGGAATTTATACCCGGGCGAAGCTGGGCCAGGCCGCTTGTAAATTATACGACGAATAAATACTTAACGCTACTATGTCCTCGTTGTTAAAACACTTTTTAACAGCAGGGTACCGTGAGGTCCGGCGCCCATTTACAGGTCTACATTCATTTTCATCTTATGCTGGGATTAAGATCCGACACTAAGATTAGGCATTTACCGCATGTTAGAATCAGAAATAAACTTGACGAAATTTTTGAGATCACAGTCCCAACACCTTCCTATCTCTCTCTTGTCCATATGTATGTCTACACATACATTCGTACATACATAGTTACATAAATATTACATAGATTTTTTATTTTTTAATTGCATTGAATGGCGAGACGACCATGCCGTTCGCCTGATGGTAAGCAATACGACCGCTCATGAACAGTAGCAAAACCAAACAGCACCTTGAATTACAAAGTAATGCTTGACATTACACTGCGCTCGCCATCCTGAGACATAAGATGTTAAGTCTCAATATGTCCAGTAGTTACGCTGGCTACAATGTCCTTCAATCCGAAACACAACAGTGCATTTAAACTGCTGTTTGACGGGAGAAATAGACATTGCGGTGGTACCCACCCAGGCAGCCTCTCACATATGAGAGACCTACCAATTTATAAAATACGAAACCTTGAATATTTGTTCCCATAAACTCAACTCGACTAGAAATATGTTCTGAGCTATTCAAATTGAGCAGAGATATTCAATAGTACCTGTAAATCAGGTGACTGAATATTAGTGTAATTACAGTTGCTTCTCATAGTTTTGAATACTAATCAGTTTTGTAGGAAGCAAGTTAGTTGATTTAGTTTACGCGTGATGTTACTCTTCACTGTATTCATTAAGAACTTCCTACTGAACCCGACGATTGAGTTGGCCTTAACTTAATTCTTGGTTAGAGGCGCTTTCCGATCTCCTTCATTAAGGTGCTGTATTAAATCACACCCCAGATTGCAACTGCAGACTGTCAAATAACTATCCAGAAATCTTGTTATTCTCTTGTAATTTTATATAGATATCTCATTATATCAACTAGTTTTCGAGGTATGAATTCCATTTGCCCTCGTTTCACAATTGGTGTCTTACTCACTGCGTCACTGAGGCTGTCAAAATAAATACCAATGATATCACATTACTAATTGTACTAAGTCTGAGTAAAATAGACGATACTCCACAGCATATGATTCAGCATAATATAAAAACGACTTATACCTATCAAATCAAAACAACATCTGCTAGACGATTATCCGTAGAACGTAAACTCTCATTAGCGCCTGCTGCATCGGTATAGACGTCGCGAAAGCGCTAAAAATAGGAACACAAAAAAGCTTATGAATGAAGCGGGAATGTTTTAGGAATCGCTTCAATAATACCCGTGCAGTATGCGCAGTCGCGGGCTCACGCCTATACAAATACCCATACATACTACATGTACAGTCAGCGCAAAAAAACTCAAACGGTGTGAAGTTGACGCGAGTGTGTAGGGGCCCTGCTTACTTCTAATTACATGTAATTAAACAATTCAGTTTTGAATAAAGGATAATTTAAATGATTATGCAAGGATTTTAGATTCTGAACTATGTGTCTAGAGATTTAATACTCTCCCTCATTCTAGTTATCAGCTGAGTTGGCGCTGTGTACCACAGATTTATCAATGTTTTGATTTATTTAAAACTGAGGAACAATTATTATTAAATTAATATTGATTCCATGAGGAGCATTTCGCAATTCTCTCTCACGATCTGGCAATTTATTTATTCATTTAGAACTTCATATAGTAAAAATATACTGGCAGACCTAATTCCTAAGGCATTCTCAGCAGGTATTAGCAAAGATCTTACAGTAATGACCTCATCTTAAGGCGTATATGCTAATAACGTGGTTAAAAGCAAACTGGAGCTCGCTGTATATCACATTTAATATATATATATATATATATATATATAGCGTAGCAATATGTTCAAACTTCACATCGGTCAAGTTGTTTTGAGTTAACTGTACCTGTATATATATATATATACATATATATATATATATATATATATATATATATATATATATATATATATATATATATATATATATATATGTAAGCTTTGTATAATGTATGTTGTGTACGCGTCCTAATATTTATACTATATGTACGCCGCCTTAAAATGACGTTGCCACACTGACAGGAGATTTAAGAGGGTTATGAGTCTTGTTTAATAGTCGGTGGTTATGAGAGGTAGTAGAATATAAGCCTACTCGTAGTGATTTTAAATAGCTAACAGTAATTGTGAGAAATAGAAGTAAACCACATAAATTCATTAAGTTTAACAATAGTGTCGATCTAAATATTGAAAGTAAAAACCTATAATTGTCGATTTTTCTTTTATAGGTGAGTATATTATTCAGTGTGTAAAATATAGTGTAAAATATATAAAATATTGTAAGTTTAAAATAACATTAAATGTTTCTTTTATAGATAAATCAAATTGTGGGTTTTTTTTGGTTCCCGTACCATCCAACATATTATAATATATATAGCGTAGCAATATGTTCAAACTTCACATCGGTCAAGTTGTTTTGAGTTAACTGTACATGTGTATGTATATGGGTCGGCCCTCGCCACCATCAAATTGACAAATTTGTGCGCCAAATACTTCTACGGCTGCTAATAGACTTGGTAATTTAACTGCTTTTTTATTGCTCTAAATGGGCAGCTATAAAACTTTTTTAATTATGTAGTGTTGTAGTACCGTATTGTATTGTGAATTTATGTATATGAATTTATATATGTATACATTTAGATTTACTACTAGTCGCATCTCTAATATAACATATGAATCACTAGCGGGCCGGCCCGGCTCCACCCGGGTGCAGATAAACTTTTTAAAATGGCGGCCACAATGTTCAATTCCGTCTATCAATTTAGAATATCCGAGCAATGGATCCCTCAGATATCGATTTTGAGACCAATCGGACCATAAAAAACGAATAAAATTTCCTCGTATTTATAGATTTTTCGCTACTGCTTCTCTGCTATACGTCATAACGCGATGATATATTTATAGCCTATAGCATTCCTCGATAAATGACTTATTCAACAAAAATATATTTTTCCAATTCAAACTAGTAGTTCCTGAGATTAAAGGTAACAAACAAACAAACTCTTCAGCGTAATATTTTAGTATAGATTATGTTTGGTCCCCATGATGGATACAGGTCTTCTTTACGATTGCGAGAGCTGCTCTCATTGATTTACTATGCTGGCCCCATGTGGGTGTTTAATACCCATGCTTTGAAATATAATATGTTTTATAACTTTTACGTATAATTCAGTTTCAACTCGTTTTTTTTTGCCCATTTAACAACGAATATCTGTCTGAGATGTGTACCTTGGGTTTGCACGTCTCGTTTATCAATCCAGTCTACTACTATCTAGACTATCCCTCATTTCTCTACTCCCATGTAATTCATAAGGACTTGTTTTCAAATAGTCGCCATCCAATTAGATACCAATATTGTACCACCAATCACAGGCAAGATTTATGATGCCAACCCGAATTATCAAATAAAATCAAATATTAAAATATACTACAAGTCAAGAACAATATTATGTGACGTAAGTACATAGCACTTATAAAACGAGCGGCAGTATGACGCGGTTTGTTCTCGCGTACCGCGCCGCGCCGCCGTACCGTGACTGCATCATCAAACTGCAATGTGGCTGCTGAGCCATCCTGATGCTTTATTAATATCACTGAAGCAGACTTTGAATAAGTAAACCATTATATGTTAAGCGGATAAAGCTGCATCTTCAATTTTAAATTTCACTATTTTAATCTCAAAGAGAATGACCAGTTACGTCCTCATTCACCCCGTGTGATTCAGAGTAAAGAGCAGTATGTGACGTAAGCAGGTTTCTAAACAGGTATCAAACAAGCGGCAGTATGACCATCATCGCGACCATCAAACTACAATATAGCTGCTAAGCCAACCTGATGCTTAACTAAATATCACTGACGCAGACTTTGAATAAATAAACCATTATGTGTTACGTAGATAAAACTGCATCTTCAATTTCAAATTTTACCTTTTTAATCTCAACATAAGGTGACCAATTATGTCCTTATTCACACCGTGTGAGCCCAAGTGAGGGACAGTATGTGACGTAAGCAAGTTACTAAACAATATCAAACAAGCGGCAGTGTGATGCGCTTTGTTCTGGCGGACAGCGGCGTCATGCCGTCGACTGCACCATCAAACTACAATGTGGCTGCTGAACTGATCCGATGCTTTATTAATATCACCGAAGCTGACTTTCAAACATAAGGCAGTAATGCTACGTGAATTAAATAGCATTGTTATGTTATGCTACGTGAATTAAATTGCATTGTTATGTTATGCTACGTGAATTAAATTGCATTGTTAAATTGCATATTGAAGAAATGTATTAATGATTTGTATTATCACCAATCTATAATTATTTTCAACAGGATTAAACTTCGACATGGCAAATGATAGTTACGATAACACAGTATTCTAACTTTGTACAGGGCGCCGAATACATGTCGAGTGGTCAAACAAAACTGTATGAAGTTACATAACTATTATACAATTTGGTATTGCACAAGACAGCTGCGAATAAATTCGAACTGCTTCTCACTCAACACTTACATAAGGACACGAAAATTAACCACATATCGTAGATTTAATGGGAAAAATAATATTGAAATGAAATGAAAATAATTTATTGAATCCATTAAAATGTTCAACATCGTTTAGATTCAGTCATTTTTTTTTATCTACCACCCGGTTCGGAAAGCGGTTTTCACTAGAGAAGAACGGGCAAGAAACTCTAGTGTTGCTCTTTTCAAAACCAGTTTACAATTTAGTGATTATTACATAATTTACAAGTTGGTTTAAATCATTTACATAATTATCCAAGCTTTGGTCAAATTAGGTTGATGAAAATAGGATGCCAACAACAAACACTTGACAGCCTCCGTGGCGCTGGCGGTTAGACACCGCCTGTGAAACGAGAGGCCGCGGGTTCGATCCCCGCACCGAGAGAAATGTTTGTGTAGCCCACAAATATTTCTTTCGGGTCTGGGTGTTTGTGAGACCGAAAAGTCTCTCGTAGTTCCTGATACCCACGACACAAGACTCGATCTTAGTGTGGGGTCAGGACTATGTATGTGACTGTTGGGTGTTATTTATTTATTTACTTTACACTACTAAATAAACAAGCTGCAAATTAGACCTAAACTGAAATCTAAACACGCATTAGCGCGCGCACCAACGCAAATAAAATTACTAACAATAAGCCTGGTCTATACAAATATTATAAAGCATGTTTGGCAAACAGCGGCCTTGATAACGTATGAAATACAATTATTACTCAAAGCCTGTGTTTACAAGCAAAACTGATGCTGTTAATAACATAAATTACCTCAATGTATCTGCAATTGATTTAGGCTATTGTTAATTTATAATTGTTTATTTATAGGTAACGAAGGCAGAATTATTACCCAATTGATGGTACTTCGTGCATATTACGATGCTACCAACTAACACAATTCTGTATTCTGTAGCAGCCCATATATGTATGTCCCACTGCAGGATACGGGCCTTCTTTACAATAGAGAATACGATAGACAGGGTTAAGGCCATATAGTTCACCAAGCTGGCGTAGTTTAATTGGTGGCTTTTACATACCATAGAAATTCTTATAAATTATTATGGTATGCACTATGCAGGTTTCCTCACGATGTTTTCAGTTTACAGCCAGTGTTTCAGTATTCACTAATTTCATGTCTATGAAAGCACATCACACAGGTAGACTATAACCAATGATTACCGTAACACAGTGACTCGTCATAACTATCCCGTATCCTTTTTATATAAACAATTTTAGTCACGAAGGGTGATAATGGTTAATCATAACCAGGGATGTTGCGAATATTCGCATCCGCATCCGCAAATGCGGAACTTCCGCATAAATTTGGACATCTGCATCCGCATCCACATCCGCAATAATCGATGCGGATGTTTTATGCGGATGCGGATGTAATACAAAATGAGACAAGACAGAAATTTGGCGGTGCTGGCTAATGGCGCGTGCCGTTCGGAAGTAGTGTTGCCAGGTGTCCCGCTATACGCGGGACGTCCCGCTTTTCAGGGGTTTGGTAACGCGTCTCGATTGAACCTTCGGCGGGACGCCAAATGTCCCGCTTTTTGACCACCGTTCTCAGAACGAATAAAAAACGAAATCTTACACACTTTTATTTATAATCCGTACTGTATTTTGCGTTTTCTTACAATTATTTACCTACTTAGTATCTATTTCGATTCTAAAGTAGTTTCGATAGGCTGATTTCATAAAAATATAGGGCTTTGAATAAGTTCTTGCGGTTTGTTCATGAATTCCTTTCTTATTTTAGATGGTAAAACATGTGCAAGGAAATACTGTTAGTGAACTTATGTTTTAGTGAATATTAGCTAGCTCCAATGAAAATTCCTTAGTTACAAGTTTCCGCTATATATACAGCTTAGAGAGCATTACTGGCGATGTAATTCAAAAGAAAAAAGCATTTAACAAGCAATTAACTTCACATAATTCTCTTCGAGCATTATAGCGAGCATAATTTGTCAAAATTCATGTGTCGGAAAATATAAATGTTCACCTTGGCGATAAAGATCGCTCTGGTAAATCGAATAGTTTTAGTCTGAGAATTTAAGGAATAACTTGATGTACACCCATAGTAAACGCTAGAGGAAAAATTAAAATAGTTTTGTGTAAATTTTTGAAATATTTGGAGTAAGGTAAGAAACCTCTACCTATCCCTTCTGGAAAAAAGGCGTGAGTTTATGTATGTATGCATGCTAAGAAACCATGGCGCCTTATGAATTGAAGCCTCGAGAGATATAATAATTGGTCTGATTGAGCTGCGCTTTCATTATTATACTAATAACCAAAAACGGCTATTGTCTTTGAGAGCCTCCAAAGACGCGACGTTTTTCTATGTAATAAGTATATGCTGCTAGAAAGAGGGAGAGTAATAATTTGTGAAAGCAAAAAATATATAATTTTCTCTTCTTTAATAGGCGTGCCGCTGAAGAACTCAAAAACCCACTTATTTGAATGTCCTGTCCCGAATTTTCAAAAACTAAACCTGGCAACGCTATTCGGACGTGACATTGACCAATGGGAGCGAAATAAATAGTGACATGATCCGACGCGTTTGTTGTTGCTATGATAATAGATTCTTCTAGTGAAAATGAGAGTCGAGAAGTACCAGAAAATGGTAGCACTGAAGCTGTACTCCAAAAAAATTTCTTTCTTACCCCAATAAAAAAAGAGTCTATGTGGATGAAAATCCTCTTAAGTGGTGTTTATCGAGAGGAATTAAAGATATTATTGCCGACAGCACAAAGATTTTTATCCACTCCAATAAGTAGTAATCCTAGCGAAAAATTATTTGCAGCGTGGGTTTAATTTACCAACCTCTTCCTAAACGCCTTGTTATCAGAAAAGGCGGACCGGCGTTATACTTAATAAATGAAACGGTGTTCTTTTGCGAGCTCTTGGGGCTACTCAAAACGAAGGTAATGCATTTAATTATCAATAGAGAAGATGGCTAAAACCTTGCACAAGCATTGCAGATCGAATTCTACACTTAATTATATCGGAACCCAAAAGACCAACTGCCCGACATCCAGACACAGTTAGCTTCTTCTGCATAGACTGAAATGCAAAAACAGATTAACGTTTTAAATTAACTTTTTAATTTAATAATTGTAAATTACGGGCAATTAAATTCTGCCCTGTGACCATGAATCCTTTAAAGTAATCGAAATATCGGGAAGTTAAAAAATATAAAAAATTAACATAGATAAATCGATAAATATTAGTTAGCAATAAAAACCCGTAAATAGTGTAATTTCAATATTCATTAATATACTATATTTATATAAGATGTTAAACATCCGCATCCGCATCCGCATCCGCGGATGTGAGCCTTTGAAAATCCGCATCCGCATCCGCATCCGCGGATGTGAAAACATCGACATCCGCAACATCCCTAATCATAACAACTACCCAACATACAAGTCACCAATTCTACGACGCTCAGTCTAATGACAAAAATCCCATTAACAGAATCCCAAGTTAACAAATATTTTCCATTAATTAAAACGTACAACGAAACGCAACCTATGGCAAAATAAATGTACCACACATTGTCATCGTTAATTAAAATATTAATAAAGTATCCAAGTGACGATGTTCTATAAATTAATCATTACACTTTGATATTGCTGTGGCAGATAATAAAACGGAGCGAGGAGCAAGGCAACTTAATTATCAAGGGACCGATTCTGGAAGTTTTACATCATGTTACTGTATTCGGCGGTATTACATCATAAATTGATGTTTGTGAAGTTGGAAGTCCTATGAATAGATTATCATATTAACGATGCCATATAAATGAAAACACCCGAAAATCATACAGTGACAAATGATTAACTACAGTGAAGATTTGATGTTATTTTTGCAGTTCAATTGACTGCAGCATGTCATTCACCACACGATTCGACCGCTCATGAACAGTAGCAAAACAAAACAATACCATGAATTATAAAGTAATGCTTGGCTTTCCACTATGTTCCCCATCCTGATATATATGTTAAGTCTCATATTGTCCAGCAGTTACTCTCTATATAATATCCTTCAAAACGGACCACAACAATGCATTTAAACTATTGTTTGACATGAGAAATAGTCATTGCGGTCGTACCTACCCAGGTGGCCTCTCATATATATGAGACTACCATCACTAAAAATATTATTGAGTTTTTATATAAGCTGTTGTCAATATCGTTGTTGTCATTACAATTACAATTATTAACCATATACCGTCCACTGCTAACACTGCTAAACATATAAGTTTAAAAAAAACCATAACAACCTGTTGGAAATAGGCTGCAGGCTTCGACCACCTGTCAACTTGATCGTTGAACTTGCATTTAAATATAGTTGATTCGTGCATTCATTTGGTTAACCGGTCGCTAGCGTTTACTTGTCAGCATTTTTACTCATTTTAAATCTTGTATACCTTTTATGGATCCCTTCTTAGAATAATAAGTATAGGAAAAATATTTAAAAATAAATATCCAACATTAAATCGCCAATTATTTACAAACCTTGTTCTTGCTAGGACTAGGTCAGACTTATTAAGCCACATTGCTTTCTATTGTTACGTGACAAATAGCAAATACACCACTAGCGTTTTTCTTAATAGACAATCATTATCTCCACCACAAAAAAGAGTGAAATACTTTTACATTATAAAAAAAGTGAAAATGTTTATCCGAATCCGCGATAAAATCTGTAAACAGTAGTATTCTTCAATGTGTAACATTCGCGTAAATCATATATAATATATAAATATTTATTATATTTTGTAGCCTTCAAATTCATCGCTTTGAAAGATAGATTTTGTTTTTTGACGTGACAACGTCTTAAATTAGGTTGCGGCTGGGAGTCACTTATGAAAAAGTGTAACGCCCGGTAACGTTACGATGAGTCACCGAACGAGAGAGAGGCCCGCCGAATGCCTTGCGTCTCTCTCCCACTCAATTTAATTATATTCATATCAATAAATATTCTACCGAGAAAAAGACGTTGTCACGTAAAATCTTCGCCCGTAAAACCGACTTTACAGGCAACCATTTTTTTTTTTGTTTTTAGGGGACAAACGAATATGCGGTTCACCTGATGGTAAGTGATCACCACCGCCCATGAACATCTGCAATACCGTAGGGCATGAAAATATGCTGCCAGCCTTTAAGGTAGGAATACGCTCAATTTTTGAAAGTCGCTAGGTCGTCTTTGTCCGGAAATGCTGCCGCTGGCAACTGGTTCCACAAAATTGTAGTACGTGGGAGAAAGTATCTGGAAATACATACTGTGGTAGATTTCCAACCAAATAAATTGAACATTTCCATTTCCAAGTAAATAGGTTTCTAATTTTCGAAGAAAATGTTCTTTAGATCAAATCAATATAGCTTTCCTTTACAAAGGCCTTTAGAAATGCAATTTAAATGATATAATCTAGTGCGTTTCAAGAAAGGTCAGGTCCTTTTGTGATGCATCGAACCGGATTCTCGAAATGATATCGCTTTGTGTGAACAGAATAGGTACGTCATACAGTCACGTATGCACAGTTCAAATCGAGTTATCAAATATAGAACGGCGACAGCCTCACGCCCTACCATGACACATTGTATAACTTCGTAAATGCAAACCAAATTATGCAAAATAAATTGTTGATTTCTGATGATGGGGTAGATACATATTGTTAGCTCCGTATATTGTGGTGAAAAACCCACTATAAACCACGTGAAAACCACTATAAAAGTCCGTGTTTTAGGTTCAGTATTAGTATTTCGATTTCGGGCAGGCTGACATAATAGGGTTGGGTCCAAGAATTGATTTTGAGCAGTATGTAATGGTAAAACGGCATCAAAAATTGGTTTTAAAATATTATTATTTTAATAGTGCCTATAGGCCTGTTGGTAAACGGACCAGACACGGCTGCCAACATGTTGACGGTGGTCGCAGGTTCGAATCCCAGGGCACAACTCTGACTTTTCGGAGTCATGTGTGTATTGATAGTCAATCACCACACACTAAAACAGTGAAGGAAAACATCGTGAGGAAACCTGCATACCGTAGCGATTCATAAGAATTTATATAGTATGTAAGTCCACCAACCGGCATTAGGCCAGCGTGGTGGACTATATGGCCTAACCACTCTCAATTGTACTCTTGATTGTAGAGGAGGCCCGTGCCCTGCAGTGGGATGTATATGGGCTGGTAAAGTAAGTAACTAAAGTGCCGTGGGGACACTCGTTTTCTCTTTCGCAAGCATTCACCTTATGGAAGATAAGTGCATATTGCATCTGTATCAGCCCATATACGTCCCACTGCAGGGCACGGGCCTACTCTACAATCAAGAATACGATTGAAAGTGATTAGGCCATATAGTCCACCACGCTGGCCTAGTGGCATATTGCATACTTTTCTATTATTCCTAACACATACTTTTATATATTTGTAACTTGCTTAAAATTATAGGGATTTTAAAAATTCTGTCAGGTTATGATTGTGCATAACGTAACTTTTCGATATAAATAATAATAAAGATTGATATCACTAGCCTATTATCTAGGAGATAAAGGACTTTTTCCAGTCTCTACTATCTATGGGAAATGGACTGTACTATACTTACCATCAAGATTCAATTGCAATGTTTCAAGTCATTAATTAAAGTAGTATAAATATTTAATAAAATAATTTATTTCGAAGTATCTGTTCATCCTCCACTTCGATATAGCACAGAAACAATATATTACGTTGCTAGTTCGTTCACCAACTTTGAAGGGAAGTTCGAGAGTGTTGTGTTCGTGAATGTTCCGTCCGATTAATGTGTACATTCATGATCGAAATATATTGCTTGTTGGTAAATAATAAATATCAATATTGCTTTGGAGAAGAGGATTGCTATGTAATATTTTATAGTGGTGTGTAGAGATTCATTTTTCATTCGTATTGACCATTTTGAACTATCGCTAAGTGAACTATAGGTGAGTGCGTGGTGGCCTGTTGGTAAACGGACTAGGCGTAGATGCCAACATGTTCACGAAAGTCGCGAGTTCGAATCCCAGGGCACACTTCTGACTTTTCGGATATATTGATAGTCAATTGCCACGCACTAAAACGGTGAAGGAAAACATCGTGAGGAAACCTGCCTACCATAGTGAATTATAAGAATTTCTATGTTATGTAAAGTCCACCATCCTGCATTAGGCCAGCGTGGTGGACTATATGGCCTAACCACTCTCAATCGTACTCTCGATTGTATAGGAGGCCCGTGCCCTGCAGTGGGACGGACATATATATGTACTAGCGGCCCGGCCCAGCTTCGCCCGGGTGCAAATAGATTTCTGTACAATAATATGTACGTATTATTATTATACATATAAACCTTCCTATATAGGCACGCTCGCGCCGCCCCGGCCGGCCAGTACCGCCGCAAGCGCTACGTCCCGCTATTTTAAATCTGTAATATCTTCGAAAATATTCATTTTAATCTTGTGCTGTAAAGGGCCATATAGATCTATATTAAATCAACAATGTATTTAAGCTATTTAATTGGATAAGGATTAATACTGTATTGGTTAAAATCACTTCGAAAATTACCCATTATTTTTCGTAAAAAGTAAATGACAAAAAAATGTTATTGTGGGATATCCATAAGAGATAGACATATACCATCGCGGAGTTTTCTGTAAACCTTTTCAATGTGTACAAATATATAGTACATTATTTTGATAAATCTTGTAGGGCTCAGCCTGCGTTTGCAATGTAAGCGGAAAAAAAATGATAATTAACGACATCACATTAGAAACCTCAAAAATAACAATATTTCTCCACTACTTAATGGATGTTATTATACATGTAAACCTTTCTATTGAATCACTCTATCTATTAAAAAAAACTGCATCAAAATCCGTTGCGTAGTTTTAAAGATTTAAGCGAACAAGGGGAAATAGGGACAGAAAAAGCGACTTTGTTTTATACTATGTAGTGATATATGTCCGTCTCACTGCAGCCCATATGAGCTGATACAAAAAAAAATATAGCTAAAAATAGCCTAGCTTAACTGAGGTTGTACTAATACACACGCCGGCAGAATTAGAGGAACACGCGTTAAATATTGAATTTCTTAGAAAATATTATAATAACTGAATGTTTTTATTTTTCAATATTTAAAATGAGACAAAATTTATAACAAATTACTATAATTGAGTGAAAAATACTTTAATTAATGACGCAAATGCAATTAAACGGAAATACAGTAAAATGAAATTTCTGTATTGTCAAATGTAATCGTGTATTTTAAAAACTTACAGAAATAATTTAAGAAAATTAATAATGCGTATTGCTACCACGGGCTCTGATAAGAGTCTGGATATGATCCTTCATGCTTTTAATGACGTCATCAATCATTTTTTGCGACAAATTCTCCCACTCTTGCACTAACATGAATTTTAATCCTTGGACGATCTTAGGGGCTTGGTTTCTTCCATTTATCTTTCTTCCGATAACGTCCCATTCGTTCTCTATCGAATTCATGTCTGGTGATCTTGCTGGGCAATCCATTTGCGCGATTTGGGCCTGATTTAAGTAGTCGCGAACCATTTGCGCTGTGTGGGGCCGCGCATTATCATGCATAAATAAAAAATATTCGCCTATGGATGGTGCAAAAGACAATACATGGGACTCTAAGATCTCTGCGACGTATCTTTGTGCAGCTAAAGACCCATTTTCTATAAGTATTAACTCCGCGCGTGCTTCCAAACATATACCACCCCATACCAAAATTGACCCTCCGCCATAACACACCTCTTTCAGTAAAGTTTCCTCGATTAGCGTTCTCCTCGATACCTCCAGATCCTCTCCCTTCCTTCTATGCAATTCACAACAAAACTGCTTTCATCACTAAACAAAACTCGGCTCCACTCATTTGTCCAGTCGCGGTGTTGATGAGCAAAAGCTTATCTGGCTACTTTATGTACCACCTCGAGTTTTGGAGCTTTTGACGGAACGTCAGACTTCAGTCCAACTTCATTTAAACGTGTTCCCACTGCACGCTCACTGATATTAACATCACGGACTTCATGTGACATGTTTCGGGTCTGAATAGCTGTTTGACGACGATTTCTCAAAGTTTTCAGCCGTATAAAATGACCATCCTAGGTACTGGTCCACCGTTTTCTGCCTTATCCTGGCATCCGCACATAAGAGCCTATGTGCCTCTAACGTCTAACGTTGAGAAAGACGACAGATACCGACACATCCAATGCGCGACTTACTGAATCCTACCCTTGACCATTTTCAGTCATTGTTACCGCTCTGGCAACTTCAGTGGAAGGTAAGCCACTCATTTTATATCCTACAAGACAGGTACTCTAAAAACAATAACAACAAAAATATCTAAAGTCACATAAAATGAAATTAAACAAAATTTTGTGAAACCACTTGAAAGTGAAAAAATCTTAAAAACACTTGAGAGCGAATAATTAACGATAAAACTCTAAATATTCAAAAATCTTTTTGCATCATTTAATTTTTTAAAGGTGCTGAACTATAAAAACAAAGACCATTTAAACATACAGCAAACAAAATTAAAAAAAAACTAATTTTTGTGCGTGTTCCTCTAATTGTGCCGGCGTGTGTAATTAACGGTAATTAGCTTGTCGTTTCAATCAGTAAGTGAAAAACCGTAGCCTCGACAATAATTATGTTAAAGCCTTGGTGGCGCAGTTGGTTACATGCCTGCTGTGAACCTAGGGACTACGGGTTCCAACCCCAAGACAAATATTTGTCTGATCTTCAGGTTTTTACTTCATGTCCGGATCTCGTGGTTTTTGATACTCTCGAGTTTTCTTAGTCCCCTAACTAAGCGGTGTGTGACTGTTGACCGAATTTACTAATTGTCTGTTTTCTCTTCAAACTCTCACATATCGATTTTTAAAAAGCGGTAATTTACTCCAGGTATCACTTACTCCTGTTATGCTCATGGCTTGTGACGAAAATTTGCCATCAGATACTTTATCGTTGGTCAGACCAAATGGTATAAGAATATGTTGTCTGGAACCTGGACCTGGACCGGTTGTCTGGAAGAGATCGCTTAAAGCGATAAGACCGCCAGTTATATCACCAACGTTATGTTTCTATAACTATTGTTTTCTTCTTTTTTCTTTTGTTTTTGTCTTTTGTTTATCCTTTGTATATGGTGTTATAATAAAGAGTTATTATTATTATTATTAATATGTATACTAGTAAATCAACAGGCTTTCAGTTCCCTTAGCATTTAACAGCTACCATACATTTTTATGTATGGTAGCTGTTAAATGGTTTTCCATTATAATATACCATTTTAAAATTCGGTGATACTATGTTAGGGTGAAATCTACGGGCGGCAGCGACCACTTAATATCAGGTAGGGTAATGTATCTTTTCTGCCTACAAAAGCAATAAAACCCTATAAAACGCCCGAGTAATCTATGGGTTTAAACATATGCAACAAAATATATCTTCCACAACTGTGCTTCCAATTCCCCATGTCAAAGTCCTGCAACTGCAGCTAGCAGCACGCAAGCTGAAATTACTAAGCAAATAACTCCCAAAAACATTTTCTCATTTTCTCCTCTTGGTTGTTTCAATTAAAATTCTCAAATTAAATTGCAAATCTCGCGCGCGTCTCTTTATTTATTTAGAGAGAATAAAATGAAATACTCAACAATTTAATAAACCATTTTATTTCTGTTCATTTATAATATTTCATTTTTACATACTTTAGAGAACACATTTTATAATTTGCTATTAGTTTG
Organism: Hyles euphorbiae; assembly: GCA_023078785.2. Taxonomy (NCBI): domain Eukaryota; kingdom Metazoa; phylum Arthropoda; class Insecta; order Lepidoptera; family Sphingidae; genus Hyles; species Hyles euphorbiae. The sequence goes on from CM041050.1 coordinate 12,449,761, forward strand.
TTTTTTATCATTACAATTTGTGTATGTACTTACTTTACAACCATCTTTAATATAATTTACTTTTAAAATGACTTAAATTTACATATAATTGTATATTTTTATGTAAATGTAAACAGGACGAATTAATTCAAATTTTTAAGTTCGCTTCAGAAACTCTGGACTCGTCGTTTTGATGATGGCCTATCTTAAGTTTTTGCGAAAACGTTCGTTTAATTACAATTTATGATTTATATTACCCCAAGAATTATTTTCATCGTTAAATTTAATTAGAATGAAATAAAAGGTGCACGAGTAAAAATACTTTCCGTTTATTGGTTCTTGCTGGCTTGATAGCTTTTGCTAATTGATTGGAGGACTTGGCGAGTGCTCAAGCGTACCACTTTACTCAGAATAAAATTTTAATTCTAGTGAAAATAGCAATAACTTTCCAGATAACAATTCACGTGTATTTCACGCATCTATCTATGAAGAGGTAGGAAGATCTTTGTCGAATAAACCCAAATGCAGTAAGCATATATCAAGCACGATATTTAGATTTGTCTCAGATAAACTGCATTTTCTCAAAAGACCGTAAATACATAAAGAACTGGCTCGTGATTCACAATGGCAGTGCATCGCCTATAAACTGATTCTAATATATGTATGAAATAATTATAATAAACCTATACGTGATTAATTCAAATGATCAGTCTTCAATAAAATTAAGTCTCTTTAACGTAAGCCTGTAATACTAATGAAATATAATTTAATAATTCTTATCGAATACTAGCTTAGGACGATGAAACTTTGATCAGCAGTTTCTAAAATGATCTGCCCTGTGATTTTATCTGAGAAATATATATGACGGCGCTGGCATCCTTGGCGCCATCTATTGAGTTGTGAAGGAACAAGATTGGCAGTTGTCAGTCTAGCGGAGCGTCTGGTCGATGGAGCGTTGTCATGGAGCGTTGGGATGATTCTGGAGGAGTAAAATTGGGATTATGGAAAACTGTGCACCACGTCTCAGACGAACCGCTATAGTTCCTTGCAACGTATCAATACTTCCGAATTAAAATAACTTTGTTTGTAATCTCGCTGTAAGATCATTTAAATCACCCACATACCCACGCGAGACGCTATGGTCAATCCTGATATAGGCAAAGATCGCCTATATCAGAAGTGGGATTCGAAGGGCAACAACGGAAGGATAAAATGCCGTCAGATGAAAATTGTGCCATGAAGCTGTTGAGCACTATGGAAGCACTACTTGCTCGAGTATTGACTGCGTCCCCGTCTGAGACAAGAGGTACAGGTGCTCAGTTTAAGTTTGTGCGGTTGATGATATTTAATCCAGATGACCCAGACGCGGAAATAGAAGGTTCCCTGGGAAATGTCATTGGCGTTGTATACCAGGACATCGGCAAGCTGACTGCAGGAAGCGACAAAAAGAACCAATGATGAAGACAACACCACAAGGTGCTTTAAGTTCAACCCGTACACCCGAAAGAACTGTGACCTGCTACACATGTGGCTAATCGTGTCACCTTGCAACAAATTAACCAGAGAAAAAGACCGGTGGAACAGCTGTCACTAATAAGGAGGTCAATCTGTGTATGCAACGAATGTCGAGAGGTACACTGAGGACGTCATCCGGTGAGTCTGCCCCATTTTTATTTGATAGTGATTCGTCTTGCTCTTTAATAAAAGAAAGTTATTTTGGTAAATTCCCGGGCATTGAAATTAAGAATTTTGTGTATCTCACTGGTATTGGTCATGAGGGATTAATTGAAATTAGTACCAGTTTAATACGCGAAGAGGAGGCCGAGACGGCGCCGGTAGACTAAGAATTCAGTATGGAACGCCTTGACAGATAGAGTAGTTTTGATACATTGACCGCAGATTCTGATACTAGTAAGTACTCTGACTATGCAATTATTGATCACGACAGTCCATGACAAATAGAGACGTGTGCCTTTTTAATGCTTCATCAGTATGTTATTCGATTAAAGAGAATGCTTATGTGACTTTTAGGGATAAGTTGTGTTTGAAGCTGGTCGAAGGGACAGTGTCGTCCGGTTCATGCTCTCCGAGCTGATGGAAAGGACACACCCGTCCGGTCCAGGCTTGTGAGTTACGAAGTTACGCTGGTCGAAAGGACAGTGTCGTCCGGTCCATGTCCTTGGGGCTGGTCGAAAGGACACACCCGTCCGGTCCATGCGTGTGAGTTCCACTGGTCGAAAGGACAGTGATGTCCGGTCCATGTCCTTGGGGCTGGTCGAAGGGACACACCCGTCCGGTCCAGTCTGGCTGGTTGAATAGTGTTGTCCGGTCTATGCGTAGTCGAAGAGACGCACGCTTTCCAATTATCTGAGGTGCCTAGAAAACTACAGAAATAAACTCGTTTGTGGTAGTGATAACATCAGATGTATTACAGGAATGTCAGGTAGGACGAGCGGGTTGTATGCCAAGGAGGGCTATAGGCACTTATGTGATTGTTACAGGATTGCAAAACGAAGCGCCCGAGGACGGTCGCATGTCAGTCCGGCCGTGACGGCGCTGGCATCCTTGGCGCCATCTATTGAGTTGTGAAGGAACAAGATTGGCAGTTGTCAGTCTAGCGGAGCGTCTGGTCGATGGAGCGTTGTCATGGAGCGTTGGGATGATTCTGGAGGAGTAAAATTGGGATTATGGAAAACTGTGCACCACGTCTCAGACGAACCGCTATAGTTCCTTGCAACGTATCAATACTTCCGAATTAAAATAACTTTGTTTGTAATCTCGCTGTAAGATCATTTAAATCGCCCACATACCCACGCGAGACGCTATGGTCAATCCTGATATAGGCAAAGATCGCCTATATATATATGTACAATATTTGTGTACATGACAAAGGAAAAGAACACACATAAAAGCAATACATTCTGATTGTAAACCAGAAGTTTTTTTACATACATAAAAAGAATATGTAGGCTTTCCATAGATATAAAATAATATTTTAATTAAATAACAGATTTTTATTTACATAGATTTATTACGAATTAATTGAACTTACTTTCCACAAATGTAGTTACAAAATTTTATTAATTTGCGTTGAATAAGTAAATCATAGAAATTGTGACGTGGACTGTACATGTTGTTTCCTATGCCGAATCTAGGTCAAAGGATCGCCTTGTCATTGCATTTTTGTATGTACGTTTACATTATAGATTTTTCCCCATCTGCTAAATTCTTGTACCTATAGATAGCTGTAACGTGAACATATTTCAGATTTTTTGAAATACATTCAAATATTCAACTTTCAGCTGTTATCATGGTTCAGTGTTTGCCAATAGTTCAAAATTTCTAATTTAAAATACTACGTGAATAGTCCCCTTAATGACGTAATATGTTCGTGAATTTTATTTGGTGATCAATCACATAAAGGGCAAAAGAGGGGAAAAGTTAGAAGTTACTGTTTATTTTTGCCGTCATGTGTTTTAAATTTCTTTTTAAATTAGGATAAATATTTGGTTGATTTCTATATACATTTTATTAGATCCCCTGCGAAAAATACATCTAATAAAGTTCAGATACATCTAGTATTCATTTCAAAATAACATTCTCATATAATTTGAAATTCATAAACGGTGTTTTAAACACATTTACATATTTATTATTGTTTTGTCTAACCATTGAAAGGATCTAAATGCCAATCGATGTTCCATTTAACGGAATTTACATACAATGACATCTTTATACACAAAATATATTCTCTAATTTCAAAGACTGTGTTGACTCTACTAAATACATGATAGTGCATTACATATAATACATAATATTACACCTATTTCACTTGTTTAGAATTGAGCTTTCTACATTATTTTACCACACGAATAAGAAAATGATCTAAATATTAAATTTCACAACTCACGATCTACAAATATACAAATCGTGTTAATCCTAATCATAAAATATCGATTTGTGATTCTGATAACTTAATTAATTATAGTACATCGAAACTACGAAGACATAGGACTATATACAATTATTTATGCACATTTTTACAGATATTTAATTGATGACAATAGCCTGATGACATGGTTGACGGTCGTGAGCGAGTGTCGAGCTAACTGTTGAGTAGTCGGAGTGAGCGGTGAGTGAGTAGAGCGGCGGGCGGGAGGCTCAGATGGCGGGCAGCAGCGGGCTGGGGGACCGCGCCGGCCGCCGCGCGCCGCCGCCCCACGGCTCCCCCATCATATCCTCGTCTCCCTGCACACGCGCACTCGACATACTCTCAGCGTCACACTCCTCAACTTCCCAACTCTGAGATCGAGAGCATCATTTAAGAGTGGGATCTCGGCCTCAGAAATGCCGGACGGAAGTCGATGACGCGTTAACTGTATCGCCAATTAGTAAAAACATATTCATACAATTTGTTAGTTAACAACGCCTCGGATCCCAGTCACCTTCAGACCTCATAGCCCATTCTCGATCGCAAACGAGGAGTAGCACGGACTTAGCCTAGTTTGGTTCAATAATCTCCATTTCTTCCATACCAGTGCCAAGGAATGTGAACGATGTGATGAGTGAAAAGGACTCGACTACGTATACTAAACTAAGTTGATACTAAACAACATCATTCACAGTCGAGATTGGGCTAAATGACAACCTAGATCTCTCATGCACGGCTTCCTTCGACTCTACAGGGTTGCCTACATGTTGCCTACAGGGTTGTCAGTGCAAGTGATTTAAATCACGTATTACGGTGTCAACACTTACATATAAGAGGTAATTACCATCATCGTGTGAGGCGCGGGCGGTGCCAGCGGCGCGGGAGCGGGAGGCGCGGGCGGCGCCATCGGGGGTGGCGGCGCTGGCGGTGGCTCGGGAGAAACGGCCGCAGGGGAGAACGATGACGGAGCCAGCGGCGACTGAGCTGTTTACCCATGATCCACTCATGAAGGCCATGAAAATGCAGGATGAAGTTGAAAGAAAAAATAAAGTATAGAAGTGAAGTAACCTGCAGCCGTTAGAGCAAGCACGAACTGGCTCCAGTGCACGCAGCAGCCGCAACACAGCTGAAGGGCTGCGCGACGCAGCGCTCGATGCAGTGCCATGAACAGCAATGGGTTCACCGCCGCATGCACATACGAGATGTGCAACGTGATTTGGAAGTATAGCTGTTAAACGAAATTTCCAATTTTGTGAAGTTAGAATTCGATGAGACATCTTCGAATGCAGCCAGAAGATCACTACGAGATCAATAACCTTTGTATGTTACATCTCAATATATAAAGCGCTTTATTGTTAGAGGGATACTATATATCAATGTGACTTCATTATAGTGTTATTTACGAACAGTAACTCAGAATAATTCACTTGAACATTTAATTACCTCATAGGCTACGTGTGACGTCAATGCCGGGTGATGCAGTAGCGTGATAATAAACAGCGGACCCCAGAAGAGCACATACGCTGCTGTGATGACGAGGAACATGCGCACTCGTCGGACTCCCTCCCGTTCCACTCGAGCCAAGTATCCCCTCAGCCGACGCCCGCCACCAAGGGGCAGATTTGCACTGCCCGACGGGCGGCACTGACCGTCCGATAAATTGCCATCAATAGTCTGAAAATTACAGTACTATTAAAGAAATCAGTAAAACAAATTCAGAACAAGATTATAACAGACGAGAAAAGAATATCAAGGACAGAGCAGTACAGAAGAACAGAGCCAGGGAGAGGAACTAGGAAGAAGTCGAAGATTATAGTAATACGCATGCAGTACTCACCCGGGGTCCAACGCTGTTGGGCAGCGAGTCCATGCGCCTGTTGTCTCCTGCCATGCTGACAAGCGTAGTCACTAAACCAGCTACTCGAACTGCCTCTACGTTAGCCTGCATGCGATAAGATTTAAATTATCGAACACTCCCCAATGTCGGTCCAATTCGGCCAGGTAGCATCGCTTTTTACACACTTGATATGCAGCATTTCTTGTATGCGAGCATCCATTCAAAACAAGTCGAATTCCGAAAATTTAAATCTTATTTACGGAGCACCGCAAGGAATATTGGCAATGTACCAACAAAAATTCCTATTTCGGCCAACGTAAGGCTTGTATGCACAATATTGTATAGCGACGCGAAATTATGTGGATGACTTCGTGAGTTTCAACGACTTTTGGAGCGCGTGCTAGTTCACGAATCTACCAACTGTGAACATTTGTATTGCACTACACAACTTTCACATTCCGCGAGATATCAGTGCCTGCTTTCATTTCAAAGTCGTTGATATCGTGATTGTGTTGGTGGGTTCGAATGGGCATGGAGAAGTTTGTTTCCAAATCTAGTATGGCGGTGAGTATGGTATTGCAAATGAATATAACAAAGCGTTCTGTCTACTTGGTCCTTAACCTCTCCATGCCATCCGGTATTTATGTCGGGGGCTAATTGATCGTGTTTGTGAGACACAACGCACCTTTGTGAGGTCCCTGTGTAGTTTCCTTAAGTGAAAGAGGGTTAAGCCGACGCAGACGGCGTTGACACCGATCCAGAGGGCATTAAGCACGTAATGCCGGAAGGGTCCCCTGACGAGGGGGCAGGACGGCGCCGGCCCGTAGGACCCGTAGGAGCCCGCACTGGCGGCTAAAGCTCCAGATAAGAACGTTGGACCAAGATTTATGGTGATTGACGCGAACCAAATCATGAATGTACCGAAAAGGACGCACTGAAACAAATGTCACACATATAATACACAAGAAAACAATACTGGATATCTTATTTTTTTATCTTCGTTCATCAAATTACAAGAAAAAGTAATTATGGTATTATTCATCGCATTGAAGAGAATTTTATCAAAAAACTTCGTCAATCCAGAGTTAAATATATGTATATAAGTTCTTCAAGTTTGTAATTAACATAAAATTACATTTTAAACAGAAATACTTTAAGAAATCGCTTTCACGATTAATAATAATTAAATTAGCGGCTCTTCACAAATACATCTTCAAGAGATTTACGTACGTAGTTCTCAAACATCAGCAAATATTACAAAACCACACACGGCAGGTATTTGCCTTTAATTATACGGATAAGATGAAGCACGCAGCGAATTATTATTAAACCAAATCATTTCAAATATAAAATAGGTACTTTATTTTGATAGTAGAACATTTAGCTACGTTTTTCTTTAATGCTGTTGTTTTAGAAATATGAAGTGATGTCTACACAGATACACAAACTTGTCCGGCGTTTGTAATCAATCAATCTATTGGAAAAACACTAGCTTTCAACAAAATATAGTAGCGTAGCGCGTAATATTCTTTTTTTTATGTTTCGATGTTAGTCTTTGGCACTGATGTAAAGCCCGGCGCGACGCGACGCCGTGAAATGGTGGTCGAATTAATCGGCACACAATTTTTGCGACATTCAAGCCGTTTGTAGCACATGTTATTTTAAATCGACTTTTAGTTATTTTAATTACTTCTTCCTCTCTATTCAACTCATTTTCGGATAAATCTTTAAAATAAGGTTTAAATATAACAAACACGACTAAATAATTTCATAATTTTAAGGTCCAATAATTTTTTGCACAATGATTGTCAAACTAAAGAATTACTTGATTTACAACTACACTTTTTACAAGTTTTTGCAAGTAACAATATTTCTAGGCTCATAAATAAGTCGTTGATTGTCAAACCAAAGAATTGCTTGATTTACAACCGAAAGACCTTTTTGCAAGGTATAATATTTCTAATCCCATAAATAACTCGTTCTCATTTGTCGAAACTGAAAGGTGAACCGCGACATTAATCATACAAAATGATGTGATATTTTACCTGGGGACTGTCCATGAGCAGGGGCGCCGATAAATCAGCCTGCTCCTGTTCATTCTCAGGGAATATTGGACTGTCGTTTAGTACTGTTGTGAGCATGTTTACTGTCGACACTGTCACCTGCACAAACAATTTTAAGTTATTTATTTAAATCCTTATTGTACACAAAATTTAACAAAAACACTATAATTTTATGATATATTTTTTCAAACTTTCTAATTATTAACAACTAACCTATTTACATTCATGGTTTTGTTTAGTTTAACTACTTCTAAGTTACTTTATGTTTTTTTTTTAACAAGTTTCTTTCAAGAAATAATATATTTTTATTTTTATTTATTAGCCCCGAGTCAGGAATGTATGGCCTATATGACGATAAGCTCGCCACTTATCACATCGTGGTACAGAACATATAGGTGTCCTGGCACCTGTGCCTTCCCCTTCTGGGAATACGTCGTGAGTTTATGTATGTAAATTAAAACTTAGTTAAAAAAAATCCATATTCCATACTTCCATAGTCCCCTATAGTTCGCATAGGCTCGACATAATGCTGTATTAGCTGTGATAATATTTAAAACTCGTTTCCGACCCCACCCACACCCGATGAAATGATCTAGAAAATTTATCTCTCGAATTTCTGTAAGACTTATCTAAATAAGTTGCTTGTTGGGGGTACTAATACCCCCATCAAAATTAAGTAACGAAGATTTATTCATACGAATTCCGAGGGACGAAATCTGGTGTTAAGCGCTAATAAATCACAAGATTGTGCGTAAGATCTTTGAATTTTACAGTTCCTTTTATGTCCAAGATTTGTAAAGTTTATTTAGTGAACTTTACTGAAAGCAAAAGGTAAATAGTCTTAAATTTATAACTGTGAAATGTAAAATACTACAATACAATAGAGTTTTTGGAAATATGTTTTCTCTGTTGGTGAACCGAATAAATAAAAATAAAATATAGATACTTATTATATTCTGAAATATGCTTTAGTCTTCGTAAAAATATTCAGTTATAATTTCAAAGTTTTAAATGCATGCACATTTATGCTTGACATGGCTATTCATATTCGTTTATTAAATGTAACTTATACATACATAAACGCCTTTCCCCCAAAAGGAGTACCCAAAGGTGTTACCAGTGCACCCATGTTTTGCCTTGCATTTTCCGTCTCACGATTTGATAGAGGGCGAGCTTATTGCCATAGCGGGCACAAACTCCTGACTCCACGCTCATGATGAATAAAAAAATCTAGTAGGACTTTCCAACCTGGGATTCGAACCCGAGACCGCAGTTTTGCAAAAACCGTAGTACAACTGCGCCAGCTAGGCAGTGTAACTCCACAACATATTTTCAGAGTAAATGCTTAAAAGCGTTCGTAAAACCTCCAATCCGAGTTGATGAAGATATATCGAGATTGAGTAGGCAAACGCACAGAGAACAGCGTAAAGTACCACTTAGTGCAATTAATCTTACGGGAACTTTTTTGGCTTCTATACTTTTGGCACCGGGCCCTGCAATTACGTCTATTCATCTGTTTTTCTGTGATACATTCATTTGTTCTAAGGGCGCTGTGTAATTTAAAAAGGAACAGATGAAAACATAATATTGGTATGTCTTGTGTCAAATTTAAGAAAAAAAAGAGTATCTATACAACGAAATATTTTTTTATAATTATTACTTAATTTAAATTAAATATTTGCTAAGTAGAAAACTAAGTCTATCCAAAGCATTATATCAAAATACCTACGGTCCAATATCATTTGAAAACAACGTTATTAATCTCAAAATGTCCATAGTTATCGTCTTTATGAAAAAACCAGTACAATGTTTTAACCACAGCAAAAAATAACATATCTTTCATAACAAAACTATTTAATAACTGTCTCACGAACCTAAACGATACCTATCAATGGTACATTTATTGCGTGACATTTCAAATTTGAGTTGTATGTCTGATAGAATTATATTAAACACGTTTTAGACACCATCGATTTGGTACAAACGGCCGGGGGTCCGCCCGGATGCAGATACAATTTTTTGAAAATATTTTATTGCCTATATATATATGTTCATCAGGCAAAATTTAGGATTGTAATGGTGAAAAAATTTTCAAATTGGATTAGAAGTTTTAGAGCCTATTCAATCCGAACACTCAAATCTTTCGTCTGCATAAATGTGAAAGCATGAGAGTTAATATTTGACGCAAAAACTACTGCACGGATTTTATTGAAACTTCGGCATATTATACCTTAAACATCAGAACAAGACATAGGCTAAAATTTACTATCAGTGTGCATCAAACACAACTTAAACATTATGTTGCAGTTAACTATGCATTATTTTTTAATTTATATTTTATTTAATATTTTAATGGAGTTTGAGTACTCAGGCGTAAAGCTATTAAATACTTACCAATAACAGGAACGCTGTTTCAACTAAAGAACATTTGTAGACGGGTTGGCACCGGAACACTGCAATCCCTAAGGGCAGGAGTATGGCTGCGCGCGCGCAGTCCACGATCGCTTGGTGGAACAGCAGACCATGTGACCACCTGTTTGGAATAAAACAGTATTAGTTTTGTATGAAATGAGCAATATCTTATATACGAGTGTGCACGACAGCTAGGGTAGAATAGGTACCCGAGGTTTAAGCACATATCTCTAAGTAAACAAGGTAAACAAATATATTACAAAATGAAATATTTAAGGAATCATTATAATGTCACACATTATTTAGATTGAGTCTAAACTCAGTCACTTTTTTCCACTACCATCCGATTCACGTTGCTTTTTTCAAAGTAAGTTTACAATAAAGTAATTTTAAAGGAGTTGCAGTTTAGCATAATTCAGAGCAGTTAATAAATTACTTATAATAATGATTTAAAATGCAATAGGGAAGGTTGTCGTATCAAATAGCGAATCATTAGCCGGTTTAGTCATACAGTAAGTCACTACCCCTATACACCCATATCTCCAGACAGCAAAGCAAAACCCCTCCCAAACACTATAAAACAAAAAAGGAAAACATACAAATGCAATTAAATAAATGCAATACAATGTTATGATATATAATGCAATGTTATAAAAAGATAGAACAGAGTAATTAGTTTTGATAGACAAAACTAATTACAATGTTCCCTTGAAAGACATTCCTTAAGACTAGATTTAAGCTATCTAGGTTACAGTAAATATGGTTTAAAACTGTTATTAATCGCACCCACGGGACAGGAAAATTTCTAAAGCAAGACAGTTTAAAACAAAACGAAAGCGAAAGAAACAAACCCACAGATGTCGCCGTTTATAAAATGGCGGATAAGAAGTCCCTGTCGCATAGTTTTAAATAGGTTAAAAGTATTCTGTGTTCTAGTTTTAAGTCTTAACGACCGTCCCACGCTCGCGTGTCTTCGAAACGCTTTTATAAATATCCAGATACCTCCGTGGCCTAAACAATGGAGATAACAAAACTTTATATAAGAAATTGTGACGCCTCATTTGTTTAATGGCGCCGTATGGACGCTTTTTTTTAGTGGATAAATGTTTAGATTTTCGCTAAGCTAGTTTAATGCTTTCATGGACTTGTATAAACCAAACGGTTGAAATTTGTTTATCAGTTTGAATATATGTTACTAAAGCGATCTTATGACTAGTTGCATGTAGGTAATTTCTAAGTGAATATCAAAGCAACGAAAAGTAAGAAACTGAGACAATTTTCTTAATCGACATTCCCTTTATATTGTGCAATGTATGTAGGCATACAAATATGTCCAAACAAATCAATAACATTAATGAACTATCTGAATTCAAAATTACTGTAAATTAGTTTAAGATATAGTTTTGGCAGCTGGCATTCGCTCAATCAGAATATCAACACTCGAAGTCTTACTTCTCATTGCTGATCTGGCTATTACGAGTATTTATTACTAGCGTTCCGGCCCGGCTCCGTCCGGGTGCTGATACACTTTTTAAAATGGCGGCTAAAATGTTCAATTCCTACGATTAATTTAGAATATCTGCGCAAAGGATCCTTCAGACACCTTTTGACACCAATCGGACCCAAATATATATAAAAAGTCATAGCGTGATGATATTTAGCTTATAGCATTCCTTGATAAATGACCTATTGAACACAAAAATATTTTTTAGTTCGAACCAGAGGTAACAAACAAACAAACTCTTCAGCTTTATATATTGGTATAGATTGCAACGTCACTAGTCGTTTACAAACACTTCTGAGTTCAAAATAGCAAAGTAAATAAAAGAAACAACGATTCCAACAAGCTACATAAAAATTATGAAAACACCCGGAGTACTTTCCAATTCATTTGCATACTAATAAATGCAGACTCCGGAGTAAGATCTTCAGATTTCAACTTATTTTTATATTCTCTAACATTTCATGTTGAAAGTCTGTGATTTTAATGTTACATCGAGTGATTGTTAAGTCTAGTCTATCTCAATGACAATATATTTAAACTATGTTTGTGAAATGTTTGAGGCAAATTGGGTCTTATACTTTGAAAAGGGAGGTGAAGGAGCTCTGACAATTTTCCAGTATTTAAGTTCAAGTCAATTTATAGCACAGTATTTTCTTCTTCTTCTAATCCACATAGAGACAAAATGTAAAACAAAATTTCTGATATACGACCTAGCGACATTCGAAAAATGAACGTGGGAGTACGTTCACCTCCCACTGGGGTACTCCCACCTTAAATCTGAAAAAATATTTACAACCAACAGTAAAACATATATCTTCGTTTTGTTTGTTCCATAGTATCAAACAAAGATATTCAGGGTCTCTTCATTCAATCATTTCATAAAAGCTTAATGGATTTGTTATATATTGTCTGTCCCACGCCAAAATGTGGGTCATTTTTCTGTTGCGAGGCCGAAAATTCCCGCGTATTTGTTGATACACACGACACAAGAAAAATATATCTCGCTGGAGGACATCCTATATAAATTTACTATACCAACCATCAATGTAATGTAATTTAATATGATATGTTATTACATGAGAACAGAATGAGACATACAGAATGAGTATAGACATGTCAAAAGAAGATCAACTGATTACTTTGGCAACCAGGTACTAGAACTGTTTGGCCTCGGGAAAAGGTTGAGGGGAAGACCAAAAACCACATGAAAAAACGTACTGCAACGAGACATAATGGCATGCATGATGCAATATTTCTGATGACGACGGCATCAATAAAGCGGAGTGGAAGAAGAATGTAAAGGAAACTGACCCCACCAACATGTGGAATTGATAGTCAAAAAGAGAGAAAATGTGAGAGGATATAAATAAACTCATTTAAACATGAAAAAATATTCCGCGCAGTTCAACAGCTTAATTTACTTCCATTTACATCAATCATTTTGCACAATCGCATCAATACGACTCGGTTCGATTTCATCTCGAAAAGCATTGTTTCCATAATTTATTCAGATTCAAAATATTCAGACTATTAAAAGGATTGAGGTATTTTTCTGTTGTGCACTATTTGAATGGAATAATTTAAGAGTACTTTAAGGTACAAGTATGAATTCAGGAAAACATTCATAACGATATACAAATACGATTTCAATTTTTTTATAATTTATGTATAAGATAAGACAAGCCAATAATAAAGAAAAGACATCGATTGCCTTGTATCGATATGTAGTAATAATAATGATACACATAATATGTAGGTAAATAATAAATAAATTGATAGTTTTCAAACAAAACTTGCAACAGCAATTAATCCACAGAGGATATCAAAAAGCAATGTCCTTCAAGACATTTACCAACAAACCACACTTCAAAAGGTTTAATAGAAATGGTTATGTTCACGGGAAATCATTCGGTTCTATCTATTATTATTGCAGGCTGCGAATTCGCCTCCGCTCGGAGCTAAGTTGCGTAATGCGGATATACATTATACAAAAACTACTGGATTTTCCCACGATGATTTACCTTCGAATCGTGCCTGAAATGATTCATGCCTAGTATTTCGTATTGCAGATAAATCCGAGGATTAACTTATCAGACGCTGCGTATAACTTACGGTTAAAATATATGATATTGGGAAGTTTATTCTGTAAAATAAAATTATGACGGGGAATTAGTAAAGTACAGTTGCGTAACAAGCTGTGATAATATTAGAGAAGGAGACTGAAGATTTTGAAAGTTAGACCGCCACTCAAAGCCAAATATTTATGTACTCGTAATACACAAATATTAATATCTATAATTATTCGTAAGTTGAAGAGTTTCTTAAATCCGTAACATAGGAATATTTAAATTGTAACGGCATCGGGGCGTTGTGGGTGTCTTAGGTTAGGTTTATTAGTAAATATTTAACTCTATTTAGTGAATTTAAGCATATTTCGTATCACTTTAATCAAACAAATAGCCCTATTATACACTGTTCAAACGTATGCCAATCTCATAAGTAGTTTCAAGGTAACATCGAATACAATATAATGTTCCCCAGCCCAGTATGTCTGGCAGCACGCGTACCAGTTTACAATCATAATACCCACGGAGAGCCAAACCAGTGACACAGTATCGTGATCGTGTTGGCTTTAGACACCACTTCGCAAGCTCACTGCGCGGTAAGTGAATTATATTGACGTCGACTTGTCATGCCGGATTGAAGCTGTAGTTCTAAACTTTAGAATTGGATGTTATTTGTCAGGTCTCGAGTTTGAATCCAAGGTCAGGCAAAGTGATACTGAAGTTTTTACTTTCATTTTCAGTCTGGAGTTGAAAATTCGTGCCCGATATTACGATCGAATCGCCCCCTAATCCCTATTACATTATGGGACACCAGGCGAACCAGGATGTCCTGGTACCGTCTCTGCCTACCCCTTCTGGGGTATAGGGCGTGAGCTTATATATGTGTGTAATATAACGATTTGAATACCCACACCGGTAAACGTTTATTCGAAATTAACCATAGTTATTTATTTTGCATCTGAATAGTAAATAAGACATTGGCGATTGCAAATTAATCCATTAAATAAAAGGAACCATAAGCTATGGACAATATATTAAGGAAAGGTGCAAGCTCTATTATCGTCTTTTGTGTTCTCTATTAGTGTTCCATTTTTAAACTGTTTTAAATTAACTTCATATTTAACAGTCTAAAACACAATTAACCTTATATGCTGCTGATAAAAATGTCTTTACAATACCCGAAACAAAATCCTCGCGAAAGAAAAAAATATTACTCATTCTGTCAGACATCCGATAAGAAAAAATCTTCATTGGCAGGCAATTTATCAATCTATGTTACTGTCACGCACTCGACCCTCGGAACGTGGAGTTGCCAGACCAAAAAATATCGCCGGCCATAGATAATAAATTAGTTTTACCCAACTTTGTTCTCTTCTAGTCCAATCAACCCTGATAATACGAACATTTGTTAAAAAGAACGTATAAGATCGACGTTCATTAATTAACGTATTGTGTCACGTTCTATCACCACCACGTTTCAAGTAAGATTAAAGAGGTTCTTTACACACATGAAAAGGCCTTTCACTCCCAATGGTATTACCGTCTCAACGTAATTTTTGAAGTGAATCTTCGTTGTGTAACAGAGTTACAGTTTTTTTTCTTTAATTTTCAACAACAAATAGCCATCTTTTTATATCTTCGATATAACGCACCAAAGGCCTCAAATTGGCATAATCCTACATTGGGTAACAGCAACAAGTAATTATAATTTAGACTATTAGTATTCAAACATATACCAACTAAAATGAAACTAGGATAGTGGAATAATACTTGAGACTACTTAATTTTGACGTAGTTTATGCTATATTTAGATTTACAAATAAACAGACTCTAATAGCCCGCACTAGGCCATATTGGTGGACTACATAGCCTAACCACTCTCAATCGTAGTCTCAATTGAAGAGGAGGCCCGTGCCATGCAGTGGGAATTATATAGGCTGATATATAGTAATATCAAAAATTACAAAAATCTTTATTTTTTTGACAGCCTCAGTGGTGCAGTCGGTTAGACGCCGCCTGTGAAACGAGAGGCCGCGGGTTCAATCCCCGCACCGAGAGAAATGTTTGTGCGGCCCACAAATATTTCTTTCGGGTCTGGGTGTTTGTGAGACTGAAAAGTCTCTCGTAGTTCCTGATACCCACGACACAAGAGTCGATCTTAGTGTGGGGTCAGGACTATGTATGTGACTGTTGGGTGTTATTTATTTATTTTTCCTTAAACATAAAACCCATAAGCAGTAAGTACCCGTAAATAGGCAACCATATTGTGTGGGCGGCAGCATTTAAACACCCAAAATAATATCCCAGACACCTCAGAAATATTATTATACCTTCTAATATGAGTACGTGTTGAAACTATGGCGGAAAAATCCAGAGAAGAACAAATATTTAATGTTTACTTTTCTGTTGGATTATGAAATGTTTCATACTTCTAGTTTTTTATTCGAAGGCTACATTTTCAGGATAAAAATTGTATTTTGTTAGAGCGACAACATCCATTTAATACAGTATTTTTTGTTCTAAAAGAATACTTTTTTCTTTCGTTTTTTCAAACACTATAAAGTAAAGCCTAGAGCTAAATGTAATTCCGCTAAGAAAGATCTATATTTACGGAAAAACTTACCGAAAGAAAAGATGGTCATTTGAGAAAACCAGGTCATACGTTCTAAATGTTATGTAGAATAATATATTTCAGAATATTCATATTTTATTCGCTCAATTCCCTTTTTCACATGACACTCAAAATTAATAGCTGAGCTAGCTGTGATCTAGCATTTCAGAGACATTTTCTGATATATAGATAAATATAGTCGATAAAACATCTAGATGACGCCCTGACTCCACATCCGAGAAACCTATTAATTGTCCAGTAGATTTATTTTTAGTTATCTTCATCTTATGTGGGTCTGAAAATTTATTCCATGAGCTTCAAGAACATTATTTATAATGCTCTAAAAAATATTAAGATACCTATGCAGTATTCTTAAAAAACTTTTTTTTTTTCTATACAAGATTACCTTTCACCAGGCAGTAAGCGATACAGTTGCTCATGACTAACAATACCGAACAACACCATGCATTACAAAGCAATGTTGGGAATTCCACTGCGCTTGCCACCCTAAGACATAAGATGTGAACGCTTGAATACTCAAACGCGACTTAAATATTATGTTGCACTTAACTACGCAAATGACGCTTAAATGTACTGGCTAAGTGGGACATGCGCTGCTAAGAGCAACTTAATATTTGTATGGCGTTTGAGTATTAGGGCGTGTCTCATAATGACCAGTAATTACTCTGGCTACTATGTCCTTTAAACCGAAACACAACAATGGATTTCCACTGCTATTTGGCGGGAGAAATAGACATTGTGGTGGTACCTACCCAGGCGGCTTCTCACATACTCGTATTTTGGGGAACTTACTTACCTGTAGGTCTTATGAAGAATTCCTAAATAAAATAAACAGATGAAATATTTATAAAAAACCCATTGAGCTTTTCGCGCTTTTTCAGTCATCAATCCTCCTGCCCTAATGTTTCAACGAAAATAGATTAAATATCAACACTCACTAAATGATAATGATAAACTTCTACTTGTGTATTGTTTTGTAAATATTAGATTGATACTTTCAAATCTAAAAACATGAATCGGTTGAAGCAAAGGTTCGACAAAAATAACACCCATAAAAAACCAACAAGATTTTTATCACCCTATGTAAATGTTGATAAAGTAATACATAACGCCAGCAATTGAACTATACATACTACAGAAACGTGCACACTGAAAAATAAACAGAGCCCAGAAAATGTTAACTTGATCTATTTCTGACCCTTCCTTCCTCTCCCTATTCTCATAAAGCATAAAAACATATTTTAATACTTTACTTTATGTATAATTCCTACGTTTTAATTTTACAACAAAGTAAAATTTTCCACAAGGATTATTCGCAAACTCGTGCTAAATTTGCCTCACCGTGTAAAACAATACTATAAACTCAAGCCTTTTACAAATTCTAATACAATCGTGAATTCTCTTTTATAACGTTCCAACTTTCCTTTGCAATCCACGCTCGCGAGTTCATACACTCATCGAATATCGAGGAAAAGTTAAGTTGTGTTTTCTTATTTCCTGCAGTTTTTGATGCCTTTGTACCACTCAGCTTTATCGGAACGATGTTGATTACACGTCCAATTTGGAATCGAAACATTATGTTTTTTTACTTTAAGAGTCCGACAAACGTGGAGTAGATTGAATTTCATCTGATATTGTATGTCGACTGGTCGGAGATTACTACTCGTATTTCACGATGGATTCTCGATTTGGATTGTATGTCATCATCAGATGAATTGAAGTTATTCTTCATGCACGTAAAAAAATATCAATGTGTTTTATAACCACCCATAATGGATCAATTATATTTATTGAATACGGTCGACGCACTGGTCTTGGGAACTGACACGTAATATAAGCAAAAAAAAAAAGACATTCGATAACTAATTGCTTTTATAAACCTTCTATGAATAAGACCGTTGGTCCATAGATCTAAATATTCATTCAACATTCTTCATTCATGGTTAGAATCCGCGCTAATGCATGCCATTACCGCTTGTCTTATGCTTTCTTTGGCCCCCGCTGTTGCATGCTATTACATCTTTCCATCTGAACAGCTAATTTGCTTTCACTCAGCTTATAGCAGCAATACTATATACTATATTTTAAAATACATATCAACACCTCGTACCTAAAGTATACACATTTTGAGTATCCTACAATTTTTACTTCATAATTTATACGATCGCTAGGGCACGGCTTCGCTCGTGTGCTCATTTTATGAGTCCAGTCCACATCAACAATATATTATTTCGCGAACTAACTGATTTGAACTGAAATTCAATGTAACCGACGTCGATTATATTGTTTTCCCGTCCCGTTATATCCCGTTCTATCCCATTTCATTATGTCGCTTGCGAAACGCATGTCCTCCTGTCCTCGCCTGTCCCGTGCTACCCATTCAAATATGAAAGAGTATCAAATATGTATATTTGTATTCCTGGCTCTTTCCACGGGAACACTGCAATTTATTGGAATAAAAAATAGCTTTCTTTTTAATCCAGGGTATTAGCTATCCCTATACTAAATTTAACCAAATCTATCGTGCCGTTTTTGCGTGAAATAAAATTAACATTCATACATCCAAACCAACAAAGTTTCGCGTTCATAATATTAATAGAGAAGTAAGTCAGATAAAGAAAAATTGCGGAGAGCTCAAAATGTAATCTATATCCTTTCGGCTCTGAGTTGTTGATGCATAAAAAATCAGTTGACTAGTGTTGCAACCTCCTTGTTCTACTGGTATATATCCCAGGCCAAATGTATAAAGTCTTACATCCTAATTATAAGACATTTTAGTAAAGACGAAAAGCTCGTTCACTTTGTGGAGCCTTTATATAAGGAATTCATTCGCCTCCGACCGCCAACCAAAACACCAGGGCTCTCGAGCGGAATATTAAATTATAAACTAGTTTAAGCTACCATTTAGCCAGAGTTAATAGTTACTTATCTCTAAAATCTGACATTGAACTTTCCCTGTGGATTTTCTGGGTCATTTTACAGAAGGGCTTGTACTTTTATTTTTCAGAAACAAAGACTTTCTTTACTTGGTAACTTGGATGTGTTTATTAATTAACTTATGTTTAATATTTTCTGTATTATTTTTCGATGACGAAATTGGACCATCCAGCTCGCATAACGCATTATCATAAGTCAAAAAATTATGTAACGTACACTCTTCAAATCCATATTGCGTCAAACGTAGGTTAATTTGCGTAGATAACAAAACAAGAGCAACTTTCAAGTCATTAAGCATCATTTAACAAAAGCATTGCGTTTGCAAGACAATGATTCTATACCAATAACAGGCCCTCGCAATCCTCTTTATTATTTTAAATCTTACAACAAGAACAGTTCCTCAATATTGTTACAAAAGGCAGCCTTTTAAGAGCCAATAAACGTTGATGTTCAAAGCCGATTAGTCCGTCTTGTTGAGACGCCGCCCGCAGTAATGCATAAGAAAAGGAATGAAATTGTTTGTAGGATACGCTCCAGTACTTCGAATGATGTCGTTAAAACAGTTGAGGGTACTGAACGGTATGCAAGCGTATCAAATCATATCCTGTTGGCTGTTATTGTTGTAATTTTGCATTTTAGTATCTCTCGGGCTCTCTGGGCGTGGTTTGAAATAAGATGGGAGTTCTAAACGTATTAATAACTTTTGCTATACTATTATTTTATATAAAAACAAGTTACTTTCCACATTTCAGATTGATTTATCTTGTGATTTTGCAACCACAGTCTCTTGACATTAACTCCCTTGGGAAATGACAGATCAGCTAAAAAATATTACTTTTATATGTATACATAATACATATATCTGATCTGTCCTACGACATTACAGGAGGCGCGTCTATCGCCATTTTGGACACAAATTCCTGACTCCGGGCTGATAATGAATAAAAAATTCAATATCATCTTGCCCGACCCGGGATTCAAACCCAAGACCTCAGTTTTGTAGTCTTAACGTATACAACTACGCCACCGAGGCATTTAAGTCATCTGATATCTTTAGTTTGCTTAGTAGCATTTCCGTAATTTTGAATTAAAAATACCAAATTCAACCGATATTCTTTATTAGACATATATTATAAGATTAGTGGTCAGTTGTATCAATATTTTCGACCGACCAATTTTTCGGTCTTTTCGCTACCCAATAAATTGCCAAATATCAACAAAGGACATTGTCAGATGAACGTGCCCTGCGATTGTTAGAAAGGTTTAAATATCATATCCAACAAACAATAAGATTGCTAGTACAATATTTCGGTCTGACAAAGAACACAGCTATGATTCATAAAATAGAAAAAAAATTATATTATACGAAAAAAATAACCTGTAATAGGATAGCGTGGTGGATTATAATATGGCCTAACATATAGGACGGAATACAAGAAGTGAAACTTTAGTGTCCTGGTAGCACTTCTGTCTACCCTTCTGGGAAAAAGGCGTGAGTATGTTTATATATTTTCCTCCATTTACAAACACAATAAATACAATATTTATTCCATCAGATATAAGACCTCAGCATTTGAATAATACATACAACATTTATCTTAACACATTTATCGTTAAAGTATCTACATCAAAGGCGACGCAAAGAATCCTCCTCAGCTGTTACTCCGAATATTGTTATCAAAAGAAATATTTCGACATTCCGTTTACGGCTTCCATATAACATTTCTCATAAAATCGTGACATTTGAATAATAATAAACGTAAATCTTGCCCAGTTTCCCTATGAAGCGAACCCATTTAATATTTTACTCTTGTTATTACAGCCCAAAGGGCATATTGTAAATATTTTCTTGTGTTTTTTTCTTCGTTTCCGTCCTTTAACATTTGGTCTGAATTCGATGGGAGTGTTCTTTCCTTTCTCTTTGAATGATTCTTTTACAAACAGACAAAAATATCAGTGTCATTTAAAAGTTAAACTCTTTTCAAAGAAAATTGTTTTATAACTTTGGAAACTTGACTGTTTCTTGAACTTGGGTCTTATTTTATCATCATAATAAGTGATAATTAGAAACTTAATAATTAATTAATTTCCTTATATTTATTCCTACTAATAAATCAATATAACCATTGTACTAATTTAATTACCGCCTCATATCAGAAACCACTTTACAATCGTTAATATAAGAAAGAGAGAAAAAAAAAGAAAATAAAAATGAATAGAACGAGTTTGAGTGTCGCATCGTTGCAATATCTAATTAACAAAAGCAACATACCTCCTCAATTGCTTCTTGCTCAGTATAACAGCCATGAGGGCCAAGTTGGCGGACATGCCGAGTCCGGAAAGGGCGAGTAGCGCCGCAGCGCTCGCAGCGCCGCCTGGCGGACAGTGTCGCGTGTTGTTCAACATCGAAGCGTTCGTGGCACCAGCTGAACCGAACCGGAGGTTCGCACCTATCATAGCCACTGCTGAGCCTGCTGCGGAATAAAATAAAATAAATACTATGCTGTTATATATCTTATATTTTATATCTTATCGTACAGGCGAAATTTCGGACGCCCACCTGTAAGGTGGACGAACGACCTGTCTAATATTGAAGGAAGTCATTAGATGTAGGCCGCTTCCAACAGGTCGATGTGGAGATCCTTCCTGTGACTGAGATGATGATTTTATATATCTGCCGAAATCCCCAAAGTGATGATGATGAAGTGGCATATGTTTAGTATATTACTATATGTGATCTAACATAATTTTATATTCGTTTTGACAACTTTCTCTATCAACTGTACAATATCGCAACGTTTACAAAATTACATTTTTACCTAACAGTTCTAAAGATATCATTTTCTTTTGAGTTATTATATGGATATAATTTCCGTAAAACGTGGTTCTTGAATACTTGTTATAATACTTAATTTTTCTTGAAGAAAATCTCTTGTGTACCCACAGGAAACTGTAACTTTAGTTTTATTCACGCTCAGTTAAACTCGCCGTATTTCAAAGAGGCGTGTAATCTCAAGGACATGTGCATTACTCTGTTTTTCTCGCTCTTTCACTACGAAAACACTCATCAATCTTATGATGCTTTCACGACGTGACATTTTGAGACAAAAGACTTAATAAACGATTGTAGTTCGCGAAAGAAACCTTTTCTTAAGTATTTCAGAATCTGGAGCGATTATCAAACACTGCGCTATATTTATTTTACATTAAAAATATTTTTAAAAGTATGTACGTAAAGTAGATAGAAAATAAAAAGGTCGCCTTTTTGTGTAAATATTGACAGCTATAATTACCACATCAATCATTAAATTGTCAAATTTAAATTCGATTCTCAGAAGTCATTCCATTATTTACCACAACGTTTATTAATGTGAACGTTGGATATGGATGAATGACGTTCCAATCACGACATTCATTAGTCATCATTGAAACGAGGTCATAAATTTACCTGCCGACATTTTGGTGAGGCGTCCGGTCTCAATGGAAGCTCCTAGTGGAATGCAATGAATCACTCTGGCAGCCAATCACAGCGCCCGTCCCCCCTCCGGCCCATTGCATTTTTGCACCAATAACGTTGTCCACGGACATTACAAGTTTATGTCCAATTTCAATTCACTCTTTTCGTTGATGATAGTTTAACACTTTTTGCGGTAATAGTACTTGATTGTCACTGTGTTTTGTTTAATGTCATTTTAGGCGTTCATCGTAGCTTTATATGATAATACAACTATATAACTAAAACATATAACTAAAACACATTGTACTTATAACAAAAAATCTTTGGCCAATAAGTATTCAGATTAATTTAAAATATTATGTTCTATATCTCGCTAAATTACAATAAAGTAGACATTATTTTTCATAACAACGAAAGAGGATATTAATGTCATCTAAACCATCAAGGAACTCATCCGTAAACCTATCCCAAGCGAAATAATAATGACGGTTTGCTGCAGAAAAAAAACACGAGAATATATTTCAAAGATTCCACGTATTCACACATTCTGTATTGTCTTTCTTCAGACAAGTAGAGAATGCAAATGGAGGTCGGTTAACAAAACGAGGCGCAAAGTGAATATGAACGAGGGAAAGCTAAAGATACGTCCGTCTTAAGAACATCTCGAGCGAAGGTGTTTTTTTAAATGGTAATATAAAACAGAACATCAGGTATTCACTCGCAAGAGATCTTAAAATAGCCGTATTGTGTTCGGAATATCGCATTTTCAATCGACTCGGCATAAAGCTATTTACGAGCCCTTATAGACAGCAGAGTCTCTGATTTTCAATATCGAATTGTGAGTCAAGTTGATGTATTCATACTTATAAACAGCAGAGTACTTGAACCAACCAATAGATTCAAGAACCCTAGCGTAACTAATTTAATTACTGCTGGTTGTCTGAAGCCGCTAATTGTTTCACCGAATGTACATCTCTCATCTTTTTAGTATTTATTATTATTAAATAAAATATTCTAAGCAGTCAAACAACTTAAGTGGTTTTCCCAATATCCATCACTTGATTTGAGACTTCGAGATATAACTCACCCATTAAATTTGACTCTTTTAAAACCATACGCTAAACTAATAACCAGAAAGTACACCAACATTTTTCCTATGCAGAAGGACGAAAATTCGCAAATTTTTATAACATGTCACAAATTGACTTTATTACGCATGCACAGCAAAGATCGAATTATCCACTCATCCAGTGACCCGCCGCGCTGGCCTATATATCGATTCAGTAAAGAAAGTAATGCAACTAAGGCTCCTCTGTTTTTAAGTAATTTATTTCTTATCGAGTGAACTACCTCGTTCATTCACTGAACCTTTTCTATTTAATAATACCTATACATAAGTCATACATGCATAACTATTATATGTATATACGTCATATATAGTACATACACACATACATATCAATTTTTAATTAAATATAAAGTCTAGTGCAGTTCGTCTAAAACGTAAATAAAAAAATATCAATAAAATTAATTATGTTACTATTTATTTCTGAAATACTGTTATGGTCACGTCTGGTAACTAAGAGAAGCACGTCTCAAAAATGATTACTAAACACTGTATAAGAAATACACTACGCTCGCCACTCCGAGACATTATCGTAACATAAATTTTACATAAACTCACACCTTTTTCCCAGAAGCGGTAGGCAGAGGTTCCCTTGGTAGCAACAATGACACCCTTGTTACGACTTGTGTATTCCATCCCACGATGTGATAGGAGGCGAACTTATCGCCAAATCGGACACAAATACCTGAGTCCGGGTTGATAATAGAAAAAGAATAGAAAAATTCAATACCACTTTTCCCGATCCGGGATTCCAACCCGAGACCTCAGCGTTGTAACCGTACCGTAGCACTACGCCAACGAGGCAGTCTTGGTAACTTAATTATCAGTAATATCATTGTCTTTGAGGTCCTTCAAGCCGGAACTCAAGGCTCAATTCCTAATGCTTCGCGGCAGAAACAAAGTATTAAAATAAAGCTATTATTTACGGATTTTTACTTTAAAACTTTCGTGGTCACGGGGTGGACAGGACGGTGTCCGCCCCGGCGATAGAGTAATCGAAACGTCGGAAAGTTAAAAAATATAAAAATTAAACCAAATCAGAGATAAAATCCGTAGATAATCGTTTCATTTCAATGTGTAACATTGGCGTATATCTAAGAAACCAGAAACAAAGTATTTCATAATAATTTTCCTTTTCAATCATCCAGGCAGATAAACCTCGGTAACAGTAGCTATTAGAGCTCACTGCATATTAAAACAGTTTCGCGTCACAAATCACTTAACGGATTACACTCAGCCACGCTCACAGTTTGCAGATGGAAACATATTTTCCAAGGTTGGATTGTTGAAGTAAATATTGTAATGGAATTAGATTTTTTACTGTTTTATGGTACAATGATGCCATATAATACAATGAATCTTTTATGGAAACTATTTCTCTGTGACGTGAAATTAATGCTTATTTTTAATTGTCTAATTTATTTTTCGTTCTTTGGTTACGAATTAAAAGTATTGTATAATCAAGATCTGTACTTAGCTTTAATTTCGATTTTTTTTATAAACATAATACCTGAAAAATGGTGATAAAATGGTTAGGGTTATACGCTTCACCTTTGACATTACAGCCTTAAATAAACTGGCGGCCAGGGTATATTATGCATAACCACAGTGCTTAAATTTAATTGAACATTTAATTAATCCGGAGAAAACCTTTAATACTTCACTGAATGATACGCCTCGCGAACCCGCAGACTCTTTAGCATAATTATAAAGAGTGATTGCTGTCCACCGAAATGAAAAATTTGATGTGGGAATGCTTCGACGAAAAATGTACGGGTACTATACCCGACTGATTTATTGATTGAAATATTTTTGTTCAAGGCTTCATAAGGCATTTCTGTATTTATCAGCCCATATACGCCCTACTGCAGGGCACGGGCCTCCTTTTCGATCGAGAAGACGATTGAGTTTAGTTAAGCCATATAGTTACTAACAATGGCCTAATGCGTGTTGGCGCCTTGGCGGTATGTAAGTACATAGACTAGAAATCACTATGGTATGCAGGTTTTGGCACTATGGTATGGTTGGTAAATTTTAAATTTAATATAACATATAAGAGCAATAACTAAGCAATGTAACAATTACAATAGACATAATATACTGGTCTCCAAAATACAGGCTCTGCCTAGTTTGGGGCCCCCTGCTAAACTGCAGCTGTTATAATTTGTGTAAGCACTAACATGATTGTCACCCTATTCATTAAAAATGTAATATTTGTAAGTTTGTGCCAAATAAATAAAAAAAAGTTTTTCCTCACGATGTTTCCTTCACCGTTGTAGTGCCTGGTGATTGACTATCAATACACACATGACTCCGAAAAGTCAGAGGTGTGCCATTTGATTCTAACCCGCGACCACCGTGAATATGTTGGCAGCCCCATCTAGTCCGTTTACCAACAGACCACCACGCACTATAAGGTATTAAGTGTATTTAAATAACATTATAGTACAAAAACGTAACAATATGGAAAGACGAAAAAGTGACATAAAAATACATAGCGATGGGGCATATCGTACATTTAAAATATATTCTTACGTGAAGGAAAACTATGTAAAGAAAACCTGAATAACTACTATATTTTTCAATAATTTGATGGTATGTGAAAATCTGCCTGATGGCGCTTGGGCAACTGGATACATTATGGCCTAACCCTTTTAAATTGAACTTCCAATTGTTCAAGTACGTGGGGACGTATATGGGCTGAATAATTATGATTTTAGTTTTTATTTAACTTCTATGATCTGAAACCAATACTGCCATTTTAATAGAGAACGCATTTTATTATTAAAAGAAAATCCGCAATTGATTTAGTTTTTGGATGTCGTGTCGTCAAACATTCTATATATTTGTTCGCAATCCGTTATAGGCTATTTACCAACATATTCAGTAAAAGTAACATAAAATGACGAAAAATGGGCGGGATAATGCGAGGCAAATGTTAGCGTGACTAGTAAATATTTGTTAGCGGTGTGTTTGTGTGCGGTGCGGTGGACCTTAATATGTCATTCATAGTAGACGTTACTAATCGTTACAGATAATAAATATTTATTTAGGATCTGCTGACCTAATTTTGGCTCTTGATTCCATTTAGTTCCATTAAATTCTGATTATTTAATCCGTGATTAAGACGTAATATGGTGCGCTAGTGTAGAATAAAATATAATTAAAATGTTATATTTTCTATCCTAATCCAAGAACCCACATAAAATCAAGCGTTAATTGAATTATAATCTTCTTTAATATTGTGTTGTATTGTAGTGTATTGTATGATTCGACGAGCCTCTTCTACAATCGAGAGTACGGTCGAGAGAGTACTTTAATATACTATACCTTTTTATTTCACAATTAATGAATTCAATCATTTCATAAGGCGTAAATGTGATGCCAGTGACAATACAGAAAAAAGAAATATAACTATTCTCTAATACTTTCCTGAAAATATTCGTATAACTAATACAACTATTAAACAAGACCATACTGCTTTGAATAGAATTAGAATAGATAATAGAACAACCACCAACATCGCATCTTTCCGTTCGTCACATCCACCAAAAAATACTACCCTCATTTTAAATTTTCGATCGTCAATTTAGAGCATGTAAATTTTCGCAGCATTTTTCTGGGAGTCGGTCAGCGAGGGCGTGCGGCAAGCGAACGGGTCAGAGGGCCGCTGCAGGCGTTTTAACCTCGACAAAAAATTGAATGAGCTCAACCATGAATCTAGGACCACGTGTTGCCGGACACCGATGTATTACATCGTTTTTGGGTTGACGCTCATCGAAACTCGAAGCATTTATAGCAGCGCTAAGGGAGCGTTTTCTATCTACTTTATCGTTAATTAATAGATTGTCTCGGTGGCGCCGTTTTACTACGGTATGATTACAAAGCTAGGGTTCGGATCCCGGATCAGGCAAATGATATTTTATTTGTCTATTAATAATCAGCCCAATGTCAGGAATTTATCTATACTAATATTATAAAGCTGCAGAGTTTGTTTGTTTGTTTGAACGCGCTAATCTCTGGAACTACTGGTCGATTTTATCGAGGAAGGCTATAGGCTATATATCATCACGTTATGACCTATAGGAGGAAAGCAGTAGTGATATTCCTAGCAAATACGAGGAAATTTTGTTCGTTTTTCGTGGTCCGATTGGTCGATATTCTAAACTGAAAGTGAGAATTAAACATTTTGACCGCCATTTTAAAACGTGTATGCACCCGGGCGGAGCCGAGCCCGACCGCTAGTGCCCGATATAGCGATAGGCTCTCCACTTATCACATCATGGGATGGAATACACAAGGCGGAACGTGCGTTTCATGGTAGCACCTCTGCCTACATCTTCTGAAAAAAAGCGTGAGTTTATATATGAATATATGAATAGATATTGATATGACCGTCATCAATTCTGTAGTAGTCAAATTAAATAATATCGATCGTCTTGAAGTTGATGAAAATTACGTTGAACGAATCCGTGCAATGCAAAAAGTTTTAATGTATAGTATTAAATTGGTCAAAAGACCCATTCAGAACAGTCAATCATGTTGAACTATTTCTACCCTCCGTATTGTGACTAAGTTAGAATATATAAATTCAACATGCCGATATTATTAGCTTGACTAAACACCGAATGTAATGGACAAAAGTTAGTTCTCGACGTTATTGCCTAGCTATCGTTAAAAGCTTTTGAACAGCATGGCCTTATTGACTTTCAAATATCTATATAATTCAATCCGGACCATTATCGACTTATCAAACTGTACCACTCCCTTGGCTATTGGAATTATTCGGCGAGGGATTTATTATTTAACAGATTTCCAACAATCGAATTGCGAAGTCGTATTGAAAATAAGTTTAAGTCAAACTCAATTTAATAAATTAGAAGGCTTTAACCCAAGTTCAAAAAAATTACAAAAGTAAAGAAAATATTAATAGAGGATAAGATATTATCATCCTGTATGTTTTGTAAGTATTCATTATACGGCCTAAACTACATTCTATTTGATGGAAGAGATGGCATTCGATTCAATACGGGCTGTTTACGTAATTTTTATCGGACACACGTACTACGTGTATATTTGTAAATTAGGCAAACGGACAGACACACACACACACACAGACAATGTGAAAAATTATATATATAAAAACATATATTAAAATACGTCCCTACAATACATATTGTAAAGGGTTTTGGTCATTGTAATAATGCCCGCGCACATTGCTTAAATGCACCTCATTCAATTTGCATACAGATTATATGGAGACTGCAACCAAAAACAAAGCTAGGTGGTAGTTTTACGGACTTGAAAAATAATACAACTAATTTTTTTGCAAACAAAGCGACTATTTTTATCATTGTATTTGGATGATAAATACATAGTTTTCCCTAAAATAATAATGTACACTCTTTTATTTTTAAAGGCGCTATGGTACGCAAGGGATTAAATTATTTTAGCATAAATTATGGAATTATCATTCAAGCATGATGATATTTGACCACATCATAAAAAAATAGTCGCATCTTTGCGAAATTTTTAGTCGCATAGTGTCTATAAAACTACTAACCGGCTTCGTATATTTTAAATTACATATTATTAAGAAAGAATCAAATTATCTACCTAAAGGTAAGCAATTACCAACAACCCTCAGCATCTTTCATATCGGAATAACGTAGGTACATTTCTGAATATACCGTGCGAACGAACGAGAAAAAGGGAAAGGTGTTAATGGATTGTTAGTTCCCGCAATCTAAAATCCTTTTGCGAGCATAGGGAAAATATATAATTAAATAGGTGCTTAGTTAGCGAATCTTATTTTTTTCTTTAGGGAAAATACCAAGGTGGTAGAGCCACCTAGAGGTCGATTGATAGATCAAGAAACATGACGGTGATAATTTAGTACTGCACACGAAAGTATTCAGCAAGCCTAAATATTATAACAAATCGCTATCTCAATCTTTTGATTATTTTCATGCTATACTCTGCAATAAGCGTGCAAATAAAACACATTCCAACTTCAAAGGCGTGATTATCGCAAAGACTGCGCAAACCACTTGTTTTTCTTAAAACATAACCCTTAACAAGTTCCCAACATTTAAGTAACAGTAAAAATAAAATCTCATTTTAACCACAGCTTTTCTTTGAAAGAAATCCAGCCTGGGTTCTTTTGCATTGCACTTATCTAAAAGCGTTACAGTGCCATTAGCCGAGTGAAATTCCTTGACTATGAATAAATGTTTAAATTGAACCTTCAGTTTGTACTTTCAAGATCACGTCATATGTATATAGATCGTGGTAAGATGGAATTATTTTTTGGTTTGTGTTCGACTATTTCATGGAATGCGAGATGCAAATTGTACTCGTTAACGTGAGTTTCGATACAAAATACAATACTTATTTATACGATTCAACTGGAAGTATAAGTTGGTAAACGCATTCTTTCCCACACATCTTTTTTATTTTCGGATTTTCTATTTAATTCTTACACTGATATGACAATTTAATTCTTCCAAAATTTTAAAAATATTAGTTTTCAAATTTAAATTATATTTGAATAAGAATTATTCAAATTGGTAGTGTATTTATTGTTGTGTTGATTTATCACTATCATTTGTTTTTTTTTTGTTGCGTTTATTGTTTGTAATTCCGTATTTTATATAAATGATTTGATTTGTCTTTGTTAGAATCTGTTTCCTATAATTTATGTAACTGTATCCTCCTACAATTTAAGTTGCACAATGCTTATAAGTAATTTTATGTGTTAAACTTAATGTATGCCATTTTCAATCTTAATTGGAGACCAAAATATTCTTTGTTGATAAGCTTACGGAACTTACAAGGCACTAACTTTACAACATTTCGAATAACGTGTAAGACTTTTAATTCAGTGCGGTAAATTTCTTCTGACTCCGTACAAACTTGGCCACATTGTATGAGGCATAACTAGCGTGTGGTATGAGCGGCGAACTTTGTGCCTGGGATGCGTACTACCATAAAATTTGGCTTGCCACGCCGGAATGTGTTCGCCCGTAGTTGGTACTTTGCAAGTCTGTACACTTTTGGAATTATGGTAGAATATTTTTTATATTCGTAAATATCATATATTCTGTTTGTATATAGTCTCTACTTCTTAATAATTAATCTTATTTCATACGTCATTGTGTCATAATATCGGAAAGATACATCTATATTACCCCATAATATCTATTTTAAGGCGCTACCAAGGCAATTCATGTCGTTGGCAGATAGTATAAAATGTAATTTTTACTGCTTCCGTAGCATAACATAACTCATTTACTTCTTATTAAAAAATCAAGAACAGTTAGCACCAATACACAGTCAGGTCATAAGTATTGTCACACAGTAAAAACTTTTCTTTTAGAATGCTGGCCACAAAAAAGTTTATTGAATTCGAATTTCGAATTGTTCATGAAAATAAAATGTATACTTTTTAGAATTTTACTCATTTTTAAATATGGAGTGGACGCTTAAAGAAGACCGTGTTGCAGTTATTGCGTTGCATCGTTGCGGTTACGCGCCAATTCAAATTTTTGACATACTGAAAAATTTTAATATAACCAAAAGATTCGTTTATCGTACCATCAAACGATACAATGAAGACTCTAGTGTAGATGACAGGTCAAGAAGTGGTCGCCCTCGGTCTGTTAGGACTCCAGCAGTGATAAAAGCTGTCAAGGCGCGAATTCAAAGAAATCCCAAACGTAAGCAGTAACTTTTGGCCCTTCAGATGGGGTTAAACAGAACCACGGTGAAAAGTGTGTTAAATGAAGACTTAGCGCTTCGGGCATATCGAAGAAATACAAGACATCGTATGAATGCTCGTCTAATGGACCTGAGGCTGAAGAGATGCCGCGCTTTGTTGAAGCGGTACGCGGGAAAAAAATATCGGGAAATTCATTTTTCAGATGAAAAAAATTTTACCGTAGAAGAGAGCTACAACAAACAAAATGATAAGGTGTACGCACACAGTAGTGAAGAAGCGAGCAACCGTATTCCGCGTGTCCAACGAGGTCATTTTCCATCCTCGCTCATGGTATGGTTGGGAGTTTTTTATTGGGGCTTAACAGAGGTACATTTTTGTGAGAAAGGTGTAAAAACGAATGCAGTTGTGTATCAAAATACAGTCCTGACGAACCTTGTGGAACCTGTTTCTCATACCGTTTTCAATAACAGGCTCTGGGTATTCCAACAAGATTTGGCGCCAGCTCATAGAGCGAAGAGTACACAAGACTGTCTGGCGGCGCGTGAAATCGACTTTTAGATTACAAGATATGGCAACACTTGGAGGAAAAGGTGTCCTCAAAGCCTCATCCCAATTTGGAGTCACTCAAGACATCCTTGATTAAGGCAGCCGCCGACATTGACATGGACCTCGTTCGTGCTGCGAAAGACAACTGGCCGCGCAGATTGAAGGCCTGTATTCAAAATCACGGAGGTCATTTTGAATAAACTTTAGTGTCATAAGAATCAATGTTTTGTTAAGTTCATTTCGGTATATAAATGGTTACATAATGAATAAACTTGTTTCAATTATTTTATATTAAACATGTGACGGAATTTATGACCTGACTAGGTATTTTTCACAAAAACAAAACAATAGCAGTTAGCGCCAATAAAGCGCAACACATATTTAGCATTTACTTTATTGGTGCCATTACTCCCATCCGTCCACTCGAGACAATCCAGTTGCTTCGGTACTGAAGACAGAGAAGTATGGAGGCAATTAGTTAAGAGTTTATTAAAGTTTTAACAGTCAACATGCAGAATACGACTGACACGGTACAGATGCTCTTACGTTGATTAGTTTTGGTTTATTCACCAGCTCAAGTTGAACTCTTTGCTAGAGATTCTCTTTCGGATTATTCATCTTGCCCAAGATTATGTTTGGTAGGAGAGACTAAAGCCTATAGCAATGCTAAATGTATGTCAGTAGTTAATAGCCCAAGAATTTACTATAAGAAAATGTTTAATATATGTACAGGTTGTTGATGTGATGATTTCAATAAAAAAATTCAAGTCTTTAGTCAAGTTGGTTACCGATGGTTTAAGCAAATCACACTTATTTTATATTTCTTTGTCAATAACTAATTAGACACTTAAGTATTCCAATTAGTTATATTAACTTTGTTTATTAACTTTATATTATTCTAAAATTTTGAACAAATAATAAAATACACCCAACAGTCGCATACATAGTAGATACTGCTCGCGCACTAAGGTCAAGTCTTGTGTTGTGGATATGAGGAACTACGAGAGGCATGTCATTCATAAAACATCCAGACCCGAAACAAATGCCTGTGGACCACTAAAACATTTGTCTCGGTGGGGGGATCGAACCTGCGGCCTTTCACAGCTACATATGTCTAACCAACTAAACCGCGTAGGCTATCCCGAACTACTTAATCAAAAATAATTTTCAGCCTCTCTATATTTTAAACTTAACTTTAACTAAATCATCATAAATCATCTGTGTGACCTTAACAGAGAAACGATTCAGGCCTTAAAATACGAGTACCATATTGTTCTAATTTGAACCTTTACAAAGTTCATTTCTACAACTTAAGAAAGCAGTAGTTCAAAAGTTAAGCCTAAGCGTATAATCTAATTGGATACACCAGATTAAAATAATTTGTTACACCACACTCCAAAAAATATGTTTTACGACGAATCAAAAATTTTTGATTGGTATTAGTATTCATCGGTTTACCAATGAAGCTTAATATAGCCATTCAGCCAAAGAAATAAAGGAATATTATAAACTATATATCACCATTTCCTTTATTTGAGAAATTACCCTTAGAAAATAAAATTATACCTTTAACCGCAACAATATGTAAATGTATAATGATTATTGCGTTGAGCAACATTCGGCGGAGTACGGTCTGAATGTAATAAGCAATTGTGCCGAAAATGTCACGTTCACAGGCCTACCGACACATTTAAGGCTTGCGAATAAAAATTCACTCATTACAGAGCGCTTTGGAATTACGTACAATCAGAAAAAATTATTTCACGCGTCTACTAAAGAATTTATTTTTGTTCTATTGACGGAGTTAAGACTACAACATATTGTTGAAAAAGGTTTAGATTGTAGATCGCTGCGTTATAAAAATATGGTTTGGTGAACAGCTGGCTTTTAATTGACCAGAAGATATTATTCTAATCATATAACATCTGCAGCGACTAGCAAATAGTCACAATCGGAGTTGCCAGTTTAAGTTGTTCCCTGAAGCACAGAGCGCATCGAGATTCTATCAACCAAACATAATTTCCAATAGACTACATTAGAAAAATTAACATTTCCACAAATAATTTCGTCCAAAAGTTGAAAAGTTTAATCCGGCAGTAGTTGTAGGGCCACTTTATACGACCCAGTAACCTCGCGCGCAAAAATGAATGAAAGAACTGTGATGCTTGACCCTTCCGCTAGTCCGGTACGAATTCACGAATTACACGTAAACACACCAAACCTATTTAATGTTCATGCAGGTAAACATTTTACTCCAACTTTTCACGTGTAAAGCTTATGCAATTAATGCTTTTGACGTACAGTCGAGCGCAAAATCCGTTGAATCCGTATTGTTATGTCGTTTAATTCAACGATTTACACACAAGCTATTTTATTTGTGCGGAATACGAAGTGCTAACAGTAGAAATGTAATGGTTAAAAATAAATAAATAAATGATTTCTGATAAATTTCGGTTGATAGCTTGCAATTAGAATAGGGATGGCAGACCAAACCGCGCCAGATAGTTAGAATGTTACATTATTAAAAGAAACTTAGATTTTTTCCGTGGCTCAGCGATATAATGGCCGTCATTAAATCGCATCAAATGCCGTTTATTTAGACTAGGCACATCAAAATCCAGCTATATAACATTTGGCTTGACACGCAATGACCCCACATACACCCAACTAGGATGCTTGCCAATGTAAATAATTGGTACAATCCATCCATCCATCCATCCATCAGCCAAAGGAAGTCCACTGCTGAACATAGGCCTCCCCCAATTATTTCCACAGAGATGCAGGCTGCCTCCAACAGATCTCTGTGGAAATCTCTGTGGATTGGTACAATATCCGAGTTAAATTAACATATAAAGTAGTTATATAGGATAAGAGGCAAGTATGTCGTACTTAAGATTTACAAAACACGTTACAGCTCGCATGCATGCGCCTTTACTCGAGTCGTTTTCACTGCACGGGTAGTCAAGGCAGCATGTAAATTCATCCTAATTCCTCTGCCCACATTCTAATGTATGTTGGTACGATTGTGTATAAGAATATTTACATAGGTATATTATATTCTTTCCAATTTTATATCAAGCTATCGGAAAAACATATTAAAGAAGAAAAAAGGCTATCACAATAAGTAAATGAATAAATTTAGAAAAATCTACTTGCATATCCAAATTAATCCCCAAACGCAACTGGCCATAAAAACAATTTCTAAAATCGCAATATTTTATCCTTTTTTTTTCAATAACAAATGCTATTAACACGACAAACGGCAACGCGAACAATTTAGGCGTCCCTCGGGATTTCACATGTTCCCGGCGGCGAGTTCCATATGCGTCCGAAACTTCAAACAAATTGTCATTCACTTGCAAACAACCGCTTCCAACAAATACGCTTTGCAAGCCGACAACAAACAAAATACGTCACAACAGTGTTACGACGCACTGTTATGACGACCATCAATATCACCGGTCGATTTTTGTCGAATCTTATCCAATCTTCCTGAATCCCACACAGAGACAATAGTAGGTTGTGAGACTAAAAAAATTTCATACTCAGAGTTTCATGGTTTAGGACTTCCATCTAAATGACTTCCATCTTAATGGAGTCAGGCCAGTATGTGTTTATTGTTTGTATTAATTTATAATAATGCTATGAATATTAATTCCAGCTAGGTAATGTAAGGAGAACAAATTCTACCAATTGTACTACGAGCTATTAACTGAAATGAACACTTTGAAATAAAACTATCATTTTGGGATTTTATCGCGGAATTGGTTAAATTTTTACATTTTTTAACTTCACGACTGAGGTAAACTGTAAAGGTAGACTGTTAGAGAATGCCCCTGGCATTAAGTCCGCCTGACTGTTGGTATATAAAGTTAATAAATTATAATAAAGTATCATCCGCTCAGTGACTGTTTGCAATTTAACCACCCTTATTTTACAATGATTAAAAAATAATTAAAACATTAGTTGCTTTTTGCGATCCAATCTACGCATCCGTAACAATCGCGTAATTCTAAGAAACCAGTATTCAAAATGAACACTCTCACCTACATAAGTTTTTAATACGCACTCAATGTACCTGCCATCATTTTCTATTCAGAATACGTTACTAAAAGCACTTATAATGTGGGCAAATAAACCTTTGTACGCACGGGGTCGACCTAATTAAGTATGCTTTACTCTACCGGATTGAGAGGTCGACTTTGTTCAAGTGGTATATGCTATATTGTTCTTTAGAATAATGTATAACCATGTAATACCTGTAAATAAATTCTGTAGAATTAACAATAAATATATAATATATTTGTTATATAATTGTCTCCTAATCATCACGAAGAATAATTATGCCCCTATCATTGCTAAAGTTCATAAACTTCAGTAGCCTTCTTTATCTCAGTCTGCACAAGTAATTTAAAAAATAATCACGTTTTTATTATTGTCTGAAAATTGGCTAGAATTGAAGCGTTTTTTTGTTTATGCTCGTAGGCAATCACTACAGCCGAAAAACGTCTATAATGAAAGGGACGCAATCGAATTATCGTACCGTTAACAATCATGAACAAAACAACACTAAAGTTATAACAAAGTTACAGCAGTACTGGTTGAATTGGCCCATTCATCTTGTACATAGAATGGACAACGTAACTTTAACATTAACAAAACTGATATAGTTAGTTAGTACATATTTCAATAATTTACAAATTTTAGCAAACTAGCTAGTCGTCTACGTAAAATATGCGACACTTAACTAGTAGAAATTAATTTAGCACCGTTGTTATAATTTTGATTTCCGCACTAACAACATAGCAAGATCACACTAAATATTATTAGTCATGATGAAATAGTGCAATACTTTGATTATTATACGTGAATAGGTATGCTAAACACTTTAAAAATACATTATTGTGTCTATTTATATGTAAATACAGCATTTTCCTTAACCAGTACATTATACCGTGTTTAGTCTACGTATAAAATTTACATTGCGGTCGGTTTTACAGACATAATAAGAAAATTACAGCATCACGGGTAAATTGCACTGTAAAGTACGTCTTACAATAAGAAAGTGAGGGGCAACGGAGGATATTTAAATTGGAAGGGTCTTCGTACAAATCACGCCGCGATAAAGGGGCTCTCGCGCAAATTGCGCTCCAAATAGTTTTTTCTTTTCTTTTTCTTTTTATGTGGATGCTTAGAGAAATAAAGGTGAAATGCGAAGCAGAATAAAAGTATGGGGAATGGGTTGTCTAGGATATTTTATCAACATACAGTCGTAATATCAGTAGAGATGATTCAAAGGAGTTAAATTACAAATAATTTTATTTGTTTCAGATTAATTTCAAATCGAATCGAAGACAAACGATCACACTGGCTAACTGAAGGTAAGTAAGTGTATCGTTGCTCTTAATTTCTTATTAGTTGTGATTTATTTATCCAATAACATTAAGACCATTACAAATCCAACGAAATTTCCTGACTCTTGTGCCGCAATGTCACACCAGCCCTCTTAATTTAAAATTGTATAGCAATCATGTTTTCCGAATCATTTTCGGAGTAATAAATATTAATGCCTACATTTAATACACATAAATACGGCACCAATTATTTCACCCACGCCCAATATGACTCCAATGAAACTAGGCTTCAAATTAACACGTCACATTGGAATGGCGGCAACTCATTTCCGATACGCAACTTAGCATAATAATTTGTAAACTGAAGCAAAGGAGATCAGTCGATTTGGTCCAACTACGGACAAGAAATTAAGTATGACAAAAAAATCAGGCGTATTTTTTTAGATTCATTTCTCTATTTATTTTTATCCTACACCGTGGGGATCAGATTTTGTAAAAAAAAAGGATATCATAAAATATTCTACCACTTTTTGCATTGTTTGCATTAATATCAGAATTGACATCTGTCAAATTCATTCAGTGTTTGTCAAATTCTATTCTTTGTACTTGGTAACGTAGTGTTTTAAATTCTCTTTGGTACTTGGTCGCGAAAGGAATGTGCTTTTGTGATGTTGGTTATTTTGTGTTTATTATTTACGACAACTCTTGGCTACTCTAAAAAAGATTATAATTATTATATTCCCAAAAATAGCAGAGCTTGCTCAGTGCATCTACGCAATACCTCATTGGATTTTATGACGGGAAGGCTCTATAATATTAATTATATTATTTTAGTTCTAACATGTACTATACATGTTTACAATTATAAAGAATTCTAAAACATCAATCGATTTTAATGAGATAAATAGTATGCCAGACCACTTAGTGCGTTATAGGTTAGGACAGAACAAAAATATGTTTTGTTTATATTCAGATCGACAACTCTCAAAATGGCCACAATGCAATAATACAATATTATTGTAATTGCATTGCAATCAAAAGGACAGTGGGATGCTCTGCACATGTAATGACTATTATGTGGTACGTTGGTTGGGCTAGGTACCAAAATGATATCACACCTATTGCAAAGCACCTCGACAATGTATTGTTACTACCAGGTACATGAGATATTGTTTAGGAACAAGTTCAATAGAACTTTTTATTATAAAATTGTGTTTCTTATTATCAATACCAACATTTTTACCGTCATCATTCCCTTTTTAGAATGACCTACCAACATTTGAAACGGATATTTCTACCCCCAGAAATGCTTTCTTAATCAACTTTATATCGAAAAGTATTTAACGTGTTTACAATAATGTAATACATTTTACAATATTATTAAACGAAATTATTTACATAGTTACAGAAAATATAAAATATTGTCCAAATAAGATATATGTGAAAATAGTAGAATATGGTAGTTTTTGTAAAACTTTAAGAGGATATATCTTAAATACCCCATATCGTAGCTCAAAAAGACTATATTATATTTACAGGATATTGAATCTTTATTATTTAATTCTAGGTCTCATTTGTGTCCGTCAAGTTTTCACTACAAGGCCCAATTTCCTTAGGAAATCGACCGATCTCCTTTGGCGACAGCTTTACAGAATTTCCAAGTTGAAGTGTACGCGGCCGCAACGTGATATATGCAGTAAAACAAGTTTGCAACACATAGTTGTAAATTACCGACAGTGGTGCAATGTTTAGAACAATGCAGCTTAATTAATGCGACTTAATTCAAATTCCAATGTTGAGGTATTTACGTTAATCTCACGTGAGCAGAGTTCCTTACAATGTTCTGCTAAAGCAATATTACCTGGACTATTTCGTGTTTCAGTTTCATCCCATGTCCCATCAACCAAGCTTTAATTTTGTTTACCGTTGATATGTTATATGGTTACTTCTTATCTAATAATTCTTATCTATTAAATAAAATATAAAATAAAATAAAATAAAACTAATTGCCTTATTCTTTCTTTTTCGAATGACTTTAAAATTCAGTTTGACCGAAGAAGACTCAACATTCGATGGTTAAAATAAGTTTATAAACTGACTGTGAAGGCATACGTATATAGGATATTTTTAATACTACACTTCAGTGTCTACAAAAATGAATTTATACGATAACCTTACCTATAATAACTGCAATCAAAATAATAAAAGTCAAACAATCAATTTATGCCTTTGATTCCGTTTGATGGCCTCTGCATTGACTACAAACGATCGCTGGCTTATCTACAATACCGTAAACGTAAACTCAGACATAGTATTGAAACGTTGTACAGGGTGCGGACAATTGCTATCAATCAATTGACACAAATGTACACAATAAATCTCTGAAACAACCATCGAGGAGAAGATATCGTGTCGTGGTCCAAACCGCAATTTATCGTCTTGTAGACCCAGATCGATGGGACAATCTGATTTACAAAGCAATCAAGGATAAAAACAATACATATCTACATTCAACACAAACAAATATATTGGAAAAACACAATATTCATAGAACTCGTTGTTAAACTTGAATAATTCTAGTCTTCACATTTCTTCAGCGGCTTTTATTAACAGCTTTATTAATTATCCATTATAATACTTGATTAACATTTGTATTTTTGCTTAACTGATATTTGCATATTCCATTCCGTTGTTTGTACTATTTATTTTTTAATATGTAAATGTCAGGTTGGAAGTACCCTGAACCAACAAGAGGCCGATAAGAGGATTCGAAGTGAAACTGATAATTATGAAGGGGCAAACAAAGCTGACGTCCATAGTCTCTGCCTGCCCCTATCGGATGCAAGCGTGGCAGTTATGCATGAAATGTTAAAAACTGGCTCGCGTACAACAGGTACCCCTTTGTATAACTTCATTTTTGTAGAGACTGCAGTGTAGTCAGGTGCGCTTGATGGTGCAATATTGAGTTTTAAATTACTTTTTATAAGAGGAAGGCAGCTATCATTTTAATTTATAGTTGTTAACACTCGTTCATGAATGGTATAAATGAAAATAAATTGAGGGCATTTACAAAATACGATCAACAACATTACCTACACTGTTTTTTTGATAGTGACACTTCTGATATTATACAATTTAAAACAATAGGTGTAATTGTTACTGAGTAAATACAGCGTGAAATGATTTAAAAGATTCACATTATGATTTACATTTCTACCAATATTTGCTTTATAGGGTTCCGCACCTAAAAGGTAAAAAGGGGACCCTATTACTAAGCCTCCACTGTCTGTCTGTCTGTCTGTCTGTCTGTCACCTGGCACACTGTCATGAATCGTGATAGCTAGAAAGCTGAAATGTTCAGAATTTATGTATTTCCGTTGCCGCTATAACAACAAATACTAAAAATAAAAAGAATCAAAATATTAAGTGGGGTACCCATACAATAAACGTGTTTAGTTCGTGTTTTTTCTCATTATTAATAACATTAAAAGGTAGACGCTTAAATTTTTCACAGAATATTTAGTTGTATATTATTTTATTAGACTTCGTATTCGTTGCATATAAGGTGGACTTAATGACTAAATGCCAAAAGTATTATCTACCAGTCTACCTTTACGTGACACAGAAATAAGCTGAACTGGGCGTGTAAATATTTAATTTGACACTACTAAAGAAAATATTTCGGTCCGCAAATAATAAGGATGCCAAAACATTTTCTTAGACAAAGAATAAGACAACATATGCTTCGCCAGAGACTAGCACTTAGCAAAGCTAGCACTGTGGATAAGTGGTGTTTGGTGTCAGATGGCAGACAGAACGAAAACCAAAAACAAATATATTTCACGCCGCGTTTAACGCGAGGTTTAGTTATTATGTTACAATGTGTGGAGCAATGAAAGAGGAATTTGAGCGGGAGTCCATTATAAAAGGAAAAGGAAGGAAAGGTCTAGTAAATTAGATATTTTACGCCTGAATAAAATTTCATAAGCATCATGTCTTTTCCAGAAAAGGTAGGCTGTATACTAAAATGCCCACGTTTCGTCTATGTGATTGGGCCAGCCTATCGCCATATCGGGATGAAATTCCTGACTCCGGGTTGAAGATGTAAAAAAAATCAATGTCATTGTCTGACCCGGAATTCGAACCTAGACCTCAGCGTTGTAACCATACCAAGTCCAACTATACCACCACGTTAATACCGTAACGTTAAATAAACATTTAAATAATATACCCTACATTATTATACTTGAATAACATGTTCTTAATCTTAAATTGTGGATTATAGACTGTTGGACCCGAGTAAGCAATTGAAAACTTTAAATTAATTAATCTAATTTGATAGAGTTTTTATTTATTTTTATTTATTTACAAAAAGACTTATACTCGTTTCTACGCGTAAGTATTGTAGTATAAGTTCTTAATGTCTATTACGATATTAATTTTGTTTATAAATACAAAATACCTTGCCGAATTCACCGAATAAGAAATTAATTACGTAAGTTAAGATTACGTAATAAGTTTAATAATTTAAATGCCAGTTTCAATTCCAAATAAATTGAAAACTAAACTTGAGGCTTTGCCAACTAACTTCACCCTTCATTATTATCACAGAAAATTATTAAACACAAGCAGTTCAAGAATTAAACATTCGATATGGTTTTCTAATGCGAATATTTCAATATAGTATACAAACATGAACCATCATCCAGATACATCCTTTACGTAATGTTTAATTTATTGAAGTAATATTGATATACCGTCTTCGATCAAATATATACTAGTCCGAAACAAAATCACACGCCAAAAAACGGCAGAGGCTGCATATACATACATTAGAATTTCAAACTACGAGATGTATTAAAAAGTCTAAAATTACAATCAACTTCAGTTAACAGTAAACCTTATTTAGACCATACTAATATCAAATAAGAGCACACACTTATTAG
Source organism: Hyles euphorbiae (assembly GCA_023078785.2). NCBI lineage: Eukaryota > Metazoa > Arthropoda > Insecta > Lepidoptera > Sphingidae > Hyles > Hyles euphorbiae. Next base: position 12,492,271 of record CM041050.1, read on the forward strand.
TGCTCTTATTTCTCTTGCCGTTTTTCAAGCCATGACTTATAATCAAGTGTATATTTGATCGAAGCGTACCGTACATAAAATCAATGCCAATACGCCGGTTGAAATGTGAGACGTCGAAGTAAAACATTTCTGCCGTGTCCCTCGCGAATCGCGACGCTATTTCTTTATTCTGTTTTTGCCAGACGTTCAAAAACACACCTACCTTATACATATTTAAGATAATATCATAAGATAATGTGATTACGCTCATAAAATATGGTTTTGGTATATTTTCAACGAAAACATAATATACTACTATAAAAAGTAACAGATTTTGTAAATATTAGATGTGCAGATATTCATATACACTTTTTGTACCTATTCCGTAATAAAAATGTAAATCTGTATCAGCCCATGTACGTCCCACTGCAGTGCACAGGCCTCCTCTACAATCGCGAGTATACTACCTCTACACTACGCTGGTTTAGTGCGTTTTGGCAGACTTTACATACCATAAAAAATCTTGAAAATCGCTATGTTATTCAAGTTTCCACACGATGTTTTCCTCCACAATTATAGTGCATGGTGATTAATTATCAATGCACACTGATTACGACAAGAGCTGGGATGTGAATTCGCGAAACTCGCGACCACTGTGAGCATGTTAGCAACCGCGTCCGGTCCATCTATCAACAGGCTATCACGCACAAATGTCGCATATGTCAAATAAATATTAACAAATATTTAATAGTACAAATGAATACATAAACCTTGTGCTGGCAAAAAATTACAATCTAAACTTATATCACGTGGGGATATAGCATTAACCTATGCACTACATATTTTCATGCATAAAATAAAAAATAGAAGGCCAAATGCAGACTCTGTTATATCACACCTGCATACAGCGGAACTACAAATAAGAGCATTTTTTCAGAACATGTGTAGCTTCGTGAGAGCGGATACAGCCAACTAAAAGAGGGTTGTGATGGATTACAATCGTTAACACCGATATACATAGAAACTGTTCAATATATTTCTTTATACTTCGCATATTTTAAAGAATAAAAATCAATTTAATACTTAAGAAAAAAAGCTTTTGAGTATGGAAAATCAAGATATTTTTTTAAGAAAACCAACAAGACTAGCAATATTAAATTACGGGTTAAATAACAAAAACATATTTAATAAATCACTGCACTGTATTAGTCCATATACTTCCTACTTCAGGCCACGGGCTGCCTTTACAATCGAGACTACGATTAAGAGTAGTATGTTCAATTATAATTTAATAAATTATTTAATTATCATAGTATACATACCTATATCAGTATCAGTTTTAATAGACAGTAAAACGTTAACTATATTTTTCTTTTTTTTATATAATACACGCGTCAGGATTATTTTACTTCAAATTTAATTCAATTAAGTCCAAGTATAGCCCATGCTGGCTATAGGTTCGCTTCAACGGGTCGGAAATAGTCTTGGTAACATGTAGGTAGCACCGAGCACAATTGTTACCATCGTGACCAGAGATGTAGGATTATTCTCTGTATAACATAGCACGGTATAGACCGACGTCTTGCAGCTTGACCGGTAAATTGACAAACGTTCCAAAACACAGCAGGGTTAGATAAGTTAAGGACTATCAAAAAACCTTTGAAACTTACCTAAATGATACACATTGAAATATATTTTTTTACGGATTTAATGCGATTTTGGTATTTTTCATTTTATAACTTGACAAAGTTTCAATTACTTTATAACATTCTAAAGGATGACTAAATTATCTCAGTCAGTCCCTTGACCACGAAAGCTAAAAGTATTAAAAATTTAAACAAACTTACCAAAACTTAAACACTGACTATTTTTACCTAAATCATACATAACTTGACACTGGACGATATAGAAAAAATATCCAAAAGGTACAGTCGAACCCAAAGTTCTAATTAACACAACGACTAATAAAAAAAACATTTATGCAGATTACATAAAGGCTATTGTACACATGTAGCGGCTGCTCGAAACCTCATTAAACGGCACGTCACGTTTTGTCTAAACCGACTGAATCGGTGCGACGTGATCGACTAACCAAAATGGCAAAAAAACTCTACACGTGTTATTTGAAAGCAATTTTTATCTATAAGATTCGTGTTGTGTTTGGATTTTTAACAATTTTCATTCAATTCACTTGTAAGCTGTCAAAATAGAATGAATAGTCCAAAAGTATATAGTTATATCTCTAAGTATGGTCCGAAGACCCGAAATAGTATGAGTCCAGACATTTAGTAAATATTTGTGTAACAACTAATGGCCTTTTTCTATATCCTATCTATCTTTAACAAGGGGTTAAAAAAGCCATCATGACTACGTCGGTACAATTATACGCTTCACTAACCAGTAACAGACATATATATTGATCTAATCTAGCTGTCTACGAATATATGCACCTTATCTATCCTATACCACGGTATCTTTGTTAACTGAAACATAAATAATGGTTTCGTAGATTAACGCGAATGTTACACATTATAACATCTAATGAAATCTCTAGTTAAAGATAGATATATTATAAAGAACGACTGTAAGATGTACTCTTACTTACTCCTACTGTGTCTGTTAAGTTTAATGTATTAAAATACATTTAAATGAATTGCACAGAGAATTTAAAAAAAACGCCAAATGTCTGAGGAATTTATAAAAATATTGAAACCCATCCAGTTGTTTTGCGTGGTGCGCGCACAAAAGAATCCATCATTTTATTTATGTTTGTGGAACTATTCCCTGCGGGTGCGTTGCGAATTAAAGCTTTACAATTTTGAAACAATGCGTTTGTAACACAACACCCGTGGTAGATGTGACTATTGACAAACTATTGCTAGTGAACTGTTGAGGGAGACAATATTACACTCTGGATTGTGAGACCGAGCCACGACATGAGTTTTTTACATTGAGATATTATACTAGACAGGGCACTACAAACACTTTTTTGTAACAAAATGCACGATACCGTACTGCTCCTTCTGTTTCTGTCACACCTACGCAGTAACATTATCTTCCCCCTCGCTTCACTGGGTTCCCGTGTGTTCGTACAATACGCAAAGAATTTGTTCCCGATGTCCACTCTAGTATAATACCTTAATAATTTTTTACAACATTATATTACTACTACTCCAGTTACAGAAAGTCTACTGCAGAACATACTACATAGATCTCCCTCAAAGATATGTATAGCAATCTGTCGAAAGCAGCCTGCATGCAGCAATTTATGGCAAACTTTTCTAACTTAATTAAAAATATATATTTTACAAGACATTATTTTTGGTGCCTTCCATTACTATGCACAAGATTTTGCCTACACTGATAATTTTCTTTTAGAACTTCTGTAGATTGAAAAATAGACCTTTATTTCAATTTAATAAATGAAATATTCAGTTTCCAATTGTTTTGTTTCCAAATACTGCAAAGGCAAAACTACTGGTACGCACTGGTGCCTATTGTTAAAAACTCAGTTTTGTTATTTTACAGACAGAGTGATCTGATTTTGCAACTAGCGGGTCACATGAACCCAGTAACGTATATGGGAAAAATATTGATATAATCTGTTTGAGAGATTATAATAAACAAATAATTAACTTCTCAAGCTGGTTTTTAATATAAACGAGTAAGTAGTTAAAATGTATTACTGGATTTTCATGATATTAAATTTTATTAAGCGGCTTGTGATGTAGGCAACAGCTAAAGTTTCATATGGGAATTATGAAACGTAATTTTGTGCCGTGAATTCATTATGTATGTAAATATACGATTATTGATTGATAATGAATATATTTAGTAGTTAATTAACAGCTAGCAATGCGTGTATGAGCGACAAATTAGTTTTGAAAATGCCAACGACATAAGTCCGTTTGTACAATTTTTATTATACGAAGTTAAAAAAAATCTTAGTTATTTTCACTTCCCACTCTAAATAATAAAGTGTAAAATACATGTATCTACTCTCTAAATAATCAAAATTAAAATACGTGACCATCCAAAGTGGCCTTAACTACACAAGATAATCAATATTATCTTATTACATAAGTAATACTTTAGTTGTTTATATAAAAGTTTTGTACCGTGTCAATAAAATAACACATTTCGAAATACCAATTTCTCAACCGGACACAAAAAAACAGTTAGCGAATTCAAACGAAATCAGTATTTAAAAGTTTCTTTCATTTTACACATAAAGACATATTGGAAAACTTATTTACTAGTAAAAGATATAGACACATAATTGCTTATCAATAGATGGGATAATATGTACTCCCCTCGGTCGAACTGTGTCTAAACAACGATATCCAACTTTTCAACTTTCCCCCACCAGGCTTACGTTCGAAGTTTCTCGAACGTGCCGGTTCTTCTCCGAACCCATAACTGTATATTTATCACATTCGCAGTTTGACTATACTAGGTTTAATCCTATTTCACTTCGAAATAAAACTATTATTTACGGATTTTATTGCGAATTTGGTTTAATTTTTACATTTTTGGACTGTCAGTCAGTCCGCTCCGTGACCACGAAACCTGTAAAGTAATCGAAACGTCGGGAAGTCAAAAATGTAAAAATGAAACCATATTCGCGAAAAAATCCGTAAATAATAGTTTTTTTTTCAATGTGTAACACTCGCGTGAATCTAAGATACCACTATTTCACTTCGTATTCACATCGTATCTTAGGTCACAGGTAAGTTCTAAGGTCGTAAAATTGAAGGTGTAATGTAGCTTAGGTAGGTAGCTTTGGCTCATAGTTCAATGCTATGTCAATTAGTTGCTTAGTTATCTGAATGCAGGTTATACTAACAAACATACATTTTAATGTATAATATAGGTATGATTTGATTTGGTATGGACCAGACGCTACTCACGGCGATATTCATGGTGGTCGCAGGTTCAAATCCCAGGCACACCTGTGACATTGCGGATTTGTGTGTTTATTAATAGTCAATCACCACGCATTATCACGGTGAAGGAAAACATCGTTAAGGAAACCTGCATACCATAGCGATTTGTAAAATTTAGATGATGTGTAAAGTTCGCCAACCCGCACAAGGCCAGCGTGGTGGACTATATTGCCTAAACACTCGCAATCGCACTCTTGTTTCTTAGTTGTGCCAGGCGGATATGCCGGCAGCAACACCATGCCAGCGAACTTTGCCGCAGAGCATCATTTTAGCTGTGACATCCGTATAGAAAAATAGTAATAATTATATTTAACAAGCCGCTCACTCGCCAGCGCGACGGCTTGCACGAGAAGCCGGCGGCTTAAACACCCGCACGTCCAGTCCGCCAGCGTAGTGACTAGAAGGCATAAGAATACAGATCTATACAAAAAGGATTATAAGTAAGAAATATTTATCAGAACGGTTATTCTCATGCTTATAGGTAAGTAATATTACAAAAATATTTTTAAATCTTTCAGTAGATGGTCAAACAAGCGTGTTGTTCATCGGATGATTTATCAACATTGAATGTCGTCCAGAACACTTTAAGGGCGAAATTCCATTGCCGACTGTGGACGGTTGTTAGCATCAAACAATGTCCCTCATCAGACTAAAAGCAATGCTATTAAGTCAGTATTTACTGACATACTAATAGCACCCTAACCAAACAGACTCGAAATTAGTTTCACAGTGGCTTTACCGTTTCCTAAATAATACATTATAATACGCACGGTAATTTATTGGCCTCCATAGTCGTTATAATTCATAATGAAGAGCATGCAAAATGGGCAATTCGTGTTATTACCACATTAGTAAATCCAAAGCATCGTGGACGATTATTTGTTTAATTCGTACCTACGAGATATCATGTCAGAAATTTATTAGGGTTCTAATGTAATTAAAATTGACCCTTGGGAAACAATCTTCGCTTGCATGATATTATCTCTAATTATACTTGGAAGAAATTATTGCTATAATAATTATTACAAACAGAAGTATCACATTATTATTCTTACGAATTAATTTAATTAATTAATGTAAATAAATAATCTCATAAAAGACGTCTATCTAAAATATCACGTTATAAATTCTTTAATATATTTTAATTCCTTATCAATAACTGAATAAAGAAATAAAATTTCATTACGAAGATTGATCAGATTTAAATGTATCGTAACTAGTGGCAACCGATAAAAAAATCGTAAATCCTAAATCCCGAGAGTGGCTACATAAACATTTATCTGCAATAAAAGGACAATTTGATACGCTAAAACTAGAAACACGAAACATACCCAATAGAGCCACAAAACAAATGTTTCACAATAAACATAGGAAAACTTAATTAGGCAGCGACTCTATTTCGGTACTTGAACAAACATACGCTGAAATCGCGCAACGCGACACTACTGAGTTAGGCAAATCTCTATCCACAATACACATTGCATATTCCATACCTAATTACAAATCAACTCCTTCAAGCCAGTAACTAATAATAATAACTGACAGTTTCCGTGGCGCATTCGGATAGAAACCTGTGAAACGAGACGCTGCCGGTTCGATCTCCGTACCGAGAGAAATGTTTGTGCGGCCCACAAATATTTCTTTCGGGTCTGGGTGTTTGTGAGGCCGAAAAGCCTCTCGTAGTTCCTGATACCCACGACACAAGAGTCGATCTTAGTGTGGAGTCAGGACTATGTATGTGACTGTTGGGTGTTATTTATTTATTTAATACTTGTAGTCTGTAAATTTCTATTCTGAAATCCATATTCGGAAATATCGAAAAATATTCACGAAGAAGTATTCACGTCCTTTGATATAATTAAGACCGTGGCCATCTCGCTCTTTACAGCAACAACAAAACTATTCACATTAGAGATAGTCACACCTTAGCTAGTTATTTATTGTTCATACTTTAAATTGTGCTATAAAAATAATATCAACTTTCCTTTAGACAAAATAATATTAAGACGCGTATACATATTTGAATGTCATAGCCGTCACATTTTATATTTACTACTAAACTTTATTTACAAACACTACAATGTTTACTACAAGTTGATTAAACAATAATAAAACAGCCAAATATATTATTTAACTTTAGCTCAAAGACAAAGACAAATGTTTAAGGATGATATGAATTAATTAATGAATTAAGCCAAAATCTGAAACGAAAATAAATGCTCATTAAATTCATATAATACAATTTCATCTAGCGAAATATGATATCATAGTACATAAGACGGGAAGCCGATAAGAATCGGTCTATACGCACGTTCCGCAAAAACGCAAATACGCAAAACGGCGATAAGACCGCCATTTGTACTATCCATTTAGGCTTGTTGTTTTTTTGTATATATGTTTATGGGTATATCAATTGAATTATTTAATGTACAATAAAGTGTAAATTAAAGTAAAACAGCTGGCAACAGGGGACAAATACATCTCAAGAGGCTGTTGTAAATGGCTCCATTACAAGATGCCTCCACAATCGCGGCGTCGACTTAGCGGTGTCAATGCGAAAGCCTCAGGATTATGTCGGAAATAAATTCTATGAGTCGCTTGTCACTCGGCCGGTGCGAACGCAACGAGCGACGGAATATTTTAAAGCGGACTTTATTGGAATGGACAAGAAATAAATATTAAATTTAGAAGTGTGACTGAATCAGGTGTAGAGAGAGAGTTAGGGCAGACATTAACAAGGTTCGTCGAAATAGGATTTTTATTTCTAGGTTTATGTATAAATATACTGTATTTACTTATACGTATAAGTATTGTAAAATCGTTCAGAATCTTCAGTTATCTTCAGACAGATGGGGAGGTAAGGAAAGGGTATTCTCGATAGTATTATATCCCTACTATTATATCCTATAAGTGCGTGGTGGCCTGTTGGTAAACGGACTAGACGCGACTGCCAACATGTTCACGGTGGTCGCGGGTTCAAATCCCAGGGCACACCTCTGACTTTTCGGAGTCATGTGTGTATTGATAGTCAATCACCACGCACTAAAAAACGGTGAAGGAAAACATCGTGAGGAAACCTACATACCATAGGGATTCATAAGAATTTCTATGGTATGTAAGTCCGCCAACCCGCACTAGGCCAGCGTGGTGGACTATATGGCCTAACCACTCTCAATCGTATTCTCGATTGTAGAGTAGGCCCGTGCCCTGCAGTGGGACGTATATGGGCTGATACAGATACAGATACAGATTATATCCCTACGTGACTTGGCAAACACATTAAACTGTCAGTCGCGTTATTCATATTTCGGGACTAGCTATTCAACACGGAATTTGCCAGTAATTTGTGAATATAATAGACGTTTGTAAATAAAAATAAGACCATTTTTTATGCAGTACAACAGCAAATTTAAAAGCTGTATTAGCCTACTCGTGCAATATGTTTTTACTTTTAATCAAAGACACAAGAAGAAAAAGATTACAAATGCAGTCATACAAAAGGAATAGATGTGGAAGTGCCCCAGAGCCGGGTATTACTTAAGCGGTAATATTAAAAGCTATAAATCCAACGCTAAGATAAAACACTCGCACTCTACAGGAATGCATAAAACGACCCAAAAGGATTCGCGGAACGATTTTTTGGAATTAATCTACATTCCTCCCCAAGAAGGCCCTCAAGAATCTGGCCCGCTGACAGTTGACCTCGTGAATTTATTAAATTGATTGCATGTGAATTAAATGTTGTCTTTAAATTGTTACAAATGTCAGGATCTAATATCAGAAAAAATATTAAATTTTCTGTTTAAAATAGGCATTACGACAGATTATATGGATTAATTATATTTGTATTAAAATAATAAAATCATTCTCGTGGTGAATAAATTGTTTGTTTCGCAAGTTCAAGGCGGTCGGCGGCCGTTTCATTGCGAGTTTAAACTCCCATTGTTAAAGTCCAAATATCAGTGAAAAATTTTTACTCTCTCAATATATACTTCTGTCAGGTTGGTATTAAGCGTAGCCTTGTGATAGTTTCCATTCTCTCACATGATCGTATGTATATCCAGTCTTTTGTTGGAGTGGGCTGCTAAATATTTATGGCTCAGATTGACGTATTCCAGCACCGAGGTAAAAGCGTTGGAAAGGAAACTACACAAATATATGTACATAGAAAACTCCGTAAGAGTCAAGGGGATTTTATTACTGTTTTAATTCATTCTGATAATATTTTATTATTATGTTTCAATAAGTTTTTAAGATTGCCTTGGTGGAGTAGTTGTACTACGGTACGGTTACAAAGCTGAGGGTTCGAATTCCGGGTTGGGCAAAGTGATATTGGATTTTTCTATTAATTATCAGCCCAGAGTCAGGAATTTGTTCCCGATATGGCGATAGGCCCGCCACCTATAACATCGTGGGACGAAACATACAAGGCGAAATGTGGGTGTCCTGGCACCTCTGCCTACCCCTTCTGGGAAAAAGGCGTGAGTTTATGTATGTATGTATATAAGTTTTTAATAAAATTTCTAAAATTGTTCGAATATAATTTTCATTGCTAAACGATCGCAAAAAAATAACATTAGAGTACGTATCAAAAATGAATTTATTTTAGAAAAATACACCCAAAGAAAATAAATACACTAACTAAAAGGTTATCGAAACGCAATATCGTATGTCAGAGTACAGCAAAGAGAAAACTAAAAGAAACTAAAGCGACAAACGTCATTTTCAGCAAATATTTTTACCTTCGGGTTGAAACGGTCCGATACGTTTAGACTTTGTTTTTAAATAAAGAACGACCTCCCGGGCTACAAATTGACTGCAAGCTTTGGAATCTATTCAAAGTAAACGCTAGTTTTTGGGAGCGTTTGCCATGCAGAGCAGAATAGACATCCGAAAGGGAAAATTAGCAAGCGCCATACAAACCTATTATTCTTGGCTCCCTTTTAAATCCGGTTGGGAAGAAACATTCTGAAACGTAGATCTGTACTGCGGATAACACTGCGATTTTGAGAAAAAACCTTGCCGGGAGAGTTGAAAAATACGGCATTGTTAGTGCTTATGTGTTATTCATGAACGATATGATGATAAGCACAGAAACAACCAAGCTGCGAAGCGTGAAAAAAATCTAAAAATAAAAAGAATACTGAATGGTTCCCTCGTTACATTTTATTTTTATGTTCCTCTGGTTATGTGGACTGCATCGTCAGTAGACAATGAGTCAATCGTTTATAAACATTTCTTATGAACAGTTATTAATTCTATCACCCACAAGACATATCATTAAGACCCATTGCCAATGAAAACGCGTTTCTGCAAATAGCGCTAATCAAAATGTTGTAACAAAAAGAGGAATTTATTATTGCAATGGTATGTATAAATAAGCCAGAAGCATTTTTAGTAACCGGTATTTATAATGCGGTTTGATAATTAATTATAGATGCGATATCCATTACCAAAGCGCTTAACGTATTCTCAAGGACACACTAATAAATGGATTATAGTAGAATTTCTCTACCACCATTATATCCAACAAACATAAAACATTTACCATGACAATGTAATAAAAATACACAACAAAAACCTTTCTTATACAACTCAATAAAGAACGGAAAAATAAAATAACAAATATTTGTATGAAATTCCGAAACTAAACTCATAACAATGCGGTGAACATGCGGACGCCATGGTGCGTACGTTTGACATCCACGCTTTGAACGCGACGTGAAATTCTAATCAGGGGGCGTTACCCTCAGAATGCCATTATTATCATGGTTTATGTAACGTATTTTTCATCTCTGCTCTTGAGGAAGCAAATATTGCCAAGTGTACTTAAGTGCGGAGAAAATATTGTATATTTTAACTCTGTTTTTGAAGAAGACAATATTGACAAATGCATAATACTTGTATGGAGAGCATATTGTATATTTTAACTCGGGTTTTCACTATACTACGAAAGTGCATTACTTATATACCCTTGAAAAACAAAGTTAAGACAACTGTCAGAAGATGTCGCTATACTAATTTTAAATACGCTCATAAATAGGTGATATGTTATAATTAGTGATTAAATTGATTTTAATTATGGTACACTAGAGGTTGGGCCCGGCTTTGCCCGGGTGCAGATCGTTTATAAATACAAACGTTTGCAATTATAACATTAGTAAGTATTATTAAACCCGAATCCTGTGACAAAATAATTAATTGTCGATATTGTATTCGGTTGATAATTGATAATATAAATGCGTGATCAAAATACGTTCTATCACAACTGTAAACAATGTATTACTTAAACTACAGTATTGTATAGAAAACCACATTATAAGTTTCGCCCTGAGCTAAAATAATAATATTTTATTTAAATAAATAATTCTTAATTAATATATTTTAAGATATTTCATAAAAATAGATTTCATAAAAAAATCTAAACATTACAATATGCCTATATTAGTTAATTTAAAAAATATGTTTGAAATAAAAATGTATATTTAAACAGAAGTGCGAAACTAACAGTCCAGTGGCATAGTTTAGTCTACAGCTGGTACTGAAACTTTTCCTAGGTAGCTCCAGTTATGAAACTCGTCCGTCTAAAATTATCCAATTAGGGAAAGAAAGAAAGAAAGAAAGAAAGAAAAACTATTTATTGATACACAGACGCAACGTACATAAAACACACAGTATTACAAAACTTAATAATAAAAAATGGCTGATCGCGTCTGTGACCGGTAGGTGGCCACTCAGCTTTATGTTATGAAGTGGTGCAAACCACATCACAACGCTGATTTTCAGTGGCCACCTTAAGTGACGTACGGACGTCAAACCAATTACTCAAATTTATATACAAAATAAAAAAAGAAACAAAAATAACAGTAATAAAAAAAAAAAAAAAAAAAAAAATAGGGAACTTTTAAATGTTTGTATGTGTAATTCCGGATTTTATAAAATGAATAAAATACTTTATGAACTCTTAAAATCTATGGTCGCGTTTAATAAAGCACCATATGGTTACAATGACAAACAGTTGTATTTTTTTCTTCTTTGTTACCTCTCTTATTTGCCAAAATTTCGATTACTTGAAATGTTACCTACGATACATTTAAACTTATTTGAACAAATGAGGGTTAATCAAATAGATATTCGATTTATCTCAGGCATCAATAACAAAAGGCACCACACGCTTCTCATTACACCGTTTAATAATTACATGCGCATGATATAAGCATTACTCAAGCTCATCCTATTTCATTGGGAGATTAATAGAGGTCGGTCAAGGATTACTACGTATTCTATTAATAAAGTTTTATCCCTCCGTATCCCGCTTAGTATTTAACCCATAACACGGCCGCGCGACCAGCATTTCAGGCCCTTTAACCCTCATACCAAGAGATCCTTGTTAATGCGATAAGATTATCCTCTGGGAGAACCGTATTGTGTAATAACAAATATGGTTTTAGACTGGATGACATGTTGTTTGATTGTAAATTACTTTGAAATTGTGTTTAGTATGTTAGAATTTATTTAGAAAGTAAACGCATGTTTTAACTAAAAAAAGAGGGGAGTAATCAAGTATTATTAGAGGTTTTTATGGCATACTAACTGTATAAATAATATGTATTTATATCAAACTAAATACTTCCCAGGGTACAGACCTCCTCTAATATCGAGAATACAATTAAGCGGGCTCAAGCCATATAGTCGACCACGCTGGCCTAGTACAGGTTTGCGGACTTAACATACCATAGACATTCTTACAAATCGCATATATAATGAATGAATAAAATCTAACATCTGTATAATAAATGCAATAAATTACTTGACTACAGGGTGATAGAATTAGTATACGTTATAATTTGAGGATCAACAAGGACAACTGGTATAAAAATGTGCTGTTATTTATAGCTTCCTAATACTTTGTTGTTATCAAACTACTTCTGAAATTGACTAGCACTCCTTACGCGTGTTCCGCACAAGTTTTCCACAGGAGTTTTTCTAGTGAACTTGCCACTTCGGAATCTAAGTGTTACTTTGTGTAAGCCACTTTCAGCTTCATTACTTGCTTTCGAAACATTCAGGTGGAAGTAGTTCGTGAAGTAAACGAAACATAAACAGACTAGTACGAAACCTAGTACGAAAATTAATTAAAGCCAATTTACTTAAATACTGTAGAGCATTTAACCCACAAAAAAGTCCAGAAAAGCAAAACAAAGATCTAAGATTGTTTATCTTATGAATCGTGTTTTAGAAAATGGAATAAATATAAATGTGATTGTATAAAAACACACATACAAAAACTCACACATTTTCCCAAAAGAGGTCAGCAGAGGTGCTGGTATCAACCAATACACTCCCACTATGTGACAGGACCAGCCTACCGCCATATCGGGCACAAATTTCTTAATTCCGGACTGATAACTAACAGAAAATTCCACTATTACTTCACCCGACCCGGGATTCTAACCAGAAACCTCCGCTTTATTATCATATCGTAGTACAACTACACCACCGAGACAGGCCTATATTTGTTACCTATGTTTTTAATATAAAACAATAACGTATACGCATACAACATCAATAAAATCATGGTCATACACTCCCTCCCTAATCGATAACAGAATCCACGAGTATTGTTTCCAAAGTCAACAAGGCTACACAAATGTTTTTCCGGCGGTATTCAAACTTCATTTGCCGCCCGCTCGCCGCCGGCCCACTGAGCTCATCAATAACGTCCGAAGATCGTCCCCTCGGGCGCAACTTGCAAAAACCCACTCACAAGTATACTTAAAGGAGTATACTTAGGTATAACGCTGGCTACAATCCAGCTAAGGTTACTAACTTACTACCCAATTTAGAATTTTTATTACAAATTCCACATTTTTCTTTGCAAATAAGTTCGCCAAATGGTCATACATATGCATGTAATGGATACGGCGTAGTAACTCTGCTCCCGAACTAAGACCCGCTATTGTCACATAAATATTGCTATATTTGGCTTAGAACCAACCCTAGAAAGTTTAGCCCTGTCGAACGCTGCCTATTTTATCTTCTAGCTTGTTGCATTAAATTAGGCGGGGCAGCGCTTGGGTTCCACGCTAAAGGAAAATATTAATACTTTTTAAATCTTAGGATTGATAAGCTTTCTTCACAATAGGGTATTTGATACCTAAATCAAAACTTAAATACTTGTAAATCTCTTTTCTTTTTCTTGTTGTCCATCCTAAGTAAGTCGGCAAGAGATTGCCTCGAGCGATACGACCGTCTTTTGTATTGCTATGTAATATAATATTCTATTATTACGTTTATTCAGTGTACTATAAAGGATATAAACAAATAAATAAAGTAGCTTGTAGCATGAAGCAAATATTCGTATTGTAAATTAAAGAGTGTAGTGTAGTGTAGTTCTTTCACATACGCACACTATAGGAGCATGTTAAGCCTAGTGACGTCACTAATTGTGTATTGATTCCCTTTTAAAACGTTTCTAACTCGTTAATTCGGAAAAGAATACATTTTTTTTAAATACTGATTCGATTAACCTATTATTTATTGCTGCTCATCAAGCAATTATAAATGTAATGTATGTATCCATAGTTTACTAATAATATCGGATATAACGCAGTCCAATAGAAATTGTATTTTTTATCACATTGCACTTATCATAACAAAATATGCCCAAAAATTATAAAACTTCTCATGTATTTATACATATACGTTTTTCTTTATTTTATCTAAAAGCAACGCGACATAAGCACCCATTTACATAAATCTTAAAATAATAAAAATAGATGCGTAAGCGCGCTGGGCGGACAAGACGAAAATAAAAAAATACTACACTCAACAGTCACATACATACTACTGAACCCCACACTAATATCGAGTCTTATGTTGTGGGTATCAGGAACTACGAGAGACTTTTCGGTCTCACAAACACTCAGACACGGAACAAATACCTGTGATTTACCCAAACATTTGTCTGAGTGTGGCATTCGAACCCACGGTCTCTCGTTTCACAGCCGGCGTCTTATCAACTGCGCCACGGAGGCTGTTAATATGAAATTCTATTTTCCACACCCGCGCAAGTGATCAGCTGATGAAATATTGATGGGTGTTTGTTAAAATAAACACGTGTCGCTGTTGTACAGGATGCTTTGCCTTTATGATACACTGGGAGTTTATGGGTGCTTGCTTTTTACGATACCCGCGAGTTATAATGGTGATTGTACAGGTTTTTGAATGTTTGAGTGAAAGTTTTTTGAAATTTTAAAAACATTTGAATGCAATGACGTACTATATTGTAAATTTAATTTATATCGAACGGCAAGCTGGTGTATGGATGTCATTGACCTTCCAGTCTGGCACACATGCACATAACTCAATATAAGCGAATTCCTCATTTTCATTCCACCGCTGTTGCTAGAAATGTTTCTAGAATTGCTAGAATTAATGAATACGGCATAATAAAACTAATAATATATTTCGAATTATTGTATAATAATTAAACAAAAAATGTTTTAAGGGGATTAGTAAAACGTAAATACTGTATGCTAAAAAATAATTGTAACGAAGCTAAGGAAGGCAGAAGGAAGGCCTTAAATCATACTTTTATAAATATGTACGTATAATAAAAGCGGTAAAGCAAACACCTCGCACCAAAATACTCTTATTATTTTACAATGGCCTGAAAAAATAATAATTAATCCAGCTTCGCAAACCACTAACTTCCACTTAAAATGAAACACAAGGTTAATCCTTCGTCGGGGTTCGCGTAATGCTGAAATCCTTCAGTTGTAAGCCGAGCTAGTTGCGGGAACAAGTTTGTAATCCGCACCTCGTGGCGAACAAACCAATTGTTATAAGCAAACTTAAACGATACTTGGTCCTCCTCAGTCTATTTAAGATAATGTTAATATTAATTACATCGTTGGAGTTTTGGTGAAAGTTACTAACGAGCTATGGAGAGAGCTATGCTTGGGGTTTCCCTATAAGATCAAATCAGGCATGAAGAGATCTGTAGGAGAACTAAAGTAACCGACATAGCCCTGCGGATTAGTACATTGAAGTTGCAATAGGCGGGGTACATAGCGCGGAGAACTGATAGCCGATGGGGCAAAAAAGTTCTCGAATGGAGGCCACGTAGCAAAAAGTGCAGCTACAAGGTGGTCAGACGACCTGGTAAAGTTCGCGGGGCGTCGCTGGATGCAGGCTGCCTCCAACACTGTCACTATTACTCACGGTCACTGTGGAAATCATTTGTGGAGGCCTATGTCAGCAGTGGAATTTCTTTGGCTGATAGATGGATGGATAGACGAGATGACGATTAGATGAGGATGAGTGGCGTAAAGTGTAGTGATTTAGGTGGCTAATAATGTAATATAATAGAGAAAAAAGAAAAAAAAATAATTTAATTTAATTTCAATTTCACCGCGCCTGCTATAGTTAATTACTTTGACTTGATTCATCGTATTCGATTATCATAAAGCAATTAAGTTTTTAAACCTACTCTCACACTTATTTGTGTTATGTATTCATTAATTATAAATTCAGTTGTAAGTATATATTTGAATTTATATTGATGATATGTGAGACTATTATAACATCCCATGAAGCCATTTAAAACAACGCTTAATTGGCTACAGAATATCCATTTATTTAACCCAATTTCATTAAACATCGTAATAGACTTATCCAAAAGCACTTCAAACTATAACCAACTTCAATACAATTCTAAATTATAACAAATTGTTAATTGGATTTAAATTCAAAACTAGAAGTACATTTATTCAAGAAATTATCCACTAAGCTACCGCTCGTTATTCGCGAGGCTTCAGACAAATGACGCTCAATTGTTCTAACTATCGGAATTAGTTATGCAATGAACGCGAGAATGAAAGCGACTCATTAAATTGCCATACATTTTGCCTTTGAGCGATGTAAATAATTGCTCCTCTATCGAACATTGATAGTAATTCATTTAATAGAATGAGTGGTATTTATTTATTTATTTATTTATTTATTAAATTAGTACGGTTGACACCAATTACACTAATTAATAACAATTTTAAAAATATTCTATATAAAATATTTAAACATAAAACAAAAACATTCAACTTACATCTAAATTCTAAACATAAAAAAAAAACAACTGTAGCTATACAAAAGAAAGAAAAAAAAATAATACTGTACACAATAAAATATCACATAGACAAACTCATACATACATCACGCATTCGCTTCACAGTAGTGCAAACATTCCGACAGGATCACCTTCCATTCATCTGCGAATATATCACAGTGTGGTGCACTATTCAGGAGAGCATTGAGTGCGGTGAGAGTTCGCGGTATTGGCGACCTGGCACGAGCCACTGTACGACACGTAGGAACTGCGAACAACCTATGTTTGCGGCCGCGGCAGTAGTTATTGGGCACAAACAGTCTACATAATTCACCATTCAGATCGGGAGCATCAACCATACCCCGGAGAACCTTGCACATGATTGTTAATTGGTCTTTCCATCTTCTGACCTCTAAGGAATTATAACCAAGGCAACCCAGTAGATACTTAGTGGGATACATGAGCGGATAATATGTGTGCACGCGTTTATATAAGTATCTCAAAAAGGCCTTTTGGACCTTTTCGAGCAAAAGGGTATATGTGCTCTCATACGGATGCCAGACACAAGCACTCGTTTCAAGCTTGCTGCGAACTAATGCACTAAAAACTAATTTCACAACAGTTATATTGCGAAAATCATTCGAGATGCGAAGTACAAAGCCCAAACGTTGATAAGACTCTTTGACTGTCGTTACAATATGGTCATGAAAAGTTAATTTATGGTCAAATGTATGTATGGTATGCAATAGGTCACTTCATGGTAAACAATTACGGCTTTTAGTATAACTCGCAACATGTATGTTTACTTTGCGAATTAAAACAAAGTTGTTTTATTAAATTAATACAAAAAAGGCGTTGTACGTTTACATTTTTATTTACACTCTAATAATACATTATATACTATTATATGTATTAGGTTTTCTGAATTTAAATTATTTTTAAATTGGATTTGGATTGCCAAAATTAATAAAAACACGAGGCGACACAGAGACTCAGCTTATATCTCTACACTACTCGTAGATAATTCGTAGAACTTGCTACGCCGTAGACAGTCTACAATTATGTGTAAAAGTTAAATGTTCGTCCATAACACTTTTTTTTTATTAAACAAAACTAAAACCTATGCCATAGATTTCCGAAGGGTTCAATAATATATACATTGTATTTGATGTAAAAAAGATCCAAAATTTTGCATATAAATACGTGACGAGAATATTATTCAATTTATTTCATATCACGTAGCATTCCATAGGGATAGTGGAAAAAGTTATTCAAAACTGTAATCAACACGAAATCGCATGAGTGTATATCATGTTCGTATAATTGCTTTTGCGAACGCCTACCGTTTTTGTTCCATCCGTCGGATACTACATTTGTACGTAATCAATTTATTTAATTACGTGAATACGTGTAAAGTCAGGACCTTACTTTGTAGGAATTTCAGTGTAACATGAACTCTCGATTATTATTATTATAAAATATTATTTTCGTATCTCAGAACCTATTTATAAAAAATATCAAGTGGAGCCCAATTTATTATTATCGCCGTCCATGAACGTCTACCGAAATTATCCTCTTTGCATTTCTGTACTTTCGCGAATTCATCATCATCCCTTTGCAGTCCACTACTAGACATAGGCCTCTCCCAAAGTATGCCACAGAGCTGGTACGAGAGAGAGACAGATGACCATAGAAAGCGAGGAACAGTAGGCACGTCTGCTGCTTTATACACCGAATTACTGCCGGCCTTCGTTTGTACATCGTCCCGCCATTTGGCCATAAGGCATCCCACACTACGTTTACTAAGACGCGGTCTCCACTCCAGAACACGCTTACTCCAGCGATTATCCGTTCTGCGACATATATGGCCAGCTCATTGCCGCTTTATTCTACTAACTCTCAGAGCTATGTCGGTCACATTGGCTCTCTGACAGATCACTTCGTCCTGAATTTTATCCTTCAGAGAAACTCCGAGTATAATTTCCATAGCACGTTTCGCGAATTCTCTTTTGCTAAATATCTACTAGTAAGACCATATCATATAACCCGAGGCACTTTGTTTTACTATTTAATTTTATTGCTACCTACTCTAGATTCAAACAGATTCCACACCAATAAAGCCTCAAAACCGACTATAAATTGAGCCGCAAGCTTCTGCGTGTACCCAATTTTAAGCTGTACATAAAACAGCCAATTTGTCACCAATATGAACCGCAGCCTGTCCACTGCCAAATTAGCAACAGGACATCGACACCCCGAAAGTAATTAGCTGATAATTTAAAGTCGATTAAACGGAAAATTGGACCATAATTAAAATGGGACGATAATGTGGCGTGCTGCTCGTCGCCGATAAAGCGGTGCCAAAATAACGAACCAAGACTCCAGGCAAAAGTCTTGCAGTTGACTATATGGAACATTTATCTCGATTCGATATTTATTTTTAGTCTTCATTTATTAACGACAAAATGTTTTGGTTTGTCAACAGATACACATTTTGAAATATAATATCCGTCATCGAAAATAAATGTACCTATCAGGTAATGTGCCTATCACTTAATAATGATTCTGTAAATGATCTATAATAAAATTCTACTAGACAAGGATAATCCAGTAAAAAGTTAACGAACGTCGCTTTAATGGTATTATTCATTAGAAAATACCGAACAAAGATATGCATATCGTAGCGAGTTCAACGGTTATTGAACCTTAGTTAAGTAGTAAATGCAGACGAAATGTCAAGAAGTATTATTACATATGCCACTTAATTTTCTCAAAGCGTTCAAAACAAATTGTCTGGAATCATGGAATCTAGTATTTCCAACGCTCCCAATTATATGCAGTATTTTTATAGTCCTATAAAATAAGAGTGGTTTTATACGAGATTACGCCAACAGTTCTTCTGTACAAAAGCCCACGTATACAATTGCACTATAGAAGTGTATTTGGCTGTGAATAGTCACTAACGCGCGTGCTGACAGTATCGCCGCAACTGTTCACACATTCAATAAGATTACATCACATCCGCAATCCCAGATTGATATATTTTGTTTCGTACTTTCTACTTGTGTCTGTTTGCGTTGCAGCGCCCTTTTGATATTGCATTCAGGTGTATTTCTGTCATAATAGAGAATATCCCGCCTACACTCATTACTGCCACTCCTGTGAGCTAGGAGCGCGAGTGGTGCGCACCAAAATAGCTCTGACCACAGTATCTCGATGTCTTTTGAAGATACAAAAGGTCATGTCTATATCAAAGTAGTAGGCAGAGTTGTTAATAATTTCAACCTCAGTTCACCAAGATATTTTCAATCTATTGTATGATGATGATGCATAGTGACGAGTTGTTAAAAAACCAGACTCGATTATCGACATGTTCACGGTGGTCGCGCGATCAAATTCCACAGCACGCCCCTGGCTTTTCGGAATTGTGTGTGTATAGACAATCATTACGCACTATAACGGAGAAGGAAAACATAATGAGGAAACCTGCATACCATGGTGATTTGTAAGAATCTTCATGGTATGTAAAGTTCGCCAACCCGCACTAGACCAGCATGTTGGCCTATATGGCCTAACCACTCTGAACCGTACTCTCGATTCTAGGGGAGGCCCGTGCCCTACAGTGAGACTTATAAGGGCTGATACAATATAAAGAGAGTATCTTTCACCCTACCAGACTTTTACGCTAGTCCCAGAAAATTTATATGAGATTATTAAAATCACCATGTCGGTCCGAGTACAGGATCAGAGCACGAAGGCTATTCCACTACAGAGAGGCGTGAGACAGGGAGATGTCATATCTCCGAAACTGTTCACTGCCGCGCTGGAAAATGCCTTCAAGCTCTTGCAGTGGAAAGGATTCGGCATCAACATCAACGGCGAGTATATTACTCACCTTCGATTTGCCGACGATATTGTAGTCTTGGCAGAATCGCTGGAAGACCTTAGCACTATGCTCGAAGACCTTAATCGAGTTTCCCAACAGGTGGGTCTTAAAATGAACATGGATAAAACGAAGATCATGTCGAATATCCATGTTGTGCCCACCCCCATTGGAGTTGGGGGCTCGACTCTCGAAGTTGTAGACGAATATGTCTATTTAGGACAAGTGGTCCGGTTAGGCAGGTCCAACTTCGAGAGAGAGGTCAATCGGCGAATCCAACTCGGTTGGGCAGCGTTCGGGAAACTTCGCGACGTCTTCTCGTCCAAAATACCTCAGTGCCTAAAATCGAAAGTCTTCGATAGTTGTGTGTTACCAGTGATGACATACGGCACCGAGACGTGGCCTCTCACTGTGGGCCTCATTAAAAGGCTCAAAGTCACTCAACGAGCCATGGAGCGGGCTATGCTCGGTGTTTCCCTACGAGATCGAATCAGAAATGAGGAGATCCGTAGGAGAACCAAGGTTACCGACATAGCCCATAGGATTGGCAAGTTGAAGTGGCAGTGGGCTGGGCACATAGCTCGTAGAACCGATGGCCGTTGGGGCCGAAAGGTTCTCGAGTGGAGGCCACGTACAGGCAAGCGAAGTGTCGGACGCCCGCCTACAAGGTGGACGGACGATCTGACTAAGGTCGCAGGAAGTCGCTGGATGCAGGCCGCTTCCAACAGGTCATTGTGGAGATCATTGGGGGAGGCCTATGTTCAGCAGTGGACTTCCTGTGGCTGATATGATGATGATGATGATGATGATTAAAATCTGAAACACAGCGAATCATCTGATCTGGAATTAGACCCAGGTCCTCGCGATTCTCCTTCCTTCACCTTCACAATATTAAGAAAGCGACCAATAGGTAAAAAAAAATGATGATTATTCAAATAAAACTATATTAATATTAGTGTCTTCTATCCGATTAGAATATATAAACAATTTAACTATTTTCAGATAAAACGACATATATTACAGGCAATAGGCATGTATTCTGTAAAATAGAGTCCGGATCTAGGTTGATGCCAATAGTATACATGTCGAGACACTTAAAAATAGCACGACAGGCTGACCTATAAGTTTTATTGGCCTAAGAATTGGAATAGAAAATAATAGACTAGGCCGATAGATTCACACTTGATTCGGATTATCAGCAGGTAATTTGAGTGATAATACGATTCCACATCCACCCAGCATGCAGTTCTGAGTTCTGACATATTAATTAGGGGCCCCCGTCAATCGTGAATGTGCGAGCGGAACCCTCCGTCCGCAAACATTCAGTCGCGATTCCGTGTAATTGATACGATGGAAATATTTCCTTATTTCTTCACGGAAGCAATTATACCAAGGTATTATGTGACACAAATGGAATTCATCTTTGTGCCGTAAAGGCAACTGGAAATTCCATCTTTTCCATTATCCGAACTCAAAGTATTCTTTTATAATGGGCCCGTTTTAGTCGGAGTTAAAACGTTTGGAACTATTGTAAGGTTTGCAGGTATCTTTGTTCATTTAGATGCAGTATGGGGACGTAATAATAGACTAGCGCTCCCAATTAGCAGGACATTGTTAAAAGTTTCACGGATATTGTCAAAGTTGACTGGGGTTAATGTGGAAAGCGGCAAATTGTGCGACCACACGCGGCGCATACAGCGCGGTTCACACTGCCGTGCATAAAACCATTAAGGCCTCGACACATAAAACATGTATTGGAACAACACAAAGCGAATTTACACAATATGTGTGCAATTGTTTGCCAAACATATTGAACAGCCATAGTCAACTAAACCTAGAAATTATAGGAACATTGGCTTTGTACAAAATATTTATATACAATAGTAATTCTTATCATGATGAAGATTACAATATTAATTTAAAAAAGAAAACATAAAACTGCGAATCTTTATCTAAATGTATCTTATATTTTTTTTTATTTTGTTAGGTTATGATTTTATTACGTTTTCATTGAAGCTGACACGATAGGAGAGTCTCGGAAATGTGTAGGGACGGCCAACAATATTGGATAATGGAATATCAATGACATATATGATATATATTATGAAACTATGTGATTAGGCGGTTACTAAATATTTCTAGTTTACTGGAAACAAAAAGTGTCATATCAACGTAGTTTTCCTAAAAGTGTTGTTAAATTAATATTAAAGCGTTCCTACAACCACATCATGTGGTTGTTATAATATGTAATATCTGGAGCGAGGCTAGTATCATTACGAACATATTAAAATGTGTTGTCATTCGCGAATATTTTGCACATGATATACGATATTTTACAGGCGCTTTCTCGCCAGTTTTAATATGTTGTGCTGAGAATAATCTATAAGTATACTCTGTTATACGAAATTATAGTAATAGTAGCGAAGCAATCTAGAAGAGAAATATAACGAACATTTCATTTCGGTACATACAAACAGACCCTTATGAACTGTAATGTTTATCACTTTTATTCGACTCACCAGTCAAAGTCTGGATTATATAAATAAAGGCTTTCAACAACGAAATCATATGAAAAAATTAAGACGAAATTAAATTTATCACACAACTGTCAGGAAATTTCATAGTGTCTTAAGGCATCTGCTATCTGGCTGTGGCTCATTCACACCTATCACACCTCACCTTCACTCGCATATATTGCCTCAGGATATATGGAGCCAACATGCGTTTAACCTGACCCATTGCGGTGTGAACGTAGACTAACTAATGGGGGCGTGAAGTGCAAGAGAATCTTCGATCAAATATATATTAGATACAGGGTCCGGAACAAAATCACATGCCAAAAGTGGCCGAGGTTGCTTATACTTATACATTTGAATTTCGAACTGCAAGATGTAGCAAAAAGTCTTAAATTATAATCAACTTCAGGTAACAATAAACCTTATTCATTTATATGAAGATTTATTAGGTTTTGGACCATACTAAAATTAAATAAGAGCACACGCCTATTTGTGCTTTTTTTTCTTGCCCTTTTTTAGGCCGTTACTTATAATCTAGTGCATATTTGATCGAAGAAGAGAATAGTGAAAATCTCGAGCACGTCGCATTGGCACAACAATACTGCAATACAAACTGAAAACAGGTGCGAAAAAATTAAATGAATGCAGTCCCTAATAGAATTATCAGAACGTATTCCGTCGCAATTACTGAGTGCATTCGAACGTACTGTTGGCATGTATCAAAGTAGATAAAATGGCAGGTGAAAAATAGGATTACTACATGATTCGACCTGGCGGACCGAAGCGGTGGTCTTTCGGAGTCACTTGAGGTGTCTGAAAGTATGGTTATCTAAAATCAGAATTGAGATGTGAGAGATTTTAATAAGATAGTGATATTCTTTATTTATGAATGAGTAAAATACATAGCTGTGAAATAAACCTCTTTGAACTTTCGAGGTGCGAATCCCGTTGGCCCACAAAGATGATGTAACGATTTAAAATATCAAAGTTCAGTCTCGACTGTGTGCTCTGAAAGATTATTGTGAAAGTGATAGCAGTGAAATAAATTTATAAATCCTCTGCAATGAATGCGTGATGCAATGACTCATTGTAACAAGGGAGATTGAAATTAGGTGGCACTGTAATAGGCCACGTGGCAAACCGGAAGTATCAGTCTTTCAGTAAGTGGCGCCTTGTAATGAAGCAGCTTAGGGCCAGCGCAGACCAATTTTTTTTTACCAAATGATATCCAAACTTATTTGGCGGTAATATGACATAAAATCCAATATTTCAAATTTATGCCTTGACATCGAAAGGCACTTCTCGATGTTAAAAAAATAAATGCCTTGCCATTCCATCCCGGTTTGCACTGGCCTTTATAAAGCGACTTTTTATGAATGACGGGTTATATTATTGTATGATATAACACTTATTGTTGTCGGTCAAAAAGTTGTAGTCAATATTGTTATTATGATTTTAACAGCTTTACATACCAATAATTTGTTTTGATAAGCTGATTTGGCTCTAAATCATGTAAAAGAAATTTAATATTTAAAAATAATTTTCAATAAGGTTACTTACTACTTTTTTTTTGCTTACTAGGCTGAGGTCCACACATAATATTATGATGTTCTCGATATACTTATATAGTTCTTTTTATACAACGAATTGGTATTTCTTCCCAAAGTAGCTGTAGACTTCGAAAAGACCTTTCTAATGACATCTCTTATTTTTATTGCTTTGTAGGCTGGAGCCGATGCATGTTTGTGCCTTCTCAGGTCATATTAGACTTTATAGTCAACCAAGCTAGTCTCATGCAAGTTGCTACACTTAATATAAGTCCATAATAATCAAATTACATTCTTGAAAAAAAAAATACATATATATATATATATATATCATGTATAAAACATTCCTTTTCCAACTTTAAAAATAGCTACTGAACATATATGACTATAGTCTACTGAACATAAATGACATGGAATCCAGTACTCGCCGCCATGGCAGATACCAAATCCATTACATTTTTTTTATACTGAGAACATATAAACTGCCTTAACCTTAGACTACCCGCTCATTTTTCCTATTTCAATATCCATCCAAAGGTTGCCTGGAAGAAATTACCTAGAGTGATAAGGCCGCCTCTTGTACTATTATTATTGTGTTGTTTCTTCACTGTATTTTTATTTTGCGCAATAAAGGATTAAATGAATAAATAAATAAATATAAAAGACAGATTGGCAGACTTTCGAATCGAACCAAGGGCCCTACTATATTCAACGAAACGAAGTTCGAAACTTCGGATGATCGAAGTTTATATACGATACGAATGTACCTACGAGTACATATACTTATGGTCGTTATTGACTTATTGTCGTAACCATAAACTTATGGTTACGTTGTACGTTATACAAATTCGAACTTTTACAAAGTAGATACATTCGTATCGTATACAAACTTCGATCGTCCGAAGTTTCGAACTTCGTTTCGGATTTATATAGTAGGGCCCCAAGAACCACCGCACTGCTCACCGCTACCCGCTGGCATAAACCAACGAAGAGAATAAATATTTTCTTATAACACACAAACAATAATTTCCAGCAAGAAAAACAGAAGCAGAACCTATATTTATAGAGACACGTAAATTCCATTACAGTGTTATTTGTGCCGAGAGCAAACAGAGAGGTTTGAGGAAGGAACATCAAATAAAAGGAGCCTGTCAACAAGACACATGCGGGAATATTTCATTGGCTACGACGCGCGTGACGCAAACTTCCACGAATTCTTACAACATAAGGTTGCAGAATAGTCGCTTTCAGTATAATGTCTTTTTTATTGCTGTGAATGGCGAGATGAGCATGGAAGTGATACGACTGCTCATGCACAGTAGCAATGCCTGGCATTCCACTGTGTTTGCTGAGACATACGGTGTTAAGTCTCAATATGTCCAGTAATTACTCTGGCTACAATATCCTTCAATCCGAAACACACCAGTACATTTAGACTGCTGTTTGTTAGGTCCATTTGCTTCTACTATCATACAGAAACTTAATTCATACGGCCTCATTCATAGACAGTTTTAAACGTATTTTAACTATAGAATATTTTGTCTTAAATCAAACTGGATTTCAAAATCGTTCGAACGTGGTTAAACATACAAGAATCTTATACGTTTTAAAACTGTTTATTGAAAAAGGCTGATAATATTTCGGAGTGCCGACCGCAGTGCCAAAGAAGGTTTTAATAATAAGTGTCTGGTTCTTTTTTATACATACTTAATGCCACCTTACCCACTGCTCTTCCCGCTAAAGGGCAATGTGTCTTCCACAGTCAAATGGATAAATATAAATAGGCAGGAAAATTTCAAAATCCTCGTCGTTTGGTATTCTGACGGGCATTCAAGATTATAATTATTTTTATTTAGGAACAATGAGGCTTATACAGATAACATGCTTTCCAAAACTTTCCATGCTTTTTGCCGCCAAGCGTAGCCGGCCAAAATGGCAAAAGCTGTAAAGTACTTACAATAGTACGTATTAATAATAATCCGAGACGTATTCCAGAACATATACCTTTTCATATACCTAACTTCAATAAATTTTATGATGTGTTGGTAAGTAGTAAAATACTTTCACTTTAATAAAAAATACTTATTAGAGAACATCATTTTCATAGTATATTTTTCCTAATGTAGATACATTAGAAAAAACATACCTGCGACTCCTGATTTTATAACCAGTTTCTTAATCAAAATATTAACTTAGTTTACATAAGTACATAAATTGATATATTCACAAAACTGTTTCTTAGTGTGAAATTATAACTGTGTGACGGTTCTTTTTTCTGACTTGTCTCCTGCTAATAACGAAGACGTGAAATTTAACGCTAATGCTAGAAATGTATTCAATTTTACAAGTAAGGATTTTAATAATTATTGGCGACCTAGAAATTGAATGTCGTTATTTTTGCATAACGTCGTAAAATTATTTTCTGAATTGTGAAATATTATTACCAATATTGCAATATTATAATGCAATTTTTTGATATTCCAATAATATAATAAACTATTATTATATGTATATATTTGAAACCTGTTAAAAAATTGTTAAAAAAGCAACCGACACTTAATACGACTAATCATGACTAAAACTAAAATTATCAACAACTATCTTAAATTTATAATCAGTTATGTAAACATTTTTATTGTATATGTAAACATGTAAGTTTAAAATGTGCATCTCATAAGCATTGTTTACCATAATTCTATCAAAATGGAGAGTCACTGGAATTTTAAACATAATTGATGAAACCACAAGGGTATAACAATCAGCTGATCATTCATTTTACATTACCAAAACACATTTGATGTTTATACATTATGGGATTCTCCCAAATATATAACAGATTGGCATCCCTGCAACTCGAACAATGAACAGCTCAACGCATAAATGTGACGCTATGATATAATACCAATGTGAACTAATTAATTTGGCGGGATCCCTATAGAATCATTGAGTATTTCTCAGACTTACAATACAATCGATCGAAAGTTTATTGAATTGTCTTCACAGACAGGCTTAACTTAACATAATCTTACTTGAATTCATTAACTCCACATTTGGATTCAAGAAATAAAAAATATTTCAATGTCATTACCACTTGAATACAAAAAAAAAAATTTTTCACGACAACCAGCAACAAAAAAAATAAAAAAAAATGATATTCGTATCACTGAGAATGATTCGAAATTCAAAAACCGTATTGTGAGCGCGGCACTATTATGCCGAATCCGATACTCCGGAGAGAGTGATACGGGCGGCCGTCCCGAGAGTCGGGTGGATACTGGATGCTGGATTTGCCGCAGGAGCCTGCGTCACAGCCACTGGACCTCGACACCTTTTTGCGGGACCCTAATTAATAACCAGCCATGACGCGAACACGCGCAATGTCAAATCTCTTTGAATGTACTAAGGGTCTTTTATGAAGGAGTGTTAATGAAACTCCTTGTTAACGCGGTGCGGCACACGAGCAATTTTCGCACAAGTGGTTTACGAGCGACGCGATCGTTTGTAAAGAATATGATAATTTTTGTGCCGGGAGCATTTTAGTAGCGGCGCTATGCTTAAAAATATGTTATTTAAGAGAACTCTTTGCTTGCAAAAAAGTCTATTTACATGTAAAACTTGACTCATTTGCATTTCACAGCTGCGATTAAATCTCTAATATAACATTGAATGCTGAAAATGTAAATTGTGCCACATCAGAAATAATGTTACAAAATTAGAAACTTATGTGCTGGAATTTAAAGAAAATAATAAAGACTTTTAGTTATTTTTGTAATTTCAAAAACAAAATATTTTGAAGTTTGTAAAAATTCAGGGAGTATGCACAAAATGTGGTTTGTTACGCAAAAAGTAAACGGGAGGCTTAAAAGTAAACATTTACCCAAATATTTTCAGAGGAGGGTGTTAATTTCAAATTTAATTCATTAAAATCATTTTACGTAAAACAAATATCGACACACAATAATAGATTTATTATTGTTTAAAATTGTATTAAATTTCATTCATTATTTATTTATTTATTTATTTATACACTTTATTGCACAAAAAAAATACAAATAAAATGAAAATCACAATAATAAAAGTACAATTGGCGGTCTTATCGCTCAAAGGCAATGTCTTACAGACAACCATGGGATGGATTTGATAAAAGGATAATTAGAGGGCAGTCGTAAAGTGTAAAGAATAGGAGTTAAGACGGAAAAAATAATAATATAAGAAATACAAATAATTACTAAATAATAATAAAAAATATATATACATACATCAATACATACATATATATAACTAATATACATACATAAATAAATACATATTTATATATAAGAGTATCAGTACATACATACAAACAGGAAAGTTATCCACATCAATGTGTAAATGTAGGAGACAGGTAGTGATCTTTGACCATTTTTTTAAACGATGATAGTGACCTCGCCCGTCTTACCACAACTGGTAGGGCGTTAATTAATTAATTATGGTGGTTTACTGAACAAGTCGATTTTATTAGATAAGTTAGTGTTTGAGTTTTCCAACGTTCCGTATGATTACACAACTGCTATACGACTGCTATCATTGGAGCTGTCAAGAACCGAAACTCACGGCTTATCTTGCTTTTTTGAAAGCCGAAAGAATGTTAGGTCTATATGTTATGGGCTAAGTGATTAATCGGGCATTATTCATAATGCCCAATAAAAGCGGACAATGAGATTATAACTAATCAATTTATCATATTGCCCGGGCATTATGAATAATGCCAAGTACCTATTGGGCAGAGTGATGTAAAGCGAATCGAAATCAAAACAATGAGCCGAAGTGGCATCGTGAGGCTATTGCAAGGTCACGCACCTCCCCTGGTACCACTCCCATGAAAAGGTAACGCACCATTCTTGACAAATATCAGTTATAGTAACCTAATCTCAAAACACTTGTTGTCAATACAAATTTGCTTCTGCAACATCTCCGGCGCTGCGGGAAGTGCAGCCTTTTCGCCCTTGCGTAACAAAAGATAGGCACCCATGCTCACCTCTCATGATCTCCCTCCGCGCCTCCGGCTTTTTATATACACTCTAGGGTCGGTAGCCAACAGACTACGTGAAGTCGGGGTGTCCCGAGTCGGTTTTGGGGCACAGTCGACCTAACTGATCCATAAAGTGGGTACACTAATTTCCTTCTGAAGATAATGTTTCGGACATTAAAAAACAACTAAACATAAGCAGATCAATTCAACCTTTCTCATTTATGGGTCTATCGCATCAATGCGACAATGCGGCAGCGCACCGCGTAAAAATTTACCTATTAATGACATTGCCCGATCATCATGTAGCCATATACATATTGCCCGGGCAATGTGATAAATAGGTGAGTTTAGATTGTAATTAATCACTTGGCCCATAACATATATACTATGTACATGTATATTCAATATTATCACTCAATTGTATGAGAGTCAGTTCGCTGGGATGGTCCAATTTCGGAACTAC
Organism: Hyles euphorbiae; assembly: GCA_023078785.2. Classification (NCBI taxonomy): domain Eukaryota; kingdom Metazoa; phylum Arthropoda; class Insecta; order Lepidoptera; family Sphingidae; genus Hyles; species Hyles euphorbiae. The sequence continues at coordinate 12,522,722 of CM041050.1, forward strand.
ATTTTTTCTAAGAAAATATTGTACCTAAAGGTTTCTAACTTCCATTTTTTCATGTATTTTATCATCATTTTAATTTAGTTATAACGCTTTAAGACTCAAAAATTTGACTCGTAATCATCGTCGTACAGTTCTATGAAGTTATCTCTCATAAACTCTGTATATAAGTTATGCATATATTATACAAGATCCAGATGAAACGGGTTATTAAACATCCTTACATCCTGTTTGCCTGACCGCAGCGAGGCGAGGTACCCTGACGAGTGCGTCCTTAATGAAAGAGGGGTAAATTTCGCAGATACGACATAACATCCCGGACGTGACGGCAGATTAAACATGGCCGTCTTCAAGATAAAGCCATTATTTATCTCCTTGTTTATATTAAGAAATACTCGGTACAATATTTCAGTATTTGGAACTGTTGTTGTTTGTGTAAATATTGGTTATGTAAAGTAAGAGGAATATTGAAAGATGTTAATTTTGTTATTACATCTAGTTTATATTGCGATAGGGATTTAATTATTTTTAAGTTAGAATAAAAGGCCCAAACAAGAGAAAACTAAAAAATATGGCGTATTTGATCGAATATGCAAAATCTGCGATTTTATACTTGTATTTTGCGAATTTCGTCGCATCTCTCTGCTCTCGTCCCATTTGACAAAATGTTGGCTGTAATGTATTATTGTGTCTTGTTAGATATAAATAAATAAAAATAGTATACAGCAAGAAAACCATTCTATTCTTACTCGCTAAACACGTAAAATAAGTTTCCGTTTATGTGAATTTTGTAATCGTATTTATAACTTTTCTAATCCTATAATCATCCATATAATTGTTACATTATAAAAAAACTGTTCCTACTGGTACAATTTGTTTACTAGGCAGTACAACAATTAATTTTTCAAACTGCAACATTTAAAAATAATCTAATATTTCTACTATATGTCAGTATATTGATATTTTCAATATATGGTTCCAAATACGAACTTTTTTCGAATTTTCAAATGGCTAGAACTACAGATTATACTGTACATTGTCGGTTAATTACAAATACTTAATTCAAAATATATTTAGTAAATATAAGACCTAAAATCTGCTAATGATGTTATAAATGAGCTAAGTTGCAGATATCTAAGCGTCGTGGTAAGTGGCATGTAAATCCACTGGGCGTTAGAGCTGAAGTTTGGTCAACAGTGCAGCGATAACGAGCCACGTCCATCCGCAAAAGAACCCTCCGACCTCCTCTACAGTGTAATAATGAACCGTAGGCTAACTAGTAACTGTAGTGAAATATTGTTTTTTTTTTTTTATTAGAGGGAATGAAGATCGAGAAAGAGCGAAAACGTTTCGTTTGCGCTAATCAAATTGCGACTTGGGTAGCCGGTAGCATTTGTATGGGAGTTAGCTAATGGCGTTGTACAATGTACAAACATCATCGCTTTCGTCAAGGTATTAGCGATATTAGAAAGAGAAGACATTGGAAGTGCTTTTGACGTGGTTAGGGGGTAGAGCAGATCTGAATAGTAATCACGTCGCATATAAACAGTAGCAACATCAAGCATAAATGATACATGGCATTGTACTGCACGGCATGGTACTGCGCTCGTCGCCTTAAAACATTATTTATTTATTTTACACAGTCATTACAGGTATATTCCCAATTCGAACTGGCGGGACTTTGACACAACTCATGAAAACAAGGTACTAAATATCAATGATAATAGATGTTAAATCTCTCTAATAACTAATAGTGTAGTTACAAATTGTTTTTGCGCAACAAAAGTACTCAAAGCGAAGTAACCGGCTTCCTCTTTATTTTAAAGACCAACCATTTTATTTTATAAAAAATACGTATAAGCATCTACTCACCATTGCTATATGCATTGTATGAGCAACCGCCTTTAAAGTCGTCGCCTATAACTGTACGTTATAGAGCGGGCTAATCTTGACGACAACATAAGTGGCCCACTTAGAGTGACTTGATACTGTGTCCCAGCACACCGACGTGACTAAGACGATTGCCATTTAGATTTTCCGAGAATCGATCATCTCTACACTCGTCTCCCCCACCTCAGAGTTGTTGCTATATGTGCTAGCGGTCGGCCTCAGTTTCGCCTGGGTGCAGATAGTTTTTGAGTCGCATACAAATATACAACATATTATTTTGCGTATATACTATTGCTTATTTAAATTCAATGTGACCTCCGTCGACTATATTGCTTCTCCCGTCCCGGCCCTTTATATCCCGTTCTGACCTATTTCAGTCAGTACCATGTTAAAAATTATGCAGGCCTGTTCTCTCCTGTATCGTGCCACCCATTAGAATTTGAGAGAGTAGCAAATATTGCTTTATTCCTACCAACTTTCATCTTACGTACATACTTTGTATATAGACACATAAACTTAGGTATTTTGCCCAAAAAGGGTAGGCAGGGGTGCCAGGTCACCCACCTTTCAATTATATATTTTGTATTATAATATATTTCATTTCAAATTTGAATTCCTGACTCACCCCATTTTTAGATTAAAATGTAGCCTATATATAAATATAGGGTGTCAAATATCCCTATACCAAATTTAATCAACATCGGTCGAGCCGTTTTTGCGTGAAAGAGTAGCAAACATCCATACATATATTCAAACAGAAAAACTTTCTCAATTATCATATTAGTAAAGATTAATAATGGAAGGATTAAACCACTCTCAATAGTATTCTTGATTGCAGAGTAGGACCGTGCCCTATAGGGGGTCGTATATGGAATGATACAATACAAAAAATAACGAAATAATGAATATAATGCATGTGATATCTACATTTGTCATGAAATTATAGTATCAAGATTATTTTCTTGTCTTCTCGTCTTATTAATCTGAGACCATCTGTGACGCAGCGGGAGAAAAACTCAATTTGAAATGAGACCCAGTGAATCTGATCCTCGCACAGAATGTGTTAGTGATCGACATGATCAGATTCTCAATATTGTACAATTGAAAAATTTCATATTTCGTTCATGAAATACGTTCAAAGTTAGGTACTGATTATGTATGTAACAATTATTTGAATCTTAGAGTATCAAATATAATATAGAGGGAGCGCTGTCATACATTTGCGTCTTCAAAAACATAGATCAGAGAAAATTGAAACAATTATTAAACAAATTACTATAAGTATCGCTCTAAGTATGCGCTGGATGTATGTGAGTATTTTATAAATGTTTTTCTTCATATTTAATTTCCATTCCACGTTCAGCATCTATTTTAATAAAAATATTTCTGCCCTTGACTCTGACTTTAGTCAAGGGCAGGAAAATGCATCCACGCACAGCTAGTTTAAATATAAAATGTTTCCATTTACGTTTAAAAATGTCGAGAAATATATTGTTTTGAAGGCGCCCAGGGCACACCTCTGACTTTTCGGAGTCATGTGTGTATTGATAGTTAATCACCACGCACTAAAATGGTGAAGGAATACATCCTACCTGCATACCAGAGCGATTTACAAGAATTTCTATGTCCGCCAACCCGCACTAGGCCAGCGTGGTGGACTATATGGCCTAACCACTCTCACTCGTACTCTCGATTGTAGAGGAGGCCCGTGCCCTGCAGTGGGACGTATATGGGCTGATACAGGTATAGCCAAACATACAACTATAAATAGTGTAGGTATAAAGAAGAAATAGTTAACGTGACCCCAACGCCTACACGTAGAGATATTTATAAAGCACACTATATATATGTGTGTGTTTTTTACGATTCAATATTATGGCATTTCTTAATGCCAATATAAATATAAGCAACTCTACTATTGGGTATTCAAATAAAAATAAGTCAGTAAGATAACATAAGTTTAAAGCTTACATAAAGTGGTACCATTTTGATCATATTTAAAACATGGAGGGGGCTTAAATGCAATAGATTTTTTTACAATTAAATGACTTTTAAATCGCTAAAGTTAGCTGACTATTTTAATTCTACATTTTTTTTTATTTCTATCTAAACACACTCTTTCACTGACGTGTAATCATGAGGCAAAAGCTTGTAGATTGGCGCGAGATATAACTTCACCAAATACAATTCATAACATTCGCGGAAAATCTAACACATTATATTAGCCTACTGAATGCTTTTGTAATCCTAAAATGTACTGTAACGCGTCCAAACTTTATGCAAAGCGGGCAGCGGTTTCAAATGAGCAAGTTCCGAACTTAAAACGTTTCAGCTTACCCGAATAATAAATATGGAGCGAAGAAAATCTTCAATGCAATACCGCAGCTCGCATTTCGTCGAATATAATTTATTGTACGCTTTTGACACTTGCAAACACTTTTGTTGCGTTTGAAATTGTAAGATATTCGTATCTACGGGTTACTTGCAGGGTTGATCCAAATATGCCGTAAGATAACAAAGACATTCTATTAGTAATGGCTGTTCTCTATAACCTATATATCTTTAACAAGCGGTTAAAACAGTTACCATTACTATGTGGTTACAATTCTACGCTTCATTAAACAGAGATCTATCTTTGTAAATTGAAACATAAAATGCAACGAAATATGTAATTAAATCTCTAGTTAAAAATAGTTAGATTATAGCGCACGGCTGTAGACCATTTGTTCTTATGTTGCGTTGGCTTGTTTATCCAAATATTCCATTATATAGATTTCTCTACTTCCAAATGAATTTTATCAATATCAGTTTACTCATTACTTACTTATGCTAAAATAAACTTTTTATAATTATCACGCTATTAAGTAATATTACATCATAGGTTATACAGGTCATCGGAAACACATTAAACCATGCCGGGGAATTAGGCAGACGTAATTAAGGCAAGGCATTAACGTTAATTTTACAACGCTTTAAAAATCATTGGAGCCATAGCCATTAATATATACCGCCTTGCTATGACTCGTTGGTAATTCTAATTAACGGGTTTGTGACACACAACCTGCGCGGGGGCACGATAAACTGAAAATAATTGGCTATACAGCCTCTTGAAATGGACTGTGAGTGTTTTGTTTAATAGGGAAAAATATAGATTAGTCTCTAAAATATGAAATATCTTAATTATATAATTAAATAATTAAAAGTTCCCAAAAATAAATCTTGGGACAAAATCAGCTGTCCGATTTCTAATTACGTAAGATTCTGATTCATTTTATTGTGACTTGATTGTGTTTTTTTTTTTTTTTTTTTTTATAATGGCCTGGCATAGTGGCGGCATTGCACCTGATGGAAAGTGCCAATGCCGCCCAGGCAGAGTATCCATTGGCATCGGACGGCAGTCCCATGCCAATGGAAACAATTATGCCGGCCTGCTTAGGTGCCTCTTCACACCACGGCGGAAGGACCCGGGATTGTAGGAAGGAGGGAACACGTGCGCCGGCAAACAATTCCACAGCCTGACGGTGCGGCACAGAAACGAATTTGAGAACCGTTTGGTTCGCGCCGGGATGGTGTGGACCGTCAAGCTATGGCTTCGCAAGCCAGCACGTGTGGTTCTGGTTAGGAATGGAGAGGAGGGGAGCAAGTTGAACAATTCCTCAGAGCACTCACCGTGATACAGGCGGTAGAACACGCTTAGAGAGGCGACATCTCTCCGGAGTTGTAGCGACTCCAAGTTGCTCGTAACGTCTGCATCATTCACAATGCGGATGGCCCGCCGCTGCAATCCATCCAAGGCATCGAGCAGGTACTGGGCGGATCCATCCCAGAGGTGCGAGCAGTACTCCATACCCGGCCGGACCTGCGCTTTATATAAGCGGCAAAGCTGACCGGGCGTGAAAAACCGACGCACTCTGTTCAGGACTCCAACCCTGCGTGATGTGGCAGATATTACGCCCTCGATGTGATTCCTTGGATTGAGATCACAGCGGATTAAACCGGGGATCGTTCTAAATCGCGTGAAATAAGAAATACCTTTTTTTATTATTGGCCTGATGTAGTGAGATGATAAAGACATCCCTCAATAACTTACACAGAGAATTTCACATTCCCCACAATACGTAAAATGAGTATTAGAAGGTGCTATTAAAAATTCAACAAGCATAGCAACATTGTGTAGTGACATGACGCGGGTGCGTTGGAAAGCTCACTATAATTAAAGCCCTTTACTCAAATTACCAGCATTTGTGTCGCCTAAATAATGGTTTAGCGACAATTTAGGCACGATAAATCTCCAGAATCATTAAGGTTCAAGTGCTATTTCCGATTGTATACGCATGCATAATGTAGTAATTTAACGATCACGTGTTAAGGAGAATCGACACCGAAGGAATCTATACTATTTTAGATATTAACATCAATTAAAATGCAACTTACTCCATACATAATTCTAATAGTATTATTAATATCTAGGCCAATTCACAACTAATACTAAATGTTTAATCAGATTATATTAACTAGCGTCATGATCTAGAATCTAGAGATTTTCACGTTTACTATGCAACATGTTGCTTATTATATAGTATATCGTAACGGCTAGCGTAAAATCATAACATTAATATAAGTTTATATTTGTAGCGTTTGTATTTCTATTATTTAACTGTAAAAAATCTAAATTAATTTTGATTTATTTATTTTAATGGTGATATTACACAAAATTTGCATATTTTTTTGTTTAATACAATTGTTGATCGAAGAACACATCTGCAACAGTCTGTAGAACTCATCGCAATTCTCCAAAAATATAGAAAAATCACATATTTCTCTAAACTTTACTGAAGATAACTAACTGCCAAACTTTACAAACAAGTAAGACATTCTTGAGTCTTCTCCCTCGGGTGTACAAACCGTTAAAACAAAGTACTTATTGAGGATAACTTTTCTAAGTTCATATCATATTTACTGCATAATTTAAGTCCGTACAAAGTTGTGGAGTGTAGACGTGTTGCGTTTGTAGAGATTAGGCTTCGGAGCAATCTATTGCATAATACATTCCACAAGAATGTAATTATATCTTTATACACCGGAGTGTTTTATTTATAATTTAATTTGCAAATGAAGTTTGGTTTCACATTTGGAACATAATTTGTCTGGCCTTAATCCCTCCCAAAATTTATGTTAAAAAGGTATGTTGTTAAGGGAAATAAAATAAATAAAATAAAGGATTAAAATTGAACTCTACTTTTACATTACATTTCATGTCTTATTAAGGGTGTTTACAGTAATTAATATGCATTTCAAGTTTGCGAGTTGTTAAATCCTGAAGAATGCGAAATAATTTAACCAAAACGACCAAATATATTCGCATATATAATATCTTAAAAAAGACATAAAATAGGTAATAATAATAGTAATAATTCTTTTACAACCGAATTTGAAATCATAAACCAAATATCTCCACTTCCATTACCCACGTTTCACCGTCTTAGCAAAATTCCCAATAACTTAAGTATACGTAAGCAGTCATGTTTCTTCTGGCAACACCACACCGCACAATGAATCTTGATACTACTACAGTATTTTACACTAAAGAGATTTGTATCAGGGCCAGCATTGTCTTGCCAAAATTTATGGGGACAGTATACAATCGCAACAAGTACTCAGCTAAAGCGCTGCGGTTCATGAGATATTTCTTACCTCATTCTGAATATGTGTTACTGTCAAGATTTGCAATTTATGCATAAATACGTTCTCAAGTTGCCAAGTTTCCTTAAATTAAGTTTTGGCTCTATTTAATATAAGAAATCAGCCTTATTTGGTAACATTAAATGCTCGTAATAATTCTCGAATTGCAAGTTCTAGTTTTTGGAATACCAACAGCAATGATATATTTCGCATTGATTGTCTTGTATGCACTTTTGTAACATTATTTTTTGTTGCAGTTAAATGCTACCTCATCAGCTGTGTACAGTAACACATTTTTCTCAGTCGTTATCGTAAAACTAATATATTACAAACTTAGTCTTATATAAATTAGGCTATCAGAAATTGTTAAGCCATCCCATAGATGCTTAACGTGGCATTACGCACTTGACAAAGAATTTATGAATGGAAATTATTGCCTATGAACATGGTTTATGTTTAAAAAATATACGAAGCACTACTAAGGGTATATTTTGTTTTATCAACTACGATACATAAATAATAATAAATAATAAATAACACCCAACAGTCACATACATAGTCCTGACCCCACACTAAGATCGAGTCTTGTGTCGTGGGTATCAGGAATTACGAGAGACTTTTCGGTCTCACAAACACCCAGACCCGAAAGAAATATTTGTGGGCCACACAAACATTTCTCTCGGTGCGGGGATCGAACCCGCGGCCTCTCATTTCACAGGCGGTGTCTAACCGTCAGCGCCACGGAGGCTGTCAAATAAATAATATTTTATTTCTATCTTACTTAAACCATCATTAGAAAAATACAGTTTCGTGTTCTTAAATACACCCAACAGTCACATACATAATTCTGACCCTACATAAAGATCGTGTCTTGTATCTTGACTATGAAAAATTATTTAGAAGTCAAAAGGAGATACCGAGAAGCGCTGATTTTCAGGCTCTCCTTTACATGTCTGCAATTTTATAAACTCGTATCATAATAGGGCACAATAAAAATTTAATACTCTTTCTTTACACTCACCCGACTACAGAGATATTTTAGTTCTAAGCAATATCGTGAGAGCCAACCCGCAGCAGATGTGAAACATGATTTAATAACTAAATGGTTTTATTTCTAACGCTTACTAGAACGTTTATTTATGATCGTCTTAGATATTTACTCCTTATATCTTTCTTGCAAATTAGTAAGAAAACAATTGTCACAATATGTTCTCGTTCAGTCAATTTTATAGGTCTAACGAAATAATTCAAGCGCAATTTGGGAAGCTTAATCACCGACCCGGTAGGTTGGTTTACATCTATTCTTAATTAACTGATCTACTTCTAAATTCAGACCGAAACAATGTATTATGTGATACCAAACCTAGATTAGGTATATTTGTGGAACCTTTTTACTTATGTTCCCATTTACATGTGACATTAAATTGCTTCTTTATTGTTCTTAACTATGATTACATCTATACTAATTATAAACGCGAAAGGTTGTGACTATGGATGTTTGTTCCTCTTTCACACAAAAATGGCTCGAAGGATTTTGATAATAGTAAGGATAGCTGACACCTTGGATTAACAAATAGGTTGACCCGAAAAAATTGAAGTATTCCCGTGGTATGAGTCGGCAATTCAAATATACGTATTTGCTACTCTTTGAAATACTAATGGTGGCACGGAATATGAGAGGAGAGAACTGCATGTTTTTCGTCATCGAACAGAATGAGACGGGGCTGAACGGGATATAACGGGACGGGAAGGGAAAAACAATATAGTCGATGGCGGTCACATTGAGTTAAAATACCAAACAGTTAGTTCGCGAAATAATATGAAGTTGATGTGGACTGGACTCAAAAACTATTTGCAACCAGGCGAAACCGGGCCCGAACGCTTGTAATATATGATCATTAGCTCATCCATCACACACCGTTCCTTCCCGCGAAGTCTTTGCCAGTACATCGAATCTTCAGCGTTCTCGGTAGTAAGACTTTGACTGTCACATAGCAAAGGTTGCAATAAGTCACTGAATGCAGACCGCTTTTGAATAGGCTGTGGAAATTCTTGGAAGATAACTATCAATGTGCAGTGACTGAAGTTAGTGATCATTATCACTACTAAACTCCATTTAAATTAAGCATTTTTAATTATCATCTGTGTTTTGTACCATAAACTCTAATACTCTGTTTATCCTTTTCTTGTAACCATCCCCTGGTTGTCCATAAGACATTGCCTTTGAGGGATAGGACCGCCAATTATACTTTTATTTTAATCTGAATATATTTATTTGATTTTTAGGGTGCAATAAAACGTATATAAATAAATAAACTATAATAAAGGTCACATAAAAGTTATAAAATTAATGCAGCAAACGACTTGATCACTTATAAAACATGAAAGAAGACTTAAGTACATTCGGTTACTTAAATTTGCTGTATTAAAAAGCCAGTTCTTTTAAATAAATGAAAAGGGAAGTCCTGAACAAATACGGCACAAACCATTAGCCTCCCAACTCATTCACCCAAATCCGTGAAGATGTTAAATCCAAGGTATACTTTACTTTTGAAGATATTCCCACAATTGAACGTTGAAAGCTTTTAGAATGCTTATTGACGATACCACTTGGGTTTATAGGCATTTCGCCTTGTTGCTTATAAATTAGCAATTGATAAATATATAGGGCTCTGTTTAAGCTTGAATTTCATTTTGCAGATGTCGACTGTTGAAGGCGCCTGAGCCGGAACACCCAACTTGAGCATTGAAGTGTATGTAAATTAGTTTCATTTCTATTAATAAGATGTTTAATAAAATAGTCTAATCTATACACTTAAGTTCTTCACTCATCACAGACTTTATATATATTTTAGCTATCTAACAGAGATTGTAAGATTCTACATGTACTTGTCAGTTAAATATTTTGAGCGCAGCTCGTGTGTTGATATAATTAGATGACTACTTGAAATTAGACTAGTTGTCTGCTTGTTCATTCCAAGCATTTACAGTGCTCTGCTTAGTTAAGATAACTACGTTGCAGCTACATTTGGGTTCATTTTGACATATATTTTGAGAGATGATGGACAAATGAGTCGTTATTGAAAAGGCTCAGAAATAGACACATTTAGGTACACGTGCATTGCTTTATCGATTGGAGCGTTATGCCTGTAGATTCAATACAATTTTCCTCTGTGCTTAGTCTAACTCATCCAATGTTGGAATATTACCATACAATCGAAATATTGTGGAAATTCATAAGCCATCAACATCACAACAGACAATTTAAAAATTTTCAAAATGTTGCTCGGTTGCAAAAACTAAAAATATAAAAAATGTATGTTCTCTAAACGACATCGAAACGAAAAAAGATAAAAATACGCCAATCTACAAGCCGCATTACTCTCTCTTCAGCCACAGGAAGTCCACTGATGAACATAGGCCAAGGATCATTACTGCATTACTTATTACATACCAGTATATCATCCCGCATTACTGCCTGAAAGAAACTCTTCTATAACGACACAACATGTGTTACGTTTACGAAAGAGATTTGTGATAAATAAATAGTACACAGTGTGATTTTATCTTTGTCTTGTTTGTTTGTGGTAATAACAAGGCTATTTATGGGTTTGGAAAACACATTAAAGACACATTAGATATATCACTCCGATTCGCGTATTACTTTTCCTTAACACGAAATCCTCGCATCAACTCATTCACGCTTTCAATGCGTAATAATAAACGAGCTTCATTTTGAGAAAGTAGGTATCTAAATATAAAAGGCATACGTGTTAGTATGAAAGGTACAATAAAATTTAAAAAATCGATTGGTTCATGTCGCTAGCTTTTAACTCGTAGAGTAAGATCCCAGGCCCCCCAGACGTTACTTATTTTCTCATAAAAAATATAAATGGGATAAAGTAGTGTTAGTACGTACTTTGAATGTGTGCATACCTGCTAGCTTGTGTCGACGGCCAATTCATAGGTACCAGGTGCTAAAGGTAGATAAATACAGTACTGATTTTTCTTAAATTCTCAGTGCTGATTTTTACATATGTTTTAGATAATTTTGTTAAAAATTAATAATAATTATTGCCAGACACTTTCCATCGGCGCTTATCCTTAACAGACGCTTTAAAGCTTCAAAAAAAAAATAACATATTTTTACTTATAATCTCACTCTTGATTTTTATATATGATACTTAGGGAACTATTTGAACACCCCTGGTCAGCAGCCAGACCAATTGGAGGGGTCAAACATCCCCCCAGACACACATAAAGTGTCGCTATGTGTATGAGCGTGAGGTCATTATTTGTACGCTTGAGTGTGAGAGAGATATCTATTTATCGATATCTTTCTTACTTAAAAATGCAGAGTACCAGATAGCATTTATGAAACTTGGCGATATTCAGTGACTTAGAACTAGAGCAAAATGTGTTTAACACTATACAAAAATTTGTTTGTGAACTGTACAACGTGGCCGGAATAATTGACGTAGATGCTGCCCGACTCCAACTCTTCATCAACACTTATATGGTTTGTGACGTAAATGAAGAGTTCAATCGCAAAAATGTGAAAAACTTTGATGCAAGTAACTTACCACCATGCAAGTAACTTACCACCATATTAATTTTTAACAAAATTATCTAAAACATATGTAAAAATCAGCACTGAGAATTTAAGAAAAATCAGTACTGTATTTATCTACCTTTAGCACCTGGTACCTATGAATTGGCCGTCGACACAAGCTAGCAGGTATGTACACATTCAAAGTACGTACTAACACTACTTTATCCCATTTATATTTTTTATGAGAAAATAAGTAACGTCTGGGGGCCCTGGGATCTTGGACCATCGTGTATAAACTGCCGGTTTCAACCGTGCTTGTTCAAAATTCTAACAATTAACTCACCATTAATTGCATTCACACATCCGCATTCGGAAAACACGATGAGCATCAAGAGTTTAGATAACTAGATGTTAGTTCTAATTCGCAAACACTTTGTCAAAAGATAATAGACCCTTTGTGCAATGGAATAGCATAAAGGTCAGTACCTACAACATAGCATACCATGCCCATGCTATAAATGCATCAAGCCAAAAATAAATCTTTAGATGATTCTGTACCAGCCCATATACGTCCCACTGTAGGGTACAAGCTTCCTCTACAATCGATAATACGATTGTGAGTGGTTAAGCCTCAAAAAAGTAGTCCATAACGCTGCACTATTATAGCCTAGGTTAGCGGACTTTACATACCTATTATTAAAATTCTTATAAATCGCTATTGTATGCAAGTTTCCTCACGATACGATCGCGTGTTGATTGATTATCAATACACACATGACTCCGAAAAGTCTCAAGTGTACCCAGAGTTTTAACCTGTGACCACCGTCTTTTCTAGGGGACCTTGAACATTAACCTAACCATCAATAATAAAATGAATCTCATAAAACATTGTAATAATCTTCTGCATAATTAATTCAGATACACTTTAATAAAGCTTAATAAGAAAATCTACCTTGCGTCTTCATTAACACAAGATATAATGAATGTTCCCCTAGTACCTTGAAATCTAATGATACTAAATCGGAACGAACATGTGTCAATCGATGTAGAAATGTCGACACCACACGCCGCGCGGTTCGTTAAAACCTTGCCACCGCTTGTCTCGTATAAATAATTTACACGCGTGGAAATCCCTTCACCGTATACGATATCGGTTAATATTTGGTAATGTTAATTTAAAAAAGTGGAGAATATTGTGATAATCTTTTATTTGCTATTACCATATGTACTAGGGATATTTCATTCGTGAGTCAATTAGCTGATCAGAATTTCAAATACGAAGATTAGACCCTATTTTTTACCCCGTATAAAATCAATAACGTACAACGATAACAAAGACAAAAATGTGACTTCTATTTCGAGCCACCTACAACCGTTTATGAACTTCATTTTCTTACTTTTTATCCAGCGTTTTATGCCAACGACCAAGGGAAATACCATTTCCAAAAACCTTTCATTAACTGTAAATTATACAGACTTAATGCGTTTTCCGCAGTTAATTAATGTATTCTATCGATTACCACGAACAAAGCAAATGTGTGAAAATTAATCAAATATTGTTAATGATATTCCCACATAGTGACATAGATAACGAGTAATTTATGCAACAAACACAAACCGAGCAAGTTCATGGCAAGCTAGATATCGGGGATCTGCCATCATTAGTTTGGGCGGAATCGTCCGGAGTCACGTACTTACCCGGCAACTTCCACGCTATATGAGCGTGTGACGAGGACGCTGCACTTTATAAACGACGCAGAGGTTATTCATTATGACATTCTATTATACATTTCTGTATCAGGGGGGTTACCCTATATAAAGATAGGAACTTCGAATGTTCGGATTGTCGATGTCCGGAATACGATATAAGATTTCCACTTCTAAAAATCAATATGATTCTCTATTACACATATAATTTTCTCCGAACTTATTCTATGATTGTGACGTACGATATAGGAACATTTTGTGGAGTAGGTACCTAGAACATAAGTGAAGTATTACGTACAGCGTCCGAACATTCGAATTTCATATAGTTTTTATAGAATAATCCCCCTGTATATGTTTATTTCGCTGGCGTAATTGTACTACGGTATGATCACAATGCTAAGGTCTCGGGTTCAATATTGATTTTTTCGATTCATTACGAGTTTGGAATTAGAAATTAGTGTCCGATGTGGCGATAGGTTCGCTTCCTATCACATCGTGCCACGGAACATACAAGGCAAAATATGGGTGTCCCGGCACGTCTGCTTACACCTCCCGGGAAAACGCGTGAGTTTGACGATTGAGAAGGGTAGTCAAATATTCTATATTATACTCGTATATTCTATATTAGCACATAAATAAATAATCCTTATGCATATACTATACTCATTGCACAGTTGATACTAAAATTAGACTAAAAAAATAAATCTTGCAGTATGTCCAAGAACATTATATAGTGACCTTATATTAAAAATTCCATATAAAACAGTTCAAAGTTTACTCAATATATTCTAGCTCTGTTATTTAACTTGGAAAGAGTGGTGCACAAGCAGCGACATTTCGTGGCTATAAAATTTTATTGGTTATAATTTTGCGGATGTTAAACTTTATTTTAGCTCTAAAGGTGTACTTATTTGAAATCACGCTCCATTCCTCATCGATATTGCTAGAGTAACGTTTAGTAAGCAAAATATATTTGTACGGATTTGAAATAATATTTCTTTCTTTCGGTGAAAATTAGGCCACACGAAGTCCACTTTTGAACAAAGACCTTCCCCAAGTATAACCACATTTATCTGCTGAAAGTGGTCAGCACCAAGCGGCATTTATTAAAAGCTGATAAAAAACAACGGCTAGTGGCGAGCATAGATGTTACGGAACTATATATACAATTAATTCGTGAACTTAGTTTACCAAGTTTGATCAGCTTACTCTTCTTTAAGAAATCAAAATAACTGCTACGTAGACATTTTTTGCGAATAATTTATGTTTCACGAACCAGCATAACATTACATTGAAAAGTTTTTACATAACAAATAATTTATTGGTCTGAAAGTCACATTAAGATGAATAACAATTTATTTCTTTATCTCCAAAAAAAGCAACATACAGTCGAATTGAGAACCTCCTCGTTTTTTTGAAGTCGGTTAAAAAAACGATATTTGTAGTGAATAAATATCAAACCACAACGTCGCGAGAAAAGCGTTAAGTAAGTAAATAATTCATGCTAATTCAATTTACTCTTTAAGGGTATCGTTTCGCTTCTCACGTCAATGACTTCTGGGTATATCACCGGGCCAATCTTATAGGCCGGGTAGGTGGGTAATCTCGTTGCGTGGGCTTCAATACGAAAAAGATAACTGCCTTTACTTGCATGGATATTGAATACATAGTCAGCAAGCAACAGGGATTCTTTGCTTTTCTTTGAAAATAATTATTTATAGTTTATAAAACGTGTCATAGTACGCACATATATAAAAAGAAATACATGTTTATAGAACACCGAGTCACAAAAATCAAAATAGTCTATAATGTACAGAAGCATCTGCTAGCAATTTATTTTAAATGCCTCCGGTTTTTGTTTTGTTGTAATTTTTCAACAAAGCGATAATTGCTCGCACCGAAGTGCATGCATTAGCATCAAGCGTATTGAAAGGACCTAATGTTGATTTTCGAAACACTCCCTACTCATTATTCATCACATGAATTGTCTGACCAGAACAATATGCACTCCGTCAATTCTTTCAATTCAATGAATATCCTCATTAATTGAACTCTCAAAAGTTTTCCAAGAAATAAGAGTAAATTACTTTGTCCATTGTTCCAAATACAGTTCACAGTTTACCATGTCAGTGGATGCGGCCGACGATGTCGCAGCCACTCGATACTCGATTTGATTTATTTTAAGCACACTGCTCGTCTACGTGACGTTTACACTAAATTCACTCCATTTCGCGACGCCAATGTATCGGGTATTATTTGGCGTGAGTTATTATTTACCGTGCGGATAACGTCTCATGCAGAAGCTAGGAAATATTGTAAGGTTAAAGAAAATCAATTTTTGTAAAGACGTAATTTTACAGTTCGTGATTTGTGGTATCGTTTGTATTATGTATATGTGTCAAGCATTGTGCATATCCGTAGTTAAATGTCTACAATATCTGTTTTTATAATCATCTTCAGACTGCTCCATTACTGGGAACAAGCCGCCTCCTTCTGAGTGCTTTTGTAAAGTAGGAGTCTAAAAATCCCAATAAGACTGTTGCAATAATTATATCATAAATTCTGACGTACCATATTTTCCGCTTAACCATTTATAAATGCCTGACTATATTCAACCTTCTATACTCTGTTTTGTGAAATGTTCATCTACTTTTTCTACTACTATACGCATATGGCAGCAATAAAAGCAATATTTCTAAAATATGTTTCACAATAAACCTATTAATAAAATGGCGAAGCCAGCTCGCGGCAGTAAACGAATAATTCCAATCACTATTCATGTCAAATGACGTCAAACTATCATAGAGCCAGAGTTGCGCGGTTTCATATTAGCGCGATTCATGAACATTTCTGAATGTTCCATTTTAAAAGCGCTTGCGGATATAATGCTACATTATTTTCTATAGGTTCAGAACTATTTTTTTTAATTATGGCTTACGTTTTTGAAAAAATATGTTGTAAAACACCACAACCACAAAAATGCCACTGCCGAACATAGGTCTACCCCAAGGATATCCACAATAACTTGTTGGAAGCGGCCTGCATCCAGCGACTTCCTGCAACCTTAGCCAGATCGCCCGTCCACCTTGTAGGCGGGCGTCTGACATTTCGCTTTCGCATTTCGCTGTACGTGGCCTCCACTCAAGAACCTTTCGGCCCCAACGGCCATCGGTTCTACGAGCTGTCTACCCGGTTCACTGCCACTTCAACTTGCCAATCCTATGGGCTATGTCGGTAACCTTCGTTCTTCTACGGATATCCTCATTTCTGATTCGATCTCGTAGGGAAACACCGAGCATAGCCCTCTCCATGGCTCGTTGAGTGACTGAGCCTTTTGATGAGGCTCACAGTGAGAGGCCACGTATGGACGGACAATAAGTACTTTGTAATAATGTGTCTATAGACGCAAAATATATTGTCACCTGTATTTTTTATGCTATTTCATTTGAACATTGAACATGTTCCACCAACAGATTATACATTTACTAACTTAAAATTATAATGAAATACAGATCAATATTATATCGTTCACCTAGTTATACTCGTAATAGTCATTAAGAAAACAGTCAATGATTACTTCGTTAAATTATTAATCTTCTTCAAATAAAAACACAGAAAATCGACTGCTACTTCCCCTAAGGATTTCCAAAGCAACCTGTTGGAAATGGCTCGCAATTAACGAGTAGATTATATAATTTTCAGCTTGCTGAATATTGAAATTAAACTATTTACGGATTTTATAGCTGATTTGTTTTTATTTTTATTTCATTATTGCTATGAATGGTGAGACGAGCATGCCGTTCGCCTGATGATGAGCGATACAACCGCTCATGGACGGTAGCAAACCAAACATCACATAGAATTTCAAAGCAATGCTAGGCATTCCACTGTGCCCGCCAACATGAGACATAAGATGTTACAATATTTATTTATTTATTACTTTTCAGGTTTCGTAGTCACACGGCGGACTAAGGTATTAATTGTAGTATTAGTCATTCGCTCAGTGACGGTTACAATATAACTACTCACACTAATATCACTAATTGTATAATGATAACTAATATCTCAGTCCACCCCGTGACCATGAAAACAGTACTGCAATTGAAGAAAGGAAGAAAACCAAAAGAAACAGTTAAGGAAGTTAAAAAATGTAAACATTAAACCAATAAGTCCGTGATAACATTTGTAAAAAAAAAATGATTTATATCAGTGAGCAGAATTCCCGTAAAAAAACCATTGCTGTACATTTGCTTTATTTTCAGAAAAACAATTAGTAAATAAATACTAACTATATACTATAAATAATAAATAAATAACACCCAACAACCACATACATACATCTTTATAAAAATCAGTCTATGCAATTTAAAGTCGGGTTTATTGCGATCGAAGCAAAATCATGCGCAAATCTTTGTGCAATATGAAATTCCTCCGAATGCCTAGACCTATACACCGAGCCTTTTCAATTCGGCTTGTTTTGTGCCGTTAACACATTTCTCGCGATATTACAGTCGCGGTTCTTTTGTTGAGTAAATCCTTAATGCTTTTTCGGTTAACGAGATTCTATTGCACGGGCTGTTTTGTCAAATGCAGTGTGAGTGCCATAGTAACTTCGATTAGCGTATGGTGTGTGGCACACATCAAGGAACGAAAATATTAGATTATTATTCAGCTGCGTCGAAAAAAATTTAAGTATGAACCCTTTGTTATATACCTACCCAGTTATATCTACATACATACATAAACTAACCTCTTTTTCTAGAATGTGTAGGCAGAGGAGCAACCAGGACACCCACGTTTTGCCTAGTATTTTCCGGCTCACAATTTGATAGGAGGCGAGCCTATTGCCATAATTTAAGGTGTTAATTCTTGACTGTGGGCTGATAATGAATAACAAATCTAATATCATTGTGCCCGACCTGGGATTTCCAACACCAGACTTCAGCTTTGCAGTCATACCGTAGTACAACTGCGACAGCAAACCACTTTTGGACTATCTCTTAAACATTCCGGGTAATAAAAAAAATACTTTTCCAAACACCCTTTTGAAATACCTTGTAATATCACGTCCTTGTTACTAACACTGTTTTATCTCATTTTTTACGCGATTTTAGAAAGGGCATTTCGATAAAAATAAAACATATTTGGTGGTTATAAGTGTAGGTATTAGAATAAGCACTCACTTCCAGGAACTAACTATTGTATATTTGTAAATGAACACTTAATACAAACAGAGACAGAGTAAAATTATAACTATGCGACTCGGAGCGAGATGTGCTCGTGACGAGAGATGTCAGACTATATTTCATCCAAATAAACCGACCCTTTTAAAGGACTATCCGAATGAGGATCGGTGGGGATAAATCTTACAAAAAATATATTTAAACCATAAAATAGGGTCTATCCTTTCAACAAAAAATTAAGGTCAGCCCAAACATCTGGGCTATTGTCCAAACCGAAAGGTTTACAAAACATGTGTACTATTGTCTAAAAAAAAATGGTTGTTGCAAAGGATTGCCGCCACTAAAGAACTTAACTAATACAGTTTTATTGCCCCGGCATAAACGGGTCATTAGAATTAGGGAACAATAATTTAGAACAGCATCTTTTTAACTAATATTATACAATAAGGTACACAAAAATTAAAAATTCTTACTGTAATAAAACGACTCGCAGATGTTTCATGGTTAAACATCTGCAGTCATACCTTAAAATGAAATGCGTGTTTAAATAATGTTAAAATTACAAATAATAAGCGTGTTAATTTAAATGCTAAATCTAAGTTGGCGTATTGCAACCACCACACATAAATATTTTATATAAGGATTTACGTCATCAAGGCGTTATTTGGAGTATTCTATATAAAAGGAGGCATTTATTTGAGATTTGTACGAAATTATCGAAGTAAAATTGGGTTCTTTTTGTGTCGAAAGCCTAACCATTCTTGAACTTCAAAGAGCAATAAATAGTTTACGAACTTGTGTTAGTGGTGTTCTGTTTGTCAAAATCGTCCTTCTTTTTTTGATAAATACAACAGATAACAGACGCAGAGCAAACGTGTTTTAAGACTCACGTGATCTAAATTCAATTATAAGTGTCTAGTGTTATAATAAAAGTAATTTATGGCTTCAAAATCTCTTGTAGGGTACTAAGGATACGTTAATTGCCTAATATGAACTAAGTACAAAACAAATTATTTTTTCCGTAATCGATCCACCAAATTTAAAATCTTCACTATACTTCACTTTTATTTTATTGCAATGAATGGCGAGACGAGCATGCCGCTCTCCTGATGGTAATCTATACGAATGCACATGAACAGCTGCAAAATCAAATAACCTTGAATTACAATGCTTGGCAAATAGCATTCTATTGCGCGCGCCATCCTGAGATATAAGATGTTCAGTATCAATAGTAACGCTTAGACAGTCGTTAAACTGGCTACAATTTCTTTCAAACTAAAACACAACAGTGCATTTACACTGCTGTTTGGCAAGAAAAATAAACATTGCAGTGGTACCTACCCAGGCGGCATATAAGAGAACTACCACCGGTGAAAATGTGTAGAAAAATTATGTTATAATCCATTATTATCGCAATCTAATTTCAGAAGTAGTATGCTAGGAAATGCAATTACTTTCAATCTACTCCCACTATCTTCTAGGCAATATAGGACCCCATTAAACCAATATCCTCTTCGATTTACTGTTATCCCTATACGTCACGCTTGGTCATCCCATAAAAATGTTTGAAAGTGCCGCGTCCTCAGCATGCAGCCACAACGAGCGCCATCAAACACATAGTATCCAGCATTGCTTGCTAGTTATGAACAATAAACTGCAACTTTACAGCGTATCTTTACGACATAGACGTTAAACGCTTTATTAAGGTCCCCATCACGCGACGCTGTCACGCCCATTACTCTTAAGTACACTTAACTAAGCCTGTGCACAGAGGTCAAATAATACTTTACGACATACTTCTGTGGAATCACATGAGAAACAACTCAGCGTTGTGCAAAGAATACTAAGATCCTGATTTTTAGTTCAACAGTAAAAGAATCAAGCAAAAGCACACTATGCCAATACTTAAAAAAGTAAAAGAGAAAGAATACGATATGATAAATAATGATAGACAATAACAAATTACAAATATCGCGTCATTCAGCAATCTGGCGCTTTAAAATGGCACTAAAATCACCTTTAAAATATCACCTTGTTTATTCAAGTCGCTAAAACAGAACTGGGGAAAAATTGTGAATAAATATACGTGGCAGAAATAATATAGGATGTTTTATTAACCCTCAAACCAAATTACCTTTTGTAAACATTGAGCAGACATTCATTAAATATAGCAAAATATGGGAGCTGTTTCATAAAATATAACCGAGCAGTCAGAAGCATGAAATTAAAATCAAAAAGAGCTTAAAAAATTGTGTCGTCTCCGCTGCCTCGCCGACCCGCTGCCGGTTTTTGTGCAATTAAAAGTTTGTTATTTAAAGAAGATTTACACGAAACTGGTTCGTTAACAATACGTGCTTAGATTTGAGAATTTTATGCGAAAGTTGTTTTCTCTTTTACCGTGTCCATATTTGTCTGTATTATGCCAATTTTTGGAAATAATTTGAAGAACTATTTCTCGAAAGATAACATTGATGGATTATTCAACACCAATCCTTTATTTTATTTCCTTAAAAAAGCAAGCTAGGTTTGTAGAGAATATAAGCAGACAATTGAAATGATTTCTTTAGACTTTTATTTGTACTTAAGGAACGCTAATAAAAGACAAATCCTGAGTTAAGTAGCCGCTTTTACTGCCTGCCGTTCAAATAAATGTTTCTAATAGGAAAGCGGTGTCAGAGAGGTTTATTCATACTTTAAACAAAACACTACCATTGCCATCGTCACCATTTCATTTTTATAGTTCGGAAGAAGCAGAATTGGATCTCAGCATGCCATTAGCTTATGCGGAAGTTGCTCAAAATGGGCAAGTTTTTACACAGCCCGGTGGAGCTCGTAATCCGGGATAAGGGAATAAATAACCCTGTCGTTAGGGAGTGACGCAGCAGTACCGGGAATAGGATCCACCCACGTCTTGTCATCCAATACGTGGCTATTGACGGAATTAAAGTATTTTGAAATTGGAAGATACAATTTTTGAAATAAGAACATAAGTAAAATTACTTGTTTTATAATTTTGTTACAACAAACCACATTTGTCAAAAAACCGACAACCGCTAGAGCAGACGCGTTCTTGAGTGGAGACCGCGTCTTGGCAACCGTAGTGTAGGACGCCCACCGGCTAGGTGGAGTGACAATTTGCGAAAGGTCGCTGGCAGATGCTGGATGCGTCAAGCCGAAGACAGGGTAAAATGGCGCAATTTGGAGGAGGCCTATGTCCATCAGTGGAGAACAATTTAGGCTAATGATGATGATAAACCACTGTAATAATTATAAAATTATACTTCACCACACCTTAATAAAAATATTACCTTAATTAAAAATAGGTGTATTTTTGTTTTGTTATGCTAAAATACTGAAATGAATATTTCACCTCCGTAATGTAATGAAGAGAGCAGTTCAACGATGATGTTTAGGTATAAATTAATGATCAAAGTGCCTTGTTTCGCAACAACCACGACGTGCCAACCTTAACTATTTCAGTATTACAAATTAACTTCATGGTATAATCATAACTTCATGGTGTTATATTTAACAAATACAATAGAATTAAGTTACAACCTGGGCCAATTTGTTATGCTAAATATTTGCTTATCTTCAAGTTGGTTAGTAATTTATTACTAACCATCTAGAATATATGTGGTAATAAATTGTGTGATGCAGTTTGAAACAAAACTTAAATCCAGACGATGTTTATATTTCCTTCTCATCATAAACAGACTTTGACACTTCACCGTGTCAAATATAGGCTTATTCAAGTGCACGCTACTAAGCCTCAGCGTACTAGTATTTCAACCATAACTAGAGAGCGAAAATTCCTTAACCTGCCTTAAGGATAATCTACTACACTACTTTACACCCTCCAATAGTTTTCCTACAATACATTTTTACTGCATATAAAACCCTCCACATTAATTAA
This sequence comes from Hyles euphorbiae, assembly GCA_023078785.2. NCBI lineage: Eukaryota > Metazoa > Arthropoda > Insecta > Lepidoptera > Sphingidae > Hyles > Hyles euphorbiae. Next base: position 12,545,646 of record CM041050.1, read on the forward strand.
ACCCTTAGAAAAATTAAGACATAAAACAAGAAAAGGACATCCAATTATCCAAAGCCACAACGTCGCCATTTTTTCTTACACAAGTCAGGTAATATGGAGCCAGTTAGCCATTCCTCACGGGCGAGATTCTCATTACCTGGCGGCTCGTTTTCCAGCCATCAGTCTTGGCTACTCATCTAGAAAGGCTGCGGGCGCATTAAACCATTCTCGACCTTTATGACGAAAAAGATAAAAAAAATCTTTTTACTATCCACAAAGCTTGATGGCTTTTTATAAGGGCTGTGACCGGTACGCCAGACAAACGGCTGAAGCGATGTATATCAAAAATTCAGCCGACTGCATCCGACTAGTCGAACTGGGAATTTATTTTTGGTTCGAAGCAAACAGTTTCTATAACCGATTTATTAGCTAAATTGATCTCTATGGAACAATAGGGATTTCCATTTGTTTTATTCATTACACATTACACATTACGTGACTGAAATCAACGACCACGAGAGTGCACTGGTAATTATTTCTCTCGATAATTTGTTACCACAACGACAATATTTTACGATTTTCATCACAATGGAGGCCGGACTCATTAAAGAAACTAGTTATATCGTAGGAACTTTGTCAAAAATAGTTCATTTTGATAAAACCGCGAAATTCAGTATAAGGCGGACTAAGGCGGCTAAGGTCGGTCTAAGGATAACGTAGATTATAGTCACGTGACAGTTTGGCGCGTTTAAGCGGGAATTAATAAACTACTTTTGTTTTCAAATTTATTTAATGAAATTTGTCGTATTTTTTCATAAAATTATTATTATCGTGTTTATATACAATCTACCTACAACATAAAAGCCAGTCAAAAAAAATAGTACAATAGTCAACATCCTTATTTGCAATTGAAAATTATCGTAATACTTTTTTGAAGTGAAAACTTATTTAGCGGCGTTGAGCACTTTTTCTGTAATGGGTATAAAATCTTAAACTCGCGTCAGGACACGTGACCTGATCGTAAGACGAAAAGCGTAAGACGGATGGAGAGTAGACAGCTGTCAGTTAGCTGTCAGTTTATAAAGCTTTGATGAATTGCCAATGATTTTGAGTGGAGATTTCAACATAAACTTCGCAGACGATAAAAATCAACTATTAATTGAATTTTTAAATAATGAATTTGGTTTAACTATGTCGAATGATCGCAATCTTAGCACAACGAAATACAAAACTACTATTGATGCGGTCTTTATTAGACATTTAAATAGGTTCGAATCAAAACTGTTCGTTTCTTACTTCAGCTACCATAAACCTATCGTATCAGTTTTAGAGATTGGCGATGATAGTTCTGGTAATGATGATGGTGAAAAAGTCGTTGAAATTATGGATGAAAGTTGATTTTTCGGAGAGATAAACTTTTTAATGTAAAATAATTGTAATAGTTTTAAAGTGTTAAATTTTTAATGTAATATAAATTGTCATGTTTGTGTACGATAGCGCAATAAATGAATATTGTATTCTACCACATAAATGATAGTACTTTTATACTGATAAAGCAATTGGTGCAAAATTATTCCCTAACCATTCCAAAATATCAAACATGCTCAACGTTAATAATCAAGTATTCACTTCTGCCGGCACTCCCGGAGTGCAACCCGTCTTTTTTTTTATCTATTGGATTTCATGGTGATAATAGACGATTACTATAACGAGTCGGCGAAAATTATTGTTTAAGAAATTCGATATATAGCTTTCAATTTTCAAAAAATCTGTAGACGCTGGCTTACTAATATATAAATTATTGCATTCGATCCCTAATATATCCTTAAACGTATTTCTGTTTTTCGATTGCAACTGCCGCGTCACAGATTAAAAATAATGAATATTAATGGCATCCAATTATTGGCGCCGGTGTCACAGGTGCAGGAATTTATGAACCAAAAAAGGCAATCCATTTAATATACTCCATAATCGAAGTAAAATGACTAACAAATGCTTCTACTGCTATATTTTACTAAAATATTAATATGAGCACAAAAAATATAAGTATAAAAGTCTATATTGCATTGTCTTTTGTGTGTGTGAACTTTGATATCATCCAGGGATAAGACTAAAGGAGTACTTAAATTAAAAGAACCACTAAAGATAACAGAAAGCACTAAAGTTGTAAGACCTTAGCTTCATATTCAGAGTATAAACACAATATAAATATAGTTGTGTATAGTGCCGATACGTGTCACACTAAAGTGGATGTTCTGCACGTTCTACGTCTAAAAGCAACTAAGTGACTAAATGAACCTTGTCTCTATCTGAAACGTGATGAAGAAATATGCTATAGATTTACTACAGATTGTATGCTTAATCACACTTACTCAGAGTCCTCGTCCACAAGGGATTCCCGAGTAACATAAAACCAGGATCAACACGTATCAATCATACGACAATTTGAGGATTTCGCGAGTATTCCCGTGACCTCATGTTCCTAGCATTTCCACCGCGGGCTAGCCAGACGCGACGCGCTGGACTGACGCTGAATGGAGTTCAGCACAGATACATCTTTGTATAACGTATAGCCGCAGGGCTTGAGACATCGCGAGCTCGCTACTTTATGTTGGACGATAAGCTTGCATTAATAATTCCAGATTAGTTAATAGCTATCCATAGGGAGATGGAAATGTTTGAAAGAACCGTTTGCACAGTTTTTTCTAATGGTGAAAAAACCTAAATATATTTTATTAAAATAAGTATCCAGTTAATGCATAAAACTTGTGGTTAATCCATCGGTAAATGGCGTTTTTCCATAGAAAAATTACCTAAATTTAATCCTATTATGTCAGTGATGGATGCATCGTCTCTAGAAATAAAGCTATCAGTGTCTAGATCTAATCCTATTATTCTGTATCAGCCCATATACGTCCCACTGCTGGGCACTCACACTAGAGTAGGCACTCTACAATCGAGAATACGATTGAGTGTGGTTAGGCCATATAGTCCACCACGCTGGCCTAGTGCGGGTTGGCAATCCTATTATTACCAACGAAATAAAGGTCAGCTCTACTTAAGTATCAAAAATACATTTCATCAAATTCTCTCATTATTTGTTATCTTCTTAACTGCAAACAAATATTAAAAATAATGACTTAAGAACTAGAAATTATCTAAAGAAAACAAAAAAATTACTGAATAATAGGCAATTTATTACAGAAGGTATTAAAAATTACAATAATATTATTTAAATTACAATAGAACTGACAAGGATGCTTTAAGATTTTAACGCCGCTGAATAAAGCAACCGGGTCGAGTAAAATATAGCAGTATAGGTCCTATTTGCTCTTATAGACCTGGCTCATAAGAGCGTTTGTATTCGGCTAACACTGAGAAATTACAATTATAATATTTCCCCACAACTCGGCTTGAAATTTTATGTCTCGTCCTCCGGGTACACTGTTTTACTTGACTGCACTACTATAGGCTTTGAATCTGAAAAAATAATAATTGCAAAACATCAAAAATCGTTGAATACTAAATACTAAGGACACACCTAAATACTGTGTCCTTTCCAACGAAATATAATTTACACTATAAATTATAATATTTTAAGCCAACTTGATTCCTTGAGTCAGGCAATAAAGATATACCTACGTAGAGGCTTTACTAAAATACAGCGACAAAAACACATAATAGTGACGTAAATCTTGACTCGCAGGTCCCTGAAGGCAGATCAAGCGGTCAGCACGTCGTAAAGGCTAGACGTCGTAAAACTTTATATGCCATTGAAAAAAGGTTTTCCAATATTTTAAACATTCCAATAAAGTCTCTTGATAGAGCATTGTTCTAGGTTTAAATATGTGACCATACTAAAATGTATAACGTTGCCTTTCTTGCTAAATATGTGTTTTTTTCGAACTACTTGAATGACAGATAAATACGAGTAGTAAACTAGACGTGATTATTTAACCTTTCAACGATGTCATGAACTAATATAACTATAAACATAAACGTTTAACAGACTGATCCTTAAGTTTCAATTCGAGACCAGCATATCATCCTGAAGGTAAGCAATTTTCTTTTTTATTTAATAGGAATAGCTATTAAGCTCCCCTTCGATACCCCGGGGAGGCCGAGAGTGGTATATCAGTGTCTCTAGCCTTCCAGCCCGGTACAAACGCGGATATTGTGCTGAAGGTAAGCGATACGACAAACTCATTGACAGTAGTAAAACCAAGCAACACCAAAGCAATGCTTGGCATTTCATTTCGCTCGCCATCTTGAGACATAAGTTGTTAAGTCTCATTATAATATTTTATGCCAAAAAACGGTAAAGCCCACGTTTGAGATTACTTTAATAAAAAGAGCCTAAGTTTCCGAAACATTACCTCCTTCCCGTTCCCACACAGTCTCAATGTACTCTTGAACAACAGTTCCGTTCGGAAATATTGTGGTTTTAGTGTCCTTCTCCACTAATGGTTGGTCATGAACTTGGAACAAGTAAACTACGTCGTAGGGTATTGTGCCGTCTGTCAGTTTCTCCCAGAAATCCGCATCAGTTTTAAACCACACAGCCGGCTCTTCTGTCGATATTGAATCGGCTACTTCTGAAATATTTACATTAAAGGTCTAAGATCATTTAAAGTAATTTTATTAAAATTTTAATAAAAACAGTAATTCAAACATGGATACGTTGATATTATTTTTTAATTATTCCACTCCGTAAAAAATGCAAAGTGGTATCATGATATAGTTTTAAATAACAAATAACGCTTCTTACCCTTTTCGGAATTAATAACAGTAGTAGGTACAACGTCTTCATTATCGCTACTTTCTGTATTGCTGTTAATACTAGGTTCTGGGGTTGTCGTGAACTCATCATAACTACTCGTATCAGTTGGTAAATAAGCAAAAGGTACTACATCAATTTCATAAGAATTCACTGTTCCATCGTAATACGACGAAGTCTCATCAGATTCTGTTTCAATGGGCGATTGAGTAGTTTCATCTGAATAATTTTCTGAAAAGGGATTAAGATCACTGTCATTTAGACTTTGAAGGCCTACAATAAAAGGATTTGTTCCTATTAGTGGGTTAGAAACACCGTCATTATTGCTTGCAATCAATTTATCTGATACATCATAAGGTGTCTCTTCGCTAATAATCGTACTACTTTCAGTACTGCTTGTAATAAATGGATTCGTAGCATCTAAACGTATGTATGTTTCAGTGACGGGCTGTGATTTTTTCTTTTTCTTATGTTTTTTACGCAGTTTTCTATTTTCTTGTGTAGTACTTTCAATGAATGGATTTATCTCGTCTTCATAGATATTTTCAGTAACTGGTTTTGGTATGCTATATGAGTCAGATTCCACTGACGTTAATGATTTATCTTCTATACTAGGGTATTCAAATGGATTAGATGTAGCAACATCAAATGAAGTGAACGGGTTAGTTTCATAATTGATCGTCGTATACGAATTAGAAGGATCATTATATTCGTCACTGTCTACTGCATCATACATATTTTCAACCTTTTCGGAATCTACTAACGTTCCACTCATATCCACGAATGGATTTAAGGCGTCAGGGTTTTCTTCCTCTTCATTTATGCGTAATGACGAAGACGTTTCTGGATGTAACGTATCATTAGCCGTGCTGGCCTCATCTACTGGGGACGATGTAGAATAAATTGAATCGTCCTTATAAGGATAAACAGTATTGGAGTCTTCAGTGTTAAACGTAACATCTGCTGGTCCCGTAGTTGTTTGTTCAGTTAAAGCCAACTCTGTAATTGCCTCTAATATATCCATAACATCATATGGATCACTAGCCGAGGTCACTGAAAAAATAAATGATACCTACTGTTACTAATGTTTTATGATCTACTTACAATACATGTAAGTGAAGTGCATACAAACTTTTACCAATGTACTATGTTTTTGTTACTATAATACGTAAACTATTCTCCAAATAAAAAAGTTAATTTAAACATTTCGGTTTATTTTTTACTAGCGGTCGGGCCCGGCTCCGCCCGGGTGCATACACGTTTTAAAATGGCGGTCAAAACGTTTAATTCTGACTATCAATTTAGAATATCGACCAATCGGACCACGAAAAACGAACAAAATTTCCTCGTATTTGCTAGAAATACCACTACTGCTTTCCTCCTATAGGTCATAGCGTGATGATATAGCCTTCCTCGATAAATGGACTACCCAACACTGAAAGAATCATTCAAATCGGACCAGTAGTTCCAGAGATTAGCGCGTTCAAACAAACAAACAAACAAACTCTGCAGCTTTATAATATTAGTATAGATTTATGCAATTGTTATTCTATACCAAATAGAAAAATAAATTTTACCTTCTCTTATACGTCTTCCAATTTTATTTTTTGTTGCATTATTTAATTTGTCGGGTGAAAAGAGCGCCCCAAAATTCTGTTGTATAAATTTACCGAAGGCCGAAGGATAGTTAAACAGCTTTGATAATATATCAATTTGTTTACCTTCATCAAGCGCGTTAGTATTTTCAGTAGACGTAACAGTATCTAAATATCCATCAGCTGAATTTATTTTAGGTGTTAAAGTTGAGTAATTTTCGGTGGCCGTCAAAAATTGAGCTTCAGTAACAGAGTCTTCGGTTGTATTTTCCATCGGTTGTTCTGTAAACGTTTGGACTTCGTCGTCAATATTTGAAATTGTAGGTGTAGCAAATTCTGAAGCATTCTCAGTTAGATATTCAGTTGTTGTTTCAATAACATTTTTATTGATTATTCGATACTCAGGAAGGTCATAGTTAAGTAATGGTGATAAAGTGCTATACTCTGTTGCTGTCTCAGGAAAAGGCGTCGTATAATATTCCGTTGTGGTTTCCTCAACAAATGCTGAATTATCAATTGAAGTTGTCATTGAGGTTATTGCAAGGGCACCGCTGTCTGATACATAATAATCCTCATCCGGAATATTTACCGGTCTATCAATATGTTGAATATACGCCCTTTCCGTAACATACGGTGCTCGAGGATTATGTCCATATGGAGGAAAATTATGTCGTTCCGGAAAACTCTGCTGACCACTTTCTGGTATTTTAGGAGGAAATACTTCTTCTCCAGGTACTGAGGGTGTTAATTCCAATGTACTATTGTGAGGATTCGTAATAATATCCCCTGCTTTAAACATGACAAAATTAGGATAGCTTTGAACTACCGATTCTAAACTGTCTACGTGTTCCACGGTCCCATTTGTGTGTAGTATGAGGTATCGTTTATGATTTGAAGCTAAGTAGTTTTGAATAATAGGATCTGACATTATTTCATTTACATCGCGTCCTGTTAGATAAGAAATAATCGATTAACATAATTATTATTATTAACATCAGTAAGTTTAAAAGTCAACAGTATTAACTAGCTACTTACTTGGATGTGATGAAATTGGTAACTCCGGCATAGAGTTATGAGCTGCGTTTGGAACACGTCTTAGAGTTTCAGGTATAGAAGACAGTGGCTGGTTTTGTAATGAATATTTATGATCCAAATGAGATGGTGACATATTTTGCGATGTGGCCTGCTTATCAAAATATCTTGACTTTTGTGGCGGCGTGTCCTTAAACTTATTTCCATAATTTTCTGAAACAGATCGCTGATACGGTATTCTTGAATTATAATAGGGTCTGTTAGTTGGATGTTGATAATTTCTTTCAACGGATGGAGAATATATTCCGTTATCTCGGTCGTCATATTCATAGTACGGCCTTGGGCGGTACGATTGTGGAACCGCTTCTAATGACGACTTTTCTTTAAAGACACTGCCTCCTGCAGTTGAGGGCGTAGATGATTGACGATGCAGCTTATTTCTTCCATTTGGTCCCTCGTAAAATGGTCTTCTTTCACCAGGCGCGTTAGATAATGTGCCATATCGGTTGTCATAATTTCGTTCATAGGAACGAGAATCTGTATTCCTATTATTCGGATTTTTCACAGCTGGATAGAAGTTTTGAGGCCGTGCGTAGTTTTGATATTGTTGAGGTTGATTTTGATTCGATGGCCAGTTAGAACCTTGATGCGCTCCATATCGTGCCTCTCCTGAATGAGGATTAGGTTCTGAAATATTTTGAAAATATTTAGACCTCATCATGTTTACGCAATTCTGACAACTATCCTGATTGTTAACAAGTAAAAATCACTTCAATTACTGTCTGGAAACTAAAACGTGTGAGAAAACTTAGCAAACATTTTTATCGCACGCTAAACATTCACGAGATAAATATGAAATGATACGACGTTTGCGAAACATACCGTTATCTATATACAAACACAACAAACTCACCGACTAAATTGAAGCAAAAAACTAAAATGAAAATTATATTCTTATGGTATTCCATGGCTGGCTACATCGGCGTGGGCATCGCACAACACTGTTAATTTCAGAGACCTCGTCATTGTTAAAACTGTGTAGTTTCGAACGAACAAAGGTGTAGAAAAAGCTGTGCATACATAATCCTTTTGTTCATTTATTATTTTACGACGTTAATGCTCACAGCAGGTCAATATAGTGCGTTACGTCAAAACATGAAGCAGGGCCCCCGATTTCGAATAATATTGAACAAAGCAAATACGCAGCAGACAACATGCTGAACTCATTCATGTAAAATGTTTGAGGTAAATAATTCACACACATTGTAGGAATTTAAATATGTCTATATTTCATTTTCCATAGAAAATTTAATATCGGGCCGGCAGACTAAGGCCGTCGACATAATAGGGTTCCGCTTAAACTTTTAATTAGATGCTTGTTTTCTTAACGGTAATTATGGAAACAATAAGCAGATTCTTTAATTCTACTTAGGGACACGTTTATTACGTTACTTCTTATCTGACTCTTAAAGCCTAGGTAAATTTTCCTCAATTCCAGCAAACCTAAGGGGGCTACAGCTTATACAGTGCCTTTACGTACATTCCAAGTTTAAATATATTCGTTTATTTCATATGCCCTATTACAGCAGCTAATAATTTTTCGCAAGTAACCTATATTCATATCTAATACTTCTAATGCTAATACTTATTTTAATTTTATAAGATGATATTATTGCAGTTTCAAATTCATCTCATACTTATTCTAATTTTATAAGATGATATTATTGCAGTTTGGTCTAATTTAAAGTTGACAGACAGAATGTGCAATATTTTTTAGTAAAAGTCATTGAAATCATGGGAATTTTGCTCAAATTACATTAAAATCTCCCCCAGTGTACTAAGTCTCTGAGTACACATTTTTTTCTTATCTTCGACTGCTTTACGTTTCTTGTTTACTTAACGTCGCCATCTTTATTCGTGTTTGCTTTAAATAATTGTTTTTCCAAGACACACTCTACAATCACGTGTTATTTTTGACAATCCAATAACAAAAATTGATATTCTAAATGTAATAAATAAATGAAAAGTAAAAAGAAAACTAACATGCATTTGGGGTTTGGTTGATTTTTCAAGTACCAGAGTGAATGCAGCAGTTTATTTTCATATTGAAACAATTATTTGGTTCTAAGCATTTCAGGACAAAATACCTCTTAAAGTTTCTTATACCTGAGATATGGAAAATATAATGATAATAATTATCTATCAAACACAAAAGGAAAATGAAATAAAGGAGATATCATAATTTAATTATAATAACTATTATAATCAACCTTTGTTTTTACTAACAAAGCGTATCAAAATTTCATACTTCAATTTATTACCTAACAAAAATTATGTTTTGCATCACAATACCACACCTGAGCAATTGTTTTAATATTAATATTTCTTTGTTGCTGCTTCCGTTGTAACAAAAAAATATCGTACACAAACATGACAATTTATATTACATTAAAAATTTAACACTTTAAAACTATTACAATTATTTTACATTAAAAAGTTTATCTCTCCGAAAAATCAACTTTCATCCATAATTTCAACGACTTTTTCACCATCATCATTACCAGAACTATCATCGCCAATCTCTAAAACTGATACGATAGGTTTATGGTAGCTGAAGTAAGAAACGAACAGTTTTGATTCGAACCTATTTAAATGTCTAATAAAGACCGCATCAATAGTAGTTTTGTATTTCGTTGTGCTAAGATTGCGATCATTCGACATAGTTAAACCAAATTCATTATTTAAAAATTCAATTAATAGTTGATTTTTATCGTCTGCGAAGTTTATGTTGAAATCTCCACTCAAAATCATTGGCAATTCATCAAAGCTTTATAAACTGACAGCTAACTGACAGCTGTCTACTCTCCATCCGTCTTAAGGCCTGGTCTGTCGAAGGATACGCGCGGCACTGTGGTAAGCGGCAACGTCATGACGTCATGCCACATAGTTCACATAACAACAAAAAAGGTGGTTCACATATAGGTTTTACTCTGTGCGTAAAACCGTTGACCAATGGGAGAACCGTTCATTGACAACCAACGTTACTATGACAATTTCGCATTGAAGTTTTCTTGAATTTCCATGACAACAAATAACAATCATTTATGTTCGAAAATATATATAATTTCTTAAAAAAAATGTTTGTGCGTCATTTTAAATAAACTGGGTATATATGTTTACGAGACAATTTTCGCAATATTGATACGTGATAAAAGTGGTTTATACGTGGTTCGGATCATTCTGATGAGATACGCGTCTGCTGAATACATCTTTTTTCGCCTAAACAACTTATTGTCAGATCAAATTAAATTTCCCTGGATTTATGTAGATATCCTTTCTTAAATTATCGTTATCGTTATCGGTCGATAGGGTAAAAATAAATTCCATAATGATTAAATTATTTTCCTATAAAATAGTCAGAAGCAAAACCTGGAACAATACTGATGGACACTTTTTACAATAATAACCAATGACGTTTTACAAATAGACACGTCATACACTAACAAAATGGCACAAAAAAATGGCGAGATGCGTATTGTTATTTCAATTTGGTTCGAAGAAAGAGTAAAAAAGCAAGAAACATAAGTTAGAAGAAGATGAATAGACATCGTTAGTTACGACACGATAAGTGCCGCACGATTATTGGCCAAAGCGCGTGTGACGTAGCACCAAGCATGAAGTACGGGATGACGTGGCAGGAGCTGTCAAACGTTGCCATGAGAGCGAATTTATTAAATTTAATCAATTAAAAATTAAATTAGTGCGTACTTGCGCACTAAATAAAATATTTTTTTTGTTTCACAGTTTCAGAATCATTTGTACTTTTTTTTAAATCACTTTAATCTATTCTTCCGCATTTCGTTTCGGGAATACAGATAGTCAGAGAAACGTGTATCCGCGACACTGGTTGAAGCGTGACTGATTGCGCGTGCGGCAATTACCTCCCAAACGGCTTGCCATTATAAAGCTCGGACAACGCATCTATGCTTTATAAACATCTTAGATAATAACTATATTTTAGTATTTAACAGAATTCATAACACAGAGCTCAAAATATATATGCGTAGGTGCAAGTAGCACAAATTACAATATATATAGAGGGGGTTTTAATGGAATGGGAATGGAAAAAAGGAGAAAACACAGAACTTGATACTACGTTGAGGAGCTACATATTTAAGATTGCACCATGTCATCACATGATGCACTCCAGGTGCTAGGAGAGTGGTGCTAATTGTGTCGAACAGCGATAGTTTATTATATCTTGCAGGTAAATTTTGTAAATAACTACGATGATAATATACAACCATTACCTATACAACGAATGTATGTATATGGGCTGATACACAACTCATTTAAAAAGCGGGTGCATTTAAACGGTTGATGTTTTTATTAGGTTTGTTGTTTGTATTTCTTTCTATGCACATATAGGGATAAGCAGCACTAGCTGGCTACCCGCACTAGGCCCGCGTGGTGGACTATATGGCCTAACCACTCTCAATCGTACTGTCGATTGTAGAGTAGGCCCGTGCCCTGCAGTGGGATGTATATGGGCTGATACAGATAGGGATAAGGCCAGCTAGCGTGGTGGACTATAGTATGGCCTAACCACTCTCAATCATATTCTCGATTGTAGAGGAGATCCGTGCTCTGTAGTGGGACGTATATGGGCTGATAAAGTGCCCTGCGAATAGGGATAAAGACTGAATGTAGATACCTACTAATAAATCGTCTCCAATTGTACCCTGATCAGTTGGGAACTGCTTTTCAATATTAATTACTTTTACTTTTTAATAGTATCTTTACCAAATCTTTAAATTTTATTCCTACGTGGTGTAATATTGCGCCATTGTCATTGGAAACGTGCGTGAACTGTATTGAACGTACTGTGTGGCAGCAGTCGATATACGCGCCACAGCCTAAAAAAAGTTTAGAACAAACGAAAATTTATAAAAATATCGTCTTCAAATAAATCCATTGCGCAAATACGCTTACCGCGACGAAATGACGAGAATGACGGCGCGTTGTGCGGTGTATCCGCCCCGCGCTTCACCGCACTTGCCCCTCTACACCGACGCATACTGTGACAGCACAAAAGACCAGTCTACCCGTCAACCGGTTGACCCCTCACCGCAGACACTGGCTGACGCCTACTGCGGCGGAACGTCATACCAATGTCAATGTGTTTCATACAAAACCGAGTTTGACACCGCATTCCGCGCAACGCAACGCTGTGCGTAGCTTCGACAGACCAGGGCTTTACGCTTTTCGTCTTACGATCAGGTCACGTGTCCTGACGCGAGTTTAAGATTTTATACCCATTACAGAAAAGTGCTCAACGCCGCTAAAGAAGTTTTCACTTCAAAAACGGATACAATTTGTGTGCTTAAATTGTAAAGTTTAAACACTGTTTTACTGTATATAACAAAATGAGTGGAAAGATTGTGATAAATAAAATAAAAATAGAAGAGAGACAAAGCCAGCCATCAAAATCATAATTAATCATATTATTTTATTCTGAAAAATGGGATACAAACCACACATGCTTCGAGAAAACAACATAAAACAAAAGAATTTTTGTTGCATTTTTCATTTTTTGCCTATGTCTACAGAAGTAGACATAGGCAAAGTAATTCTATCTAAATTATCAGTGATTAATAATCATGTTCTTAAAAGAATCCTCTTCTTCTATCTGTTTCTGTATGAGCATATAAGTTCCAACGCAGGGCACGGGTTTTCTCTACAATTAAGTCTCTTAGGAACAGGCCATTAAGCACTTGCACACACGTACGGAATTGGTCAGCACCAAAATTATGTTTCGACTAAGACTGCCTAAACAATATAATCAAGAAATTTCAAATTTCCATTTGCGTCAAAAACGGCAAGAAACTTATAACAACCTTATTAAACTACGTAAACTCGTGAAAATTGCTCGTGCCCCTTACAACTTATTATAAACTTCTAAAATTGCATGTAGCGAAATTACTTCAACAGAAATGTAAATTAGAAAATTGAAATTTCGAAGGAGCTATTCTGCGAAAAAGCTTTTGGTAAGTTCATAAATGTGAGTAAAAAAATTGTGTTAATTAGATGGATGATAATGAGATTTTTGTTAGAAAATAGGTGGTAGTTACATAAAATAATATGAGCTATTTATTTCTACGAATTAAAAACATAGATACTTATGATTCAGCATCAGCACGTAGGAATTCCATGTTTCATTCGTTTAAAATAGAGTAATAGATAATTATTTTTCAGTAAACAACTCAAATCAAAATATCATTTATTCAAATAGTCTTTCACAAGATCTTTTGAATCGTTAATTTCTGCTACATATATATTAGATCTATATGTCACATCCCTGTGAAAGCAATGTTATGTTATTACGAGAGTCAACCAATGAGATTTAGGCATCTTCAGAATAGACATATTAAAATTATTCTTTAGAAAAAAATACTAAATATACATGGGTTTTCTCGGTTCAGCAGACGTAAATAGATCAGGATTATAAGTTAACAATAATGTTTGAGATACCTAAATGTCTACAACTTTCCACGACATTCGTGAACACTCATGAAAATAGGCAGACAAACACTTTATTCGACTCCCACCCGTCCCCGAGGCGGACCGGCATGGCATCCCGGAGCTAATAAAAAGCAATAAAACACAGCAGCAACCGCGCTGTTAAATCTCTAAACCGTGAACAATTCCCTCTTCACCACGCCTCGAAATGCCACGCTATTTCTCACCGACAGATATTTCTACCTTGATTCGCTCCATAAATATATTTTATGGCCTTAAACTGACGAATCAATTCAAAACATCTGTGACTAATCTGTTATTTTGTGAATATCTTTTAGTATAGTTTGGACCAAAGAATAGACCACTGTTTGGACCTTCGTTGTAGACTGCGGTACCGATCCATTCTCATAACGTAAGGGACTGGGGAGAGCCTTAAGCCAGCACGAAAACTTTTATGAAAATAGGTCATGTGACTTGTCACACATTTCCCTGTGATTTCACATCTATGACTTCGTATCACAGGACGTAGTTATTTTGTGTCGTGTATTATTTTGGCACCCTTAATCGTGTGATAAGGACATAACCATCTCCCGCGCGCCGTGGGTGAAAGAACTGCACTGCATCTATCATAAACTGAAAATAAAATGAAAATGAAATTGCATTGTAGACACTTTTTCGTAACAACTATGTAGAAAAAGAAAGTACATTCTGCTGAAATTATTTGGCATCGTCTAATCTAACATTATACAAATCGCGTCACAGGAGTGAACAATGACGCTGTTCTCAAAATAAAGTTAGCGTCGAGAAGCTCGTGCGGGTAATGTCTTTTTGCGACTTCAAATCGTCGCTTTATCCTAATCGGAGACATAAAACATTCCAAAATGTTAAATGCATTTCGACTAAGGGTCTTTTGCCAGCAACGTATTTTACAACTTATTGGATAGGTAGGTACCTACTTCTGCGGAAGCGAAAAATAATATCCTTTTCAATATTTCGTAAACACATGAAACAATCATAAATACCTACCAAGTCATGTAAAATAAAAACTTAATAAATTTTGAACATTGAAATAACTGTTGTGAAATAAAATATCTTTTACCAATTTTGAGTTTTTAAAATACTCCAAATAATACTTTAAGTCTTTGGAATTGATACTACCTATAATAGAAAATATATCCAGCTAAAACCATTTTCGATGTTCATACACACACATTTGCCCTTTCAGATACGTGTCCCCATTGTGACACGGCGCAAAAATCTTATTCGAACATCAAAGGTCCATTCAATCAAAGGTTCACAGGTAAAGAAGATAAGCTGCCTTCCGAACCATTTGTTTTCAATAGTCACATGTCTTTGTTAAACGTCGCCATTGTGATGGAATCTTTGAAACTGTCTCAAAGGATAAACTCAATAGCAAATCGGAAAAGAGATTTAACGTTTTTCCACTGTGCGTGTCGCATTTTGCTAGTGATAAAATATTCGTAGTCGTCCGGATCACTATCACCGTACACCATGTTTGAAAATACATTATTGTGATCACACAAATATATCGTGTTCGCGGCTAGCCTCTGTGTTTAAAAATCTTGGCGTACCTATACAGGTTAAACCGCGATTTGACAGCCTCTGTGGCGCAGTTGCTTAAACGCCAGCTGTGAAACTAGAACCCGCGGGTTCTATCCCCGCACCGAAACAAAAAATTGTGTGAATCACCGGTATTTGTTTCGGATCTGGGTGTTTGTGAGACCGAAAAGGCTCTCGTAGTTTCTGATACCCACGACACAAGATTCGATCTTAGTCCGGACAATATATTTGAGTGTATTTATTATTATTTATATAATTCACCAGACATGCTACCATAATTGCCCAGAACTCTAGACCCAGTGATGGCGCATCAACAATGTAGCCGAAATAGCACAGTCACGCAATGACGGAAACCAAGATCTTAGCGCAGAAAGCTACTTTCTGGGGGAGGGGGGGAGACGAAAAGAGAGCGAGTAGGTATCTATTAGCAAAACTTTACACAAGGTGCAGTTTGACTATTTATTAACCTCCAATGTTATATACTTTTGTATATAACATTGGAGGAATTTACAAAATCGGATAAATAGTAATGAGGCCTCAGCAATTAAAATTTCCATACAGTATTTCATTCCTTATTTTGCTCATAAAATGTTGTTTTTCTAAAATTATTGCTCGCCATTACCTTTTGTTTGTACTAAGGAGCTAAAATTCAAATTTGCAAAGAAGTATGGTTTCGATTTTCCGTTTCTATGTCAACCGTTTTAGGCAAAAATTTACCCTTATAATATGTAACATTATAAGGGTGACTATAAATTACAATCAGTCCAGTGGTTTTAAGTTTGTTCCTTATAATAAAAATACATATTAACAAAAATACAATTAATGGTTCCTCTTTATAATATTATTATAGAACAAAGAATAGACCAATAGGCAAGTATAGTTCTAAACCACAGGTTCTAAACCAAAGACGCTAATCGCTAACCGCTCGAAATTGAGGGAATTGGAATGATGTTACTTTGATGTTTGATTTGACGTTTGTCACAACTCACAGGCAAAGTTTATGGCTCAGTTGCACCAAGTAACTTTGCCAATACCTTTGCCTATGAAAATGTCATCGCCATACATTTGGGATGTATTTGACCTTGCGAATGTATGAAATTGACAGTTTCAAGGGCAAAGGTATTGGCAAAGTTAGTTTGTGCAATTGAGCCTAAATGGTGCAACTGGGCCTTAAGAGCCCTGTTATTGATCAAATGTGTGTGATAAAGTTTGTCAAACTTCACGTTTTCATCAAACATTACCTGAGACGATCAAACAAGAGATCAAACATTTTGCTCATGGATTCGACTTGTCATTTTTTTTATTGCTGCCCTTCTCTTATTTTTATCCATATACTCCTTCGATTTTATTTTCCATAACATCGGCATATTCCAATAAATAGATATAAATTACAGTATAAATTATTTTTCCATAATAATACCACTTCATGTATTATTCTACATGGTGCTATCACTGGGTATGCCGTCCGCCATGGTGCCAAACAAAGCAACACTGCTGTTCACGTTAAAGCATGTTTATCAAATACGCTGTCAATCCTGTTTACGGTCAATCCAGATTTTCATCATACACAACAAACACGTAGATCGTTTGACAAACACGTCAAACAAAGCAGCATACCAAGAAGCTTATACCCAAATGGAGAATGCATTCCGTATAAAACACTGAAGCACAAAAATTTGACCTTGAATGACGTCGCTGTTATCTTCTATCCTTTTCTTTAGAGTGACAATGAATGAAAATGACATTATGTTCATTCATTGTCACTCTAAAGAAAAGGATAGAAGATAACAGCGACGTCATTCAAGGTCAAAGGAGATGTGCTATCTTGGGCCGTTTTGTGTACGTCTGATACAAATTCTAGAAAAAAATGTGGAATTCAAATAAAATACATTTAGATTTCTTGGACAACAGGGGGCTTTATACAAAAATGTGATTGTTTTAGTACAGAAGCAATATTTTCTTCTATAATCTGTCCTCCGTGATGCCTAATTGTCATTTCGTTCAAAAATGCGCGAACCCATTATCTTTAACTTGAATATGTCTTATTTTTAAAAGCCCCTACAAATTATAATTATTGTCTATATTTCTTTTTCTATATTCTTCGCTTTTAAAAGACGATATATGTTGTTAAAGAAGTCACTTTTATTATTTTATTTATATTACATGATTTTAGTTTAAGAACGAAAATGTTTAACTTGACAGCAATTGCAAATCTCTGTGTTATCTGTCTACGTCTGTGGCCGTTATTCGTATTCTTAGAGTAATTACCTCTAGAGAGAGCCGAAATGTACTGTACATCGCAGAAATGAGACACACCGATACGAATTTCTTTATGTCAGAATGAGAAGCAAAATAATGTTCTATTTCATGTGACGTGCCGCGTTTTGTTGTTGGGCGAAAAAAGAATTTCGCCAGACAAAGCGACGTCGTTCAAGCAATAAAGCAACCTAATTTTATTGAAATAGGGTCTATTTTAAATCAAGGCCACAATATGGCGCTTATTTTCTTGTGTTGCTAGATATAGCTATTGATGTCTCATGTGCGGTTACAGCGTGAATCTCTCTAGAGGTAATTACTCTAAGTTCGTATTATTTTTTATTATTCGCATACATTTCGCAAATGTGTATTTGCTTCTCTGTATACCTGGCTTTGTTTTATGGATTCTGATTCTCGCAGATGATATATCTTGACGTTTAAACGCAATTACTAGTTCGTATTTTGGTGAGTAAACATATTATATATTATTTAGAATGCCACATGTAAGTAATACTGTTATGTTTTTCTATGTTCATATTTCTCTTCTAACCCACAATTCTGCTTTTCAGCACATCAAAAGTGGCGCTTTGCTTGAATTGCACTTCTGCAATTGTTGTGAAATGGTTGAATTCCACGTCTGCAATCAAAAATTGAAATGGATTCTATCATTCAACAGAATCTTAGTAAGATAGTAACTACATGGGCTGCCAATTCACTCTCGTGTAGAGTATTTCAAAACGTTTTATTGCTGAAATGGCAGAACAAGAAGTAAGTATTCTATTTTCTTCATTAACTTGGGAAATGTATGTTTTATGCCAATTAATCAAGGTCAATACAAAGTATGGAGTATTACAAAAGTATTCATGTTAGAGCTGAATTGCATTGTGTCCACAGGACAAGTCTACTAGTACATAAATATGTAAGAAGTGATATTTTATATATTGTTGTTTAAATTGTTAAATGAATTACATTTTCTTTTATTTCCCTCTGGACACTCAGATGATCTCGTGTTATGTATAATATATTATATTTATTATATATTATTAACAACACTATGTCTGATGGTAAGCACAAATGCCGTCCAGGCGGAATATCTAATGGCATCAGATGACTGTCCCAAGACATTTCATACAATTATCCGGCCGGCTTGCTAAGATGCTTCTTTAAACAATAGTCTGCTATTGTTTAAAGAAGAAGACCTGGGATCATACACATGTGACTGCAAAGAGTTATTTATTCATCATAATTCTTCGATATCTTCAATATTAAATCTTTTTTATTTTGTTTTAGTTATCAGGACAAGCAATTATCTGTACAAACTGCTGGCTGCAAATAAATCAAGCTGTAGACAATGAGCAAGATTTTATTCCAACTCCGCCGTAAGAAGATTGTATCAATCTCGATTCTTTTGGACATACTTAACACCCACAAGTGCTTCATGTTGAAAGGAACATGGCTGGATACTGGACAGTGGGTTGCTGTACTCATACCATGATCATACTGTGGTATTTAGCCTTTAGGTTGGGCTACCAATAGTACAATATAGGAGCACCGGCATTGTTCCTAGATGTTTTGACTGGAGATTATTTTTAGGCGAATATAAATAAAAAATATAAAGCAAGATCTGGTTGTACTTTATTGTCCTTAAGTTTTGTTTGATTTTAGTTTTCTTTCATCAATTAATCCTACTTTTTCCTTATGTGTGCTCAGAAATAACCAGTTAGAATTAATGTCAAATACATTATTTGAAAAATAATATCTTAAACCTTAGGATAATATTATTTTTAAGTATGCAGAAGTCTAATATACCAAAGTATATTAGACTTCTATACCAAAGTATATTAGACTTCTAGGGGTAGACTAAATATAATGTTTGAAATGTTAGCTTGTACAGAAATGATTGCTAGTATGTTCTTTTACTAGACATTAAGGTATAGAAATAAACATGGCTGCTATCAGATTCGATTTCATTTTTATAGCGTATTCATTTGTATGGACTATAATAACTAAGAGCTTATTAAGTGCATATGCCTAATAATAAAATGATTATTTATTCATATGCACATAGGGCACACCTCTGACTTTTCGGAGTCATGTGTGTATTGATAGTCAATCACCACGCACTAAAACGGTGAAGGAAAACATCGTGAGGAAACCTGCTTACCATAGCGATTCATAAGAATTTCTATGGTAAGTCCGCCAACCCACACTAGGCCAGCGTGGTGGACTATATGGCCTAATCACTCTCAATCGTATTCTTGATTGTAGAGTAGGCCCGTGCCCTGCAGTGGGACGTATATGGGCTGATACAGATGCTAGCAGTCGCGACAAGTGATCAGTCTGTGCCGTGCTGTATCTCATGCCTAGCAGATTTTTATTGTGGATTATTTAAATAGGTTGTTTAGCAGGTATTATGCACCGCACTTACGGCCAGATATAGGTACACTTTCTTAATATTAAATAACTATAAACATGACGAGATTCTGACAGACTTGTTGCAATTTATTGTATAGACATTATGTTATATTATATAAGATGATCAATAAAGTATGATACTAATTCCGTTGACGTAAAAACATTTACGAGTTATATAGAGTAGGTACAGTAATTTATAGCACAGACGACTAAAAATAATATTTGATTTATAGGAAAACGAATTACGACTTCATATTTCATAAATGTCAAGTTTTGACATCGGTTGTCAAACATGCCGTTTCAGACGCCATATTGTCCCCTTGTAGTGTTGCTGTTCTTGGCTTGATATTTATTTTTGTATAAAGCTAATATGTAACGTATAATAGTATTTCATACAGAAATCGAATGCCAATTTCACTAAGTAAATTTGGTGTAATGTACTACAAACGGCCCAAGGCCCATACATTTCTGGCCCATCTCCTTTTATACGGAATGCAATCTCCATTTGGGTATAAGCTTCTTGCAGCATACTATCATTTGACAAACACAGACAAACATTTTTATCGTTATCAGGGCCCTTTAGTTAGCTAATAACTTTACTGTTCCTATTGTTTACTATATTTCAAATATAGATTTTTATAAATTACCATGTGCACAAACAAAATAAAAGGATATATATAGATTTACCAACGAAAAATAATAAAGTATTTTTTTTTCACTAATTATTACAATTTTACATAATCTTTATTTATAAATATGTTTCAGTCCCAAAGCATAGAATTTTTAACATGAGAATTGAAAACATTGTTTATCACAATAAATAAAACTTCAGGTGTGATAAAGATAGTGGTAGCAACCGTTACACAATTTTGACATTTACACTATATGCCCTGGAACATAGACTATATTTTTAATTGATTGAATTTTTGTGATGATATCACAAATAAATTGGTGATTTGTAAAGTCTGTGTTGTTTTAGTGTAATTTATAATATTTTTAATCAATTATTCACTAACGACAAGTAATGATGTATCTGCGATTGTCGGGTTGTGTCTAAAAATATGTCAAAAACTAGTAAGCCAGCGGAGACTTCAAGAATTGATTTCGATCCTATTTTGCCTGAAACAGGAGTGTTGTTTTACGAAGAATGTCCAACTGAGTACGAAATCGAGCGGCCTAGATTGTTGCCTTTGAAATCAAACACTCAAATACGCTTCGAACAGCTGCAGCACGAAGCAACGAGAACTTGGAGAGAAAAACAGAAAACTGCGAAGAAAAACTAACCTTTGAGTGAAACTAGTTTAGCAAGATGGTTTACACGTTGTTCGTGGTGGAAATAATTTCCGCTTTTATTTTGGCGGCCACATTGTTGTACAGATATGGAGATTGTTACAGAAATCATATCATTGTGACTGTGTCTGTCTTAACAGCATGGTACTTTTCATTTGTTATTATGTTCATATTGCCCCTGGACGTCACTTCGGTGAGTACGTTAAACAAAAAAATATACCAAGCTATTGATTACCAGTATCATTTGTGTGTTTACAATGTTTATACTTAAAATTATTGATAAATAATTACAAAGACAAAGGGTTTCTACTAAAATTATTATAAAGTTCAAACAAAGATTGTGTTCTCAATTCGAACTTTATCTGTATTTGTTCATAAATAAGGCTGATTGAATATTTTTATTTGATCATCTGTAATTGTTAGAATCACCCTAAATCCAATAAAAAATGTGTGCCATCCTAAATTGATCACTCTTTTTGTTATAGACTGTCTACCGTCAGTGCCTCCAAGAGAACACAACAGATCCGACTAGCCTTCAAGCTCCAGTGGGCAATGAGAGTACTACATTGGCCCCTCCCGCCCACCACTGTGAGAAGCCATGGAGCTATGTACCAGACTATGTGTTCCCAAACCTCTGGAGAGTAGTGTACTGGACCTCACAGTGTCTCACTTGGTAAGCGGAAAATAATAATTTACAATGTTTTTTTTTTATTGTAACTAATTTAAGTAGTTATTATAATGTTTCTTTAATTGCAGTTTGTAACCAATTGACATAATATTGAAAATTACTGAGATTTCTAACCAAAAATCTCTTATAGTTCCTGATACCCACAACACAAGATTCAAACTTAGTGTGAGGTCAGATCTATGGATGTGCCTGTTGAATGTATTTATTATAATCATATTCCCTCTTAACTCAACTCGTTAACTGTGGCTCATTCAACCGATATTAGGAAATACCACACTATGATTGAGATAACCAGCCAACAAGTTCATAGTTTTGAGTTAACACTCCATATACTGCCGAAGTATTCAATTTAATGCTTGTAGATATACAGAATAAATGAACCAAACAGTACCTTCCCTACCATTCTATATGTGTTTAGTGCTAAAATAAAATAAACCTATTATACCAAGCTTATTTAATTGATTAATTTCATACACAGTACATATTGTCAATAATTGCGACACATCCTGTAGTATTAATATGTAGATAATGTGTGAAAAAAATTATAATCCATGTCCCCAATAACATATGATAATATAAATACTAATTTGAACTTGACCATTATATCTGCAAATATACTTGTATGACGAAACTATTTAATGGAAATTATATGTAGATGGTGAAACTGATATCATTAAAATAATTATTTCATAATAATCAGATTAGATACCTATTTATTCATATGAAGATCAAAATATACCATATATGCATAGACTTTTAGTATAGAATAAATCACATTCTTTATCATGCAATACAATAAAGAAATAAATTTCCATAATATGTAGATTTAAAACCCTACACCAAGACAAATATGTGGATGAACCATAGGTATTTCTTTGGAGTCTGAGTATTTGTGAGACTGAAAAGTCTCACATAATTTCTGACACCCACGAGACAAGGCTCCATTCTAGTGTTGGGTTAGGACTACGTATGTGACTGTTGAGTGTATTTATTTATTATTTCTAACTAGCGGTCGGGCTCGGCTCCTCCTGGGTGCATACACGTTCTAAAATGGCGATCAAAATGTTTAATTCTGACTATCAGTTTAGAATATCGACCAATCGGACCACGAAAAACGAACAAAATTTCCTCGTATTTGCTAGAAATATCACTACTGCTTTCCCCCTATAGGTCATAGCGTGATTATAATATATAGCCTATAGCCTTCCTAGATAAATGGACTACCCAACACTGAAAGAATCATTCAAATCGGACCAGTAGTTCCAGAGATTAGCGTGTTCAAATAAACAAACTCTGCAGCTTTATAATATTACTATAGATATTGCTTAGTTAGACTTTGTCTATGTAGGTTCAATAAAATATACCAATTAGAATTGTATTTCCATACAATGATTACACTTTGTGGTTTATGTTTTGTCAATTGATAACAAAAAGTAAACCTTATCTTTCTGCTAGCATTAGTTTACTCATGGAGAAATGGTGGAGTTTGATAAGATATGATAGTACCTATTGGGTTTTTGTTGTTAGACATTATCAAACAAATTGGAAAAACATACACATATATATGTTTACGCCTGTATCTACAAAGGAATAGGCAGAGGTGCAATACACATTTCGCCGAACTCATTTCTTATTCCGTCCCAAAATGTGATATAGTAAAATATCGCGACGCCGAGCATAATTCCCTGTTCCTAGCCACTTATGTGGGCTTACTTAAACTAATAACATAAATTAATTTATATGACCAAACCAGAATTTAAACCGCACCACCGCATACCCACTCTCAATAAATTATTTACTTATTTTATTTCCAGGCTCATAATGCCAATGATGCAATCATACAGCAAAGCAGGCGACTTCACAGTGAAAGGAAAGCTAAAATCAGCGTTGGTCGACAACGCTATTTACTACGGATCATATCTGTTTATATGCGGCATACTGCTCATATACATAGCCCTCAAACCGGGCGTGTACTTAGACGGGCCTAAAATAAAGGCTATAGCGTCATCAGCGAGCAACACTTGGGGACTTTTCCTGTTGATTCTACTGCTTGGGTACGCTCTAGTGGAAGTTCCCAGAAATCTGTGGAACAACGCCAAGAAAAACTACACGCTGACGTACAGTTATTTCAAGATAGCTAAACTGAGCACTGATAAATGTGAGGCGGAGGAAACAGTGGATGATATTTTAGATGTAAGTACGTAATACACAGTCAAACACACTTTCCTGTTTTACGTCATTATTCGTTAGTTCAGTTAGATGCCATGACTCTGATATTACATGATTAAATTATATCTTCAATCATATCCTGTTATTATACATACATATATACATAAACTCGCCTTTTTCCCAGCAGAGGTAGGTAGAGGTGCTACCGGGTCATCCTATTAATATTGAATTAATGCATTTTGAAATACGATTGTTTTATTCCCTTGCAGCATTTTATACTCTGGTCTAAAAACACACTACAATTATTATTATGAATGTTTAAATGATTTTAAAATCAAGAATATTTTTCATGAATAGTATAAATAAAACTTTAAAAAGATTGCAAGACCTATGTCTTTATTAGGAAATGTGTATACATTTCCTATGTTAAATATGAGCATTTATTTTATAGAGTTTAAATGCAGTGACAGCCGCGGTGGGTGCGGGACACCCGTTACATCGTCACGTGGAGACGATCATACAGAAACTGCCCATACAGTTGCGAGACAGACTTAACTCTCGTGCCCCTCCAGAAAGACCTACATCGCCTTCACTCAAATCTCTAGTCAACTTGCATAAAAAGGTAATTACAATAGCCTAATATAATTAATTGTTTTCGTTATTTCTTTTTGATCACAGTTATATGCTACATGATAAACAGAATATTTTTGAATGATTTAATTTTAAAGAAATTGGTTAATCTGATTTATTCCGTCCCCGCAAGTATTTTTTTCCTATTTTTTTACACTCAATATTTAACTTTTTTACATATTTTATTTTATGTACATGTTGCATAAAATAAATACGTAGCACCATAATTTATTTTACTACGTAAATAAAATTCATTAGGCTGTTTTTCTTCGTCATTTAAATTATATATTCTTTTATTAAATGGCCATATGTTTTTAGACTATAAAAGCGCTACACGTGCTACAGCGTACTGAAACGCAATGGGGCTTGATGTTGGAACGCATATTCCACCTGGAAGACGTGTCGTCCAATCAGCGCTCGCCTGACAAACGGTTCCAGCACACATTCCACACGCCGCGACCGAGACTGCAGAGGGTCCTGTACCCGCCTATATTAGGTGAGAATTTCAATTATGTGAAATACAAAAAATATATTTTATTTTTTATGTCAAAACTGCTACCAATAACGAAGCCGGCCAGTTCAAGTGACTAAAGACACAATGCATCTAAAAATTTCGATGAATAGCGCGACGTTTTTTTTTATCGATGGTAATCCATAGTTTTTGCTAAAATAATATACAGGGAGCGCAAAAAAATGGCGCACTTGCTCAGTTGGGTACAAGGGCATAATAATAATATCGTAATAAAAAAATAATATTTGGAAAATACCTATCCGTTTTGAAGTTATGACCGTTTAAAGTTTTCAGTTTAATCACCACTTTTTCGCATAAAACCAGTTGGAATAGATGAAGAACAAGATTTAAACACATACGTATTTTTTCGTTTCGTCGTTAATTGAACGGTTAACGAAATATACCACGAAAACCATTTTTAACAGCATCAAAACTTTCTTAGACATCGCTTTAACCGTTGTTTACACATGGGTAAGGTCATGAACTCTTAGCTGTATAATTTATCCTTCTCTAACTTCAAAAAAGGATATTTTTTGTTTCATTTCAAATAAATCAATCAGTTAAACAGGGACGTACTCAGATTTAAGCGTCAATAAATTAACAACACAATAACTTTAGGTGCAGTTGCATCGTGTATGGATTGACTATTATTTTGTTTGTCATTATTTTCCTTAGTGTCACAAATCCAAACTGAAAGACACCAAGAAATCACATTGGTCATCGCTTAAATCATGTAAGATTGCGAATTCAATTATAATTAGAAAAGTTTTCGTAATACCTACATAACATTTAAATTATCTAAATTATTAATATTCATTGTAAAAATAATCTGATGACACTGATTAATAAAAAATAATATTTTTAAAATGATGGCCCAATTCTGAATTCGGCCCTATTAGTCAAAGGAAGCCGCCGGTCATAGTGTACTTCGTCGGATCCAACGCGGCTCGATTATTCTTCCTTTGAGGTTGCCGCCGCCCTTTGTGAGCGCGAGCCGAAAGGCGGCAATGTCTTTGTCGGTAACTTTTAGCATTTTGCAAAAGAAGACCGACATCTTGAGGTGTGTTCACACTACACACTTGATATAACTTAATTTGATTAAGTACGTATTCCGATATAAAAGTTACGTTAAAAAAAAATATCTTATTGGACTGATAGAATGGTCCTTACTTGCTCAAGAGCTTATAATATTATTTAAATATGTCATCAACCGATCCAGTCAGTTACAAATTGCCTATTTAATTTTGCTTATTATTGTATTTAACATTACTTTAATGTGTTTTGAAAATAATGTTACTTTAAAGTAATAAAATTTCTTCTAAATTCTTATACCTAGAGAAATGTCGTCTACCATTACAGCATAGAATTTGCATATGAGACTTCTGTGAGATAAAATTAGTGAAATCAATAAACACTAACCAGTAATTTACTGCACTGGAGACCCCGTGCCCTGCAGTGGCACGTATATGAGCTGATACAGTACTAATACTAATTGTTCACATGAATTATTATGAACTCAAATAGGAAAGCTTTGTATCTAATGTGAACAGGCCTTTATCTTTCAAAAATCAAAATAATAATTTATTTTTTATTAGTTGGATTCGGATTGCGATCGCGTGTGCATGTATTAGTCGTGTGCATATTATTGTAAATTCGTTTTCAGTTATTTTGAGTAAATTTTATTAATTTCACTATGCTTTGAACATTACCCAATTTGATAGCTTTTGATGTAACTTGTGTTATGTGAAATGCAAAACAAAAAGTGATTTGTGCTACCAAATTGTGACAGTGTTTTCGTGCGGGTTTTGGCGGATCCTGCGCTTCCATCCTTGCCTATCAAGGTCATTACGGTTTACATTACAAGGTCAGTTAACTATTTTAGTGGTCATTAACAACTAACCAGCCCATATGAGTCACCGACGGCCTCCGTGGCACAGTTGGTAAGAACTGCCTGTGAAATGAGAGACCGCGGGTTCGGTTTCTGCCCCGAGACAAATAATTTCCATGAACCATAATTATTTTTCTAATCCCCGCGACACAAGATTTGTATCTTAGTGTGGGGTTAGTACCCATGTATGTGACTGTTGACAGTATTAATTTAATATCCTTTTTATGTACCCTGAGCGTTATGTACACAATCGCACGACTTATAAGTAAATAATGAGCTATGCTTATTTATTGTTGAGTGTACCGTTCAGTTGTAAGGTTCAATCACTTTAGCGTAATGTGTTAAGGGTTAGCATATGTAAGGTTAGTTTTTTTTTTTTCTCGGCATCTTTCTTAATATTCGCTAGCGCCATGCAAATCCGTATTAATTAAGATGCCTTCACCATATACTGTAATGTATATTAGCAGGTGCGCCGTTTTCTTGCCCACCCTGTATAAAATTATTGCGTACCATAGTGTCTTTAAAAGGGTTTACACTAATATTTTAGAAAAACTGCTTTTTGTACCACCCAAATTTGATATTTATTTAAGTCATCACAAAAAGTTTGGCGTGTTTTTAATCGAAATTTTAGTTGCATTGTGTCTAGTTCGTAAAACTACCACCTGGCTTCGTTTTCGGTAGCAGTATTAACATACCATGTGTGAAAGTAACATACTTTTGAAAGGCAAAGACAACAATATCGATGTTTCGATTAATTTCAATATGTTATTTCATATTTGTACCATTGTCGTTCATACAGAAGTCTAAACTTTCTACAATGATGTTACTCCCTGTAAGAAATTACAATCGATGTAATGTAATTTCAGAATGGTATTGGGAATGTTTCCTGAAGCAGTATTTCCTGAAGACGATGGCGGTGGTGACTGGCATCATGTCGGTCGCGGTGGTCTGGTCCGAGCTCACGTTCTTCTGCAAGAAACCCGTGCTGTCGATATTCGCAAATATCGTCATAGCGGCCAACAACACGTACAACTACGCAGCTATTGTGGTAGTGTTTTTTTAAAAATAAACAAAGAATTTAAACAAACCTTTACTTCCAGCCACCTTTGTTGAATTACAAGTCAGTAAATATTTGCTAAGCTGCATAGCATCTCCGAAATTTGTCTCATGAAGGATTCAGATAAGTTCGGAATGCAGATTATATAATTCCAATATATTACATATGAATGCATATGGAGACTCATTTACGCGATTTTTATTTACTTGCGGCCTTATTCATACAGTTTTAAAATCTATTTTAATTGTCGTAAGTTTTATTACTCTCGAATGACTTTTGCATTCAGTTTGAGCGAAGTAGACAAAACATTCGATAGCTAAAATGGGTTTTAAAACTGACTAAACACCGTTATAATTTATTTTAATGTACATACATACATACATAAACTCACGCCTTGTTCCCAGAAGGGGTAGGCAGAGGTGCGAGGGCACCCACATTTCGCCTTGTATGTTCCGTCCCACAATGTGATAGGTGGCGAGCCTATCGCCATATCGGGCACAAATTCCTGACTCTGGGCTGATACTGAATAGAAAAATCCAATATCACTTTGCCCAACCCGGGACTCGAACCCGAGACCTCAGCTTTGCAACCGTACCGTAGTACAACTACGCCACCGAGGCAGTCGTTATTTTAATGTTCAATGTAAAAATCATGCTAATATCCATCAAGTCTATTAGTTAACTACGGCGCCAAAACGTTAAGCTATCGAGCTCGGGCGTGCTATGTAATAAATAACGCACCGAGCCCGCGACGAACGGGCGCACGATACGCATAAAACACGTGCATATACGTCACAATCAACTTGCTAAAACACCACCGAACAAAAAGTACATTAATATGTTTAAACTTATCCTTCCAGACGGTGTCAACAGTAGTGATAGCGTACATGTTCTACTGCGCATACTCCACGGTGCTGAAGATCCGACTCCTGAACCTGTACTACCTGGCGCCGCACCACCAGACCAACGAGTACAGTCTCATCTTCTCCGGCATGATGGTGTGCCGACTCACCCCCGCCATGTGCCTCAACTTCCTCAGCTTGGTGCATATGGACTCGCACGTTATCAAGGAGAGGGTTATGGAGACTTATTATACTCAGGTGAGGTGGTTAGTGGAGTATTTTTCTTTGTGTCTTATTGTTTAAGTTGTCTGATCATATTGGGTATAATAGCCAAAATATTTATTTCTATGGCTTCTCACATATGAGTGACCATCTGGGTAGGTACCATCGCAAGGTCTATTTCTCCCGTCAAACAGTAAATGCACTGTTGTGTTTCGGATTGAAGGTCATTGTAGCCAGAGTAACTACTGGATATATTGCGACTTAACATGTTATGTCTCGGATGGCGAGCGCAGTGGAATTTTGCTACTGTTTATGAGCGGTCGTATCGCTTACCATCAGACGAACGGCTTGCTCGTCTCGCCATTCATTGCAATAAAAAAATTATAATTGTCCAGATAATGGGTCACATGGACGTGCTGGGCATCATCGCGGAGGGTTTCAACATATACTTCCCGATGCTGGTGGTGCTGTTGTGCGGCGCCACGTGGCTGTCGCTCGGCAGCCGGCTGCTGTCGCTGTGCGGATTCCAGCAGTTCGTGGGCGACGACGAACTCACCACCGACCTGGTGGACGAGGGACGCGAGATTGTCAAACGGGGTGAGTGGGATATTTATAAAGCACTAGCGACCCGGCCCGGCTCCGCCCGGGTGCAGATACACTTTTCAAAATGGCTGCCAAAATTCAGTTCGTTCCCGGCAAAATATTTTTTTTATACTTCGTAAGTTTTTTTTTTATAAAATATATATTACTTCTAATACCTCCAAGAATGTGTGGTTCGCGTAAAAGTGTAACAAAATAATATATATTTGCATTTATAATATTAGTAGGGATGTTCCACAAATACGTAACCATCCCTCGTAACCTGCAGAACATTTGGAACATAATGGATATGATGTTTTTGTAAATAAAAAAAAGGTAAGCGGAAGAAGTGGAGAAATGACTGTGAGATTACTGGGCTTCCAACAATAATACTGATTAAATCAATGTAACATAGAATATGGTGCCACTGGTGCCACCGATAGAACGTAAGGTCGCTGTTAGCTGACTTAATTTTAAAAGTACTTATACTAAATACCAGGCCAGCGTGGTGGACTATATGGCCTAACCACTCTCAATCGTATTTTCGATTGTAGAGTAGGTCCGTGCCCTGCAGTGGGACGTATATGGGCTGATACAGAATACTAAATACTACCTTTCGGAATATAACCTATATAAGAACATATTCTTAAAATTATACATAAATATCAGCTGACTAAAACTTCAGGAGAAGTGATTTCAGATATACTACTATTTTGAACATTATATAAAAACATTGTCGTAATAAAAAAAATAACCCGGCTTACGAACTTTTTGTCTGCGCAGAAAAACGCAAGCGTCAACGTGCGGAGGAGTCGCTGACTCGGCGACGCGACTACAACGAGCGGTTCGCAAACTACCGCACCAACCGGGATGCCAGCGATGGAGGTAATACCAATGCACTATTTTAATTAATTTAATGAGAATACTATGATATTGTTGATATTTTTTTATATATTTTGTATGTAGTAGTAGAATAACTTATTTACTTACCTTAAATATTTATAGAAATCTCATGCTGTAGAATCGATGCCGATTAACATATATGTTTTATTGCACTGAATGACGAGACGAGCGTGCCTTTTGCCTGATGGTAACCGATACGAACGCTCTTAAACAGTTGCAAAACCAAACAAAACCTTGAATTACAAAGCAGCGCTTGGCATTACGCTGCGCTCGCCATCCTGAGACATATGATGTTAAGTCTCAATATATCCAGTAGTTACTCTGGCTACAATGTCCTTCAATCCGAAACACAACAGTGCATTTATACTTCTATTTGGCGGGAGAAATAGACATTGCGGTGGTACCTACCCAGGCGGCCTATCACACATGAGAGACCTACCACCAGTAAATAAATGTATAAGTATTATAATTATTTTTCTACTAGCCTTTATCTGCTACATATACAAAGGGGTCGACGCAGCATCACTTTTTACTCGTTTTGCAGAATTATTTGACTATTAATTTTACGACTGACTGTCTGTTTGACAGCAACCTTCTTGGAAAGGAATTGAAATTATTTACACTTACAGTTGTTCAATAATCAATTTATATTTAATATTCTAAATTACGCAGTATCTTCGAAGAAATTGTGAATAGTTGGTAAGCTAAATGGTTGGGTGTCGGGTTATCGATGAATATAAACTCTGTATTGGGATCTATTTTCTGTAATAGGTGGTGGTAATTATGTGTACATCAATGTATGTCTTCCATTATGTGTTAATGAGCACTCCTCTTCAATGCACTACCTTTTAACTCCTGTGTGTTGTCCGTTTTGTTCAGCAATGTCTTCAATTAATTTATTAATTGGATAATTAGACTTACTTTAAAAATGCCTCAGCAATTTAACTAAACAAACAAATAATTAAAGACATTGATTAACTCAATACAAGTGTAATTTGAATGGATTCACAATTATTTTGTAACAGTTTTGATCACTTGATCAGTATAAAAAATTACCTTCTTATTTACATAAACAATGAAAATAACACAAATCATTTATGATTGATCACTTGATCATTATATTTATCTAGTATAAAAAAATCACCTTCATAAAAATACTAGTATAAAAAATTCAGTTTCATTATTTTTATGAAAACATCTTAAGATCCTATCAAACAACACTTGTTACACAAACGGACCGTGTCTATACCTTCAAACACTAATGTATTCGGTTATTGTGCATGTTGCTCACATTTCAGCCCGCACCGGGCTGCTCAACGACGTGGATTCAGACTACTACGTCACGCCCAGCCCAGAGAGAAACCAACCATCAAACTACCCACA
Source organism: Hyles euphorbiae (assembly GCA_023078785.2). Classification (NCBI taxonomy): domain Eukaryota; kingdom Metazoa; phylum Arthropoda; class Insecta; order Lepidoptera; family Sphingidae; genus Hyles; species Hyles euphorbiae. Next base: position 12,577,961 of record CM041050.1, read on the forward strand.
TTCATACCAACGATCTGAGCCTTACAACCGTCCCACGCTGGCTTTAGAAGACGAGATCGACCAACGCTTTGGCGATAGCACTGTGCCCTCACTTAGAACCGAGTTTGAAGGACGTAGGGATAAGATGACGATGCCGCCTAGAGGCCTTTTCGATGATGTATAGAGCTGTGTTTTGTGAAGGTATTTTGTGATAGCAGTATGTCGAAACGAAGCTATGGAGTAGAGTAAAAAATAGGTAGTTTTGTTATGCAGATCTTGTATGATTTATTTTGCGACTCAATGTTTTGAATTACCCGTATGGTTGATTACCAAATTATAAATCTGATATTGGTAGTGTAGTTATTGATATCGATAGTGTTCTGACTTCTACCAATCGTTAATATAATAATGTATTGATTTATTAAACATAAAAATCCATTCTTTAAAACCCACTTGTATTTTAGAATTGCTATAAGAACTTGATCTGGAACTAATCTGTCAATTAGTGGGTCAATCAAAAGTTTAGTTAATTCTAAGCTTTCACATGTGCATTTACAAAAATATACAATTATACTGGTATAGTGTGTATATTCTATAACTTCAATCGATATTTGTAAAGCCGTATTTTTCACACTATCGGATGGCCTAATACAAATCCAATAGCTCATGTATATAAATGAATAACGGCCTCGTTTATAGAATGTTTATAAATTCATTTTAGATGTCGAATATTTTGTCTTTTTCGCTCATACGTAATTCAAAAGTCGTTCGAAAGGGACAAAACACTCGATAACTAAAATAGGTTTATACTGTCTATGAATAAGCCCGTAAGCATAAATAAAATGTCGATAACCTTTGGTCTGCTTAACTTACTCTTTTTAGTAGTTAATAAACATATATATAAATCATACAGGCAAAGTCAAGTTAACTACATACAGTTAGTAAAAGAATATCTTCACAAGAAAGTTACTTAGCTAAATATACTTATAAATATATTAGTTAATATAATTTGTATGTGAATTATTAATTTTCGAGACGTGATGAATTTATTTAATAAATGTTTTATGTGATTTATTTTATGTACAAATATATATATTGTAATATATTTTCAATTTGATATTGATGTGCAATACAATCTCTGGAATAACACTTGGTCAGTTTACTCTTCATTGACGCACATTATTAATATTCACTAGATACATATCTAACAGCACTATATTATATCGATATATTGAAACAAGTGCATATGTAAAACCGAGAAGTGTTTTACAAATTCATGCATTGTGATTCCTGGAGCATTTACGCAGCTGTACCTTGCATAATTCAATTTCATACTTCAGATTTTTATCGATAAAAATATCGAATCCTTCACTACTACACTTGCAATATAAAGAGCAATAAATTGTACTGCATACTGATATCTTGATACAATTTACTCAGCATTATAAATGGCAAATGTTTTCACTCACATATTAACAATTTTATCTGTTAGAAACACCTCCAATGTACCACAATTTTGGTCTATAGCTTTGTCTGGTGCGTCGATTCCAAAACATGAAAACCACGTATCAATGTGTACTCTGAATTTGAACCTCATAGGAAAAAGTGGAAGACATTCAGGTTGTTTTTTTATTGTAATATTTCAAGTATACTGGACATTTAAATAAATGAGATTAGCGGAAATAAAAATAATAAAGATAATTTAATCGATAACAATAACAAAAAATTCAGTCAAAAACTCGACGTTATTTATAAATTAGTCAATGTATGTTTAGGATAGTGTTAAAATAGTATTTTTAGGATAAGAAAACCCGCGAATTATTATCTTATATCCAGTCGAATAATCGCGGATCAGTGTCGCAGATAGTCACCGCGATAGTATGTAGTAACGCGCTTGCCTTCATTTAAACTCATATTGGAGATTTTGATACTTTTTATAAAATTCACTTGTATTGGAAATTGGTCGTGTGGCACATGTGATGTTGTTTGGTATTATAGTTAAAGGTTGTAATTGAGCTTACGTTGCTAACAAAATTATGATTGTGGTTTTGAGATTGGACGTTTCATGCTGTATTCATTAATTCCGGTTGAGCCCACAGAATAAAGGTTTAAATTTCTGCTATTATTGCGCCTGCTAGCCTCTTTGCTATGCCTGACTATTGTAGGCGTAGGGATATTTTACGCATATACGGTACATATTATGCTGTTATATAATATTACCAAAATATGAAAATTTGTACACTTGCCAATAGATGAAATTTTATAAAACTGCAAAATTTTGTTAGACATTTTGTCATTGAAGCGATATCAGTTTTTAGTATTATTTTCCTTTCCGCCAAAATAGACTTCAAAATTGCGAGTTTTTATTTTAATTGTTGTTGGTATCTCGCTAGATAATGCAGCTTATTGATATTTTTATTTAGAGAAATATACGACTATCGCTGTACATATGAAAATAAATGGAATGAAAGCTATTGCTTGATTTTTCTGGTTATAGTTGCTGGAAAACTAATTTTCCTAACTAACTCTGTATATTATTTAGCAAATACTTTTGTATAATTACGATGGGTGCAAATAGCTGTATATGAACATAACGAAATTTATAAATTTCAATAAAATATTATGTAAATATTTTTTAGTTTAAACGATATTTATAAACGCCATCGTGTTAATTTGTTATAATATTCTGTTCCATTCCATAGTTTTATCAAGTTAGCATTAAACTGACGTGATATTGTTTCTAAAGGAGTTTTATTTCCTTAATTAACATACAATAGTAACTAATAGCCCATTAACACGGAGTTACTCGTCTAAAATTAGGCGAGAATCGCATCCCATTATCGTATGCAATAGCAGCTATTAGATTATCTAACTCATAGTTATTAAGTATTCTGGCAATACACTAGCAACTTTTTGAAGTGAAAGTTCTTTAGCATCGTTGTGATATGAATATTTATGAAACGATAAAAAATACACCAAAAAGTACTTTGAAAACAGACACAGGAAGTTTCATAAAACCCATGATCAATATGAACCTATGATCAAAATGTTTCTCAGAGCACCAAAAGTAATGAGGCGACAAAGAATGGAAGAAGTAGGGGCCCTACTATATTCATCGAACGAACGAAGGACCCTACTATATTCAACGAAACGAAGTTCGGAACTTCGGATGATCAAAGTTTATATACTAAACGAATTTACCTACATAAAACTTATGGTCGTTATTGATTTATGGTCGTAACCATAGACTTATAGTTACGGTGTACGTTATATTTATATACATTTGTATCGTATAAAAAACTTCGTTTGTCCGAAGTTTCGAACTTCGTTCGTTCGTTCGTTCGGATGAATATAGTAGGGCCCTAGTTAGTTCTACCCATATGTCGATATCCAACCGCAATTAATGTCTACCCGCAGTCACAAAGAATTTTCATCGCTTTGCGATTGCAATCAACCAGCATCGGTGCACATGCCTATAAGGGTTTTGTACAAAATTCCCGAAGCGAGAGTAACATACAATAGTGGTACAACATAAAAAATAAAATATTATAAAACTTCTGAGAATTGCACACACCTTGCTTTATATTCAAAGCGAGATACTCTCCGCGTGTATATGAGTCTTTATACTACAATATTCCGCTTAATATACGAAAAATGATACACAGGATTCACAAAAAAAAAACACCTTTATTTATGGACATCCATAAACTTTAACTACGAATAAATAAATTCGTTGACTTAACACATCTGCTGTAGCACACTAGCGCCATTTGCAATCGCTTACGATTGCGCGGCGGAAAACATTTTACGGGCGTAAATACAAACTCTTGGTCATCTTGTAGCACATCCCATTGTGTATCTTAAGTATGAAGCAATAAGAAATAAAATCATATAACTTGCAAATTATAACAACACTAAGGATACCCAATAGGAATCGTGTACATTTGTAGCCGCATGACTTTTGATTCGATGTATTGCGCCGCAGCGAATGTGTTAAATTACTTGAACTGGACTTTGATGTTGTCAACTTTGGTTCTTATCTCGTGTGACGCGTCCTTGGACAGATCCTGCGCGTACGTCTGATAAATGCTTCTAAGTTTGTTTAATTCTTCTGTTTTGTTGAGATCTGAAATATAATAAATGAATTATATGTATTAGAGAATATACGAGTGTTTTCCAAAGATTACAACTACATAATTAAATTCCAAAGACCAACTGCCGAGTAACATTAGTCCTTCCAGAAAATTATTCTCGTATAAAATATTTTACGAAGAAACTTGTGTACACAAATTACATATTCGTAACAGGGGATAGTAATAGACCTTGCTTCATATACACTTAACACTATATAATTAAGGAAAATTAAAAATCATATTAATACCTTTTAATTGTTTAACAAGTATTTCCATAATATTCAGAGCATCCCGCCGATGTCGGACTTGATTGCTGTTTTCTGAAAAAATAGGAAATAATTGCAAGCTAAATATAATGAAGGGATTTTTATGTTTTATCTAATAAATAAGAAAAATATAAGCATTTTTATAGAATGATTTGTCTCTTTCGAGGGACTTGTCAATTCAGTTTGAGCGAAAAAGACAAATGATTCCATAATAACAATCACAACAACAATACATCTTAAAAGATTAATAGCAAGAACAGCTTCGAGTTCATTGTGTTAATACCACTAACAAATAAAATAAAGTCAACTATCGAATACTTACTTAACGTGTAGTCAATTATCGATGAGACTCGTTCTACTACGTTGCTGATAGCTTTATCCCTATTGGAATGTATCATATTGTCAGTCTCCATTGGTTCGCCGGTGTTCGACAATATAGTTAATCGCTCTAGTATGCGAGCAATGGATGATAAAATAGCGAGTTGTGTCGACCTCGAACTCAACGCATATGAGTTTGCGCAGTGCTCGAAAAATACGTCTTGATATTTTCCTGTAATTCAAATTGTCAAATAAGTTGTCATAAGTAGTAAAGAATATAACGCAATTTTTTGTTACCCGACTGTTTTAAATATAAATAATATCGATATTAAAGTAGCTCTACAATAACAAACTATCTCCTAATACCGATGAGAATATTACCAATTAATTTACCGATAAATCAGTTCTCACAAAAAATAAAGCTACCTTGTGTGTCGGCGTCTTTTGGCCAAGCTTTGCCTAACAGCTCATACGCGGCTTCCTTTAGTGCGGTCAACTGTTCTCGTCTCTGTCGCGCACCTTCGTTGTCTTCTTCGTCTGATTCTTTTCCTAGTGTCAATTCGTTCTGAAAATAATACCAAATTCATCCATACAAAAATTATTATGTTGCGTAGTAAAATTGAATGTGATAAGCATTATTTCAGTGCGTTAATTGAGGCCCGCATGCTCAATGATTTTTGCGTTAAATGATTCGAGCCGTTATAGCACGCCAAATGGGTTTTTTCCAACAAATAATATCCCCACCGTGGTAATATTTTTTGAACTTCCAGCACACAACATCTATGATCTTATGCATAGACAGTTTTGAAACCCATTTTAGTTATCGAATAAATAACTTTAATAACAAATAAAACCCAACAGTCACATACCTAGTCCCGACTCCACTGTAAGATCAAGTGTTGTGTCGTGGGTATCAGGAACTAAGAGAGACATTTCGGTCTCACAAACATCCAGGCCCGGAAGAAATATTTTTAGGCCGCACAAACATTTCTCTCGGTGCGGGGATCGAACCCGCGGTCTCTCGTTTCACATGCGGCGTCTAACCACCCACGCGGCGGAGGCTGTCCTACACTTCGGAGGAATTATTTGACTTCTTCGCTTAAACTTTGAATTCAAAAGTTGTTCAAAATAGTCTATGAATAAAGCTATTCTATCGATACAAATAAGTTAATTATTTACCTTAGACAATATATCCTTGACGATCTCGTAGACCTGGTTGAAGCGGTCGCAGTGCGTGGCGGCGAGCGCGCGGCCCAGCGCCGTGATGGCGTGCTTCTTGTACACCATCTCCTGCTTGCGACACTCCACTAGTAACGCGTTCAGACATTCCGACGCCAGAGTGGGAGATATTTCTGGTTCTCCTTCTTTTACCCTGGAAATATAAATATATATTTCATAACTAAGAGGTAGCGAATTTGGACGTCCATGAATTATAATTATTAATATTCAAAACTTTATATTGAGACATAGAATATAAATAATTATAATCTGGGTCACTGGTCGACTCAAGTCTCCACGTACAACGCATACTTGCAAAGGTGATATTGCAATGATTTGTACTTGAATTTCCTTAGGTGTAAGAAAATACCATTCACCGTTAACAAACGTTATCAAGTACCTACCTAGACAAATGTCACTTTTCTGTTGGTATCAACGACTGCGAAAAGATCAAAGGTATTGAAATGACAGAAGTCACGTGACTTACAAATGTCTTTTGCTTACATACATACATTACACACATCCATGGGTGATAGATAAAAAAATGACTGGATCTAAATGATGTAGAACATCTCAATGGATTCAATAAGTTACATAAATAAACTCACGCCTTGTTCCCAGAATTGGTAGGCAGAGGTGCCAGGACACCCTCATTTCGCCATGTATGTTCCGTCCCATGATGTGATAGGTGGCGAGCCTATCGCCATATCAGGTACAAATTCCTAATTCTGGACTGATAATGATTTGAAAAATCCAATATCACTGCCCAACCCGGGATTCGAACCGTACAGTAGTACAACTACGCCACCGAGGCAGTAAATAAGTTACTTTCATTTAATTTCAGAAAAGTGACATTTGTATTGGTCTAAATCGATTTTTTTATCCGGTTTTTACATTTCTCCTACATAGTTCACTAGTACAGTCTACTTACGCGCACAACTCGGCCAGTGCGTCTACGACGTGGTTCTTGCCGTCGAACGTCTTGCCGTGCAGCGCGGCCAGCAGCGCGCGCAGCAGGGGGTCGCGCTGCTCGCCCAGACCGGCAGATAACTCCTTGCATACTGTCTTTATTGCGTTGGCGGCCTGCGATCAATTGAATTCATGCAGTATTTGTATTGTAAATATATACTAATATAAAAAGCTGAAAAGTTTGTTTGTTACCACTAATCACAGGAACTACTGATTCGAATGGATTTTTTTTGTGTTGGATATGTCATTTATCGAGAAAAGCTATAAGCTATATATCATTAGGCTATGACCTATAAGAGGGAAGCAATAGTGTAAAATCTAGCAAATACGAGATATTTTATTCATTTCCCGATGACGATGTCCGATTAGTCGATATTCTAAATTGATAGTCAGACTATAATAGAACTATTATTTACGGATTTTATCGCAGAATTGGTTTAATTTCAATGTGTAACATCCGCGTAAATCTAAAAAACCATTGATAGTCAGAATTGAACATTTTGGTCACCATTTTGAAAAATGTATCTGCACCCAGGCGGGCTAGACCGCTAGTTAAATATACCGGGTATCTCAAGACTGCTACCGAAAACGAAGCCGGGTGGTAGTTTTAGTGTGCAATTAATAACTTCGAAAAGAAACGCGACAATTATTTTTTATGATTTTTTAAATATCGTCATTTTTGGATGGAAATCCGTAGTTTTTGCTAAAATAATAATTTAAATACTTTCACACCTTAGATTATTTATAAAAAGGGTATACACTATTATTTTAGGGAAAAATGTATTTACCACCCAAATATTTTCATAGGAAAAAAATAACAAAAAAAAATTGACGCTTTTTTTTTGCAACTTTTTCTGTTGCATTGTATCTAAAGTCGCTTAAACTACCACCCGGCTTCGTTTTCGGTAGCAGTCTTGATATACCCGGTATTTTTTTATCCAATAAAAAGGAAAAAGAACTGAAAAATGAACGTCATCCGTCATTATAATTTGTAGACAGGGAAAAAATCGAAAAGAGCAGAAACAACAACTTATTTCCATTGAATAGTATGTAAGTTGAATTGTAAAATTACCTGAATTTTCTTAGTCCAGCTGCTGGAGTTCAATGCTTCTTCAATTTGTGTGCGAATTAGTGGCAAGTGCTGTTTTATTCCACTTTCTCTCGTCGGACTGATATCCGTCCATATCTCTTCGAACATTTCCACAGTCGATGATTCTGTTTTAGAGGATTAAACATTTTTTTTTTGTTATTGTAATCTGACTTTAGACATATATATCAAATAAATTATGTATAATGGAAGAGCTTGTACTTATTAAATTCCACGTGTGACAGTAATTAAATGCAGTATTTTTTAAATACTAGCAATACAACGTGGCTCCAGCGCAATTCAGTCGGAACAAAGTATCTTCTGAGGCGATTTAGTAAGATATGAATAAGCCGCCTTTATTTTATCCGATATGCCGATTAATATTTTTTTAATACCCAATAATATTGGGACAGTTAGCACAAACATTAACATATTAACATACCGTCATCTTTTGGTCCGTGCATGGCTAAGAACACTGTAGGAGCGAGTATAGCCTCGTTGTCTTTGATGTGCTCTATCTTGGCTTTGGCAACCGACTTGAGAGTGAGTGCCACTGCCGACCGCGACATATCGTCTTCTTTAGTTTCATATAGCGTGACTAGCTTTTTCATTAACTTTTCTGCTGATTGAGGCTACAATACGAAAAAATATGATTTAAGTGGTAGCTGATACCCCTGACTTTGTCTGCATGATTTACTTTAATACGATTACAAAAACATTCTACAATATTTAAAAAAATTGATTAATTCACAAATTTCGTTCAATAGCTGTATAACCACAAATTAAGGGACGTCTTTATAAATTCTATTTAATCATTTACTATTTGTCCTACTATAGAAGTTATAAGCGGAGAATAAATATTAAATATTTTGAAGACCGATATTTCTTACCTTTGCATAAGCCGAAACTTGTCCCAAAGCTTCGGCATAATTCTTCCTAACCGTAGCGTTTCTATCGAACGTACCATTGAGGAACGTCGACATTATTTTGCCGGCGACAGGTTCGAGTTCTCCCCTCAAGTAATGGCCTGCTAATACTACAAAATGACAGCATGCTACTTTGGTGCCGAGTTGTGGTGATTTGGTCAGTTCAAGGATTTTGGGAAGCATTTCTTTGACGACTTCTATGTCGACATACGGCATGCACTATAAGAAAAAAAACATTTTTCGTTATTAAATCTCACCTTTTCATATCACAAATTCAGAATATAGCGCCAAGTATCACTGAAAAATAGTAATGAACGTCATTCATCATTAAACAATATCGAAAGAAATGTTCACTATTATAGTTTCATCGCATAGCGAACGGGACGGGATGACGACGCGACGCAGGCGTGACCATTAACGGGTCGTGTGGAGTTGTGATGTATCGGTTAATATAGGACATGTCACGCTGAGCCGTTCCAACGAGCTCGATGCTTGCATAACGTCATGTCCCGTCACGCCTGTTGTCTGTCAAAAGCATTAACACACACATGACTTAAATATCGATACATCTTATTGATTTAAATCGATAAACTATCTATATATAATTATATCGATAGTGTTGTCAAGGAGTGTAATTATGTGTGTGCATATTGAAAAGCCTTCGTGGCACTGTTGGTAAGACGCCGGCTGTGAAACGAGACGCCGCAGGTTCGGTCTTCGCACCAAAACAAATATAGGTATGAACCAAAGGTATTTGTTTCAAGCCTGGGTGTTTGTAAGTCCGAAAAGTATCTCGTAGTATCTGGTTTACACGACACAAGTGGGTTCAGAACTATGTATGTGATTATCGGTGTATTTATTTACACTTGTGTATTTCAGATGCATGCCTAACACGCGCCATTATTAGGCACTTATACGCATTTTTATGGTGTTTTGGCGCCTCTAAAATTCAAAACACATCAAAACGTACCTTGACGACAGTATCAGTAGTGTAGTGATGCTTGGCGGCATTAGCTCGCATATCGTCGAGTAGTTCTCTAGTGTTAGTGTCTACTAGCGCGGTACTGAGGTAGGACAGCTTGGCGGACTCCAGCTCGCCCGCCGCGCCCACCAGCGCCGGGATCAACTTCGATAAGAACGGCTTCAGACCCTCGCCTGCTGCTGATACTAACTTGGAGACGGTTTGTAGGCTGCAGGTGTAAAAAATCTTGGTTAAAGAGATGTCTGAGAGAAGTTGGTGATAAAATGCTACCAAATCGGTCAAATTAACGTGAGAAAGGTTAAAAAGATCCTAAGAGAATGTGGTCATAAAATGCTGTCAAAACATTGTCAGAAATGACAACTATCTGTAGCGGTTACAGTCTGACATATTTTGATTGAGTTAAGAATGTAACAGGATGATGTGATAATATACTGCTGTCAATTTAGTGTAGACAATGGAAATTATCTGTGGAAAAACAGTCGTGGAACTGTGCACTTGGAAATGTATCCTAAATTGGATTTTGATATATTCGAATCCTTGGGCAGCCTGTCAATCAATATGAGCACTTTATGGCTGATGTAGATAATGCGAGAACACGGTAAACCAATTTTATTCTCATTTTATCTTATTATTTCCATTATCAACATTGCAATGATGGCTGTATGATGGTAACTCTTACCTTACGCTCCTGACTTCTTTAACAAGGTTTGTAATGCCCGTATCAAGTAGAACAGGAAGAATTACTGAAACAACTTCTTTCCCATCCTTGCCTTGATTTATGTCCGACGCACGGATACACAGCTGAAATAAAGAATTTCTTATGTATCATTTTTAATATTTTTAAACATGACTATTACATCACAACTACACGACTTATTAAAAATGAAGACGATATAATACACAATACTTATTCACTCGATAAAACCAGTCCAATAGTAGACAACCTCCGTGGCGTAGTTGGTTAGACGCCGGCTGTGAAACGAGATGCTGCGGGTTTGATCTCTGCTTCGAGCAAATGTTTGTGAGGCCCATAAATATTTGTCTCAGGTCTGGGTGTTTCTAAGACCGAAAAGTCTCTCGTTATTCCTAATACCCACGACACAAGACTCCATCTTAGTGTGGGGTCAGGACTATGTATGTGACTGTTCTGTTATTTATATATAAGGTTGTTGACATTATATTATTCCCACCTTAGAGAGTACATTAGCCGTGGTAGTAGCAGCTTGTCGAGTGCCCTCGTGCACGTCGTCCATCACTCGGAACAACTGCGACCAGATAGTCGGCAACTGCTCCAACGAGTCGTGAAGGCTTTTTGCACCGCTGTATAATAATATACATTTACTAGAAATACATAGGAGACTGAAATATTCTCATTTTATTCATTAAAAACCGTGATAATTTCAAATCAATGAAAATGATATTCTTAAATCGACATATCGATAAATATAGTAACTCTTCGTTAATCAGCTTCTGTTTAATCGATTAATGAGAAAGCTTACGTGAATTTTAAAAATTAGTTACGAAGGAATAAACTTTCTGATGAAATACTAACCGCAATAAGTCTGCTAATGCATTACAGCACGACATTCTCACACGCCATTGGTTCGATGTGAGATTTGCAACCAAATCATCCAAAATTTCTTTATGGTATTTGTGAACCTGAAAACGTAAATAATTTATATTTCTAATAATTTATATGTATAAAATATTTTCGTAAGCAATTCGAGAACACCATTTTATCGATATTTTTCATGAACGACATGTCCTACAATAACACTTAACAGATAAATGAATCCGACTTTAGACTAAAAATCATCAAGATTGAAAAGTCTATAAAAAAGCACACAGATAAAAAGTAGATATAAAGTACATTGATACCCACAGTCGCACATAATATATATCTCAAAAGTCGATATAAAATAAGTTATGTAAATTCAGCACTTACAGTAGCCTAAAAAAGCATTTCTAGAGTCGATAAATTGTTATATGACTTACAGTAGCCTGGGTGTTCGGCACTATAGCGTGCCAGATGCTGGCCATGGAGTTCTGTATGCGCGGCGTGGGATCGAACCGGTAGCGATAGAGGCGCGGCACTATCTTCGGCAAGTGTTCTGAGAGTTGCGCACCCGCTTGTAATGCTATCGAGTGGAAACCGAAAGCCGCTCCTGAGAGATTAAGAGTGATATATTAGTTATCATTATATGTTTTAATATTAATTGCACCAGAACTATACATAATAGATATTTGGATACTACGATTTTTCCATGTTACTAGACATAAGCAAAATTATATTTATTTAAAAATCCAAATAGAAAGAATAGTAAGTGATTAGATTATAGTAATTTAACGTGTTTAAATTTCAGTTTCATAAGCCTTTGTTTTTTTTTAAATAGTTATAGCTAGAAGGAAGTAAGGGTTTTCAATTTACCTTTCTTAGAGTTCCATACAGAGTTGTGATGAGCCAAATGCATAAACTTATACAATAGATCAGGTTTGTTGAGATCAGATGCCAGCGAACACAGCTCCTTATAGGTTGAGAGATTACCCCTATATTATTGAAAAAATGAATATTATAAAATATATTTTAATAGAGCGATTTATTTGCATAACAGTTATCACATTCAAGAGTCGCTCCTTTTGTATTAATTTATCTAAAATTATGATTAGTCGAAATATTTACAGATTCCCGACTATTACTGCCTCAAATCGATAATAACTATACACAGAGTTCTAGTTTTCATATTTATGAGAAGCTAAATAAACATAAAGATATGGGTAGAAATCTAAATATAACTAGGGGGTAACTTACCCAGTGGGTGCCTTGCCTAACTGTCCCTCCTCGAATATCTTGGTGTCCTCTGTGACCTGAGAGACAGCGCGCTTACCGCTCGTCAACTGATCGATGATTTGGGCGACTAGTGCTTGCTTTTGACTCTCGTCTGAGTTCTGATAAACGAGACTTAGACCTTTGCTCGCCACGTCTTGGACAATGTCTAGTAACATACAATATCAAAATAAATATTTGTAAGAATGTGTATTAAATTAACTATAGCAATATTTCTGAATATATCAAGAAGATGTCAGTTGTAGTATATTTTTATCGACCATCCTGGTGTATTGGAAATCGTGAATTGTGAGATTTTTTTTATAAATACACAGACATAAGCATAATGTATTGAATGAAAAATTTGTTTCATATCTGAGTGATAAGAAATTAATTAAAATCAATATGATTTGTCGTAACACCCGAAAATAATTCAAAATATCGATGGGGCAAAATAAAAGTTTACCTTATTAGTGTTTTATTTCTTTTTTAAAATATGTCATAAAACTTACCGCTATTCTCCGACAAAAAGTCCATAAAAACATTCTGCAATGCTTGAAGTTTGTTTTTGATTGGTTCGCGTTCTGGACAGTTCTTCAATAACGCCAATAACCAAATGCTGGTGGCCTGAGAACAATCATTTCGCACGCAAATAAATATAAAATAATCAATGATACTACACATTATTTTAATGCCATTTCATGTCGATACATACTTGTCTAGAGTGTGGGTGAGGGTGTTTTCCAATTTTAAATAATTCCTGTAACAGCCATTCCAACAACTCATCGTTTTCTTTTAAAGCTTCTGTGTCTCTTACTTTATCTGCTCCCTGAAAATTTGAACAAAGTTGTAAGTAATATTGTAACCAAAATTAATATCTGCTTAATTGAAAATGGATAATAAGACTAACATACCTCACGTGGTAACTCTACCCAAAAGTCCCTATTCTCATTTGAATTGACGCCTTCCACACACAGCACTAGTGATTCGCCAATTTGTAGATGTATTTCGAACTCTTTACTCTGAAAATTTAAAATCAATCCATCAAGTCGATAAACATATATCTCTTGTAATATTATACAAAGCATTTTAAATGCCGATGACCAAACAGAAAAAAAAATAATAGAATATTCTATAATATCATAAAACGCTTTCAATCCCACTTACATCTTTGGCCATTTGCAAGAACCCCATCACAATTTGTTTAGCAAACGGCAGCCGCTCACCGCAGGTCAACAAGCCAAGCGTGAACAGCGCCCTCTCTTTCAACTTGGACGGCAGTTTCGCATTGCCCACTATCTTGAACAGCCTATCAGCGACCGTGAATTTTGTAGTGACGTCACTGGTGTCGTCTATATCACACTTGTTCACGTTGAACGGGTTGTCGGTTTGCAGGAGTGCGTCTTGCTTGGGAGTAGTAATGGGAAGTGGTAAGCCACTGCATCGAGCCAGGATTGATACTCCGGAGCAACACGTGCTTACTAGGAGCGTTTGAGAACTTGCTAGGCCGTTTGCTATAATAAATGAGGGATACGATCATCAATAACTTTTTACTTAATAAAAATCCCCAATGAGGAAAATACTATATCATTAAATAACCAAAACCATCAATAATCATTTCCATTGCAGCGTAATTTTCATATTTTTCTTAAGAGCCGATAGACATTGTAATAATCGATTCAGTAAAATCGATAAAGTTCTTACCTAGACACAAAGCAGCCTCCTGGTAGGGCTCCCAATTAGCCAACACGAAGCCCTTGCCACCGAATTTCCCCTTCTTTGACATTACAATACACCTTTCACACATGTGGGAAAACGCACTAATGTATCCACACTGACTTTCCAACGATTTATTATTGTTGCCCTGAGCGACAAACTCTTTTATTTCGGTATCCAATGCTGCCTTATTATTGTTATGAACTGTGATTATGGCGTAGATAAGTGCCGCTGTATCACGTATATCCTCTTTAGTGCTAGTCGTGAAGAGATTACGCAAAAATGGTAGGAGGTTTGTGTAAGTAGCTGACATTTTTTCGGGCACACAACCGACAATATCCAGGAAGCAAGTTAGGGCCATTACATCTGAAACAAAATTGTTATTAGACATATATACAATCACTTCTAATACTGAGCCAGCACTAAGATATATCTAGTGTGAGAATCAGAATACACCCAACAGTCACATTTATAGTCCGTGTTGACCGCACACTAAAATCGAGTCTTGTGTCGTGGGTATCAGGAACTACGAGAGACATTTTCGGTCTCACAAACACCCAGACCCGAAACAAATACTTGTGGATCACACAAATATTTGTAACGAATGCGATATAGAAGCTGTAGAAATAATAAATAATATTAGTTTTTATATAAATACAAATGACATACCCGGATTAGCGCTAAGTAGTGATGTAATCATACTGAGATACCTTTGCAGTACCATAGTGTCGAGCAAGTTCTCGTAGAAATATGTAGCCAAGAGAGGCGATGTGGCATTTGGATGGTTAGAACAATCCTGGAGATTAGCATCTCGGTTCAAACACATACGAAGATATCGTAACATCTAAAAGATAAGTGAAATAAGTATCGATATAAACAACAATTAACGCTATAATAAACGTTATCGATAAAATGAACGTGTAATATTGAACATTTTGTCGATAAAAAGTGAATTGTAATTAGGGAAAAGCTCTAACATCATTATGGCTATCTCTAGAAAGGGTAATTAGTGCAACTGATAGGATGTTATTTTAAGCGACGCGACATATCAATATATTTGGAATCAAGGAATAAAGAATTCATGTTTTAACTGAATTTATATAAAAAATAAAATGTCATGCTGTCATACATTACAAAAAAGGGAGTTAAAAAGCTGCCAGTATCGAAAATATTAAAAATCTATATTCTGAACCTTATACTACTAACCTCCTGATAAGTAGACGGGTGAAACTGCAACACCTGATTATTAATTACAAAACGATGCTTAGAGTTGGATCCCTTCTTTCTCTGCTGCATTTGATCCCAAATATAATTCACTACGCTATTGAACTTCGGCACTTTGAACTCCTTGCTGTCTGAGGTTTTGTCCTTGTCATCCTTGGAGGCGTCATCGTCTAGATTCACTACTGTTGTCTCTTTCTTTGTGACGTTGTTCACTACATCGTCTATCTCGTTCGGACGCGATGTACCGTACAGGTATTTGAGCGCTTCCGTTGATATTTCGTCTTGGCTACATTTATTATAATATAAAAATTAAAATATTCTAAATAAGTATTACATGAGAAAAGCAATGTTTTTTTGCAGTGGACTTGTTATAGCTGATCATAGTGGTGATGATGAAATATTATATAACACACGTTTATAAACTTTATTGCGAAGTATATAAGCTGCAATATAGAAAACGTTTTAAATCTCACCTGTCTCCACTTGCAAGCAACAGCAGATATCTGCCCGGTACATAATCTTGCCGGAACACAGTCGCAGCGTATCTCATGGCTATGTATCGAATTATATTGTCATCGTTCTGCATGTAGCTGTTGGGGACAACAACATACATTTTTACATTCTCGACCTGCCTTTTATTTCTGAACTCGTATGGTAAAGTAGGCTGTAGGCATAGTTTTATAGACATACATATTGGGTAATATTTTTATTGTGTAGATCCGGCTAAACTCATTATTATAGTATTTTTAATGTAATAAGTACAAAAAAAGTTTATTTAATAAAATAATGTATATCAGTCTAGTTCGTCTCCGTATTTCCATGTTACGGACTTTGTCACGAAGAGAAACACCTAACATTGACCGCTTCGTGGCTCACTGAGTGACTTGCAAATTGTGAGCGTCCAAGTCTCGGCCCCATATACCAGCACAGTCCCATTATCCTAAATAATTTAAAAAATCTAGTATATTCGAAAGAAACTTACAGTTCCAACAGTCCAGCGAGTGCTAATGCCTGCGCCTCGTGTACGGGTCGCGGGCCCGGCGTGCTGCCGCCGTCGTCCACCTCCATCTTGTGCGACGTGCTCGGGGCGTGCGAAGGAGACGACTCCATCGGCTCGGCAGACTCTGAATTAATTAACAAACCAATAATATCTAGTAGTCAATGTATGGAAATTAGAAATATCGCTGATTAAGTCCTCTTTTTTTATTGTTTTTTATTTCCTTATGCCATGTCTAGTTCATAATATTATAATAGTTATATTTTTGCCTCGTATTCTAGTATTCTTCGTGAAACACAAGTTTTGAGTTATAATTAAGAGCGTATACACCTTGCGCGCAAAGTCAACTATAGGTATTTCTTCGTTAATTTCACGCACACATAAGCGACCAAAGCTGTGTGCGTAGAGCTGCCGCGTCGGCTAGCTATACAATCGGCTCAAACAACTTTGATCCGTGCGCTTCAAATATTCAATTGAAATGTAACTGTAAGATAATATCATAAAAATATTTTATTTGCATTATAAGTACACAAATATTACTGTGCAAGCAAAGAATAATTCAAATTTAGATACTAATCATATTTTCGTTATTATTACATTGTTAAGTTGCATTCAAATCAGTGTTCAATCAGTAGACACTACGGACGTTTTATTAATCATTTCGTGTTCGAACACATAAATAGTGTTAGGGGCCTTACAACCTCTTACAATTACGAAATATTTTTAATTTTATATTACAATAAATAACATAATTTAGCCTCGGAATTACATCCCATTATATTACCTGAAACATAATTTATACTCACTTCAAAATCATTGTAGGTAATAAAAATAATTAAATATTTTACTACCAAAGTACTAAGATGTGGTAATCGCAGTCCGCGCGTGGCGATTTTCTACTACGTACGGCAAAAATCGACTGCAGCCAGGCCGGAGCGACGAGCGATACATCCTCCCTCTAGAAGGCCTTGCGGCGGTGTGATTTGATCCACGTCGGACAGCGTGTTTTATAGTGGTTTTTAAAATATTTGTAGAAAACATGAAAACTAATTTTGTTGAAATATAAAAATGGTAATTTATTGATAAGATGTTCTTCTATTATAATATGCAATTGCTATAAAAAATTATGTACGATAAGTTGGTGAAAAAAAATATGTTCTTGACGAGAGTTTCTGAATAATTTCGCATTGTTTAAATTTTTATTTTTAGGAACTAAACACAAAAAGATTATTTTTCTTAGCAAAATCCCTCCATAAGGGTCTTATTAGTCTGTACCCCAAGCAGGAACATTTTGAAGTATCGTATAGTAATAGTATCGTGACAACGATTACTATACTATAACTACTCCATGTCGGTAGCATGAATCGATTAACCATACTCTCGTGAACTCGATACTATTACGTTACGATAGTGACAGATAACCTAGGGTAATGAACGAATGTTATTGAATGATTCGTGCGGAATTGTCATTCACTACGTGGGTACATTAATTTATTATTAATATAAAATAACAAAAAAATATAAAACATGCATTAATGTCGCGTAGAAAGGTTATGGAAATAAATTAATAAGCAAATACATATTTCTTGCTTTTATTCCGCAATATACAAAAATGACTCCAATTATTTATGCGTTTAGATTTCCGAACGTAGCAATTTTTTTTTGATTAGTTGTCAAACAATTAATGCAAATTAATAACTATTTAAGTTATAGATAAAGATATGTACATATGTTTTATAAAATCCCTCTATATTTTTAAGGAGGAGAGCTTTATGAAAGTATTCTCTATATTTTTGCTCGTTAAGTTCCTCGGCAATTATTTTCACATATTATATGCTCACACTTCTCTGCCCTAAGACCTTGCTCGACTATACATTGACTTATAAGCTTATAAGTATAACATAAAATGATTAAGTAGGTACGCAAAACGAAAATCAAAGTTCCATGTAAATATTTTATTTATAAGTTTTTTTACAGTTTTAGGTTAGGTATGTTTTTAACTACAATAAATTCCAGACTTTCTATATCCTCATACTTGTTCGCAAGATTCCCAAGTTCGTTGCTCCGATTCCAAACAGTCCATAGTCTAAGAAATAACCTTCATATTTGAGTTAGGTATCACAATAATTATAACTTCATATCACAGCATTGAATTTCATATAACTAGCGAAATACGGAGTAGATAATTACACACAATAACACTAAGGCATCGGGAAACACTAAGCATGACCGTAATTAACACATTTTTCCTTAATTCGATGTGTAAAAATACAAAAATATACTCTCGATAATGTTCTCACGGTAAAAATGTCGGTGACAAAACAATCGTATTTCTCGATAGTAAATCGGCGATACTATACGTCAAAAATTATTCCTGCTACCACTTTTCATACATTTGCATAGTAAAACTATCGTTATTACCATACTATAGTATCGTAAACGTTTCCTGCTGCCATAATTTAGTTCCAAATACGCTCACAATGGCGCTGTTCAAATTCCCATACAAAATTTTACTATTACGATTACTATACTATAGAGCCAAATGTTCCTGCTTGGGGCACTGATAATATTTTTATTTTCATCTTATATTTAATGGTTTCGGATATCTTAAGCTTCTAAATTGCCATTTAAAGCCTAAATAACGAAACTTGTGTTCAGTAATCCTTATAGTACTTACAAATTATCCATCAATCTATAATGTTTTCCACCAAAATCCCTAGACAACCATTTCTAAAATTAGTAATAATTATTTTTCCTTTAAATTGTTTATTGGTTGGTGGCTATTAACTCATTTGAAAAGTCCTGTTTTTAAGCTAAAAAGCGCGTGCGGGGTATAAACGCTCTTAAGATAAAAACATTACTTGTAACTATTGTAACGACTTCAAGATTGTAAACAGTTTTGTGTAAATAAAATAAATAAATTTGGCTTATCGGGTACGTAATACCTATTTTTGCTGAGGAGTGCCGGTCACGGGATAGGAACTAAATGGATTAAAAGACCATCTTCGCGAATAAACTATATTGTCGGAAACTAAGTAACACACTACTACATCGACAGCCGCGGAAGAGCACACGGGCCACGCCCGCGCACGCGTCTATCCCGGACAACAACCGACTCGGCACTCGCGAAGGGCGGCGGGGTGTGAGCGCGGGCGCAAGCCCGTGGTGCGGACAGGGGCGATACGGGGCCCGCGGGAGCGGCAAGATGGCACGCTATAGGGTATATAAAAAGAAAGTAGATAATAGACTATTTCCTACTCCTCCTATTTGCCTTTTCTTATTAATTAATTGCGTTTTAAGTTGAAGACCATTTAGATACACATGCTAACCAGGGGCTTGCTAATCTACAATTTTCGTTCTCAATACAATATGTGCTACCGTCCTAACTTACAAGTTCCAGTGTCGAATAAGAGTGCAGAAGAGTTTAACAAATAAATAAATTCTATCCTCATGACTGCTTCGACTAAATACTTACCTATCATAAAAGCTGAGGAAAATATACCTTACAGTTACTAGTCTAAAACTCACCTTCGAAGTTGACTTTATAAGTAGATGCCATCTCCAACAAGGCGTCCCGTAGCGCGGTTTTGATTTCGGGCTGAGCCTCCGGTATCTTCATCACGAGTTCCTCGAGTAATGTGAACTGTTCGCACAGGGTTATCGGGCATTTCATGGCCAACCGACCTGATTACATACAAATATATTATTAATTTAATATTTTTTTGCACCATACAGAGATGCTATCAAGATATGAAACAATAAAAATAATAGTACACGTGGCGGCCTTATCACACTAGATAATTTCTTAAAGGCAACCATGGGAAATATAGTTTATATAGTAATTATATTTCCCAAAACTAATGGATATCTGAGTACTAACAACGTGCTTAAATTATGTTCCATCATTGTGCATGTGCATTCATAAGTTTTTTGAGAAAGTTCACAAAATTGAGTAAAGTGTCAACGGAAAGATTAGATCTTTTTAAGTTATGCTCTTGAGGTATCTTAATATGATCCTTCGAGCCAGACCATATCAAATAGTTAAAAATAACATAATTATCGTTCACAAACGAAACCGAGTTGTTATCCGTAAGTAGCATTTTGAAAGAGTTTCTAATAAACAGAATTAAACTTCAGATGCATATCGACGCAGGAAAGCGATTTTGTCGTATCTCAAAAAATGCATATGTGCGTTTTGTATTTTATTTAATTCATAAAAAAAATACCACATTGAATTTCCTTATGAAAATGCAAGGTTTTATTTTAAAATTTTATTAAGAAAGAAATGGTATTCCTAAGTTTTCAAGTTAGTGGTTATTCATTTTTTAATTAATTTTTTTTTGATGCTGGTGTAAAATTGCTTATTTCGAGATACGACAAAATCGCTTTCCTGCGTCGATATGTAACAAAAATAACAAATAACAAATAACACCCAACAGTCACACACATAGTCCTGACCCCACACTAAGATCGAGTCTTGTGTCGTGGGTATCAGGAACTACGAGAGACTTTTCGGTCTCACAAACACCCAGACCCGGAAGAAATATTTGTGGGCCGCACAAACATTTCTCTCGGTGCGGGGATCGAACCCGCGGCCTCTCGTTTCACAGGCGGCGTCTAACCAACTGTGCCACGGAGGCTGTCAATGTATAATATTGTATATAAATATGTTGAGATTATTGATATGAATCGTTGGATTATATAAAATATTTTGCATTTCAGACTCAAAACCTTTTTAATTTAATATATATATATATATAGACTAAATATTTAAAGGAAAAATACAGCCTACTCAACAATTGTGTTGCTATTTTCAACAGAATATATATAGCTATGGGAATGCTCCATTACCTAAGCACATGTATGCCCTGGAGTGATGTTCGGTGTGCTCTTCCGACCTGATGATCTTGAGCAAACCCTGCAGGAAAACTTTCGCCACTTTGTTCAACTGAGTCTGGTCGCCGCTGAAAATTCACTTTTATGTATAACTAGAAGCTATGATTTGTACATTTACTGAATTCTCAACTCTATTACCTCATTATATATGTTTTTATTTTGTGTATATCTGATTTTGTATGTTGGACTAGTGAGAATCAAACATCTATCCTCAGCCGTTTTATAAAAATAAAATTTTGAGCATTTTCATTCGAAACCGAGAGAATAGAATAGACGAAGTGAATAATTCATTTTGAAACTTACCCATTAATAACATTAAACAGGAAAACCAGAGCCAAATTGCGAAGTCTAGAGTTTGTGTTAGGGTCGAACAAAGAAGAGAACACCACCTGCCAACACGAAACAAATCATTACATCAAAATGTTAGTGTAGAGTCATCACTAATCACACACTATAAGATTTTTTTATTATATATACCAAATATATACCTAACAGTCACATACATAGATCCTGATCCCACACTAAGATCGAGTATTATGTGGTAGGTGTCAGAAACTAAGAGAGACTATTTTTACTTTAAAGAGCAATAAGATTACAAATATTTAAAAAAAATATATAGTTAATGCATACCTGAACACAGTGTGGGAACATAAGGGCGGGTCCTGTAGCCTTGTTCAAATACTGTATGAGCTTCAAACGCAGTCTCGTACAAGCCGGGACCTGATGAACAACGTAACCATAACAAAAAAAATACTTTTCAAAGACTTTCCCGCCCACCATGGCGGGTTTTACCTAAGGGCTTTTACTGGTGGTAGGTCTCTCATATGTGAGAGGTCATCTGAGTAGGTACCACCGCAATGTCTATTTCTCCCGTGAAACAACACTGCGTAAATGCACTGTTGTGTTTCGGATTGAAGGACATTGTAGCCAGAGTAACTACTGGACATATTGAGACTTAATATCTTATGTCTCAGGATGGCGAGCGCAGTGTATCGCTTACCATCAGGCGAACGGCTTGCTAGTCTCGTCATTCATTTCAATAAAAAAAAACGCTTGTTGGCCTGTAGCTTAGGGCCTCGAGGATACAAAAGGCCCACGCTTAACTTTTTAAATATTTTCATTTTTTACGACATTATAAAACAGTGCTAAATCATTAGGAATAAATGAGCAAATGTTATTAACATAAGTAATACGTTTTATTGTCCTATTTTTTCCTTTACAGTAAACCTAGATCCCTCTGCAAAACAGTTTTGTGACGCAATAACAATTAGTTGAATAATTACGGAGCGTCTGAGTCGTATTAGCTTATTAGCTCAGGGCCCCATAATTTCATGATCTGCCCCTGCCGCCCACACACCCACCACTACAACTCCTGTCAGTCAGGACTAACAGTGACACGGCAAAAATTGACACCGAGCTCCAACGCTCGGTGAGTCACTTAGAGGCACTAGCCTGTCTTTAATCCATATCCAAATTTATCAGAAAGAAAAAACAAATAGGAGAGGAAACAAATATTTGTCTACTTCACTTTGCTGCAATCAGGGTGACAAATTATTAAGCTGACTGCTCAGAGGTATAATACTCCGATATAAAGAAACCATTACTTATTAAACTTGCATATTATTATTCTTAATCATCAGTCATCTTCAGAGACAGTTTACAATCTGTTTTAGCTATGTTGTTTGTTTTGTCTTCTTCGCTCAGACTGAATTCAAAAATAGTTGGTAAGGGACAGAACATTCGACAGTTAAAATAGGTTTAAAATGTCTATGAATAAGAACTTAATGTTCAATAATATCTTTATTTAGTATTTCCCAGTAGCAACATAAACCAAAAAGATCGAAAATATATGGCGAAGCGGAGTCCGAACGTGACTCTTGACCAAATCAAATGTAGGAATTAAATACGACTTGTATAATGTATTCAGGATTTAACAAGTGTATTTTTGAGGACTTAGATTGTAGTTGTAACAATACGGAGGAAATATTGCCTTGAAGCCGAAATACAGAAGCAATGCTAATGTGGGACAATATATAAAAAATCATATAACAATGTCTGCTGACTCAAAACATTTTTCGGCACAAGAATCAAACACAACATTTTTTTCAAACGGCTACTTTCTAAGGATTATTATCGTGAGATCAAGACTGAATGCAGTTTCACATGTTTATTATTACTGTAATACTATATAATAAAGCGACATTACCTTGCGATCGTCTGGGGGCACGTTCATACCGCCCCACGTGCCCAAGTACAACGAGTACAGTGGCGCCACCACTGACGGCTGCGACCAATCCACCGAACTAAGAATTAACAATATTATTCAGTGAAGTTTACTATAATGGTGAAGGAAAATATTGTGAAAAACCTGCGTAGAATAGTGATTTGGAAAACTTCTATGGTATGTTATATCTAACAACCCACACTAGGCCAGCGTGGTGGACTATAGGACCCTCAACCTTCACAATCGTACTTTCAATTGTATAGGAGACTCGTGCTCTGCAGTATGTCTGATATATCACAGAACAGTACCGAAATTTACAGTAAATTTATTCTAAATTGAGGAACATACATTCTATGGTATAATGTTAGGATAAAATGACTTTACACACAGTATTTGTTGTAAGATCTAATATGGCTTTGCCTCAGAGGCCGTAACATAAACATGAAGTCCTGTCAATACGAGTTTAATCTTCACATATGAAAAAATATATACTTACTCAAAACAGAAATAACAATTAATTATTTTAGTAAGAAACTGTGGCTAAAATTACCCTCAATTATACTGTCAGAAAAATAAAAAGAGCTATAAAAAAATCTAGGGTATTTTCTTACCTGTTTACCCTAATGAGAGGGCTATTGGCATGGTTGGCAACACTGAACCGCGAGTCCGCCGCCGCCACGATCAATGTCAGCAGAACATCATTCATATTGAACACATCTTTACTTATGAAATTCACTATCGACAATTTCATCTGGAAACAAAAATAAAATTACCGCTTACATACTAACATTCACGCCTATATGAAGGTGCAGGCCCGGGTGCAAAAATGGCACCCCTGGTTCGCCAAACTTATTTCCGCCCTGAGATGTGATTCGGGACGAGTCCATAATATGATGACAATAAAACAAAAAGAGTATTAGCTAAAATATACGTTCATTCCCTCCATTCTACAATATTACTATGTGGATAACAGGTAATTTCAACCTTTTTTGAACATTATCTTAAGTAGTTCCTATGATAAAAACAAACTATTTAAACACGGAAATATCACATATCACCGGGTATATCACATATCATGTCCAATGTCACAAAAACTACCACCCAGCTTTGTTTTCAGTAGCACTCTTAATATACCCTGTATATTATATTGCTATCCACCATGGCGGCTACCGTTGTGCATATTTAAACAAAAGATTAAAAATATGTATACATATATACCGGGTATATCAAGACTACTACCGAAAACGAAGCCGGCTGGCAGTTTTAGTGACTACAAACACAATGTAACAAAAAATTTTGCAAAGTACTAGAGTAGATTGTTACCTCTTCCAGTTGATTTGGATTTAGTTTGTTTTTGTCCACAATGCGCTTGTAAGTTTTCATACTCATGCCAGGCGGCACTTGAAAATCACTCTCTCCTGGGTTTGGCAGAGCTCTATGAACAGAATCAAAAAAATATATGAAAGAGAAGAAAAAAAAATTCTTTGTGGAAAAATATGCCGAATTTTTGTGAAGAATACAAAACATTCGACAGCTAAAATGGGTTTTCAAACTTCCTATGAACCTTGGACCAAATCCAGGGACTCACATTCTTTACAGCCTAAATAGCGACTTTTTTTTGCATTCCTTGTATTATGAAGTAAAAAAAAACATGAATACCAATATTGTGACTAGGGGAAGCCCGGTGCACACACACGGATACACTTTTCGTAATACTCATTTAAGTAAACCAGTAGTACTCTGTTACGTAACAAGATAATAAAAGAAATTGCTATTACATATTCACTAACAGGTTTGTATACCATCAATTTATTCACTGACTAAAAAGACTGCTTTAAAATGGCGTACAAAAAGAAATAAGCCCTTAATGTGTTTAGGGTTCCATCAGTACATGCACTCCTTTGTTATAATTATTTTTATACATAATACATCTATATTCCACATTAGGTATTTGGTGCATAATTTTTGTAGTCACAAAAAATATCTACAGGTTATAATATTCATCAATGAAATTATTGTACTTGCAACTTGTAATAAAACCCACTGCTCATATGCTGCAGTAATTTATTGTTAAATGCCATACAAATGTGTTAAGGCATATCCACACACATCAGTGCCGGCAAAGTATCAATACATGCCAATCAGTAACATATCCATCAGAGTCAGTGAAAAATTAAAGTATACATTTAGTACAATGCTATTTACACTCATCATTGACATTGGTATCGGCACAACATTGATATCACTGTACGGAATTGTGTGGAGATAAGCCTTTACTCAATATCCTATGCAATTTACACCAGGAATCTTTTTAAAAGTTCTGTACATATTACTAAATAAAGTTAGGGAAAACCGAACTAACCTGTATGGTAATAAAAGCACATCCAGAGCAAACTTCAGTATCAATGCTGAGACCTTTGGTTTCTCCTTCAAGTTCAGATCTTTTTCTTTGATATCACCCAATAAAGGCATCACAAGCATGAGGATACTGCAAATAAATAGGATCTTGAGATATATTATAACATTTTGAAATTTCTATGTTCCTAGAAGTAACATTTATAAATATATTGATTATAGAATAAATAGTCACTCTTTTTTTTTCTCTTTATTTATTTAGAAACTTTTTGTCCAATTTACATGCCAGTTTAAATATTTACTCTTAAAAGTGCATTGTCAATTGGGTCTCCAGCCAAATGAATTATAGTAGCAGTTGCCTTATTCATAGTCAGTTCATAAGTCTAATTTAGCTACGGTTTGTCTTCATCAACTCAAACTAAATTCAAAAGTCGTTTGAAAGGGACAAAACATTCAATAGGCTTATAAACTGTCTATGAATAACGCCGCTAAAATTCTCCTACAATGTCGTGTAAGTAAGCAACTGGAAAATAAAATTTATTTATCAATTATTTTAAAGCTTTATACAAAGAATACAGGCGGACTTAATACCTGAGGCATTCTCCCCCAGTCGACCTATGGGTGGTGTAGAGAAATCAAGGTAGGCACAAAAATAAATAATAAAAATTAAGCTTAAAAGAAATAAAATCTACATTTTATTTGTCTATGTAGCAAGAGCTATAATTTAAAAAATATAGCATACGTGTCTTGATGTCCCTGAGGCCTATTCTCAATAGCTTCCAGAAGTGAAGGTGCCAGACTAAGCTGTTGTTCTCGGGGTATTCGTGGAAATCCCATAGTGATGTAAATTATTGTGAAGTTCTGAAATGTATTACAAATATGAAATTTCATGATAATCATTCAAGCACAGATATCAACCACTATATGAAAGATGTAAATCCCTCGATAGTGATTCATAAAAGGGCCAATGTGAACAATCATTATGTTGATATTCTGTGTGAAACACAACTCTAATGCTAGTCATTAGAGTGTTGTCCAGTAAGACATATGTTATGGACTATGGTGAACATCCTGTCTGGACTATGCTAATCTACACTAATATATACAGCTGAAGAGTTAGTTAGTTACCTCTAATCTCAGGAACTACAAGATTGAATTAAAAAAATATTTTTGGGTTGAATAGGTCATTATTCGAGAAATGCTATGGGCTATATATAAACACATTGATTGGTCAAGATTCTAAATTGATATCTGGAATTTAACATTTTGGCCGCCATTTTGAAAAGTGCATCTGCACTCGGGCCGAGCCAGACTGGATTGCTAGTATACACATATAATCCAGAGACAAACTTGCATTTGTTAACCAGTATAAGCAAAAAAGGGTAAAAGTAATATTTTCAGCCTGGGAACTTGACAAGTAATATAACACTGTAAATTAAAAGTTGAATCTCTTGCATGAATACAACTTACAATAATGAAACTGTTGGAGGCAGGGTCCTTGTACAGCTGTACCAAAGTATCCACTGGCAGCTGCACACTTGTCCTACACTTCACTCTCTTGTTTACATGCACCAGCAACTCCATTACTTTTGTCTTGACCTGGTATACATTTGAAATATTTTAAATTATTAACTATTCTTAGAGTAAATCTGAAAAATTCCAGGTGGTAATATATAAAAATAGGCTATGAATTTTACTTCAAAACAGTCAATATAAGAATATTTCAGCACTTCTGTAGCATTTTTTTATTTTTTGAGGGCTCCTCCTTATCTCTGAAGCTATCAAAATGTGGCTGAATAGAATGCTAGTTTGATTTATTGCGTGCTTAATAATATTTTCAAGTTCTTAAGCTGCTGTTGGAATACATATATATCAGCAGCAAATACTAAGTTGAATTTTGCCATCATTGTCTCACTAGTTTTCATATAAATAATTCACCTGTATCAATTGACTGTTTAAAGCTTATTAATATTCAATTATTAAGTAATACCAAAACATCATACACAAATGATAGAATGAGTTAAACACCTGTTCGTGGGGAGATGATAATTTCAAAATAACAGGGGGAAGAAACCTGCCGAGGCAGCTCTCCAGTTTCTCATCAGTGTCTGCTGCGCCGAGGCGCAAAAACACCCGGTCTAACAATACTGCAACCAATTAAATAACGTTGAAAACAACCGGTGAACAAAGTAATAGGTTAATAACATAAATAATCCATGTAACTTTAATTAAATTAAGGTTTTTGTCAAAAATAACTTACGCAAATCATTGGAACAGTCGTTCCCACTCTCACTCACTTCCATTTCAGACATAGTTTAGTTTTTCTCTGTTAAATTCGCGAATAAAACCAACGATGTATATGTACGTGAATGACAAACACAAATATTGACGTTGACGGCTTTGACATTTACCCACGGAAATCGAACTAACCATTGACAAACAAAATTGTACGCTGTACATTGCGTTGTCAAAACTCTAAACCATAGACGGAAAGGAAAATAATATTTTCATGTAGTCAAATAACTACATGAAGGTTGTCAGGCATCATAATACGTATATAATATTTTGTACTCTAGTTTCCCTTCAAAACGTATACGTACGTAATATTTTTTTGTTTTTAGGGACATCAAAAAAATAAAAATTACGAAAACTAACTTTGTAACACCAAATCAAATCACTTATCAGTAACATTAAAAATGTAACTCAATAGAGTGGATCTCACTACTAGTTTAAAGCTATTTTATTTGAGCGCTGTAAATATCTAAAACATCTGTCTCTATGATTTGAATGTTAAGTATTGACTAAAATAATAAAACGCAAGGAAAAAAATATTTCTTTACGTTTTCTCATAAGAATTTGCCAATGAACCTAAAGTAAAAAAATAACAGGGTAAAATAAAACAACATCGCAGTAAAAACTGACTATGTATAATTTCAAAATATTAACTAAATTAATCATATCATCTCACAAATATTACAAATAAATGGAACTATTAATTTTATTGCCTCAATTATGCATACATATAGAAATTCCAACAATCAAAACTCATTCCTATTCAACAAACAAAAGCCACACTATTCAAAAAATAACACAGCACTCAATCACTGATACAATTTGTAAAAATCCTTACAAAATCATTCTTACTGGCAATACAATACATTTTTTAAAAATTGGTGTTCAACTGTTTTTCGGAATGTTTTAAGTATCCAGTATTCGAATTCAAGTCCATATTATAAAACATACTCTCAAATACATCCGTAATACTATTATATCCAACATTAATGATTAATTATTGACATTATTGTACATATCATTGGTCGTCATGTCGTTAACGGCTTTATATAATTTTAACTATCTAAACCAACCAATAACAGAGATTTTCGATACATTAACCAATAGGAAATTCATTTACAATCTACTTATTTGTACAGGAGAGAGAAACTTTAAGTTTTTACACTTATGAGATCTTGTTATTTGCCTGAAACCTCGATCGTTTGTTTACATAACAAGCAAATACTAATTACTCCACTATAATAATTAGTGTATTGCTAATTTAGTTACTAAGTCACTTCACAAATGCCTGACAATGTGTCAATACTGTCAAAATGGCAGTAAAACTTGTCGATAAGTAAACAATCGCCCATACAAATTACCCTTATTGAAGTCGAGGCTTTTACGCCAGTGAAGACGTGTATTGAACGATCGCTTACCGGCATTATAACGCACTATGCTACCACTATACAAGTTCATGGGTCGCTATGAAGCGTGCCCGGTGTCCGGAGGCTATTCGATGCCGTGCGCGAATATCATGACGAGGCCGGGTTCCACCATCATGTGCTCGTCCACGTGCGTGTTGTCGCACTGCAGCACCAGCACGGCCTGCTTGCCCGGCACTCGCTTGCACACGTACTTCTCATACAACCTACAATCATGATACATATTTTTACTGTATACGTCTAGTCCATTGAAATGTTACAATTTAAGGACCATTTACAAATTTTTCGAAAGCCGCATAGTTTCCGAGATAACGCGAAAAAAAATGTTTTACCCCTTTTTCCAAGATGGCGGCCGGGGCACAAGGGTGGCGAACCCACAAACTTGAGGTTAAGCTTCTATGGACCGCCTACACATATCCCAAAAATAAAATTGCGTCCTCTAAAAAATGCAAAGCTCATGTAACATTTCAATGGACTAGTCCGGTATACGAGCAAACAGTTACCTGATGATAAGTGACCACTGCCGCCCATGAAAATTCACAACGCTGAGATCATAAGTGTATTGCCAACATTTTAAATCGGGCGTGAAGTTGGAAGGAAATAGTATGGGAATTAATTTTATAGTGTACTTAATTTAACATCATGTAATGAAGGCAACTAAGCATATGGTATAAATATTATGAAAATATTTATGCTTTTAATAAAAACTATTATTATTATTATTATATTTATTTTACTCGAAGTATCTCTCTTTGTCAGAGGTTTTATATGCCCATCCGCGGGCTTTTGGCCAAACGGATGGTGCACAGTGAGCTTAATGTTATAATACACACTATTAGTCTATTGATAGAAATTTATTATTATTATTATTATTTTAGTTAATACTATGAATATACCTTCTGTTATTTTGCCTGGTCTCTAGAGACGACAGTCCGGGGGGCCACCGTCTCTCGTGGCAATTCTCCATGAGGTCATCTATAATGTGTGGTGGACAGCCAGATTCTGATAAACTTCTTTTGATCATCATCTATAAAAAGGCGTTGGTTTGCTGTTTGTGTTATTGAAATATGGTTGAAATTTTGAATATTTTTTAATTCATCATTACTATTTTTAAAACTGCGGAAATAACAAGATGTAGGTGTTTTTGCAAGTAAATGCTACAATATCAATATATTCTAATTTAATTAAAATAGTTAGCTTACTTGCTCAGGCATTAGTAATACTATTTTGTGATTAATAGTATGTAAATATAACTCTCTAACAATTTGCATTGCCACTGTTTGTTTACCTCCTTCATTTTTCAGGGAAAACGAATAGTCCAGTGAAAAAGTCAATTAAAGTCTAATTTATTACTATTCATATACAAACATATGTTTATTTTTTCATGTAATTACCTGTAAGACATCATCTGGCGTTGATATCATGCCGCCCCAGCGCGTCACCCTCGCTCTGGAAAGCGAGTTGGCCCAGCGGACCACTTCCTCTCGCTCCATTTGATCTGCCAGTGCTCGCATTGTGGGGTTTGATACACGCATCGCTCGCATAAACTCCTGTAACAAAATAGAACATATTAAAATCACAATCTTGTGATTTTATAATGATTTTGCTCAGTACAGTTTAAAAAACTATTAGCTATCAAATGTTTTATCCTTTTAGAACAATTTTTGAATTCAGTTTGAGTTAAGAAGACAAGACATTCGAGAACTAAATTTGAAACAGGTTGAATGACTTTTTATGAATAAGGCCAATAAATTAAAGTTAACATACTGATTATTTAAGGTTTGATTCTTTATTTTATTTATTCTTAAATTCTAATATTTGGATATGTAAAATTAAAACCTTATTTCAACATTTCAATTACACAAATGTTTTTACATATTATGACAATGATTTACTTATAAATCCAGGCTCATAATAATAAATGACATAAAAAAAATACACTGACATTAACATATTAGCATTGGAAATAACTAAAAATAATAACAAAAGCATAATATACAAGATACAAAATAATTCGTATAATAACATTACAACACAATTGGATAACCTTTAGCAGCACCAGCTCCCGTTTATGCTCATTAATGACGAGCCTCTGCTCGGCCAGCTCTTGCTGGTAGTCGTTGAGCTTGCCCTGCTGCGTGGCGATCAGCGCCCGCAACTCGCGCACGCAGTTGTGCTCAGACAACTCGTCCTTCGGTATCACGAGCCCGCAGCCAGCCTCGCAGGGCATTGGTCTCTTGGGATTGTATTCACCTGGAACATTATACAACTCTTTGGTACACCTCTGCCTACCCCTTCTGGGAAAAAGGCGTGAGTTTATGTATGTATGTTTAAACTTTTTGGGGATTTTCCTTATTAATAAAAAAATGCAATTTGCAAGTACATATTTGATTTTATATCGAGTGTAAGTGATGATATGTTGGTAAAAAAATATTTTTTGCTTAAATATTGACACATACAGCTAATGTCGAAACCATACATTAGTTATCAGTGAAATTGTACATCCAAAGCATTAAGTGCATTATGTTCATTGATTGTTTTTAAATGACTACATGTAAATAGATTAAGTGCCTCGTAACATAATGACAGTGATAATTAGCCAAGAGTTGTTTTCGTTTTTTTGATAAGAATAAAAAAAATAAGAATAATTAATTAAAATTAAATTAAAATTAAGAATAGTATTAAAGAATAGTATTATTCTTTCATAAAAACAGGCCATTGGGAGTTAACAATAAATCTGATGTCAGTGGCATTGACAGATTTCCGAATATTTTGATACCCAATAAATTACCCATATTAGTATAAATATATCATAAATATGCAAAATGAATAAAGGCAAAATCATCTTTGTAATTATGATAGGAGGATAACAAAGTTGTTTTAAACCAAGACACTTTTTGTACTAGTATTGACAATGATGGAAAAAGCTTGGGTTACCTTGTTCAGTTGGAGGTAAACAAAACAACAACAAAAAACAATATTATTTATAGCACTTTGTGAACTAAACAATGTATGTTTTATATTTGTTTATAAAAGAAACAAAGCACTTTTGTCAACATATTAAACAAATACAGAAGTTATTACTGTACCTTCTGACTGAATTTAGATTTGTACTAGTATATTTGTTCAGAACTTTTTCCTTGTTGCTCATCACAAATATTTCAGTTATGTAAAAATAAATAAATGTACCAAAACATGTGTCATGCTGAAGTGTTTGAGTTAATGATTTGCAAACAAAAATAATGTATACAATAAAATTGCATGATAAACATCAGCTAACATACATCCCACTGCCATTCACAAGTCTCCCCTACAATTGATAGAAGTTTATATTTTATTTTACCATACTGGCTATATGGTATTGTAATAATGATATTGGCTTTCATAAAACTTGGCATTAACAAAAACCACACCAAAAATTATGATCAGTGGTAGGATATCCAAAAATTGTAATAAATGTGATGAACTTAACATAATGACCATCACAAGTATGTTGCAAGTCTTGCAAGTTTGGTTTTAAACAAGCCAGCATTAGACAACCAACATGAATAATCTTACACTTATAAACTATCTGGCAAACACAGTGAATTGTAGTTACTTTGTTGTTCTAGTATTAAAAATCAGAATGTGCAATAAACTCACATTCAACTAAGTGGTTTGCCAAAGAGTCCAATTTCAGTACAGCATTGCAACCATGAGGAGCGTTGTCACAGCTTGTGCACAGCCTGTAAGCAAATATTGTTTATCAAAACACAGTTATCATTTTGTTTTGTAAATTTGTTTTTGTTTGGTGATTATATTTATAAAAATATATGCTTTGTTATTATAGTACAAGTTTATATTTATCAGTTTAATATGTTTAGGTACAATCACTCATATTTTGCCTTAACAAACATTGATATTAAAATAGGTAAAATGTTTATGAAATCTTAACATCAAAAACATCACTACAAATATCATATCCCTCCACTATGTAAAGGAATAAACTATTTTTTTAAATGACATTATGACACCTGGGTTTGCCTAGGGTTGTTGTTTTATAAATGCATAAAAACATTTTCTGTATCAGCTTACAAACACTGACTTTTCATACCATAGAAATTCTTATAAATTGCTCTGTTATACAGGTTTCCTCATGTTTTACTTCACCATTTTAGTTTGTGGTGGCCTATTGGTAAACGGACTAGATGCAGCTGCCAACATAATCATAGTGCTTGAAGGTCAGTCGAATCCCAGGGCACTCCTCTAAGTTTTCATACTCTTGTGTTTAATGATAGTCAAAAATATATTTGTGTAATCACATCTATTACAAAGGAGAATGAGCATTTTATTATGAAACTTTGTATTGGTGTGAAGATTTTTGTGCCTCTATGAAACCTACTTTTTGTGGAGGGAATAATATAAAGCATCATTAAATATTCACATAATGGCAACCCAGACTTGGAGTAGGTTAAGAAATTAACTATACGTCCAATTTTTTTTTTTTTTTTGTAAGGTGCTCTGTGAATGTAAAACGTGATGATAAATATTTTATTTTATAAAAATATGTCACCTACAATAAAACAGGAATAGTTTTAGAACAAAGCATAGAAAATTTTACAATGCATTTACACATTATCAATATTAGTATCTGTCATATTTCTTACTAATACTATGAATGGGCATTCCTGTTTCAAATACTCACGACATAAGACTCAAATGTTAATATCAGATCAGAAGTGTATCTTTGATTGTTTGTTGTATTATATTTATTTATAAGTAAGAAATTACTATGAAAACAGACAACAATTAGGATGGAGAGCTACGACCTTACTATGCTGATATCAAGTATGATCATACCATCACCTTGATTTGATATTCTAATGTATGCATGTTTTTGTTTTCATGGATAATTATTATTTCTTATATTTTTGTGTGGAATATTTGTGGCGTAACACTAAATAGGCAGTTAAATAAACAATCACAATTATATAAGTTTGGACTATCAAGTGTGACCTACAAATCTATGTCGAAATGAACAGAATATTACGAAATGCATCATTCGTACGAACCTGGATAACAAGTTACGCAGTATCCTCGGAACAGGTCTCAGCTGGCTCGCGGTAACCGCCTGCCGGTCGACTGGGCAGGTGGGCTGACGACTTATCCACTCCGTTATACATGCGCGGCAGAACGCGTGCTCACAAGCAGGCGCCTACAACCACACCAAAAACAATTACACATCAATACTGCACCGCCACAATGAAATACTACACAATATCTCTTACACACCTGCAATGGATCCTCTAGGACTCCAGAACAAATGGGACAAATGAGCTCTTCGTCTACGTCACCTTGAAACCTTTTGATTTCAAAGCCCATATTAGTTATTTTCAAAAATTATTAATAAACATCAGCTTAATATTGTCGCCTTGTAGATTTATATTGTATACGATACTGTTACCAGAATTATTATGAGTAAACAAATAATAATGAGATTTTTGATAGCAATTTGCTCTTCCTCCGAACAACAGCAGTCAATTCCACAGATTAACAATCACAATTCACAATCCAGCTATTTTTGTAGAAATAGAGATAACGAATTTACTTATTTAGGCGATTATAACTTAATCGTTTTTAAATCGTATATAATCTGGATTTTTTCCACAGACAATAATGTAAAAAATCTGACGAAATTCTCTATGGTATCTGCATTAGTGTTGCCAACCACTAAAATAAAATTAAATGTTCTCAAGACAAATGTTCTGAAAAAAATAAAATATTGTTTACAATTTAAAAAAATATGTTATTCATTTTATTAATACATATCAAGATATCTATATTTTAATATTAAAACATGTTTTCGACTGAATACAGAAATGGGGTATTTTACTATAAGAGAGAAAAAATCTAAAAACAATAAATCTATGTAGTAGAGCAATAAGCAATGAGTTTAAGTTAATTTCAGTTTATAACTCTAAAGAATAAATTTTATAATCCGTTTTGAAAATTTCAATTTTTGTATCTGTCCCAAAAGATGCGAAACGGCAGCCGCCATTACGCTACGTCATTTCACTAGTAAATACCCAGGCAACAATTGTAAACATTTTAACCTATTAGTAAACAAAGAAGTTGTGACAGTATTCTTCGTTACGTTATTTATACAAATAAAAATGAACGACGGTTTCGTTAAAGGAGACAGTAGGAACCTACCCAGGATAAATACGTTAATGATAGTAAGATTCTTTGTATTGAATCCAGACTTTTGTTCTGCCGAATTACGGAATGTTAAAACGTCGATGTAAGTATTGTCCTATTTTTTTATATTATCCATTAAGTGTCGGCATAAAAGTGGTTACCAATTTGTTGTTTGTTTACAGATCTGGAAGGGAATCTTATGGAGACGATGCAATAGGGTTCGTTCAACTCAAAAGAGAACGGGACATTTGTACAATCAAATGTACAGTGTGTCCCGAACACAAAGTGCGAACTAAGCCCTATGAAGCAACAATTGTCGTGGATGAAGAAGAAGAATTGGTAACAAGCGTTCGATGCCATGATTGTCCTGCAAGCGAAGGTGGCTGTAAGCATGGAGTGGCATTTCTAATGTGGTTGCACCGCCGCACTGAAGAGCCATCATGTACGTCAGTGGAGTGTTATTGGAGAAAGTCCAATCTCGCCAAAGTTGGGACTTCAATTAAAATATTACGTGCATTAAATATGGCAAAAAGGAAGCCAGAGACTGTTGTTCCAGAGAATGAATTAATGCATGAATTTGTTTTAGAATGCAAAAGGAGAAAAATAAATACTTGCCAATATTTAAATCATGAGCCCGAATTTAAGGATAAAATAAATTTATCATTACGTAACCTTATCTACAAATATAAAGCTGATAACTGTGATAAATTTTTAGAAAATATTTCACACATATTTAATCATAACACTATTAGAAATACAGAAAGGGAAACCCGGAACCAATATAAAAGTGGCTTATGGCATGAGCTTAGGTATGGCCGAATAACTGCTTCGAAATGTTACGAAGTCAGTCGTTGTCAAACAAGTGATGGCACATTAGTTGCAGTTATCCTTGGGGCAAGAACACCAGAGACACCAGCAATGATTAGAGGCCGAAAATTAGAAAATCAAGTAAAAAAAGTTGTTGAACAAAAGTTGGGAATAATTATAAAAAATTGTGGATTATATATAAGCAAGAAATTTCCAATGGTAGCTGCTTCACCAGATGGAATTCATGGAAAAACTGTGTTTGAAATTAAGTGTCCAACCACTGAAAAAGCTGCTGAATCATATATAAATAAAGAAGGCAAAATTACCAAAAGATATTTTGCACAAATACAATTACAAATGTATTGTGCCATGGCAGATAAAAGTTACTTCTGCATTGCCAGTAGTGATTTTGAAAATAATGCTCAAGTTAATATTATTAAGGTTAATTATGATGAGCACTACATTAATCAATTATTAAACAATGTTGTTTCTTTTTGGAAAACAAATATTTACCCTAGTATTTACAATAGTGTTACAGTTTGATTTATAAATAAAACCTGTATTTTGTCATAAAGGCTTTTAATTCTAATACCTGTTGTATACACATACAGTTATAAAGGAGCTATTACAATAACATGCAAATTTTATTATCCTTGCCATGTAAACAAGGAAACAGAACACAATCTATCAAGCAGTCTAGAACCAGATGTGAAAGGTTTTTTTACTTATATTTGTATTTATTTATAATAATAGACACACCATCGATTCATCACACAAATTACATATGAGATAATCACAACATGATGTACTTATTCTAGGTGACAAACCATTACAGGTGTATACAACACTATTGGCTTAACAAAATATACTTTTTGTATCCTATCTATACACTTTAATATCAAGCCAGTTTTATGCAACCATTGGATAACTTCATAATTATAGTTTATGGGGGAAGATAGGTGAAGTGTAATATTATAATAAAACAATATTTCAATGTATTAATATATATTTATTTTATAAGGGAATCCTGTAAATTAATTAGGGCACATGCTACTATCATACAATAATCCAACATGCCAATTAAATTAGAGTTTATTGCTGAATGCATTTTTAATATGGAAAATTCTCTGAGCCTTCGAATTACTCTCTCAACATGAATTCGTAGACTGGCTATTTGCTTTGTCTGTTGAACTTCAAATTTGGTCAGCTTCTTTCCAGCAGGTACACTTGGAGGTCTTATCAATACAAACCCTTTCTGTGACATATAAGATTCAAGGTGTTTAAATCCCCTGTCAGCTAAAATAGTTGCACCTGGATGCAAACTTTCTAAAAATTTACAGTCTTCAAGCAAATTAATATCACTTATTCTTCCTGCATAGCCAGCAGATACAAAATTAACAAGACCATCTGGTGTACATGATATTAAATATTTAATTGTATTAGTTTTTTTATATTCAGACCAGGTTAAAGCCTGATAAATAGCCTTTGAAGGCTTTTGTATTTCAATCTCCAAGCAATCAATGATGTGTGTCACATGGCTATACCTATGTCGAAAAGCTATAGGCAGATTTATTTTTATGGTTTCAGTAGAAAATTGCCTAATAAATGGTGCAAGGACTTTCACAATCATAGGCATCTTGTTAAAAAATATGTTGCTAACTTGAGAGATTGATAATTCAAAATCATCAGCCAGTTGTGTAAATGTCTTATTTAATTTTATTTTCATTAAACAAAGTAAAATATTTTCCTCAGAAATGTTGGTATGTTTCTTAATTAAATTAATAAGAAAATACAGTTGTTTTTGCAGTCCAATATATACTTTGGGTTTATTTTTTATGTTGTTTAATGTACTACGCAGATTTATCTTATCAACCTTTTTATAATTTTCTTGTGTGCTATCCTCTGAAGTTGATTTGGACTGACTAGATAGCGTATATGGAGAGGGTTTATAGTCAACTGTAGATCCTGCTATTGATGGTGTATTGATGGATGATGTATTACTGTCATATTTTTCCTCAAAGAATTGTAATTGTCTTTGCACAGCTGATGATGAAGGTTGTAATTTATAAGCACTTTCCACTGATATTTTTAAGGGTGAAGTTGCAGTTGATATAGTAAACTTGAAAGGTGATGTTATACTATCTTTACTTTTTACACCAGCCTGCACTTGTCTACTTCTGTATTTTGCTTTCAGGCAAACTTGAGTTACTTTGTGTTCCTGGACTGGAGCTACTTGCATTGCTTTATGTTCCAGTTGTTGAAATGTTTGAACAGCTTTATGATGTTTATTTTCTTGATGAGAAACATCCATTTCTGTTTGTATATCTGTAACTGAATAACAAACTGTTAATAATATAAAGATATTTAGCCTTGGGGCAGAAACAATCTTGAGACTTCTGTTCCTTTCTTTAGGAATACAATGAGAGTGTAATATATAATACCTATATCATGAATATGTGTAATGAATATTGAAAGGCTGTGTTTAGGTAGTTGAGAAGCCGACTGTGGACAAAGAGGCTAGATCTTGAAATCTTACACTTAACTTTTGTGTCCATTATTACTCATTTGTTTAATTAAATAAAGTTACCTTCAGTACAAGATATCAATTTCTTGATGTTATCTTCGTCTAAAAAGCTCTTTTCAGTCTCTCTAATTATAGACATTCTTTGTCTTTTAACAACAGCAGAACCTAGTTCATCAGAGGTCGACGGGCGTTTTCCATCTGACTGGCAATCGAATCTGGATGGCACGCAATGCGGTTTCATTCGAATTCTTTTAACTGAACCCATTATTTTATATTGTACGTAATTTTCCATATCGTTTTCCAACTGAAACATAAAATCTAAATTAACATCTTTGTTAAATAACCTAAACATTTAAGTAGATACCGAAAATATTTTCCATGTAAATAAATATCTATGGCAGTTTTGAATTTGTAAATAACTAATATATTTGGAAATACCGTAAAGAACGGACGAAATACTTACATCAAAGTGATCGTCACAAAAATACAGAAGAGATTTCTCAGACATTTTGTTTGGATCCCTTTTCGCAAGTTTTAACCACGTTTTTCTTCTTTCAGCATCAGTTGGTACTTGTATCCATAACTTATTTGGTGTTTTTATACTAGTATTTCGACATCCAGGAACAATACACCAATGATAATTAGAGTAACTCATGTTTATTGCAAATAATTCTGAATAATTCGCTCTTCACTAAGTACAGTGTTGTTGATACACAAATGTTTACTTGTGGAGTGACGTATGAACATGGCGACTAGCGTTTTCATATATTTGCGCGCATAAATTTAAAATTTAAATTTCAAATCGATTTTTATGGGACTTGCCGATCGAATAAAAAATTGATATATTTTTTTAATAGTTTGTTATTACCTTAGGAACAAATTAAAATACTTTTCAAAAAAGGGTGGAATACCCCATTCATACCGAATGCCTTGATCGCAAGTCAGAACAACTGGTCAAATTATGGCAACGTTAATCGTTCTGCCAACAAATCTTGCCATTGACATTTCTTTCTTCTTTTCTACCATTGTAAAATGGACTCACATAAGGGGTGCTGATTGAAGTATTCTATTTATTCCTTATTTTTTATTACGAACACCTGCTACAAATTTGTTTAAAATATGAGCGTCTTTAAATCTGCAATGGGCTACTTCAGCTCAGGAGGAGCTAACGGTGGCAGTGACAATGATTTCGTGGGTCAGTTTGTGGAAATTGGTAATATGAAATTAAGAGTGAAAAAGGTGATTGCAGAAGGTGAGTACACTGAATGTCTTGACAAATAGCCGGATCTTAACAAAACTAATTTATCTCTGACAGAAACAATATTTTGGAAGTGACAAATGTGGGATACACAACCACGTATAAACGTCATTGTGATTGGGGGCGGATGAGCATTGTTTTTCGAAATGTTCAGGGTGGGCATAATTTCAAATGTTGACCCGCTAACCATAGCGGCACTCAGTCCCAAAGTGGCAATTGAAACTACACACTTGGTAGTTTGAATTTGTAGCAGTTAGCACCACTCTTATGTCAATTAAACAATAATGTTCCACTCATACTGTA
Organism: Hyles euphorbiae; assembly: GCA_023078785.2. Lineage (NCBI taxonomy): Eukaryota > Metazoa > Arthropoda > Insecta > Lepidoptera > Sphingidae > Hyles > Hyles euphorbiae. The sequence goes on from CM041050.1 coordinate 12,618,860, forward strand.
GATACTTATGCTCATTAATGATGTATATACATTTATTGAAATCCCAGTTGATCAAACATGTTGCATGAGTCTATGTTGTTACAATTTTATCAATTATAAATTATATTTGTAGCAAAATAGTGATTGGAAGGATTTTAACTTAATCAATTTTAAAAATATCATAATGTTTTCAAACACATTTTCCGTGAGACATTTATACACTCATATATTTTATAATAGCTTAATTTTTCTGTTTCTATGTATAAAAAAATATCATCTTTCTACCTTCCTTTTTCAGTGCTTCTGAACTTTAAGATTTCTTGTGGAATAGTCAATGACCTTGGAATCCACAATTTAAATGCATTGGCTTTTTATATCTTCCTCAAGAAAATTAGTTTTTGGCCCACCTAGTTAAAATTACATCACAAATATATTAAAATTAATCTTAGACTTTACAACAGAGTTAAAGTTTAAACTATCAGTTAAAAACAAGGTTAGACTGTAATTTTGTATGCTGCATACAACATATTTTTTAAAAGCACTATAATTATAGTAAATTAATTTAAATTCAATTTCTCTCAAATGAATAAGTAAGCTATTTTAAATATGTACATAATATAATATATTTTTAAATTAGTCTTAACATAATAAATTGAGTAAATGTACACTTTGATTTCTATTACCAAATTATTTCCAGCTTTAATATAGTTTATTTAATATGAGGATAAAATTGGTACAGCATCTCTTCACCAAACATACTTATTAAGCAAAATTATAAATATAATGTAGTGTATGTTAAATTATTGTAATTCAAATATAATTAATTTGCAATTGAAATTAAGAGACGTAGGTTTGTTTCAATAGATTGTACTAAACAGGCTCATATAATTTATAGTCAGTTGCTGTTTTTGTCTTATGTAGCAGCTCTTGCAAGATTTGCTGAAAAGCAACACTAAGTATCTATGTATTTTTGTGTATATTACATTATTGTAATATCCCAAACTAAAAAGTAAATTGTTAAAATGTGTATATGGCTCAAGGTTCATTTATATCAAGTTCTTTTTTCAGGTTCATATTATTTGTAAATTAACAAAGTACATAATGATTTTCACTGACTATTTCAATTAGCTAATAAAAAAAAATTGTTATAGGCTAGGCTAGACCAATAACTGCTTTGCAATTATATTATTCAACTTTTAAGTGTTTACAAATATGTTCAATTTTTTTTTTCTTTGTAATAATCAACTTCAATTCGCTTTTGACTTAATTGGGTAGCATCCTGTACAAGTATAGATAAAATAATGTCACACAGTTACAATAATGAAAGCAGTAGGGTGCCTTCAAAGTTACTTTATTGAAGCATTAGCCAAAATATAATTAGGTCATTCTACTATTAAAGTTAGCTTGTACCCTTACACATTAAAACAATTCATCCTTGTTTCAGTCACAGCTTGACTTTTAACAATATATCTTGAACTATGAAAATATTCTCAAGGTTGCCAACTAATCTCAAGTATTAAAAGATTTTTACATGGAGCTCATGTGTTTTAAGTACTCAAATTCATTGTAATTTAAAAATAAAGTGTTGACAGAAATGGCATCATTCATTAGTATGCAGCCAGGTTTTACAATGGTACTTGTTTGGTAGGTCAATGAACACTCAATTTGTGACCCAATAATAACTTACTTATCAAAATTCTGCTGGATAATTAAGAGGAAAAATATTTTATTATGAATGATTGTATTGTGACCCTGGCTAGGTTTAAACACTATTGATTCCTACGGTGGACTAGTTATTGCTATATTAAGATAATATTCTCGTTTGTCACTTCTTATTATCACTTAAATACAAAATTTGAAAAGAATAAGAGGTATGCATATTTAAAGTACTGCAAATACACATGCATTTAATTTTTCTTCACAGGTATCAATGTTTGCAATTCTTAAACAAATCTTTGATTATAATTGAAAGTAAAGAAAATAAAATAAACATATTTTACTTTCAGGTGGTTTTGCATTTGTATTTGTTGCTCAAGATGTTTCAACTGGCACTGAATATGCCCTTAAAAGGCTTATGGCAGCTGACGAACAAGCAAACAAAAATATTATACAGGAAATTAGCATATTGAAGAAGCTTTCTGGGCACCCCAACATTATTAAATACATTGCAGCGTCATTCATTGACAAATCAAAAACATTGCATGGAATGGGAGAGTATTTATTGTTAACGGACTTGTGTAGTGGAGGTAGTTTGATGGAAGCCCTTCAGAATAGAGGGCAGGCATTCCCTTTGTCAACAATCCTAAGGGTTTTCTATCAAACTTGTAGAGCAGTACAACATATGCATGCTCAAGTGCCCCCAATAGCACATCGAGATCTCAAGTTAGAAAATTTCTTAATATCTAATGAAGGTATTGTACCCATTTTACTGAAATTTATAATGATTATTAGAGTCATTGTCGAAAAATGTGACCTCGAAGAAGAAATGTAGAATATTGTAACAATGAATGTCAAAAAAGCTATGATGTTTGAATTATGTATGAAACTGTTGGCCATATTTAATATAGCAACATACAAAAGTTATTGAGACTTATAGTTTTTTAATAAGACAAAAAATATATTATTCAAATCATATACAAACCTAGTATGCAATATCAAGGCTTATATTGTATTGTGATAGTACAATATGGTTATTATTCTTTTAGGTACAATAAAACTGTGTGATTTTGGTTCAGCAACTACTGATGTCTATGCCCCTAATCCATCTTGGAGTGCGAACCAGAGGAATATGTTAGAAGAAACTGTAAGTATTATCCATTTAAATAGTACTGTTTTTTGTTTTATTGTTGTGTTTATTGTTGTAAAAACTGCAATTTTGAAAGTTCACATTAGATATTTCAAGTTAAATTTTATCAATTCACATTAAAACCAGCATAAAGAAAAATATGGGCCAATACATTACTTTAGGAACTCAGAGTGGTCTAAGATCTAATTGTAAAATATTAAGACCTAATCATGAAGAAAGCCTATACTTACCTGAGCGGGATACAATTGGGTTTAAGTTCATATTAAAATTTTATGTAAGAATTGGCAATGCAGTTTTCAATTCAAAGATTTTAGAAGTTTTATAAAGCTCTGTGTAATATTTTAAAGCAATATAATTTAAAGATTTGGCAGCCTATATCTGCATTATTTAATTTCCCATATAATTTCTGCCAACTAGGCCAGAGGCTGTCTCACTTGGCTGAGGGGAATTGTACGTCACATAAAAATTACGTTGTTTGCATAAATTATTCACAATTTAAGAAAAGCCTTGATTGATCGACGCAATTGTGTCGTATTTCCGGTCCTTGGGCCCTACTCTATAAATCCAAAACGAAGTTCGAAACTTCGGACGATCGAAGTTTATATACGATACGAATGTATCTACATATACTTATGTTCATTATTGACTTATGGTCGTAACTATAGACTTATGGTTACGATGTACGTTATACAAATTCGAACTTTTACAGAGTAGGTACATTCGTATCGTATATAAACTTCGATCGTCTGAAGTTTCGAACTTCGTTTCGGATTTACAGAGTAAGGCCCCTGCCCGTGTACGTGGTTTCGAGTAATACGGTAATATGTATGTGCAAGGGTAGTATTTGAATTGCTCTGAACTTGCTATCTCATGTCTTTTATATTATTATAGACAGCCTGTAATGAACGTATAAAATTTAAAATAAAATCTTTCGCAATGTTTTACTACAATACATGGTGTTTCCTAAACCGGAATATTAAAATATAGCAATATTTTTTTATTGTAGAATCGTTTTATATGGTTGAAAATTTTCGTATGAATACGTCTATGGATTTCTTTAGAACCTCGCCTACATAATGTAGTAGTCTTTAATATTTGCTCGCCTACTCAACGCCTACTGTTGTTTTGTGACAAACATCTGGAACTATCTTTATCCGGATAAAGGTCGGAAAGTATCCAGAAATATACAATATAGCATTTTGGTTGAGTAAAGTTTTTTTGCCTACGTAAACAGCGGGCTGTCTGTTGGTAAGCGGTCACGGACGATTAAAATACCCTTGGCAATGCCATGGATACAGCCAAGCCGCTGGCAATGGTATGATTAACTTGAAACTCTTTATGGATGCGATTCGATTCGGGCGAGCGAACCATCATATTTGACATCTATGACTACATATAGATAGGTTGATTTTTACATATCTCGGCCTTGCTCCGTGCATCTAATCAATTAAAGAAGAATAGGTCATAACTCTCAAACATCTCTCATTCCAGACCATTCACTGTCTTTTATTCCTTTTTTAATACTATCGTTTGGAAACATGTTTTTTTTTTTAATTTTTTCCTTATTGGATTAAGGCTGGGACCAACTGCGTCACATTTAGCCTTTTTTGTAAGACGAAATGATGACTATCGTACGTCGTAACCATATCGTGTCGAAATACTCTGGTAATTCTGAATATAAAGTGAAGGAGAAATGGCTAAATATTTCTTATCCATTTTCAAGTTCTTGCTATGAATACCTAAAGGTTTTAGTGAAATAATTATCCATTTATACAGAAGAAACAACTTACTAATGTGCTCTAAGGAATATATGCTTAAAATTACGGTATAGTACAGTAAAGGTACGGTTACGAAGCTAAGGTCTCGGGTTCGAATCCCGAGTTGCGCAAAGTGATATTGGATTTTTCTATTTATTATCAGCTCAGAGTCAGGAATTTGTGCCCGATATGGCGATAGTCTCGCCACCTATCACATCGTGGGACGGAACCTACAAGGCGAATTGTGGGTGTCCTGACACCTCTGCCTACCCCTTCTGGGAAAAAGTCGTGAGTTTATGTATGTATGTATGTATGTGTAATTTACATCAAATTTTAGTCTCCTCAAAGTGATATTTTCACAAGCAACGATTCATCATATACTTACGTAAGGGGCATGCTCTTACGAAATCCATTATTCACATGCTTCTTGGCAAACCTTTACAAAGTGATATTGTATTGTATTAATTGATGTGATTTTTAACTCACTTTGTGCACTTTATGAACCCATAATCGCGACTTTGAGAAAGAACCTCGTCTATAAGCAAATGTTCCATAGGCCGCTGGTCGCGCTGGTCTGTAGCGTGTTTGGCAGAATTCACATACTATAGAAATTCTTGCTGTTCCAAGAATTTTCTATGGAATGCAGGTTTCCGCACCATGTTTTCCTTCATTATTAAAATGACAACTGAGTGTGCTCCCAATTATAAGGAAATGCATTGACTAATATTTTGACTTATATACGTAAATCTTACTATATTAAATATAATTTTAAGTAATACAAAACCGTCACACCCACATCCCATAGATCAAGCAGGGTAGGCTGAGACTATTTATCTTCGATTTGTGTATCGATATGATTACATAATTGTTCCAGTTGGCCCAATTCACGACGCCCATGTACAGAGCGCCAGAGATGTTGGACACTTGGGACAACCGCAAGATAGACCACGCGGTGGACGTGTGGGCGCTGGGCTGCATCCTGTACACGCTGTGCTACATGCAGCATCCGTTCGAGGACTCGGCCAAGCTCGCCATACTCAACGGCAACTACAATCTTAACCCCAACGATCAACGCTATAAGTGTTTCCATCAGATTATAAGTGAGTATTCAAGTATATTGACTTTTGTTGTGATATATTACTATATTGATTGCCATGGTGACGTAGTACTACGGTATGATTACGAAAGTGGGGTATCGGGTTCGAATCCCAGGTCCGACGAAGTGATAGTGGATTTTGCAATTAATTAATCAGCCCATAGTCAGAAATTTGTTGCCGATATGGCGATAGGTTCGCCCCCTATCACATCGTGGGACGGAACACACAAGGCGAAACGTGGGTGTACTGGTTGCTTCCAGCACCTCTGCCTACCCCTTCTGGAAATATTTACCCTTCTGGTAATTAATAGCTCAACTCTGGATGACGCCAACTAAAAGAAATTACTACTGTTGTTTATAAAAATTGTATGACTATACTAAATTATTCAATTACATATTTAGAAACAAAATCATAAATTAAGTCGATTCCGTAATTATATTAAACACTTTCACATAAGAATCATACTTCTTATATTTATGATAGCAAAACTCACAGATTATCAGCAATAAATATTTGACGTCATATGTTAGGGCTTAGCTAGAGCTGAAGCGTGTGGGTACTGTCTAGTGTTGTGGTTGTAAGCAGTAAGTGGTTGTCCGCAGACGGTTGCCTGTCGGTGAACCCGGAGGAGCGGTTGTCAATAAGCAGCGTGCTGGAGAGGCTGGCGGCCATAGCGGAGTCGCACAATGTCAATCTCAAGCAACCACTCAAATTTGAGCGTAAAAAAGTTGAACAATCTGTGGCCACTAGCTCGCCAGGTAATAAGAAGTCAAGTAAATATTACACTACCATATCGTAAGAGAATCGTCGCGGCGCGCTCTCTCCCGTTTGTGATATTCGGACAAGCCTAATGTTTGAATTGTTTTGCGCCACACCGGCCTCTCACCCGCGGCTCATTCTTATGTTCTGTTGCATTTAAAGACTCGAGCTAAAAATGGTCAAGTATTTTTTGACTTTTTACACTCAAATTTTTATTTTTGTCCACATTATTATTTTGATTTGATTCCTTAGAATGATTATTATATTCGAAATGTGAGATTTATGATACATTCCAATGTTTATCGACAAAATTGAACATCACCAAAGGTAAGGCAGAGCTGAATGAATTGTTCTCTGAATGCAATAAGGTAGTATAGCATTTATTTGACTTTACTTTTTTTATTATAATTGGTAAAAAATGATAATTTATGTTGCTTACGACTTTGCAGACGTAATTTAATTGATATTGAACGATTGAATCACGTTTTATACGTTATGTTCAGTTAAGAGGCTCCGGCAGTTAGTATGCGTTCTTACTAAGTGCAATAATATTAAAGTTTAAAAAAATAATAGTAAATCATTTATAAGCTTTAATTTCATATTTAAGTCTGAACAAAAGACATGAAAGTATCACAGTGATAGATCGTAAGGGAGTATTTTGCGAAAAAATATGTTAGTAATAATTTTATACAAATCAGAAAGAATATATATTATTATGTAGCGTTAATCTTGATTATTATTACCAAAAAGTCAGTGTGCATTTATGAAGTGCATACCTTATAGATTTAGATAATTTGTCGCTAGTTAGATTCTATTTAGGAATTACTAATATGTATACACATTCCTGTAAGTATGGGGCTAGATGTATCCCTGACGCCAATTTCAAACCCCATACGATACTTGAGTAGTGGTCGTTGGTCACAAATGACTTATAATTAACCACCGTTGTCCTGTGTATAGGTGTGTATGGTGTCATTATGCCATAATTAGCTTTTATTAACTTGGAAATACAGTTCACTAACAAAGGTTATTGTCACGTGAATCATTTTAGTTCGCACTAACTAAATGGTGGCTTGGGTAACCGCACAGGATTTTGTTAGACTCATAAACAAATACTAATACACGTTCAAGTGTAAATGTATATATATACACTTTGTTTATGTTTATGGCAGCCAATATGACAGATATTTGTGATGCAAACAAAAGGTAAACATTACCTTATAAATGAAATTCCAATTTATGTAATTTTTGGTCCCAAAAATACACAATAATATTGTGGCGATTCTTATTATAATTATATTGTGCTAGTTTTAATATATGCTGTTTACGAACAAATTAAATTAATGTAACGATGCGGTACAATAATAGTTAAAATTATTGTATGATAAAATATTATTGAATTATATAGAAATTGTCTTGCATCTTTTCACATATGTTTTACGAAACGTGTTCGGTAAAGTTTAGATATGTCATATATCATTATTTTTTGTTATCCTTGCACTATTTAAATGTTACGATGTGGGAGCTTATAAATGAGAAATAAACGAGTATATTCTTCAGATGCTTAGTGTTTTTATTTCTAAAATATATTGCAAAGAATATTTAGTTGTCGACAGTTACGAAGGCTACAATGTGTACAGTCAATAATGTGGGTAATTATTATGATGTTATTATATGTGGCTAACACTATTAACACAACGGTACACTATAGCTAGTTACTAACAATTATTAATCTTCGGCGTTCTGTGTATATCGTTTTGTAAAGTGTTGGTGGTGGATGCACTAAGGGGTAATGAATGGTTCAATAACAAGCTATTTCCATCCTATATGCTATAGTTTCGAATCGTTTGTTCCAATTCAAATGTGATATCCCTTGGCCATATCCACTTTATCATAAGTAGTTTGAAGTCTCGCACATTGTCTATCATACACTCATACCACTTAAATCATACTTCAACTCATTCGTCATTATTTAATAGGAAATCACATTATTATACAAACAAATTCCATTAATTACATTTTGTGTTTTAGGAGGCTACAATCGGTAGTTTGAAATCTTAGCTATTTCTAATTTCATAAAACAGGCGTATTCATGTAAATAAAAATGGGGACAACGATATTAATATTTAAAAACGAAACCATATTTTAGAGTGGTACTTATAAGTTTTTGGTGCGGTTGGTATTATTATTGCTCAAAGAAAATTTATTTAAAATAGTTGAACATGTTTATCTTCTCCTCTTATGAATTGTTATTTTATTTCGTCCTAATTATCAACCATCACTTGTATATTATGTAAATAAATTGATTTCATGCATTAGAATAACACATCCTATCACTACAAATACTTAACTTTCTAAACTTATTCTTTCACAAATCTGTATAGTACACTTTAATATCAATTTCTCTCAATTATATGGTATGTTAACTAAGCATGAACTACTAACGTACAGTGACGTATGAAGTCGGTAAACGCTGTTAGACGCATGTAATCCTGTTATGACGTAGACAGAAAGCTTGTTACTGTTTTGTTTCAGAGAACATTAATCATTGCATGTACGTGTCCGTGTAGAAATCTTGCGCCTTTTTAAATAAAATATATATATTGAAATAGATGATGGCTGTCAATAGCGATTACCTTTCCAAAGCTTTTAAAAAAATGACAGCAGAACATAATTGTGTCGTGAATAATATTATTGTTTTAAACAGTTGTACTGAGGCTTGATATAATCAGAACATAAGCTTGTGCCTGTAGTTATGCTCAATAAAAAAAAAACTGCTCCACTATGCTTGATTTTGAAATGTTCTTTGTACAGAAAAGGCGCGAGATTTCTCATTAGCCACGTTCCAATACCGCTATGCATATCACGTTTTTCTTTTCATTTTAGGTGTTTTCAACTTTTTCGGGTGCCCAATAGTTTTCTCGTTTAAATGACATCGCGGCGCTAGCATGCACCCCGCGTCGGAAGCAACTCGCAACGCTTGTAGGACACTTGGACTTGTTCGCAATGATGAGTATTCATTGTTTTCATTTATTGTTTAGTATAATTTTTATATTGTTATTGCATGTAGGTTATTAAACTTTGTGCAAATAGTCGCTACGCCAATATTGTTTTTTCGTCCAAAATTTGAAGTGACATCGATACCAAATTTAATAATTTTATATTTGACAATAAAACTAACAACCCGCGAGTCAATAAACAATTTAATTGATAATTTTATGTTCGACAAAAATGTTGTTTTAAATAAATTAATATTCGACTTTGCACAACTTTTTGACGGCAAGCTAAACGAGGAATCAACACAAGAGTATTCGATTTTGAGACTATTATTTTTCTTCTGTATTTATCCTTTATAAATATAGATTTAAATACTTCTTACGAGTGCAATGGCGGACATGATGATGCTTGTTGATCATAACAAAATATAAAATGTTTACAAAGAATATTGCAAAAATAATGTCTAGTTAGCGTTCTCTATTACTTAATGTATGAATCGGTCCATTTTGGCCTGTAGGATGGGAGGAGAATTTCTATTTACTATTTCCCGAGTCCAGACCCTTTTTGGTGGCCAGCATTGTAGAGGGAATTGTCTGAAATAATGCATCTACCCGCTCTTCTTAAGATAGCAGTCCGCCATTGGCACAGTACTGTAATTTCACTGACTTAACTGCAGCGTAAGTTGGTGAAATATGAAGTATTAAGTGCACTGTACATTCCTGTATGTTCGGGTACAAAACGTGTTGTTTGTTATAGTATTAAATTTAATTTTTAGTTACCATATTGTTGTGTAGTAGAGAGTTTACATTTTAACTACATCAATGTAGTTGTTAATTTATTTAATTATTATAATTTTTAGATATTAAATAAAAATGCGACAATAACGAAAGCACAGTATAATTATAAATAAGTATCAATTTAGAACAGTATTTTAAGAATACAGTATAAAATATTGACGTCCGGTTTGTCTAACAAAATCTGGGAACTAAAAATTCAGTAATATAAATTTGAATTAAAAAATAACGCATGAAAATAAGGAGTGTTCAGACTACGAATTTGGGAATTAAAACTTTAGCTCAATAATATCTTTATTTTTAATATGTGTGAGCATTTATAATATGTCGCAATTTTTCCATTACTATTAAAATAATACAACTGTTAACTCCATGGTGCTTCTAAGTTATACATTCCAGTATAGTAGACACATAGTTACTACATGTTCTCCCCAATTTAAATTAGTAACTATATGACGCAGTAGCATTCCAGATTACCTATATGGATTACTATATTAACCTATATTAAAAGGCCTATGTCTTTTGGCTGATAGTGCATTCTTTCAAATATAAATAATCTGAATTTCGACACAGTTTTTAGAATAAGGGCCTTGTTCACCAATCTCAAGTAAAAGCATGAAGTAGGTTAGTCATCAGAAAACGTCACCTGTAACATTTCACGACGTTCAACTAACACTAATCCTGTGATTAAACTCATCTATACCTTACTGGCTACATCGTTTGACAATTAACGTATTTACTTGATGGTTAAAAGAAGGTTCATATCTCCATCTCTTTTATTATTTTTGTAAGAAAGAAAATTCGTTGACACTTCAACGGGAGGCAGGGCAGAAGTAATATTGAATGAATAATTAGTTTAATTTCTTATGTCCTTCACTTAACCAGTACGTTGTTACTCGATACTTTACATTCACTTGTGAAATCGGTACTTTTACCCGCCAATTAACTTTAGTAAAAAAGTAAGTAATCAAAATTTTACTTGTAGATTGTGAACGAGGCCCGAACTGTAATTAACTATTCCAATTTTATGAGAATTAATTTATATCATTTAGTTACGATTTTAGTTATGCTAAAAATATGGCGGGTGGTGTGAAAAAAGATACTACACTGAATCTACGTATTCTTTTTAAATTTACTGCTAAGGAAATAACATAAGCACTTTTTGTGATACGAGTATGAAATATTTTGTGATACGCCTTTTATGTCGGCTATGACTAACAAATTATAAAAAAGGTGCCGCGCATGCGTACAAAATGTGATATCTCTTTATGGTTTATTTTTTTCACTTATTATCGACTTTCTATAATATTCCAATTCTAGTTAGTATACAGGGGTAACGATACAAAAATAATAATAATCAGACTATAGCAGCAAAAATAAATATCATACATTGTCGGCATCACTCGGCATATTTAAAGCAATTTCTCGAAATTGTGACTAACTGATGTAATATTACTTTCTTCGTCTGCAAATACAACAAAAATACACGAATAATATTAATAGATTAGAGGGTTTTCTCAAATATTGCACTCTTAAATGTCAATATCTAAATAAGTATAAAAGCGTTTTATGAAACTATTTTTGAGATACCGTAGGTTGTTTATGAGTATTACTATGTTTAATGTAAACATTTATAGTTGGAATTGTTTTTAATATATTAATTTATGATTTCTATAAATTAATTATCATTCTTTGTTAGTAGAAAATGTTGTTGAAGTATATTTTGTGATTTTTTACTCTGAGACAATTTTAGTGATTTCTAGACGGAATTTTGTGATTCAAAATGAGGTTCATTTAATTTATATTATTAAGTTATTTGTAAGGATATTTGCATCACATTGCGTACAGAAGTGTATGAAATTAATCGATTACTTTAAATATACTAGAATATCGTACAAATAATCGTAACCCATGTCTCCCAACTTTTTAATATTCAGATCTAAGATTTTTCTATATAATACTGACAGACGTTGTAGACAACTTCGGTTAATTTTACATAGTTCTGTACTCTCAAAATGTCTATAATAGTTAGTTGATAGATGAGCAATATTTTTGTTACTACTAGTAATAAGATGTCAAATGTAAGATGAATAGATTTTAAATAAATATTATCCAAATCAATTTTTACTTTATTTTTGTTTAATTTTACCTGAATCGAAACACCTATCGACACACAATAGTAAATTAAAAGACAAATCTGCAACTACATAGGTAATACATAAATGCATTGAAATTAAATTACATATTATTCTTTATAATTATACCAGTATTAAAAACCAATTTATTATTCTCAAAGTTATTCAGTGAAAACTTTTTAGATGTAAATAAATAAATGTAACTATCGATTAATAATTTTTTTTCCGTAAATACACCAAACTACATGAATAGTTCTGTAAAACCACATATAAACCTCTTTTAATTTTTCAGCGAACAATGACCCGGTGTCGAACAGCCAGGAGGCTCCAAACTCGCGGCCGCCCGAGCCGGTGCGTCCCCCGCCCCCCGCGCGCCCCCCCGCCGCCCCACAACACCACCCGCCCCCTGCCGCACACGCCAACGTCAACTCAGGAGGACTGTTCTCGTCCATCAAAGGAGGCGCTGGAAGCTTCCTTAAGAACTTGAAGGACACCTCGTCGAAAGTCATGCAGACTGTGCAACAGTAAGTTATTTTTATTTTATGGTAATGACTAACGGAGTAGGTAGATATGCCATAATTAGCACCTAAAATTCATCAAATTTTTTATTGTCAAAAAATGAGGAATCGACGAGACTGTCTCAGAGGATCTTAGCATTTTTAAATTATAAACTTCTACAAAGTGTGGCGCCTGTTCTCAGAATCTGGAAATTCAAAATTTACAGCTTTGCATTCTGCTACTAAATCAATATCAATGAATAAAACTAGCAATGACTATTCAATAATTGGCAATATCTGATGATTATTTGTAATTTTTTTTCAGGTCAATAGCAAGAACTGATCTGGATATAAGCTACATAACTAGTCGAATTATAGTAATGCCGTACCCTTCAGAAGGAATTGAGAGCGCATACAAAACTAATCATATTGAAGATGTGAGGGTGAGTACAACAGTAAATTTTATATTGAATCTAATAATTATGATTAATTTGATTCTACAAGATATCACTTTCATGTATAGGAAAAAAATATTTTTATATATTGAATAAACTATCTGACAAAATATCTGACAGTGTTTAATACAGCTGCAATATATAAGCTCTTATATGTATTTACCATCAGATGCAATCACTTTTAATTTATTTTTTTACGCAAGGATATTTTTTTTACGAAACTGCGATCTATCTTCTTTACTAGCCCATATACGTCTCACTGCAGGGCACGGGCCTCCTCTACAATCGAGAGTACGATTGAGAGTGGTTAGGCCATATAGTCCCCAACGCTGGCCTAATGCGGGTTGGTGGACTTACAAACCATAGAAATTCTTATGAATTGCTACGGTATCCTCACGATATTTTCCTTCACCGTTTTAGTGCGTAGTGATTGACTATCAATACACACATGACTCCGAAAAGTCAGAGGTGTGCCCTGAGATTGGAACCCACGACCACCGTCAACATGTTGGCAGCCGCGTTTGGCCTGAGAGATGTATAGCAAGCGCGGATCCACCGTAGTGGGCATGCCCACAACTCTAACGGGCTTATGACGTCACACTTACACTGTATATTGAGATCGATAGACTGATAATATTATATCAAATGCCATAATATCATCAATATAATAAAATCGCAGAGTTAAATCTTTATTGCGTATAACGATCATGAGTAAGATCATACACAGACTCCCACTTGGTTGATTTTCGGGTTGCCATGCCCACAACCTTTTTTGAAGGCTGGATCCGCCCTTGATCTATAGTGTTGTACATATCGCAGGCGTTCCTGGAGTCGCGTCACGGCGGTCACTACAGCGTGTACTGCGCGGGCGCGGTGGGGCGCGGGCTGGCGGCGCGGCACGCGGCTGCGGACGCGCGTGCGCTGTGGCCCTCGCCGCTGCATCGCGCGCCGCTGCTGGCGCACTACTACGCGCTGCTGCAACACATGTACCACTACCTCGCCAAGGATGAAAGAAACGCCGTCGTCATTACTTGCCCGGTAACTGATTATTGTTATTTTTTTGCGAATTTCTTTGCGGAAAACTAGCCATAAATAGCTTCGATCAAATATGTATATACTAAATACAGGGTCCGAAACAAAATTACACGCCAAAAGTGGCCGAGTTATAATTATACATTTGAATTTCGAACTACGAGATGCAGCAGTCTTGAATTATAATCAACTTCGGTAACAATAAACCTTATTCCTTTTAGTTAAGATTTATTATGTTTTGGACCATACTAAAATTAAATTAGACCACACGCTTATTCGTGATCTTATTTCCTTTGCCGTATTTTAGACCGTTACTCAAAATCTAGTGTATAATTGATTGAAGGTAAATAGGTATAGGACGTCTTCTCGTCCAAAATACCTCAGTGCCTAAAATCGAAAGTCTTCGATAGTTGTGTGTTACCGGTGATGACATACGGCACCGAGACGTGGCCTCTCACTGTGGGCCTCATTAAAAGGCTCAAAGTCACTCAACGAGCCATGGAGCGGGCTATGCTCGGAGTTTCCCTACGAGATCGAATCAGAAATGAGGAGATCCGTAGGAGAACCAAGGTTGCCGACATAGCCCATAGGATTGGCAAGTTGAAGTGGCAGTGGGCTGGGCACATAGCTCGTAGAACCGATGGCCGTTGGGGCCGAAAGGTTCTCGAGTGGAGGCCACGTACAGGCAAGCGAAATGTCGGACGCCCGCCTACAAGGTGGACGGACGATCTGACTAAGGTCGCAGGAAGTCGCTGGATGCAGGCCGCTTCCAGCCCAGGGAGGCCAATGGTCAGCAGTGGACTTCCTGTGGCTGATATGATGATGATTAAATAGGTATAGGTTTTACTGGTTGTATGTCATATATGAGAGGTCGAATGGGTAGGGACTACCGCAATGTCTATTTCTCCCGCCAAACAGCAGTGTGTATGTCCTGTTGTGTTTCGGATTGAAGGACATTGCAGCCAAAGTAACTACTGAACATATTGAACATATTAACATCTTATGTCTCAGGATGGCGAGCGCAGTGGAATGCCAAGCATTATTTTGTAATTCAAGGCGTTGTTTGGTTTTCCTACTGTCCATGAGCTGTCGTATCACTTGCTATCAGCTGAATTGAAATTAAAAAAAATTGGTAAATAATGCAAACATGGAAAGTCAGGTCCTTTTTGATGTCGCTCTAAACACACTAATAAAACATAAAATTTTAAACAATTAATTATCCTCACAGGATGGCAAGCATATGTCCTGTATGTTGGTATGCGGCTTGCTGCTGTACGCAAAGCTGGTGACGGTCCCGGAGGACGCTCTGCAGATATTCGCCGTGAAGCGATCGCCCATCAACATGCCGCCGAGCCAACTCAGATATCTATACTATCTAAGCAATATTATTAGGTTGGTAACATTGCAATTAGACTAATTTTTTAAGATACTTTACTAGTGGTATGTCTTTCATATAAGAAAGGCAAGGCCGCCTTGGTATGTGCCACGGCAATGTGTATTTCTCACGCCAAACAGCAGTGTAAATGTACTGTTGTGTTCTGGTTTGTAAGACATTGTAGCCAGAGTAATTACTAGACATATCGAGACTTGATATCTTATGGCTCAGGATGGCGAGTGTAGTGAAATGCATTGCTTTATATTTTATTAATTTGGAAGGTTTCATTTGCCATTTTTAATTACAGGCCAGAACCAATTCTTCCTCACTTCAGACCAGTTACGTTGGTCTCCTTGACTGTACAACCAGTACCACTATTTACAAAAGCAAGGTAAGAGATATATATTATTTACAGTAGTTTATTGTTCTTTAAATCTAAACTAATTTTAATTAAATCATTTTGCATCAAAGTTTTACTAAAGAATCACATTTAAAAAAATTACTGCTCTTTTTCTTAAGGGATGGATGCCGACCTTACATTGAAGTATACAATGAAGATAGGCTCGTTTTGTCGACTCTCCAGGATTATGAAAGGTTGCACCTCTACACTATGGCTGAAGGGAAGGTAAGCAATTATTTTAAACTGTAATACATTGAAATTACAGCCCCAATTTATTTTTACTGCGATTTTCTTCATCGCACTTACCCGCCTTCAAAATATTACGTATTTAAGATTTGTTGGCTAGTCTAGCCAATAAGAAAATTAATCAATGTGTACTAGCACAATGAAATATATATTATTTATTACTTTGTAGTGCACATTGAAGTCGGTCTTTTAATTTTTAATTAAATTATTTTATTTATTACTTTTTAGTTTTCATAAGCATTGTAATGATGCCAAAGGTAATCATAAATTGAAAACTGGAATCAATGTATATAAAAAATGAACCATTGTGATCCTTTATAATTTCAAAAACGAAAATTATTATTGTATGATTTTAAAGGAAGCTACACTGTCATTTCGTTTTTATGATAAAGAAAATAAAAATAAACTAAAATCGGCTCAACCTGCTAGAGATATTGAGTACACTTATGCGTGGTAATCATTCGTTACCCCCTCACCTCTACACCTTCTTCACTTCCTATTTTTAATAAAACACATAATATACTTAACCCAATGAAATTTCTGGAGGTCTGCTATCCAGATATGTAACTATTCCTCAGATCATCACCATAATCTATGTGACCAACATTATGTATAATTCGTTCCGAATAAAAGTTATTTAAAATCATTTATTTATTGTCGCAGATATTTAGTATTTATATTTGGATATATCCCCCCCCCCCATTCCCACGCCCCTTTCTACTTTCATCTTTCCATCCTGAACCTAATGTAAAAAGAATTATTGCTGTACTGTTCAATTTTGAGGAGTTCTGCCCTTCAGATCCAAAGATATTCATCAGGTCTTCACAATATTTTTTTTGGTCTAACCTGTCATATAATACTCTTTGACAAAAAAGTTATTTTTAAGTCGGTTAAGAACTGCCGGAGATATTAAGTATTAACAATAGGCTATTTGACTGTATAAAAATATTGACTTATTTGTTTCCATCCGTGTAGATAATTTAACTTTAAAACATATTTCATTATTATACATTAAAAATATAGTATATTTTGGCTAAAAAACACAATTACAATTTAATTTATTTTGAGTTCGCGCCACGTGATCGTAAACGATTTTGATTGGCTATGACGTCATGCATTAGTATGAACTACTCACATACAGGAAATGAATGGGATTGATAACGGCATAGATGCAAATTAAATATTAAAAATACCTTTAAAACGCGTTATTTGATATTAATACCCGTGAATTAATAATATTATCATGTCCAATGTAATAAAATGTGAAGAAAGAAAAATAATTCAAATTTTTTTTTTTTACTAAAATTCATTGAGGTATACAACTGGAGGGGACATCTAGACCAAATAATTTGGAACATTTGCAAGGGTACATGTACCCTTACGCTGACAGTCGGCTCTGACAGTTGTCATTTATGTTATTTATTCTAATTGCTTTAAAAATACCGTACTCCCAACTGAAGACATGTAAAAACCCTTCCAGTTCACTTGAAAAAAATATCGAATTTAATTCCATACGTAAATTAACGATAATTTGAATAAAGTAGCAAAAATATTAATAAATTAGTTTATGTACCTAAAAAGTGCGTGGTGGCCTGTTGGTAAAACGGACTAGTTGCGGCTGCCAACATGTTTACGGTGGTCGCGGGTTCGAATCCCAGGGCACACCTCTGACTTTTCGGAGTCATGTGTGTATTGATAGTCAATCACCACGCACTAAAACGGTGAAGGAAAACATCGTGAGGAAACCTGCATACCATAGCGATTTATAAGAATTTATATGGTATGTAAGTCCGCCAACCCGCACTAGGCCAGCGTGGTGGACTATATGGCCTAACCACTCTCAATCGTACCCTCGATTGTAGAGTAGGCCCGTGCCCTGCAGTGGGACGTGTATGGGCTGATACAGATACAGACAGTTTATGTACCGGAGCCGTTTTGACAAATGTCATATTTAAAAAAAAAATAGAATAAGTTTAATGTTACGGACAAATAGGTAAATATTGAAAATTTCATTAATTTATTTTATTTAATATATTTATTATCAGATACATTGGATAATGTAAATATATTTTTTCATTATCCATATTTTTGATACAAAAGTTGTTGACGACGCACGCGCACATCACCCGGCGTAGCACATAGAACACATTATGTAAGGTCTCGTCACGCCACGATCGCAGTATGTGTGGGCGGATTGGGTGCATTTTTATTGTTTTTTGACATGTTTTTATTGAACAGCTTCGCACCCACCGCTCACACATTAATGATTTATATGTCATTTTAAAGGGCGTGACGAGACCTATTTAACGATGTATGACAAGTAGTTAAGAATAGAATACTTGTGGAAATAAAAAGGAAAATGACCGCGCCCCGAAGTAAAAATGGACCCGAAATTAGGAACATTTTACGGGGGTCTCCCTATGGTAACGCCTCGGAGTACTTAAGCCGGCAAGCAAAAATGAGAATTCACTGGATCCAGAGGAGCTCTCCGAGGAAGATACGAAGAAACCTGAAGACACTCGAAGACTCAAGAAACAGAAGAAACCTGGGAAAAACCCTGAAGAAAGAAGCCCGAAGTACGAAGCGATCCGGACTGCGACGTTGCTTCCCGGCGTCACTACGATCGAGTACTCCGGGGCTACCATAGGGCGGGGCGTGGTCGATTCCGCGTATATTTTATATCGTGTGTGTCATTACGTTGCCCGTCCTATACAAACCGCACCTTTCGGAGCGACTTTCCTAGACGTCAAATAGAGTGCCCGAACACGCACCAGGGGGTGCATACGCTGGGCTCCGGCGCCCGAGTTGAGGACTCGGATTCTCGCCCAGTGAAGTCGCGGCGGAACGTTGGTGCCCGTCTCCGGGTTCCCGACCTCCGCACGCCTACAAAAGTATATTTTAGTAGAATAACTCAATAGGCTATTTGACTATAATATACAATATTTTCAATGTATGATAATGAAATATGTTTAAAATTAAATTATCTACACGGATGGAAACAAATAAGTCAATATTTTTATACAGTCAAAATAGCCTATTATAGGTTTTGTTGTTTTTAAAATCTATATAATAATGTAGCTTTATAAGTTATTAAAAATGTATGATTATATTGGGCTTTTATATTTCGTTTTACTTTATTCCGAAACATTAGGTAACAAATGTAACAAATATATGAAGTGTCGTATCTGCAGCAATGCCGACTTGATTTATAATATAATCCGCTCCAGTTGTAATACCTCAATGCAAAAACTCATTCGGACGATTGACCGATTGATTGATCTATGGATGATTTAAGAATGAGTGATATATGCGAACGAATCTGTGGAACGGATGTTTACGAACTGAACGCCACATTGTCAGACAGAGCGTTTTGACAATGTAATTATTCAGTGTATTTTGTAAATTTATTTTTAAATGATATAGATATAGTAATTAAAAATAACCTTTATTTGTAAGGTCTATAGACCCCGCTTCATAATGTGGTATGGTTTCCAGAAACTAGTCAAATAGCCTATTGTACCTATTTTCTACCCCCCTCACCCCCCCATCCCCACCCATTTCCCATTTTCACCCACCCTTTGTAATAATATACTTATACTTAATCTAACGCAAAAAGAATTAATGCTGGACCGTTTAATTTTGAGGAGTTCTGGTCGGCAGATCCTAAGATATTCATCAGGTCTTCACCAATTTTATATGGGACCAACCCTGTATATCATGCTTTCCGACAAAAAAGAAATTTTCAAAATCGGTTCACAATTGCGGGCGTAATCGCGTAACAAACATACAAAAAAAAAACAGTCGAATTGATTACCTCCTCTTTTGAAGTCGGTCAAAAATGAAGGGTACCGTATCGCTTTGGTATCGCTCCTTCTATTTCTGTCTCTCTCACGCCTACGAAGTTTATCTTCGCTCTCGCTTCACTGTGTATCCGTGTGAACACACAATACGCAGAAATTTAGTTTCCGATGTCTTCTCTAGTATAATACCTCAATGGGTATTCCTCAATTGTTTCTCTTTATAGTATGTTAGCTGCTAAATTTGGTGCATGTTGTGTCTGCCTACCAGTAATTGCGTGACACTTCATTTAGTTTCAATTTGCCGCGTAATAACTTGGCATAATATCAAAACTAAGTACTAATGTAATAAAAATTATCTTTACAGAGCAACCAAATTTTGGTTGTAGTTTTACTGTGCACCATATTCAAAGATCATTATAAAATTCAAACTAAATGAAGTGTCACGCACTTTGTTTACGTGTAGGAAAGAGTTAGTGATAAGGTAGTGTAAACAATTGTTGGTGACCAAATAAATAAATTAAAAAAAAATGTGTATAACAGAGTGTGTTGTGCAGGTGACGCTGCCGCTGGACACGACGGTGTGTGGCGACGTGGTGGTGTGCGTGTGGCACGCGCGCCAGCAGCTCGGCCGCGCGCTCGCTGTGCCCGTGCTGTCGCTGCACTTCCACACCGGCGCGCTGTGTCCAGACCACCACGCGGTCAAGTTCACCAGGTACACACTACATGGCACACTGATACATTGCACGCTGCACACTGCACAAGGCATATTGCATACTCTACACTACACACCGACATACTTTTGCGACGTAGCATCGCGTGATCGTAGTGTGGTTTTGGTCACAGAAAATACTAGGATTTGATTTGATTCAACCCATGTCGTTGAGTCGCCACGCCAACGCCACACGTTTCAGTAGTATGTTCCTGGCTATATGCACTATATTGATCAATCTACCTTAGCTATCGAATGAAAGGACATGGCCAGTTTTTGTATGGCGCTGTGCCTAGTACTTTGAATCTCGTCTACATCAATTAGTTTTGCATTGTTGGAGTAAGGTTTGTTCCAAGATTAATACAGAAAAGTTACAAAGCCTAGGAAGTTCAGGGTTTTTAGATATTTACAAAAACATATCTTATTTTCAGGTTAGGTTTTGTAGGTTAGGTTTTGTAATTTATTGAATCGAATAAAAATACGTTTACAAAAATGCTTTATCATCGAATTTGGAATTTACATTAACTATTATTTTATAATTTACACAAAATATACACCGAGACGTATTTTAATTGTACCACAATGTAAACAAATAACAAAAAAAGATAAATAAACAAAGCATGGTTCCTGTCAAGCAACTGTCAAGTGCCAAGTATTTTACTGCAGCGTTTAGTTGTTGCAATGAAAGTGTGTAAAAATGGGAAGAATATATGTGTAAGTATATACGGCAAAAATTGCTTTATATATATTTAGTATTGTTAATTATTATGACTTATTACCTACTTATAGATTATTTTTAGGAATATTTTAGACAAAGTTATTATCTTTTTCCTGCACTTGCTTTACTGCGAACGAAACGTTTATGCGGGGCCAACAATGGCGGAAATGGGTAGGTATCAATGCAAAATCTTATTAAACTTTATTTTTCTCCCTAAACTTCTACAGAAATATGACATGTTCTTAAATTAATAGTTGATTTTTTATATTCATTCAATTATTGCCTTGTTTTTGTACATGATAAAAAGTAACTAGGCAGAAACTGTCCAGGTCCTTTAATTAAAAGTTTTAAATAGACTACGAATAAGGCTGCTATTCTTAAAAAAAAAATGATATGCTAACTTTACTTTATCCGGCTCGAAGGATCAAATAATCGATCACTAGTTTTGTCCATTGCACCTTGATTGATTACGATTAGATTTATTCTTATAGTAATTTTGGTAAATGAAAATTAGATGCGGTACAAAATTAACTAGATTTTTTAAATATCAAATAAAAAGACGTATCACGGAAACATCTCTTGTCATTACTGATAACTCGATGTCTTAATTTGAGACCGGGGTTGTGCAAGTGATTATTTTTGAAAGATAACAATCACAATATACATTGGATATTAATTTGGTATCTCCTATACATTTTAATATTTTTATATTCAGGTCAGAAATCGACGGCATCGATGAGACAATTCCAGTGAACGATCATTTCTCAGCCAACACGACTGTCGTTATAAGCCTGGTGGTACAGAACGGCGAGCGAAGGAAACCGCGCAGTGATCTCTGGGAGGAGGACCATTCCTTCCCAATACGCACCCCTGATGTACTCTTCTCCACTACTTTAGAAAGGGACGAGACTATCGACAACTTTGGTAAGTAAACTGATTAAAAATATGTAGATACGATATAAAGATGTAGTCGTTTACTGGTGGTTTAGATGTCGATATTTTAACTTTGGCTAGTTGCATTCTCCCCAATGCTAAATATATCCTGATTGTTTATATCAGTAAGCCCTTGTGAGTGGTAAAATAATTTTAATAAAATAAAAATATTTGCCTAATACAAAGTATTAACACCAAATAACTGCTATCAGTTGTTCTTTAATAGAATAATTCAAATGTATCAGGATGGTTTTCGTATGCTCAGCACGTGGTCGCAGTTATATAAATATCTCTATACTTTTTGTATAAAGCAGTATACTCATATAACTATTGTAAAAGTATTATGAAATGTATATATGTACACTATGTATCTGTAATTATATTTATTTATACAGCTAATCTTCGAAAGAACGCGGCAGCCATTCCAAAGACAAGTATGTTATAGAGAAGTGTGCGTTTGTAGAACATAGATAATTATAGAATGTGCTAAAATGATCATTTGCTTTCTCACATAATTGACTTATTTATGTTTTATTTTTAATCATATAACTTTTTATTTAACAATTTTACACAGATTTACATTTAAAGAACCATTGAACACATTTCACATCATGGATTTAATAATGAAGCACAGCTGTATATTAAACTTTGCATTGTTAAAAAGAAACAATTTAATTAAACATATTTTTTGTTTATTAGAGCAAGCGCAAGACAACTAGTCCGCTCTGAAGTTAAAAACGCAGAGTGCGTTGACACCTAACTTTAGTCACAGCTTAGCCATACGCCTCCACTTCACATCGAACAAGTTGTTATGCGTTGACTGTGTCATTTTTGTGAAATATCGATATTGATATTGGATTTTTACAGTGACAGTTGACTACTCCGCCAAGGAGGTGGAGAAGCCCCGGCCCGCGCGCCCCGTGCGCCCCGCGCCTCCCTCCCCGCAGCCCCCGCACCGCCCGCCCCCGCCCCGCCCCACACAACCAGCACAACAAGAAAGCACCGCTGACTTCTTGAATCTGACCAACAATGAGCCTCAGAAGGAAGTCAAAACTGAGAATAAATTAAAGAGCGACGACTCGTTCGATTTCTTTGGCATGATGGAGAAGGAAACTGATGATGCGTTTGGTGATTTCCTTAGCAGCAATGTCGCTGAGAATAAACAGGTATGATTTATCGGAAAACCATTAAAAAAGGAGTAATTTAGCATCTTTATTTAAATTTCTATTTCATTCACTGACATATCCATATTCTTGAAAATTATCAAAAATAATAATTAGATATTTTTTTTACAGCCATTCGCTTCAGAGTCGATATTCGGCGACTTGCCCGCTCCAACCAATGACACCTCGGATACAAAACGGAACGTAAACTCGAGTGATCCTCTTAACTTCGATCCGTTTGGACTCAACGACCCGCTGCCTAAACAAGAACCATTGCTCACTCCACAACTTATACAAGAAGATGGTGAGTATTTTTTAATCTTTTCCCATATTGGCCCTTGAATGTAAAGGCATTTCTCTTGATTTTCTAGCAAGTAAACTAGTCGTTGCGGCACGCAGAGCCGGCGTTAGGGTAGGGCGCGCACGGGCGACCGCCCAGGGGCGCCAGACCAAGAGGGGCGCCGCAGGCGCCCCTTATGTTAGCTTGTTTGTTGGGCAAGTCTCACTTATTTGAAATCCCTAAATCTAGATACAAAGTCTGTCAGAATGAAATCCACTTTTCGGTTGGACTGCTGTTATTTTCACCAGGAATCCTAAATAATAGCATATGCTACAAATCAAGTTACATATTTTTGCGACTACTAATTTCAGTAACGCTCCACTGGATATACACTGCAGCGTCGACCGTACCACTTACGTCGGAACATTTGCATGTCGCGTTTCTCCATGAATCGCGCTGGAATAGTGGCAAGTCTCGAGATATCAGGCAGGGTTACAAGTTGATTTACAATGGATCTTCTACTGGCCAGAACGGGATTGCCGTAGTGTTGTCGTCTAGCGTCCGGGAGAATAATCTTAAGTCGACATACGGGGCGACTGGCTTGTGCGGGTTATAGTAATGATTGAGAGGGTTGTTGCTAAGTTGATCAGCGCTTACGCCCCGCAGGTAAGTTGCTCGGAGGCGGAGAGGAAGCCTTTTGGACCCTTGTTGATGATACTATGTGCAATCTGCCCTATTTTTTTTAACGAGATTATAATTCCTTAAGCCTTTCTTCCGGTACCGCCGGCGACAATCGGAACAGGCGTGTCGGAGTCTCCAGCCTTTTTGCTCCTCATTGGCTCGCATTGGCTCTTCACAACTTGGAAGGGCGCAGATGTCCCCACTTTCCCTACTTCAGGCGTTCTGCTGCCCATCTCAATGGTGCTCCTAACATGAGCGCACGGACGTACGCACTCCTTTGTGTGCCCAGTGACTCCGATGACTTCTATTAGTCGCCTCTTACAACACGCAGGGGATATTGTGGTAGAATACTGACACCCCTTAAACACTGACCGGGGACGCCAAGTAAGCCGTTGTCATTTACCCGGCGCCTCCTTATCGGTTGTCGGCAGCAGACGGGATCGTTCCGTTCATGATCCCGCTCCCTGCTCTCCTTCTGCGGCGATCATGGCCTGCCATGACTTAATACTTTCGACCATGGAAGGAATTACGGTTGAGAGCGAGAGGTCCACTCCAGCGGTTGCGTGAACAGCTGCACACTCCTCTTCCAATGCTGGACACTCCGACAGGAGGAAAACACAAAACCAAACGGGGAAACCGTAAAGAGTCATAGATCGGACGACTCCCACGTACAAGCTTCGGCAAGGGATGCCGGGACTTTCGAGGTTTGGCATTCGTAATGCATAGGAGGATATGTGCTCAGAGCCTGATTCGTGTCAGATCTGGCTGTTGTGATTACGTTCTTCCAAAAGATTCCCGAACATCTCATCAAGGTAAAACCGTAATCCAAAGTGGCCGAGCACCGAGCACTAAGGACAAAGTGGTGGTTGCTGGATGGACCTACTGGGCGGGGTTTCCGCGATACTTTGGAAAATGTGGGATGGGATTCAGTCAGCAATCTACAACCTTACGAAGTCTAAGCTCTGAACCACTAAATGCGGTCTCATCCTTATGCATTTCTCAGGAAGAGGACAAAAAGTGTCTCATTCCTCTGTATGAGAAGTTGGTGACCGCGGAAGTCACCGAAGTCTATAGTTAAATCTATCGGCTCGCTGTTTCTTGGGAAAAGGTGACACTCAATATTACCAAATGTCGCAACTGTCAAGGATTCCTGAGGCGCCTTGTGTGGTATGTCAGGTTGGCGCGATGAAGGAATGATGATTGGTGGCGCTCGTACTTCCACGATTTATTTAGCATCATACATTTGAGTATGTCCTGTCCAGAATTGCCCCCGAATCAGGGTTATGTGGCAAGAACTGGAGAGCGGTAGGTAGGGCATTATCTCCATCAAGGCGTGAAAGTTGCTGGTACTTAATGGTGTGGACCGTTTTACTGCGCTGTTTAACCTCATACTGGATACTAACAACCGGACCCTTGGCGGTTTAGTGCTATAACTTCCGTATACAAGGGCAAAGGCTATGTTCAGGAGTGCGGTAATTTTCGTGGCATAAAAGTGCCTTACCATGAAAGTACGAAATTACTAAAAAATATGATACATTCTATTATAATTGTTCAATCTATTAAACATAAAAAAAGTTTTTTTTTTGATGCATTTCAATGGGAGCCAAGGAGCGCCGTATAAATCTCGCCCAGGGCGCTGGTACTGCTAAAACCGGCCCTGGCGGCAGCCGGCACGTTATTACTCACCTCCAAACTGCGCTTGTGATTAAGACACTTTTCAACTGCTCATAAACCAAAATATATTTTGTAGGTAATAAAAAATGTTTAATGTTGCTTGCAGGTCGTCCACAAAGCGTTCCACTGGAAAACGCACAGCCTTCAAAAAAAGATCCTTTCGCGGACCTGGGTCTGTTGGGCGCCAGCATGCCCACGGGCATCCAGTCGGCGGCCAGTGCCACGCCGCCCCAGACGGCCATGCCCCCGCCCGGGCCGGTGGGCGGCGCCTACATGGCGGGCGGCACGCCCCTCGTGACCCCCCGCGCGTCCCCCGCGCACACCCCCGCCGCGCCGCACACGCCCGCACGCTCGCCCGCGCACCAGCCCGACTACAAGTACGTGCACACTAGTATTACTCGTCAACTGCAGCGCTAGTCGTTGTGCATAGAAATACTTAACACGTCACGCACGGCATATGTCAAATCCGAAAAAGCATATTCCTTGTATGTTTTTTTTTTATTCTTATTTTTAATTAAGAAGACTTAGACTAATAACAATAATAGGTTATAAACAATATAAATAACATTTTTTATGAAGCATTAAAGAATATAATATAAATATTTTTTATTAATTTTTAAATGTTATAAATATGTATTCGCAGTCGAGCTCACTTCGAACCTGCCAAAACTCCGGGCGAAGAAAAGGTGAAGAAGTCCGGTGATGTGTTTGGCGACTTGCTGGGAAGTCAAGGATACGATTTCGCGACAAAACGCGACACTGGCCCCAAGACTATGAATGCTATGATAAAGAAAGAAATGGCCAAGGATATGGATCCGGAAAAACTGAAAATTCATGAATGGGTGAGACAGCTATTTACTTTTGAGACACGTATATTACTATGATGTTGCATATGGTCTTTATATCATGCTAAATTAAGTATTATTTCAAGTAATTATTTTTGTTTATTTACTACATGATCTATCTTGTGAGGCACAATTGTCGATAAATGCAAATTTTTATCGATAAATTCTTACACAAAATCTCAAGTACGAAAGCACGTTGATGAAGTATTTGTTCTTGTATGTGTTACATTGCTAATATATTACAGACGGAAGGCAAGAAAGCTAACATCCGCGCTTTACTATGTTCGCTACACACGGTGGTGTGGGAGGAATGCCGCTGGACGCGCTGCGAGATGTCGCAACTCGTCTCTCCCGCCGATGTCAAGCGCAACTACAGGAAAGCTTGCCTCGCTGTTCATCCTGATAAGGTATCATACTTTTTAAACTTGTAGATATCATTATTATTTTTACGCTGTAATTTAATCGATGTAATTCTGTCAGTTTTTTAGCTACAGTGGTGTATGAAATGTATGTGATAGTTTTTCAAGCAGTTTTTTTGTTAAAGAGTTTGGAAATGTTATTAGTAAAATTATAGTTGATAGTATTTGCAATAATGTCATAGATTCATAAAATCGAGGATTCACCAATGTCGCTTTTATGGTGTTGACTTCCAGGTTCGAGACTTGCATTATCGATAAATTATGTATTTATTACCGAAGAATAATAATATAACATCGATTATAATCTAATATTTCTTTCAATTTTCAGCAAATAGGTACATCCAATGAGAATATAGCGAAAATGATATTTATGGAGTTGAACAACGCCTGGAGCGACTTCGAGAACGACACCAAGCAACAGAACCTGTTCCAATCTTAGTTCCCATAATGCCACCAACTTTATGCATATTTGTTCATATTTGCCGACAAAATTTACTCAGGAGTGGTAATAATTTCATTATTATTAGGAGCACTCCACATAATAGGAAATTTTGGACAAAAATGTTTTTTTGATCACCATTATATAACTTGGTATTCTTGGTACAATAAAGCAGCAAGGTTCAAAGTAATTTAGTACCTGGAAACACTGGTGAATACCGCTGAGTAAATTAGACTGCAGACTGAAATAAGTAAACAGGATCTCAATACAAAACACTTGTTGAAAAACATATTAAATATTGGTTGCCAATAGTCGACCCTTATTTTTTGTATACTTAAGCATGTTACTAAACTTCGATTCTGCGTTGGATTTGTTTCACATAAATAGTATTAAGCTTAAGGTTTAAGGTTATTAATTTTGTCTGTAAACAAAATATTCATTGAAAATCAAAAAATATCAGGTTAACTATACATATTTATTTATGCCTCTTAAATTATATATCACATAGATTTATTCACATTGATAAATTTTATGTTAATTGAATTGCAAATTCATTTACATTACCATCGGTATTCAATATCGATATTGCAATAAAATGTTGGCCTAAATGAAATAGATATAATTTTCTTTTTATACCCATTTTATGGAAATCTGTAGAAGTAGCCTTGCTAAATTCTATTTCACAAAAGAACTAGCCTTTAGCAAGGCTACTTCTTTTAGGTTAGTACAAGTGAGATTTGGTCTTCCCTAAGATCATCTACGTTTAAAGCATTGTTTTATTTTAGTTTATCATTCTATATCACCAATGTACTTAGTTAAGTTTTATATCGGAATTATTTTAGTATTTTCAGTTTGTAAGCACAAAGTCATTTCAGGGGTATGATTAGTTCAGATCATATTTTTTTATTCCTTATTATGTATATTTGTCACCTAATCGAAAAATATTGGTTATTTTTTATGAATTATCACCAAGTTCAAAACGTGTATCAGTAAAGATTGCTGTTGTATAATTTTATCTTTATTCATAATAGCACAGGTAAAATAATTTAGACATTGAAATTATATAATAGTTAAAAAAAACTAAAATACACGCTTTAATAAGATATACAACTAAAAAAGTAAAAATAATTGATACTGAATTTAAGATAAGAAAATGGAGTAAAATACATATATTTTATTGTTACAAAGCGTGGGGTGTTTACAACAATTACTTATCCTCCTGCACCCCACGCTTTGTAACAATAAAATATATGTATTTTACTCCATTTTCTTATCTTAAATTCAGTATCAATTATTTTTACTTTTTTAGTTGTATATCTTATTAAAGCGTGTATTTTAGTTTTTTTTAACTATTATATAATTGTTTTGACTAAAAACATCCATCTACGGCTGTATTTCCAATCAATAACGCCATCTGTTGGTCAGTAGTAACATTTGACACTTGAAGAATACAAGAAGCTTATACCCAAATGGAGATTGCATTCCGTATATAAAAGTGAAGCACAAAAATTTTACCTTGAATGACGTCGCTGATGCCTGCTATCCTTTTCTTTAGCGTAACAATGAATGAACTTCACGTGAACTTCATTCATTGTCACTCTAAAGAAAAGGATAGCAGGCAACAGCGATTGCATTCAAGGTCAAATTTTTGTGCTTCAGTGTTTTATACGGAATGCAATCTCCATTTGGGTATAAGCTTCTTGGAAGAATACAATGTTAACGCCATCTAGCGATGAATGTAGCAATGGTCATCAATTATAAGAATAATTAATCCTGGCGAATCTAATCAGGATAATTATATATTTTAATCGAATTATTGTATTGTCATCGGTCTTTGACAGGTGTGCAAAATTTGAACGAAATCTGGCCGTTTAAAGTGGGTCAAAATCGCGCCCAAAGAAGTCGGTTACAAACAAACATACAAATATACAAACATACAAACATACAAGTGAAGCTAATATAAAGCGTGTAAAAATCTCCAGTTTGTGATATGTCTATGATAAATGGAAACTAGTCTCCCATTAAACTTTAGTTATTAGCAAACTATTACCACATTTAACTTAAAATACCAGTCAGATGTACCTTCATTATGTTTTTAACGAATGGAGCCAAACTTTTTATAGATGGGATATAATTTGCAACATCTAGAAAATCTCGAGTAATACGCCACCAGCAATGGAAACAATTCGACAATTAAATATATAAATAGTTGTAAATGTGATTGATGTAAGTAGGTGTGTGGTGCGCGTTATTATAAATGAATCACAGAGGAAACACATTTTCTCTCGTTACTTAATCGTGTTACGTTGTAATTGTAGTGTGTAAGTAATAGTACAGAACAAAGGGTGTATATTTTAGCTGTTATCACGAAAAACTGTTGAAAAATATAAGCAAATTAACTGAGCTTTTAAAATTCAGTATTAAAGTATTTTCTCTTATAGGAACTATAATTATATTAAGACTACGTCCGCACTTAGCTGCTTTGTAGGGAGTCTTTGAATAGCGCTCGTTCGATACATTTTAATATAAATAAACATGAATCTATGAAGAAATAGCTTTCTATAATTTCGCTCAGAGCATCGATCTAATACTCTATTGTAATATTGTTATGACTGAAATATCATTATATTGCGGTTAGATGCATGTTAGTTTGCGGCAGCAAAAATATTATATGAATTAGGTATAGTACACATTTGGAAGTTATATTTTAAGTTTATACATTCCGGCTTTACTTAGAGGTCGACGAGGCGAATATTTCTAGTTAAATTGGATTTAAAAATCATGTTCTTAAATTATATGTGTAAATCTCTTACATTGTGATTGGTTTTTCTTTAAGTTAAAGAAAAATAAAAATATATGGTTTGGGACGTAATTAATACACATTGTATTTTCGTATTAAGTTTATTAGATTATTTTCAAAAATGTTTTTTCAGTCATCCATTTTAATAACAGCAGTTGGATATGAACTACCAGACATATTCTACTACATAACATTAAATAAAGCCCAAATCGCCAAGCGTCTCGAACTCAGTGTTTATTCTAGTTAAATGTATTGTTAAAAAATGTTCACTTGTTTCAATTGTATTCTATTATTACAAATATTTGTTAAAACCGGAAGTTTCGTCTCGATTTATTTATAGCTTATTCAATTGTTCCTTATAGATATTTTTATAATACATAGAGCCTGTAAGTGCATAGTATATAATAGGTTTGAGTGGGTATTATGTACTATGGTAGAATCCAAGTGAAATAGCGGTATGATTTATTATGATGTATATTTTGCTTAGTTATAGACCGTGTATGTCCCAAGTACATCAAGAAATTTGTTCAGAAATAAATAATTACAGAGCAGTAAAGTTATTTTCATTTATTATTCATTAATCCACTTTTTCCAATTTCATCATAACATGTATGTTAACAAAATCGTATTAAAAAGAGTTGATTAATCACATAACTATCTTAAATGTGTGCTTATAATTGTTTAAATGTATCAAAAATTTAGATTACACGACTTTAAAAACAGTACACAACAAATAGCACTATTTGCATATAATCCTTTATCAATGTCTGGGGTCCTTTCGCTATATTTTGTATCACTGTCACAAAACCTAGAACCAAGATTGTACCTAGACAACGGGTATTTAGTACAGGTTCCAGGGTCAGCTGCCCTCAGTCTTGACGTCGAGGCATCCGTATCGCTCCAGTAACTCCTGCTTCTTCCTGCGCAGTAGTGCTTCCTCTATGTCCTTCTGCGAGGGCACCGCCACGTGAGACGTCACCACTGGAGCCACTGGTTGTTCCTCTTCTTCTTCTTCTATTCTCTTGTCATCGGGCTGTAAATTAAATGGATGTTCAAATACTTCAACTTATTCGAGTATCATATTTGTGCCAAATCGAAAACAACATTTATTCAAAAACCCATTTAGTAGTTAAACTAAAAATCCAATAAGAGAGTGTATAGCAGTATGGAAGAAAGAAGAATTTTGATTCGACTCACATCTTCAGGGTAAATGTCTTCTTCATCCTCGACAACCTCATCTTTCCGTTTCTTCCATTCTTCAACTGCACGCGCTATTGCTATAAAGAAAATAAAATCGTAATCATTATCATCATAATTATTCTCACCTACAATAAGTCCACTGCTGAAGTAAGACTTCACAAAAAAAACATTTCTATGGTATATTGTATCGGAATTGTGTGGATCGAATCTGCTTGCATTCAGCTACTTTCTGCAAGCTTTATTATTGCGCTTACTGACACGTGGCCTGTATTCAAGAACCTTTCAACCCAGTCGGTGATCACTTCTCTGTTTTATTAGATTTAATATCGTTTCGATCTTGTAACTTTCATTTTATAATCCTAATAAAGACGAAATGCTTTTTAATTGATAAATTAATGAATACCTTCTTTCTCAGCCTCCTGTTCCAAAGGCAGTAGTAGTCCGTCGTCATCGTCTCTGTACCCGTAATAGTCGGCGTCGACATCTCGCATGAGGTCCGCGCGCGTCCTCCGCGGCGGCGGCGGCGGCTCCTGCTCGAATAGCTCGCGTACGCCTAATAACAAAATCCATTACATTCATATTGTGTTGCTATAAGACTCAAAATAAGCTTAATTTTTTACGAAAGATTATAAAAAAAATTGGCACTCCTACATATCTCAGAAACTAAATAAATAACCGAAAAAAAACCCTACCAATTTATGTGCAAAGTTAAAGCATCTAGCGTAAAAGTATTGGGTCAAGGATAATAAAAACTACTGCGGTTTTTTTTCGTTCAAGATGCGATAGCATAATATATAGGTGCAGCGATATAACTATTATTATGCATTACGCTCTATCACATGTACACATTTGAATGGATTGACATACCTGGCAAATCTTTAGCAGCACCAAAGTATTTGTATCCTCTGTTGCCCGGTACTTCCTTGCCATCTTGGTCCAACATCTTGGGTCCAACGCGGGCATGGTCGGGTCCGCCCAGAGCCTTTATCTGGATCTCCCAGTGACGTTTTTCACGCATCAGCTTGTTGATTTCATCGTTCAGGTCACGAATACGAAATTCGCCCAAACCAGCTGTTAAAATAAGCCGTGATTAGTTTAATGATTGTGTGGTTATATTTTTGGTTGGTGTTTTGTACAGGATTTTTTTAGCGTAGAATACACAACATACATATACAAATAAATATCAAATACATATAAAGATTAATGCTACACGAAAATGGTATATTACAAAGTTAATGATAAGATCACAATAATAGGTGGGATAGGCTGTCGCTATATTAAGCACAAAAATCCTTAGAAATCTATGTCCTTGGGCCAAAGACAATACGATTCATCTAAAATAAAATACTACCATATGATTGGGTAAAATTAAATGAACCATTAAAGAAATAAATCCGTATATTAATACACTACAGAAAAATCGATTTAAAAATATCTTTTGTTGGTTGAGCTAAAAGAACTGAAAACAATATATTATTATTCCGTGTCCATAGTAATCATTTAGATTTTTTGCCTTTCTTCTTTGATTTTGTCCCCTTTGCTTTGCCCTTATTTTTGCCTTTTTCTTTTTTCTTAGTGGTTGAAATCTTTTTAATATCATCAGAGCTACATTGTTGTGAAATGTTAGAGTTGTATTCAAGTTGTTTATCCAAGGGAGACTTTGGCGTTACTAATTCTATTTCTAAATCAGTCTTTTTATCTTTAGTTTCTAACTTCTTTCCAATTTTGAGAATAAACACATCTTTCAAAGGATGCATTCTTTTCTCCATAGCTACTGGCACCGGACAATTTGTAGGAGTTACATTGATCACCTTCCTATCTTTAGTGTCGCAAATTCTGTTGCAGCCATTATATGTATATTTAAGATTTGAAGAATAATTGTTATGGGTTTTATCGGGATTGCACAGGTCTCGTGGCAATTCAAACTGTATTTGCTCTCCTGCGTTGTAAGGCGTATCGTCGCAGGAACACAGTTCTTGAATCCTATCATACTTGCCAATTCTATCCACTCTAGATGTTTTAGGAACCCTGATTTTCAATTCGTTCGTATTCATCTTCGTAAAAATTTCGTCATATTTGGACAAGTCTTCTTGATGGTATCGGTAAGGCACTGGCTCGCATGAACGTTTAGATGACATAGGAGACAATTGTGACATCGGACTTCCGAGTCTCGAATTAGGTAATGAATGGTGCATACACGGCGGCGATTTTTTTGTAAGACTACTTTCGTCCAACAATATTTTTCCATGATCATCCATTTCAACCTTGTGGCACGAGTACATTGTCATTCCATTGTCCTTTTTTAAGAGAAATGAAGTGCCTTGCGGTTTGGGGGAAGCACAAAAAGTTGTTGTAATCTCCTTGCCCAAGAATGACATCCTTGTAGTAACTTGGATGACTCCTATAGAATCCTTAGTGCAGTCATCGCCGCAAGACAAATAGTACAAATTTTTAGAAAGTGGAGTAGACGTAGTGCACACTATGTTATCATTTGGTTGTTGCTCTAACCACTTCGTGCAAAGTTCTTCACGTAACGCAATAAACTCTTTCGTATAATCCATACAAGTTTCTCCTATTTTTGTTACGCAAGTAGTACATGGAGGTTGTTTTGTCAATTGAATTAATATTTCAAAATCTTTAATACTACATATTTTATCGTAAGTCATTGCGAACAATGTAGACTTTCCAACGTTAAGTTTACTAAAATTATCTATTTTTCCATAAGACGAATCGTACAAAATAATTGGTTGTTT
Source organism: Hyles euphorbiae (assembly GCA_023078785.2). NCBI lineage: Eukaryota > Metazoa > Arthropoda > Insecta > Lepidoptera > Sphingidae > Hyles > Hyles euphorbiae. The sequence goes on from CM041050.1 coordinate 12,653,603, forward strand.
TCCCAAGAATGTTGCTGAAATAACCAAATTATTGTAATCTATATCAAAACAGTCACATTTCATATGAATTTTGTTAATAATCAGCTCTACCAAGAACAGATGGTATGGGAAATTCACATCTTCCTCTTTAACTGAAATCAACTCTTGCTTAGTCTTTTCAATATCTTTAGTTAAACATTTAATGGATTGTCGTAAAGCGTTGGCTTCATTAGTGAGTTCTCTACTCATGTTTGCAATTTTGTCTATATTCTCGGCTAAGTATGGAGAGTTAGGATCGTCTTCATTTTTCGTGAATTTGCTAACTGTTTCTGCCAGTTTATTAACATTATCGGTAATAGTCTTTCCTTTGGGTTCAAGCGCTGTAACAGCTTCTACTATCTTTTCTACGACTTGTCCAGGCTTGATATTAACACTTCGCCGTTCAGGAGAATTCGAAAATGAAGCTTTTTTTGTTGAATGTTCACTTTTTATAGAATTCTCTAATGACGGCCGTAGTTGAGAAGTTTTTATGATTCGAGTCGGACTACCAGATGACCGAGGTGACTGAGTATCTTTTGAACTGGGGCTGCGTATCATTACTGGTGGTGACACACTATGCAAGGTAGGTGTTGCTGAATGTTCAGGTTGTAATATTTCTTCAATTGGTCCTGTATCCTGATTTTCAACTGTCATAGAAATATTTTGTGACTTTACACTTGGTTCTTTTTGTGATGAAGCACTGGCTTCTCTTGAAGTATTATTTACTGATGCTATACTTGGTGGTTGAACTTCAGTGTCGTCCATTATTCTATTTTATATTAAAATATTTGATGTTTGGATCTATTGACAATAATTTTTACATACTCAATGAAAATGATAGGCATGGCCTCATAGTTATAAATAATTTACTTAAATAAAGAAAATACACACACCAAAACATACTCAATAGGTATTTATGAAATCAAAACTGATAAACTTTAACACATACCATTTTGTATTTGAGCAACTTTTTTAGCGACTTCTCGGACAATTTGTAACCTCCATTTTTCTGCTTGAGGTAGACTATTGCATTCCGAAGCGAGATATGGTCGCCGTTCACGTTGACCACCTGCCTCTTGAACTTGGGCTGCGCGCCATCGCGCTAATGTGGTCCTGTGTACCATTATAATTAATGTCATATAAAACATGCTAGAGCAAAATGTTTTGCTAATTTATCAAATAAATGTTGGTAGTACTTCAACAAATAAATAATTGAATGGCCTTATTCCAAGCATTTCAGGTTATAAAGTATTTGAAATTTTAGCATCCAGTGTGAAATATTTCCAAACAAAACATTAAGGATATTTTAATTGCTGCATAGATACATTTAAAAGAATTCAAAAATGTTATAAACTGATACATGCAACATTTTAAACTTTATCCAGAAACCTATCAAGTACTTACATAGCCTTCTCTGCATTTCTCGCCTGAAAAAAAAACATTACATATTATTCTTAAAATTTATTAAATATTCAGTGCCCTTATCTTATTACCCATAAATTTCACAAGATTAACACTTTGTACTCTGGGTAAAATACAATGTGGTGAATGACAATAACATTTTTGATATATGCATAAATAATAATATAAAAATACCATTTCTCATTCGTTTTTTGTTTTTTTTTCTCAATTTTAATGTATGGTGAGACAATAGAGTCATTTGCAAGTAAAATGACTGCTCATGGACAGTAGCACAACAAAAATTACAAAGCTATGATTGGTATTCCACTGAGCTGATAATAGCGACATAAAATGTTAAGTCTCAATAAGTCAGCATTAAGTTTTTTATTATGCAAATATATAGAAATAGCAATGGCTTATTGTCTACAAAATTTTGCGAACCAGAATGCTGCTCACATTCTACTGTGTTCTGCAGGAATAGACAGCAGTGATACAAACGCAGATAGGCTTTGAAATATCAAGTATTTATCATCTAGATATTCTAGATGGTATCTCAAAGGTTAAATGGGAAACACTAACTCCAACCACTAATGAGTGAAATTAATATAAGTAATTGTAAGTAATATAAGAAATTAATATAAATTAAATGTATGTGACTGTTGGGTGTTATTTATTAATTACATGACTACATTTATTATTTCATACATAATTTCATGTCCTCTGTATTGCTTAAACTGATGTCCAGCCTAATAAGTATTTGATACTGGTAAGCTATTAAATATTATGTTCTATCAACAGTGACTTCAAGGTTTAGCTATACCCAAAATATAACAACAAACTTTATTATATGGGATTAAAGTTCAAATACTTAGGGCTTCTTTGCTGGTATACAGAGGAATGTGGAATGTGGAATGTGTAGACATCAAAACAATAATAAAATTTGATGTGAACGTTGTATGATTGTGTTGTGTATAAAATAAACTTTACAATTACGCTAGTTCAGTGAATTATTACATTGAGGACGCCATTACTCTAAGTTAAACTAGAATTTCAATATATTTTAAGAAACTTAAAACGCTTACCATTTTTGTTTATTGTATTTGCAAAACACGAAAACAAAATATAACCCCAAATCACCGTCAACCGCCAATTGTCATTTGTCATGTCTTCTGTCAGATACCGCTATAATTTTATTCCACAGATATACTAAAAATATACTGGCTACTAGTCTTTGTAAGCAATATTTATTGCATGGCTATACAGGTGAATTGTGTGATTTGAATATCTATTTAAGTGATGATGGTAGGTTTAATCTTATGGAGTTAAATGTGTGGTTGAACTCGCATTTGTACTAAATAAATGACCTTCACCTTCACCAGTTTACCATACCCAAAAACATATTATTAGTCGTAAACAAGAAGGAGTCGCCAAGGGGGAGCAGGTAGGCAGTAGGCAGTTGCCCCTCCATAGAGATTTTAAAAAAATGCCAAATGTAAAGCAACCAAAATCTTTGACTTGGCTTGCCTACTATACGGTATTTTTTTGCTTACCATACTATGGTACAATAGTATTGTCCGTCTGGGGGCTGCCGTCAAAATTATGTAAATTGCAATCACATTTTTCTCATTCTCCATAATATTTGCCCCTCGCTAGGCCATCGGTTGGCGACGCCCCTACCTGTCACCGTCCACAGCTGGACGTAGGTCTCCCCAAGTAGTTCAAGTCGTCGTCGGTCCATCGTGCGGCGGGACATTCTACACTACGTTTACCTCAGCGCAGTCTCCACTCCAACGCTTGTCTGTTCCACCGACCATGTTTTCGGCGGCAGACGTGGCCCGCCCACTTCCACTTCAGCGTGATAATCCTACGAGCAACATCCGTGACCCTAGTTCTCTGGCGGATGACTTCGTTTCGAATTCTATCCCCAAATGAAACGCCAATAAGATCCGACCATCATCATCATCATCATCATCATATCAGCCACAGGAAGTCCACTGCTGAACATAGGCCTCCCCCAAGGATCTCCACAATGACCTGTTGGAAGCGGCCTGCATCCAGCGACTTCCTGCGACCTTAGTCAGATCGTCCGTCCACCTTGTAGGCGGGCGTCCGACATTTCGCTTGCCTGTACGTGACCTCCACTCGAGAACCTTTCGGCCCCAACGGCCAGTGGCGTAACTACCCCCTCGGGGGCCCGTGGCAAAGTTCCTCATATGGGGCCCCTCTTAATGTAAAAAAAAATATCATTGTAATTTCGTTTTTATGTATCTTTTTTAAGGTGCTGGCCGACCGTTTGGGAAAAGAGGGACTCTTTGCGATGAAATCTTTTTTCCAGAAACCGCTTCAGGAAATGAACCTGGCTGAATCCTAACTGTTCTACGAGAAACGAGGAAGATTTCATTTTGACGACGAATAGACGGATGTTCAGTGATGTCTCTGTGATCAACAGGGTGAAAACCGACAGTAATCACCAAATGGTTAGTGGCACATTGAATATCAACTGCCAATAAGAAAGGCGTCGCTTGATGAAGTCTACACTCCGACCTACTCGCGCCCATATCCAAACCCCGAGAGCTTTCAACTTGAACAGACAAATTGCTTTGATTGTCTAAAAAAAAACCTTATAGTGGACGAGCCAAACATCGGTTTGGTAGAAGCTATCCATAAGGTGGGATCTAAGTATTTTAGACCTCGCCGTAGAGCTAGACCACAAAAACTCTCGATCCATGCTCTTGACCTCATGGGTGAACGTCGATCTTTGGCGCTGCAGTCTTTCGATGACGCTAAAGCATATCGCAGACTTAATAGACGGATCTGGAAGTCCTTGCGAAACGATGTCCATGCTCACAATACTATGAGCACTAAAGACACAATTGAGCGGAACGGAGGCTCCAAAGTATTTACAAGAGACTTGTCTATTGGGAAAAGAGAGCTTTCTAGGCTAAAGACGGACCACGGCTGCGTGGTATCGACGAAGGCAAAAGTATTAAGGGAGATCGAGAGGTTCTACGAAAAGCTTTACACCTCGGCTGCCGAACCTACTGTTACCTCAGCCGAAGACCCGAGTGCCGAGTTGATCCGATACTTTAGCGACGATATGCCGGACATCAGCCTGTGTGAGATTGCGACGGCCCTGAAGCAAATTAAGAATAACAAGACGCCGCGCCGGGACCGGGTACGGAATCACCTCAGAGCTTCTGAAAGCGGGCGGAACACCTATACTGAAAGTCCTTCAGAGGCTCTTCAATTCCATTCTCCCCGAGGGCTCAACGCCAGAGAGCAGGAGCGTGGTGGTACTGTTCTTCAAAAAAGGTGATAACACTTTGTTGAAGAAGTACAGGTCCATCTCGCTCCTGAGCCATGTCTATAAGTTGTTTCCGAGGGTTATCAAAAATCGTCTCAAACGCAGGTTTAATAACTTCCAGCCCCCCGAACAAGCCGGTTTCCAAAAAGGCTATTTCACAATAGAAGTCATCACTCCATCTGGCTGGAGGGCGTTCTACACTATGTTAGAAAAGACACGGTCTCTACTCTAGAACGCGTTTACTCCAACGGTATCCTTCGACAGATGCGGCCAGCGCACTGCGACATCAGCTTACTAATCCTATTTGCTATACCTATAAGCTAGTAGACCGGTTGTACTGTAAGTGTCCAAGTCTCAGCACTGTAAGTCATGACAGGTAGGACGCACTGGCTGAAAATTTTCGTTTACGAACTTTGTGGTAAAGGTGCCTAGAAGACTCGACGTATTATACGCTAGATCCTCCTCGTAGTCTGTTTCTCAAAGTTGTTTCTACCTACTCAAAGGGTATGCCCTAGGTAGGTATATTTGGAAACAACTTTAATTTGGTGGCCACATACAGTAACAGGTATTGGATCAGGGTGGTGGTTAATTATTACTTTGGTTTGGCTATGTAAATGTTAAGACATATTCGCTGTGAGGTTGAAGCCTGACCGTCCAGCAACTCCCCCAGAATTTTTGCCTTCCTCAATTATTTTATTATTTATCATCACTGTCTCTTACGAAGGGGACATTGGGCTTAAAGTGAGCTTTCTCAATCACAAATCGTTTCACACCGTAATTTTTTTAATTACACGTATCTGTTACGTATAGAGATTTCATGTTTCCCACTCTTATTAATCCGGTTTAAATTCATGTTTGCTCGTAATTGGTTGTGGTTGTATTAAGTCTGAATATTTACCCATCCATTTGTTCATTTCTCAGCCTCTATTCACTTGCATTTTCATGATTTTCATAAATCAATTTCTCGTTCCGTTAGTACTGACTTATTTTAGGAAACGTTTTATTAATTGCATCACTTAGAGGGATACTATAATGAAAACCAAAACAAAACATTTAAATCAAATATTATGATGAAATGGTTGTCATGTTAAAATGTAGCCAATTATTTATTGTTATTAGTTATTACTTTCTTTATAAGTGTTACATAATTCTCTGCTCCCCTGTCGGGCTTGGGCTCGAGGCCCTATCGAGCCAGGACCCTGTCGGGCCTGAGACCTTGTCGGACGAGGCCCTACCGGGCCGGGACGCGGGGGCCCCCTAGGCCGGGGGCCCGTGGCATTTTGCGCACTCTGCCACCCTATTGTTACGCCACTGCCTACGGCCATCGGTTCTACGAGCTATGTGCCCGGCCCACTGCCACTTCAACTTGCCAATCCTATGGGCTATGTCGGTAACCTTGGTTCTCCTACGGATCTCCTCATTTCTGATTCGATCTCGTAGGGAAACTCCGAGCATAGCCTAGTGTTGTAAAAATGAGCGCTGAGAGTCGAGCGTCGAGCGCTGAGTCGACGCTTTGGAGCGTTTTAGACTCGAGCGTTAAACGCTTGAGCGTTTAAGGCTTGCGAGCGTTGAAAGTTTAGACTTTCATGCTCGAGTTATGCGCTCGAGCGTTCAAGCGTTGTAGTTTTTAAATACGGATAGATGAAAAAATTGTGATGAATAAAAATGTTAGGAGTTGTGGGGGGCGGTAGGTACGGTGAGTATTACTTATCTTTTGACTTAGGTCGTATAAGCTGGCCTTATCTATACATCTATACATATAAATAAAATTGAAGTGTCTGTTTGTAAAGTGAAAATAAATAAAAATATCCAAGTACATATCGTTATATACACGATACCTATAACGAAAATGATCTTAGATTTTTTGTCTGTCTGTCTGTCCGTCTGTCTGTCTGTCTGTTTGTTCCGGCTAATCTCTGAAATGGCTGGACCGATTTTGACGGGACTTTTTTTGTCAGGTAGCTGATATAATAAGGAGTAACTTAGGCTACATTTGTTGTAGAAAATTTCATTTATTTAAAAAATAACTAAAAGACCTAATTAACTTTTTTGTTAAACTTCGCGCGGACGAAGTCGCGGGCACAGCTAGTCATAACTAAAAGAAGAAACAGACTTAGTAACGAAAATATACAGGCCAGTATGTGACTTTTCTCATGGTTAAAAAAAATATAGTGTTGCAAAGGTGTGTGATGATTTTAGGTAGGTATTTAATTTAACTTAGTTGCTAAGAAAAATCAGTAGGTAGTCAGGAATTGTACAGAAACTTCAGCTATTTTTTTTTATTGCATTGAATGGCGAGACGAGCACGCCGTTCGCCCGATGGTAAGCGATGCGACCGCTCATGAACAGTAGCAAAACCAAACAACACCTTGATTTACAAAGCAATGCTTGGCATTCCACTGCGCTCGCCATCCTGAGACACAAGATGTTAAGTCTCAATATGTCCAGTAGTTACTCTGACTACAATGTCCTTCAATCCGAATCACAACAGTGTATTTAAACTGCTGTTTGACGGGAGAAATAGACATTGCGGTGGTACCCACCAAGACAGCCTCTCACATATTAGAGACTTACCACCAGTAAAACACAAAAACCAAAAACAAACAAAAAGCTAAACCACACTTGTAATGTAATTTGGGCCTTATGGCGTAGATCATATGGCATATTGTATACTAATAATAAATGAGTATTTTTCTACTATTATAATATAAATATCGTTAAAAATAAAATTGAAATTGTCTTATTTCAATTATACTATCTTTTTTACGGTGGTCGCGGGTTCGAATCCCAGGGCACACCTCTGACTTTTCGGAGTCATGTGTGTATTGATAGTCAATCACCATGCACTAAAACGGTGAAGGAAAACATCAGTAGGAAACCTGCATACCATAGCGATTTATAAAAAAATCTATGGTATGTAAGTCCGCCAACCCGCACTAGGCTAGGCTAGGTGTGGTGGACTATATGGCCTAAACACTCTCAATCGAACTCTCGATTGTAGAGTAGGCCCGTGCCTTGCAGTGGGACGTATATGGGCTGATACAGATACAGATCTTTTTTACAGTTTCTCTAACTATGTAAACTAAGCGCGCTCTCAAGCTCGAGCCGAGCGCTCAAGCCACTGCTCGAGCGTCGAGCGCTTCAGTCGAGTCCCGACTCGAGCACGAGCAATCTGCTTGAGCGTCGACTCGAGTGTTTAAGCGCCGACTCGAGCTTTTTTACAACACTGGCATAGCCCGCTCCATGGCTCGTTGAGTGACTTTGAGCCTTTTAATGAGGCCCACAGTGAGAGCCCACGTCTCGGTGCCGTATGTCATCACTGGTAACACACAACTATCGAGGACTTTCGATTTTAGGCACTGAGGTATTATGGACGAGAAGACGTCGCGAAGTTTCCCGAACGCTGCCCAACCGAGTTGGATTCGACGATTGACCTCTCTCTCGAAGTTGGACCTGCCTAACCGGACCACTTGTCCTAATTAGACATATTCGTCAACAGCTTCTTCTTTATAGACCTCGCCGTAGAGATAGACCACAAAAACTCTCGATCCAGACTCTTGACCTCATGGCCGAACGTCGATCTTTGACGCTGCAGTCTTCCGTTGACGCCGAAACATATCGGCGGCTCAATAGACGGATCTGGAAGTCCTTGCGACACGATGTCCGTGCTCACAATATTGTGAGCATTAAGGAGACAATTGAGCGGAACGGAGGCTCCAAAGTGTTTGCAAGAGACTTGTCTATTGGGCAAAGCCAGTTGTCTAGGCCGAAAACGGACGATGGCCGCATGGTATCGACGAGGGAAGAGGTATTAAGAGAAATCGAGAGGTTCTACGGACAGCTTTACACCTCGGTTGCCAAACCTACTGTTAGCTCGGCCGAAGACCCGAGAGCCGAGTTGATCCGACACTTTAGCGATGATATCCCGGATATCAGCCTGTATGAGATTGAGATGGCCCTCAAACAACTTAAAAACAACAAGGCGCCGGGTGAGGACGGAATCACTTCAGAGCTTCTGAAAGCGGATGGAACGCCGATACTGAAAGTCCTTCAGAGGCTATTCAATTCCGTTCTCCTCGAGGGCTCAACGCCAGAGGCATGGAGCAGGAGCGTGGTGGTACTGTTCTTCAATAAAGGTGATAACACCTTGCTGAAGAACTACAGGCCCATCTCGCTCCTGAGCCATGTCTATAAGTTATTTTCGAGGGTCATCACAAATCGTCTCGAACGCAGGTTTGATGACTTCCAGCCTCCCGAACAAGCCGGTTTCCGAAAAGGCTTTAGTACCATAGACCATATTCATACGCTACGGCAGGTTATACAAAAAACCGAAGAATATAACTTGCCGCTTTGTTTAGCGTTTGTGGACTATGAGAAAGCCTTTGATTCGATCGAGACCTGGGCTGTGCTACAGTCTCTTCAGCGGTGCCACATAGACTATCGGTACATTGAAGTGCTGAAGTGTATATACAACAACGCCACCATGTCGGTCCGAGTACAAGATCAGAGCACGAAGGCTATTCCACTACAGAGAGGCGTGAGACAGGGAGATGTCATATCTCCGAAACTGTTCACTGCCGCGCTGGAAAACGCCTTCAAACTCTTGCAGTGGAAAGGATTCGGCATCAACATCAACGGCGAGTATATTACTCACCTTCGATTTGCCGACGATATTGTAGTCTTGGCAGAATCGCTGGAAGACCTTAGCACTATGCTCGAAGACCTTAATCGAGTCTCTCAACAGGTGGGTCTTAAAATGAACATGGATAAAACGAAGATCATGTCGAATATCCATGTTGTGCCCACCCCCATTGGAGTTGGGGGCTCGACTCTCGAAGTTGTAGAAAATCCGACCATATTTGAGATATTCCCTAATATTCCCTATTTCAACCCAGGGAGATTAGGTGTTAATGTATCAGAGAGAAAATGCATTTTGCACAAAATTATCTTTTGTTGTTGCTATGCACATCACAGTTTAGTCTATCTCCCGTTACTGGTTTATCGTATATTTCTGTCTACCACATTGGTGTAGTTGACCGCCTTGGGATTGGCACTTAATTTGTACTTTCGAGCCTACACCGAGGGATTGTTGTCAGTACCAAAACATATGCAATACACATAAATATTATGTCCGATTTGGCCGACAGAGGCTAGATCTCAACTTTGCTCGATCCTGACATTCTAGTTTCGCTTCGTATCCTGCACAGACCAAGTATACAGACTAAGAAGTAATCTTCGTCCAATTTTATCAATCACTTCATTCTTCCTTGTCAGTTCAGGGTACTTCTGATATGAATCTTGCCTAAGGTGTCATAGATCTGGTTGAGATGGGTTCGATCGAGTCGACCCCTTGCTGACCCCTTGCTGACCAACTCGTCTACATCAAGGGCCCTACTCTGTAAATCCGAAACGAAGTTCGAATCTTCGGATGATCGAATTTTATATACCATACGAATATACTTATGGTCGTTATTGACTTATGGCCGTAACTATAGGCTTATGGTTACGATGCACGTTATATGAATTCCAACATTAATTACAGAGTAGTTACAGTCGTATTGTCATAAACTTCGATCGTCCGAAAATTCGAACTTCGTTTCGGATTTACAGAGTAGGGCCCCAAATTGTAATTTCCAAATTCAATCCCTGGCGTTTGTTTATCAAAGGAACTTCATTCAGATAAATAAAATACAAGGATTCTTAAATCTTACATATTATACTATCATGTAAATACAAAACACCATAATATACCCGCTTGGGGTTTATCAGTTACCGCTGGTATTAGTTACTACATGAGTGAACAGTGAACACTATTAAAACACAAAAAAGTCTGATTACATTTTATTTAGTATTTATTTTGCAAACAATATTCAATTGAAATAACTATTTTGAACTTGTTTTTGATATGTAAACAATTGTTAAACAATACATTGAATAATTATGAAAAGATTAAAATATATATCATACATATAATTGAAGGTACTTAAAAAAGGGGAATATAAAACACACATATCTTATTAAATTACGTTAATGAGATACATGAGGTTTTGCCAATGCAATTTACTACCAAAGTTAGAACTAGCACTTTAGAATATTAAATTGACTTAAACAGCGATCTAAGCCAGATAGCTTCAAATGAAAAATAAAGATGAAAAGAAAAAGTTGCTTTTGGCGACTTTCTTGAGTCCCTAACATCGCTACCAGAGCGTCTTCAAGCAAAAATACAAAATTACGAACTACGTGATACACAAGTTGCAAGTTATGAAAAAGTTGTACTTTACATCTTATACGACTCTATGATATAATGTGTACCAGACACGTTAACTTACTATACTTGACATACATGCTGAATAAGCATACTATGCATTTAGCATACAAAATCGTTTTTTTTTCTCGAACAACAAGTTCAACATAATGTAGATTTTACAAATATGATCTACATTATCAACTGATTTTCTTCATTTTCGTCTCCTACAAAACACAAACGTACAGCCACGGACTCGTGTGCTTGACAATTCTCCTACTCGTGGCGCTACTAGCGCGAGTTAGTTCCAGTGTGAGCCGCGTGGCGGCGCTAGCGGTCGGTGGCGTTGGGGTTGGTGTAGGAGAAGCCGCGGAAGGGCTCCTGGTCCATGGAGCGCAGCACGTGCGGCTCCACCGCCGTGAGCCGCGGCCGCTCGCCCGTGAACGCGCGGTCGAAGTACTGCGTGTCTAGCGGGTGCCTCTGTACACGCACAAATTAATCAATACCTACACCCCACACACTACACCCACAGATTCACACGCATAGTCTTCCGGCCGTACTCAGAGACAGTTCATGTCAATTAAACCGTTCGTTAGTAAAGATTTTGTATACATATAATCTACACTAAGTAAAGATTTAATTGACATTAAATGTCTCTGAGTACGGCAGTTTAACAAAGAAGTCCCGTTTCGTGGGTGTATTTTACTAAGTAATAGAGACACGCTGTTGTCATTTATGAGCATGAATGGGCAGGCTTGTCTGAGGCGGTAATAATGTCTCCCAGGAAACCGAATTGAAGCAACAGTTTGTGAAATACCTAGGGTAATTAATGGTAACATGGCTGCCAAAATTGGCTGGTTTGGACCACGCCTGAGTTTTAAATTAGCAGTTCAATTTCCAAAATTAAATAAGAAACAATTATATTAATCGTCACACATCATTTACTTAAATACTCTAGCGTGCGTAAGTGACCAAAATAGTCCGCCGTAGACGGTAGAGTGGGTGGATCGTTAGACTCACTAGCCCTTCTCTTGATAGAAATACGATGTGTTTGTGTAATAGAAGAGGTTAATGTTCCTTTAGCCTTCCATAGTATATTTGTCTTCATAAACACATAATTAGGAGAATTATTTATGTTTTTATTATATGATTTATGTTTTATGCCAATTCTGAGAATTTAGATAGGTCTAGCTAATATTGTATACTTTGGTTTTATGCGTTAAATAACTTTATTCTACTATTCATTATGAAGCATTAGTTGAGACTGTAATGTGTAGTTTTACTGAAGATTGGAGATAGTTACATTATTAATTAATCATTTAAAATTATTTTCCTGCAAACCCAACTAAAATAAATTGATGATACTTGAAGGATCGCAATGAATCGCATGAATTTCTAACAAAGCTCCTGAATTAATTATTAAAAGTGCAATATTGGTCAGATGTAAAGAATATGGTGATTTGTAATTATTAATTCATTATCAATACAAGTTTATATTGAAATGGAAGTAATTATGGAAGTGTACGTACCACCCGCGGTCTGAAGGGCGCCTCGAGGTCTCGCCTCTCGAGCCGGTCCCAGTGTATCGCGTGGAAGAACGCTTGTTCCCTGATGTCGCCGTGCATGCACTCCGTGCCGCCCAGCCGCGTGCGCGCGTCTTTATCCAATAACTTAACAAAAAACAAATTATACATACTGTGTAAAACTCATATTTAATCAAAGCATAAAGTATATTTTTTTTATTGCCATGAATGGCGAGACTAGCATTCCATTCGCCTGATGGTAAGCAATACGACCGCTAATGGACAGTAGCAAAACCTAACAACATCATTAAATACAAAGCAATGTTTGGCATTCCATTATTGAATTGTGAGATAAGAAAAAATAATAATAGATATTTTTTATTTTTCCAGGCTTTAAAAAATTTCAACTCGACTCAAGTTCAAGTGGCAATCGTCGTCAGTATCTGGGGGTACGGCAGTGCCCCCTCCAAGTCGAGCTAAAAAGCGGCACAGCCGTACTATCCTTTTCTCGAAGCAATTCAGACCATTTTCAACCCCCCATAACTTCGTTGTGGTTAAAGCAAGAAACCTGAATTTTCAGTTACTAATTAGGCATTGTGTAAACACGGTATATTTAAAATTTCATTCAATTTGAACCAGTAGTTTAAGAATTATAACTTGTCAAACTTTCGCAATTTTGTCACTCACTGACTGACTGACCGATCATCAAAAGTCTAAGGCACTTCTAGCAGACATAGAACCTTCAAATTTAGAATATAATTAGTGTTTAGTGTCTAAAGTAAGGAAAAATTCAAACATTTCATAATTTCTGTTTAGTTTTCTAGATACACCAACTGCGTGAATAACTTTGTAATCTCATATAAATGTATAGGATTACAAAGATACATTTGCAGTTAATGATTTGTTGTACCCGTATATAATGGAATAATAGTTGTAGATTGGTATCTAAATATATTATATATGAGGCATAACAGGAGGGGGGTATAAAGATGGAAAGGGTGTATTCAGCCCATTAAACTGTACAACATTCCTCTAGAAAAACATGACAAAGATAACCTTGCAAATAAATAGACTAAATAGCTCGAAAACAATCACCATGAAAGAAAGAACACTAATAATCAAATCCGCTATATTTGTGATAAATTGATACCTACAAAAATAAGAAAAAACCATAAGACAGAGGCTTTAAGAAAAATCATTATATATATTCTAGAAATAAAAAGTACCGAAAAGGAATAAAGTAGGACTCTACAAAAAGACGTGAGATCCCATCAAAAACATCCTGTAAAAAAATTCCAAGTCTCGCAGCTCAGTTTTTCTACCGCAAAAAGTTGTGAGATCCATGTAATACCAAGTCGATTAATTTATTTAGTCCTTGATTAAGGGACGTTCTGTATAAAGTTATTACGTAAGTTATTATCATATCAATATTAAAAATTCTTTACGTTTTAAATAAATAGATCGACTTGGCCAGTAGCATTATGCATAAATTGTACGATACATTATGTTTTCATGCGATGGCCGAGTCGATCTATTTATTTACAACGTAAAGAATTTTTAATATTGATATGATAATAACTTACGTAATAACTTTATACAGAACGTCCCTTAATCAAGGACTAAATAAATTAATCGACTTGGTATTACATGGATCTCACAACTTTTTGCGGTAGAAAAACTGAGCTGCGAGACTTGGAATTTTTTTACAGGATGTTTTTGATGGGATCATAATTTCTCGATTTATGATTTTGGTTATGCTTCTGCAACCAGTTGGATAGGTTTACATCCAGCGATCATTAGCGATTACCACATTAATTTTATAGAAAACAGCATACAATAGGGTAACAAAAACGTGCCGTACTCGAGTAAGTATGGTGAGCGCCTCTTGCGAGAGGAAGCGCGGGTAGGAGGGCATCTCGTTGCAGATGGACCAGAACAGCTCGTCCTCGTCGCAGCCGCTGAACGGACTCTGACCGATCAGCATCTCGTACAGCAGCACGCCGAACGACCACCAGTCCACCGTCTGGTTGTACTTCAAACCCTTGATTATCTGAAATTACACATGACAAATGGCTTGTTAAATAAATAAAAACATAATTTCAGTTCATTATGTATGTTAGGGTTAAATGCTAGCAGAATCCTGAAGTACAAAATAATAATGAATATTGATAAAATTTACCTCAGGTGCCATATAGTCTGGTGTGCCGCAGAAAGTGTCCGCAGTTTTGTCCAAGTATATTTGTAACTTGCACATTCCAAAGTCAGCAATGCGCACGTGACCATCGAAGTCCAATAAAATGTTGTCCAGTTTTAGATCCCTAGAAACGAAAAATAAGATAATAGATTGATTTGCTAAGCCATGAAAATACTCAAACGTTAAAATAATCTTTATATGTATAGTGTAGCCAAGGTTACGAAAATAAAAAATGCAAACCTATAAATGATACCCCTCTTGTGTAAAAACTTTAAGCCTGAGACAATTTCAGCTGCATAGAATCTGGCGCGAGCTTCCGGAAATCTGCCACTTTGTTGGATGTGGAACATGAGATCACCGCCATTCAGGTATTCCATTACAAAGAACAAATGAGACTGAAAAAAATTAAAATGTATTACTATTATCTACCTATGTAAGAAATAAACTGCCACTAAGATCTCGCATAATAGAGAGAACTGTTAGGCTCAGTTGCACCAAGTAACTTTGCCAATACCTTTGCCTATGGACATGTCATCGCCATACATTTGAGATTTATTTGACCTTGCAAATGTATGGAATTGACAGTTTCAAGGGCAAAGCTATTGGCAAAGTTAGTTTGTGCAATTGAGCCTTAGTATTATGCTATTAAAGCTTGGGAGTTCAAACGTCTCAAATGACAATGCAAAACTTGAAATCAATTCAAGAGGATTATCAGGCGTTAATTTCATCGAGCAGCTAAAAATAGCGCCAACAAATTTACATTGTAGGCAAAATTAGTGGTTTAGTGTGTTCAAATGATGCCAAAATTTCGAAACCGCCAAAAATAATGATAATCATATTAAATGTTATGGCTAATTAACTTTAGCTACTTTCTTGCCGACATATCTATAATAAAAGTTTTTATGATACTCTCTTTATGATTCGTAAAATAATGTTTACTCACATCAGTCTGAAACGTGGCGAAGAGATGGCAAAGATAGGGATGGTTGGTGCCGAGTGCCAACACTTTTCTCTCAATTAGAGTGCACTCAACATCGTCATCTTCTAACACCACATCTTTCTTCAGACACTTCACGGCGTAGTAATATTCCGTATCCCGTAACTCAGCTAGCAACACCTGGGAATTTGTAGATTTATTTATAGCTTTTGAAATAATATATACCTATTACATTATCGAGTGATTCCAGGAAGTGTAAGATACAAGGTATGTCTCTTGCATTTATTTCAGGAACTATTTTAATTAATTGACCAAAATACCGTAATGGTAAAAGGTTCCAAAACTGTGCCTAATTCTTGTAAACTAATAAAAGAAACTAATGAAAGTACACCATTCACCAAATCCCGCTTAGAATTTAGTCATCTGATCATAGGATTGTGTTAGCAAAATCGAGTAATGTTTATTGATAGGTGCATCTAATTAAAATCTGGAGATTTATGACAACCAATCGCCAAATCGAAAACATATAGTTTTTTACATTACAACGTAGTACGCAAAATTGTTAAAACGCGTATAACAATATATTAAATGAAAAACAAAATAGCGACATTATCTTTTGATATATGTTCAGGAAACGTTCGAGACAACCGTGCGAGAAGTTTTCGTTTTATATATCATGCTTTCTCTGTATTCTTGGCCCGGTCTCAAAGGCAATTGGGACAAGCGCTTCGAAACCAGGAAGGCGCAAGTACCTGGCTCACGAGTCGCTGGGATGATGCGTGCTCAGAAATATGTATTCGATACATTAATTACTTTTGTCACTATCAAAATATAGTAATCTCTAATTTGTTTGATTGACACCGCTAATTGATTTGCTGTATCGAATAGAAATAGAGAACTAATTAATTAGGCAGATTATTTTTGGATCCTAACAATATAGGTACACGATACTGATTGACTAAATTATTAAATACCAACAAATTACTTTTTATTTTCTTCTTAAAATTCGGAGAAGTATTTAGTGCAACACAGTAGCCAATTAGCCTCATGCCCCCAAAAGAGAAAAGTTGCATTTGTATGTGCAGATGACAATAAATTGCTTTAAAATTGGCGATGGTCTCAAAAGAAGGCCGACGACACGTGTTCTCTGACGTTCAAAAGGTGGCCAGTGATGTAAGCACTAAATATAAACCGTGTAAGTCTAGGTACCTATTAACACTACAATACGACAGCAGGGCAGGTGAACCACGACGACACTAGACGACGCTACAGGTGGCATTTTGCCATATCACAAGGGTTACGGTCAATATAATACGTCTAACGTTTGTGACGTGAAGAAAGAAATTCCCTCGTGAAAGTTGTTTCAAGTTAACAATATATAATTTGTTAAAATAATATATTTAACATTAACTAGTTAGTAACTCCCTACCACATCGTGGGACAAGACGTGGGACACAAGGCGAAACGTGGGGGTACTGGTACCTACCAGGGATACCTCTGCCTACCTCTTCTGGAATATAGGCGCTAGTTCATGTATGTATTAACTAGCTAACAATATAAATAAAATGGAATAAACGATGTTGGGACTAGTTGTGTATCTAGAGGCTAGAGTTAATGTTAGATCAGTGATCAATAACCTCTGTTACCGCATCAGTTTATCAAAAGACACGTACAGCTGCGAGTTCATCGTACTCAATGAGTGAAATAAAAATGTTATCGTTTGACATTTTCCCGTCTTTGATGTGATTTGCGTCATTATTCATAGCACCGTATCGTAGAAGATCGTAGCGAACTCGAGACATTAATGTTTTATCGTCACCTGTCAAAACAAACGGCGCTGGCTAGTCTTCTCCGACATATTGGCTTACACGGGCTTACATCACAACTCACATTAGAAAAGTCTAAAAGCTTAAAAGTATCTATTAATAGATACAATTAAATTAAATGTTGAAACAGTAATCGAATACGTTCTGTCTATCTGTAATTTCGCTCTGTATGATGTTTATTATTTATTTGAACGATTTCTGAATTTTAAAGAACTCTGCATCGACCTAGTTATGAATCTATTTTAGTATGCTACAGGTAGTAAACTCTGTTTTCATTAGTTTCGACTGTTGACACAGTTTTCATTTGAACAGGCAACATACGTAATCTACTACCTACACAAGCTTTATTTTGTCCTTTGTAATTATTGAAAATATATTTATTCTAAATTGTTTTAACTTATGACTAACTCATATGTACAATGGTATTCAATGGTTTTAATTTTCAATTGCTCGTAATTTCCTAGATATTTAATGTTTACAATGTTGTCTTAGTAACAGAAACAGAAAGAGAACAAAGGTGTTTAAAATATAAAATTTGGACATAAATAAATCAAATCAATGGACATGTTATTTGATACATATCCAGAACGTCCCATGGATATGACATTTGGAAGGGAAGTATCTTAAATATTGTAGATCTGATAATTCTCCTGCTTTTAAATAATGGATGCCTCCCATGTAGTATCGGAGATTTTGTCAAAAGAAGTTTTGTTTTGAGAACATGTTAAATTACCTACATTCAAAGATTTAAATGCATTTTTCTACGGGTACCGAACCCAAGGCGTAAAAAAACTGCCCATCATTTTATGATACCTACTAATCAAAAAGTGTGATCATTGGGATTATTTTTCTCCGAAAAATATAACATATGAAATAAATAAAATGTAAATTGTATTTCAACCGATGTACTTCTTTACTTTAAAAATACGGTTTTTATTTATAACATGCGTGTTCAAATATTGTCCAACCTTTAGATTCAGGGCTACGGGAACGTTATGTTTATTATATTATGTATAGACTCGTCTCTCATCAACCAGACACTCATCCCTGTTAGGGCCGGGACACATAAACACGATACGACGTCGTGTCGTACCACGATGCGGCGTCGTTTCAAGATGCGACGTCGCGTCGTGGGAATCTACGACGAGCATCGTAAAAAAACTACGTCGCGACATCGTAACGTGCCACGATACACGGCACGACGCCGTCGATACCATGCAGGGTGAATTGTCGCAGTTAATTTCGAGAAATGGACCGCACTAGACGTGTCCTGCTCCTACTGTTGTTAAGAAGACGGATAAAGAAAAGACAGAAACTCAGAAGATACTGGATCCACCCATTTCTTTTAATCATGAATAACGGGAGCCACTTCATAAAGAAGTACAATGCCTTAAAAATAGACCACAACAAGTTTTTTAGTTTCTTTAGAATGAGTGTATCAAGTTTCGAAGAGTTACTTGATCGGATAACGCCACATATAGCAGGAAAATATGGCAGAGGCAGACCACCTCTTGAACCTCTCGAGATGCTGGGATTAACTATAAGGTAAAAGAAACTTTTTCGTAACATATTTTTAATTTCACAAATCAACGACACTAGTAACAACAATTTTTGAAAATTAAGTTGCTAACAGAATAAGCTTCATTTTAAATTTACCCTTTGGTTTCGTTATACCGATTATCACTACGAGCTTTGAAGGAGTCACCGTATTGGTCCCCATAAATTATTATTAATTAATCATTTTTTATAAAGGAAACAATAAAATATAGAATTATTAACTTTTTTTTAAATGAACATTACACCTTTAGATTCCTTTTTTAAGAAAAGTCGTAAAGTGATAGGGGTGACGCTGGTTCACGTGATGTACTCGAATGATCATCAAATTCGCTCTCTTCGCTTCGGCCATGCGTGGCAGCTGGTGGTGGTGTTGCTTCTTGGGTAGAATGTGACGAACTACCGGTTGTTTGGTAACCGCCTTGGTACGCACTTTGCCATGAACTTTGGGGTCTTTGTGTTTCATAGTTACCCTGGTACGAAGATGGATAGTTGTTCTGTGGATAATATTGATGTGATGATTCGTGTAGATCCGTTAAAACTTGTAAGACCCGACTTTGAAAAATTAATGTTTCATGATCACTTAGTTTATTCAAAGATGGCAATATCGCTTTAAAAAAAGATAAATGTCTGTTTTCGGGCTCTTCTAATTTTGACATAATCTCTTCTTCAAATGTATCGATAATTCTCTTTTTTCGTGCTGGAAAGGCACGTGACGGACTTTTAAATTTTCTTTTTGGACTCTCCTTTTGTGTGTTCTGATAGTTTGTTTCTTCAGCCATTATGCTACTATCGGTTTCATTTTGATCATTTCTATTTAAAAAAAGGAGCAGTTTATATAAATGATATTCCTTAAGTTTTTTAGCGCCTGCTCCAGATTTATTTATTTCTTTAAGTTTTTTTACGTACTTGGCATAGTTATCTTTAATACCAGTCCATTTCTTTACCACAGCATTACCTGAAACAATAGTATTTACGATGTCACGTTAGGAACATTATCAGTTGCTGGACTGTTTGGTAGTCGGTTTTATGATGTGATACTGGCGTATACACACGCACGCACACATACATACACGCGCGTACGCACCCACACACGCACACACACACTTTTAATTATTTCATTTATTTATTCTCCTATTTTATTTCAGGTTTTTGGCTTCAGGAAACACCTTTCAAGACATGCATTTAAACTACTATCGTGGAAAGTCTACTATTGCTAAAACTGTAAAAATAGTTTGTGGCGCTATATGGAACCATCTTTTGATCGAAAATATACCGAAAATAACTACTGAGCGACTAACAAAAATTGCTGAAAACTTTGACAACAGCGGCAACTTTCCTAATTGCATAGGTGCACTTGACGGGAAACATATTCGTATTTGGAGTCCCAAACATGGCGGATCTCTTTTTTATAACTACAAAAATTATCATTCTGTATTGTTGTTGGCTTTGGTAGATTCTAAATACAGATTTATATATGTTGATATTGGAGCATATGGCAAGGAATGTGACTCAACCGTTTACAATAATTCAAAATTGAATGAATTACTGTTAAAAGGACAACTTCCTTTACCAACGCCAAAGCCTTTACCAGGCTCCCAAACACCTTGTCCTTTTGTTTTTGTTGCAGACGAAGGCTTACCATTGACAAATAATATAATGCGCCCATACCCAGGAAAACATTTGACGATACAACAAAGAGTTTTTAATTACCGTTTGAGTCGAGCAAGAAGATATGTAGAATGTGCGTTCGGTATGCTGGCTAACAAGTGGAGGGTATTTCATCGACCATTAAATGTTTCTTTAAATTTTTGCACAAATATTATAAAAGCAAGCTGTGTTTTACATAATTTCATTCTAAACCGTGAAGGAGCTCAAACATTAGAAGACATGATAATTGATGATTCGTTTATTGAACTACAACAGTCAACGCAAGAGGGTAGAACAAGAGCTACCGACACAAGAAATGAATTTTGTGATTACTTTAACAGTGACGTGGGAGCTCTAAGTTGGCAACTAAATAAAATATAGGATATTACTTACCAAATTTAGTTTTTTCTTGATTATTTAATTCTTGAAAACCAGGAAATAAATTTTCGCACACCTCTGTCCATGCTGTTGTTTTTATATTTTTATTCTTATATTCTTCTGATGTTTTGTCCCATAGTACGGGACGCTGCTCGACTAGCGTTATTAAATGATCGACCTCAATAGCCTTAGCGTCCGTCATCTTTGAATTTTGAATAACAACTGACACAGGAACGCATCGTGAGTTTCTACGACGCGACGTCGCGTCGTGTCGTGTATCGTGGCACTTTACGATGTCGCGACGTAGTTTTTTACGATGCTCGTCGTAGATTCCCACGACGCGGCGTCGCATCGTGAAACGACGCCGCATCGTGGTACGACACGACGTCGAATCGTGTTTATGTGTCCCGGCCCTTACTCTTTGCAAATCATCGTATAGTTTTTTCTTGGCAATATCCCTTGTTTCAGTATTAGTTTATTTCTGGACGGAGAGTTCGCTTACATTTTGCATTTGACGCAATTACTTAAACTATTTCTATGGTAAAAATGTAGTTCAAAGATTTTATTTAGTTAGGTTTTCTGGTGGTAGGTCTCTCATATGTGAGAGGCCGTCTGGGTAGTTACCATGGCAATGTCTATTTTAAACAGCAGTTTAAATGCACTGCTGAGTTTCGGACTTAAGGACATTGTAGCCAGAGTAACTACTGGACATATTGAAACTTTACATCTTATGTCTCAGGATGCCTAGCGGCTAGCGTTACTTTCTAATTCATGCTACTCTTCATGAGCGGTCGCATCGCTTATCTACCATCAGGCGAACGGCATGCTCGTCTCGCCATACATTGCAATAAAAAAAGGAAAGGTGCCTAGTTGCTTTTTTATTTAATTTACCACGTGACAGCAAAACCCATGGAGTATAAAAATAGCACTAAAATAATTGAAACGGTTTATTTTATAAACAGAGCAACGTTATTGATTGCTATGATGTATAGAGGCGTATTTTAAAATAGTTACGCTGGTTGTCTGGGCACTTGATTCTATATTAAATCTGGGTCAGACATAAACTGTGGTTATTGCTACAATTTTGTATAACTTTTATTTTTAATATTTTTTTATAATATAACGAATATCAGTTTTATAATTGCAACTCCTGTATGATATTCTTGTACCCTAAACGCTCTAATTTTGAAGGTCAAGTAGAGGCAACAATATAGCTATATTCTGATAATATAGGTTTTAGGATAAAAGAAGTACGTACATAAAAATCTCACCAAATCAATTTAATGGCTTGGCTGTGAGCGTGTAAACAAAAACGTTTTAAAATTTAGTTACCTATGTTGTATTTTTAGACTACGCAGAATTCGAAAGCAGCGGACAAAATATTCTGCTTCATTTCACCTTTTCTCATTCGCTGTTTAGTACATTAATATAGAGAACCAACTAGGAAAATGAAATATATGACAAAGGAGAGTAAAAGTACGTGTACCTGGCCCATTTATTTAAAATACATACCTTTCCAAAGCTGCCTTTGCCTAAAACTTTGATGAATTGGAAATCTTCAACGGTGTACTTTCTGAATCGTGGTATTGATCGCGCCGGTGGAGTGAAGCGACCAGTTTTTCTGAAGATACCGTAAGCCGTGGATTGTTCTGAAATATTTAAATAATGCTTTTTGTGAGTAGACAGAATTTAAATAAATCGCATAACATACAATATTATTAATTGATATTGTATAAATAAAAATAAAATGTTTCAAATCAAGCAGGCAAAGAAGTTTGAAGGGATATATAGTGAAATGAAATGATCAAATGATATAATATTCTTTCGTTATAAAAGATAATTATTATGCCTTTTATTGATTTTGCGTACCTACATCCAAAAAAAGCTTACGAAGGACCGATATTCTGGAAATGATGTGCGAGTTAAGAATAGAAAAAATATATTATGTATTTTTTTTTAAATTTAATCTTCTACAAACGCGTGCCCATGTGTGTTTGAGTGATATAAATTATTGGCACAAGTGCGTTGGTATTTCTCATCCATCTCAAGATTTGGACTGATGTAAACATCCTTGTGAGCAACACCGTTAATCCCTGCTGCATCACCATTACGTGTGAAAAAACGGTCACTTTAAAACTTTAAGTTCTACTGAAAATAAGTATTTAAAAAATATGAATTATAAAACGCATATTTTATTACTAAATTAAACAAACAAGACAATAATTTCTTCGTCTTGATTATAATTTGCAAAAGTATTCGTTCCTCCAGAAGACGTGACGACCGGACGTGACGGGGCAAGGCGGGGCTTATTAACATGATGAAATATGGTGAGATTAGTTCCAAAATAATATTGTTTTGATATCTTTTGATATCTACTTCCCAAAAGCAGGAAAACAATTTTACAAATATTATTAATGATAATATTTTGTTTTATGTGTTTATTCATTGGTATTTTTTGTTTACTGGATTACGTAATTTTAATATTCAGAACATTAATGATTGTTCTAAACTAATACCTATAAAGCTATCTAAAAACTAAGTCATGACTATTTAATTAAATCAATGTTTTCAATTCGATTTATTTTGATTTTTCTTTCCGAACAAAAATATCGTTGAGATTAACAATATCTTATCATCTGAGCTTTTAACTTTTGTTCTTTCGCGCAAGAGAGTGCGGTCCGCGGTTATTTTATTACGCGATACAGCTTCCGTGTGTTTACGTTGAACCACGTTATAGTAGTATGACATAATGTGCGGCCGCATGTGTGATATATTAATTATCTTTCACCTCGTATGAGATCGCGAGCATCGCTAAAAATATTTGCTCAGACAGAGCAATATCAAGGCCGACATGGTTAATTTTGGCATAATCGAAATGTCGACAAAAAAATGTATGCTTTCCATAATAAGTCTCGAACTTTCCATGAAAAACACGCAAACGCCACTCGCGTTATATTGGCTCTACAAAATTATTAAATTTAATAAAATTATTAACAGGAGATAATGCCATTGGCATCATGTACGCCTTGTATACTTTTATATATTATAAATAAAATAAAATAAATTAATTGAGGCAATAAAGAAATAAGATTTTGCTTGTTTTTTTTTTTATTGCCCCAAGTGTTGGGGATAAATTAATGTGCTATAGTTATTAGTTACATCATTCCCTCTTAAACGAAACATGCAATAGTATTAAATATATCTACCTACGTAAATATTTAATACTATATTTACATACTGACAAATGCATTTATACCTTTGACTGCGTCTTGAAGTAATTAGGTTGATCTGTTTAATTTTGTGAGTGGGATGCGCAGAGCAGGGATGTTGCGAATATTCGCATCCGCATCCGCAAATGCGGAACTTCCGCATAAATTTGGACATCTGCATCCGCATCCGCATCCGCAATAATCGATGCGGATGTTTTATGAGGATGCGGATGTAATACAAAATGAGACAAGACAGAAATTTGGTGGTGCCGGCTAATGGCGCGTGCCGTTCGGAAGTAGTGTTGCCAGGTGTCCCGCTTTACGCGGGACGTCCCGCTTTTCAGAAGTTTGGTGACGTGCCCCGATTGAACCTTCGGCGGGACGCCAAATGTCCCGCTTTTTGACCACCGTTCTCAGAACGAATAAAAAACGAAATCTTACACACTTTTATTTATAATCCGTACTGTATTTCACGTTTTTCTACAATTATTTACCTACTTAGTATCTATTTCGATTCTAAAGTAGTTTCGATAGGCTGATTCCAAAAAAATATAGGGCTTTGAATAAGTTCTTGCGGTTTGTTCAAAAATTCCTTTCTTATTTTAGATGGTAAAACATGTGCAAGGAAATACTGTTAGTGAACTTATGTCTTAGTGAATATTAGCTAGCTCCAATGAAAATTCCTTAGTAACAATTTCAAGTTTCATACGGCTTAGAGAGCATTACTAGCGCTTTTTTTACGACGTGTATATGTAGATGTAATTCAAAAGAAAATCGCATCTTAACTTCACATAATTCTTTTCGAGCATTATAGCGAGCATAATTTGTCAAAATTCATGTGCAAAGACGTGTCGGAAAATATACATTTTCATCTTGGAGATAAAGATCGCTCTGGTAAATCGAATAGTAATAGTCTGAGAATTTAAGGAATAACTTGATGTACACCCATAGTAAACGCTAGAGGAAAAATTTAAATCGTTTTGTGTAAATTTTTGAAATATTAGGAGTAAGGTAAGAAACCTCTGTCCCTTCTGGAAAAAAGGCGTGAGTTTATGTATGTATGCATGCTAAGAAACCATGGCGCCTTATGAATTGAAGCCTCGAGAAATATAGTACTTGGTCTGATTGAGCTGCGCTTTCATTATTATACTAATAACCAAAAACGGCTATTGTCTTTGAGAGCCTCCAAAGACGCGACGTTATTCTATGTAATAAGTATATACTGCTAGAAAGAGGGAGAGTAATAATTTGTGTAAGCAAAAAAATATAATTGTCTCTTCTTTAATAGCCGTCCCGCTGAAGAACTCAAAATCCCGCTTATTTGAATGTCCTGTCCCGAATTTTCAAAAACTAAACCTGGCAATGCTATTCGGACGTGACATTGACCAATGGGAGCGAAATAAATAGTGACATGATCCGACGCGTTTGTTGTTGCTATGATAATAGATTCTTCTAGTGAAAATGAGAGTCGAGAAATACCAGAAAATGGTAGCAATAGCAGCAGCGTAGATAAATCGATAAATATTATTAGTAGGCGATAATAATAGTTTAATTTCAATATTCATTCATATACTATATTTATATAAAATGTTAAACATCCGCATCCGCATCCGCATCCGCGGATGTGAGCCTTTGAAAATCCGCATCCGCATCCGCTTCCGCGGATGTGAAAAAATCGACATCCGCAACATCCCTAGCGCAGAGTAGTAACAAACATTGTATACTTCGCAACAATTACTCTCAGTCGTCTATTAATTAGTTATGAGTAGTCATAATAATTATTTCTCCCTCATTATCACACAATCCTTATTAATCAACGTATAGATGCAAAAGTATTTTCTAGCATTATATAAGTACATAAATCGTAGCATCATTCAGAAAACCCATCATAAGAATTGATATGCAAGTAAAAACCTTGTACTTTGCATATTTTTCTTAGCAAATATATTACTAATGCTAAGATCTAAGGAAATATAGCGCGAAAAAAATATGATTTAGATACTTGTGATCACTTAAATATCATCGCCTGTAGAGTTTAGTCTACGCGAAATATATTCTTATGTTGTACACATAAATTAAATCTGAGTGCGTAATACTTCGTCGCGCTTGTACCATCATGTTTCTTATTTACGTTGTAATTTATATCTTATGTTCTATCAACACGACCAGGTGCTTTTACATTACTCTCAAACCCTCAAGTATTTAATTGATTGATAGAAATGTTTTGAGAACTCTTCACTTTGGAGAGATACTAAATAGTGTACTTATTAATGTTAAAACCGTACCTAACGAATTTTACAACCTGTTTTATTTTGTTTTACAGTTTTGTTGGAGAATGGGTCAAGTAGGTATTATTTCATATAATATTATATTATGTCACGTCATACGAGTATTATATTATTTCGAGTAATATTTAGTAACGGCGCGGCGCTAGAGTTAACCGTGGGTGTTGGTGGTGAAAGGGCAGCGCCTAAAAGTGAAAACCCGGCACTATGTAGGTACGTACACAATAAGCTTGGTACAAAGATCAACGAGGTATACCTTGTGCTATACCTACAGTACGAAATTCAAAGAAAAAGAAACAGCATCACAAATCAAAATGTGTAGGAATATCGCTATTCTTTTAGCCGAGTGTATAAAGATGGTCTTACGCATATCTCCTTGTGCGTATATCAGATTGTTGTAAACATTTACACGCTTTTTATATTTCATGTTCAGGATCTGATGTTGATAAATAACAGTTTTGAAACTGTTTATTTGATTAATGATTATCATGATGTATTTTTTTCTAATTTGCCTCTTTTGTATATTTTCTTAGGTTGATTTTGATTCTTAGAAGATTTTGTTGAACATATGCTCAGTTTTATTATATACAGAGAAATCTGGTGCATTTCTCAGGTAAACAAAGCCACAAATGATCCTCGTGAGCATGCGTTTTGCTGTTGGCTATGTTGTAGCTGCCAAGTTTATTCTATTTTTATTTGCAAAATTCTAGTATTTAGAAAAATAGACATTATCTGTAAGTAGTTTATTAGTGACTTTATATTTTCTATAAATAAATGATCAACAAACTAATGAATCTACAAAGAACTAATGAAGAACAAAAAAGCATAGGCACATAAATATTTTTTAACTTGTTTTTTTGTTTCAGTCCGCTTCCAACAGGTCTATGTGGAGATCCATGGCAAAGGGATATGCTCATCAGTTGACTTCCTGTGGCTAAAGAGATTCATAAGTCATGACCCATAAATTCTAGCCACAGGTAAAGATAGTTATAATTACAACTCGCTTTAAATTTTATTTGAGAACCATCTTTGCTGTTATCACTTTACAATCCAACCAAGGTATTAGATTTGGCGGTGCTAATTTAGTGCCCATCCGTGTCATTACCATTTATTGCGTTGACACTTAAAATACTGTAATGGGTTTTGACGACATAAAGTACGCACATACCTACTACCTTTCCTATCAGTCAAATTGGAAATAAACACCACAGCTTTATAACGGCATGTGGAATGCGGAAACTTTACTAAGTGGATCGTTGTCCGAGATGCGTTCACAATTTCACCGAAACTTGCTGCGATTTCAGTTTCTTTATTTTTAGATTATCCTGAATTCAATTTGCCAAATGTGCCGTTTATTTTGTAAACATAAAGTTTTTGGCTTGATAAAACCGAATTATCGTCTACATTTTGGATTGTGAAACGTAAAAACGAGTATGTAAGTACAGTCAATAAGGACAGTAACTAGTCATAATTTATTCTAATAAAATTTAAAGTTACATGAATATAAATCCGGAAAAATAAACTTACCTCTTATAGTTATGAAGTATACGATACGCCTGTAGATATTTCTGATGTAGTATCCTCAACTTACAGGCTACAAAGACTAACAAATATGCCATAACAAGATGGAGGTTTGTATGGATCAAACGGTAGGTCGGAATTAATATTTTCTTCATTTATTTCTTATCATATTATATTTATCCGGATAAAGACTAACCACTTCATATTAAACAAAGATTTTACATAAAATATAATGGCTACTAATTTAATTACTAGCCAGTGGCGTAACTACACCATCTAGGGCCCGTGGCAAAATCATCGGATGGGGGCCCCCTTTTTTGTTAGGAGAGGAAAACTGTTAAGCTTATTTTCCCGTACCCCGGAGAAGACCGAAAGGAATATATTAGTGTCACTGGCCTGCTAGTAAATTGCGGCCGAGGCGGGTCCCTAACAAAAATCGGCGCTAGCATACCGAATAAAACCCTGACCTCTGCATTTCGGGCGGTACTGCAAATCTACTAGTCGAGTGGGTCGGTATGTGTCCCTGCAGTGGTTCTTAAGATGTCCGCCCCTGAGATAATCCCCGTACTCACGCGTCTTTTCTATTAAAACAACCTAGGCCCGGCTTCATGGAATATCGCCCATGTTCATCCAATCCCCAAGAAGGGTGACCGGTCGGATCCTTCGAATCGCAGGGCGATTGCTGTCACATGCGGACTCTCCAAGGTCTTGGAGCGAGTTATAAATACGCAGCTCTTGACGTATCTTGAGGATCACCAACTGAGGGTCGTTCGGATGGTGATCTTCTCGTTTATCTCACCCACCATCAGGTGGAGGCATTGGATAGTGGGGGTGAGGCGATTACGGTAGGCCTTGAAATTGTCATCGAGTGTGGCATGGCGTCGTTATAGGGAAGCTACCTGTCTGGTATTTCAACCTAAGGAACTCTGAAAGTACATCACCAGCTTTCTGGATGACCGCAGCATAAAAGTCGTATTGAACGGCTTTTGCATCGAGACCAAGACCATTAATTCTGGTGTTTATCCTGCATATCAATGACATGTTGTTTATCACCAGCTGGCATTGCTATGCAGATGCTAGTGCAAGTCAGGCAAGATACATCGGACAACAGAATCTCTATCGGGGATCCGTTAAGGAAAAATAGTCTCAAATTTTGTGGGAAGTTGAGATCTCTCTGGGGCGAACATAGCACAATTTAACCCCACGAAGATATAAGTTTGCTCGTTTACAACCAAGAAGACCTCTTTTGTCATGGAGATCCGAGAGTATTCATTGACCCGAGATATTGAGCAAGTTGCAGTTTGGGTGTCATTTGGAAGGCAAGGGCAATTTAGCCAGCTAAAAGTTAAGGATTCTCAAAAAAGCCAAGCCGTACTTTTCGTCGGATCATCGGTTGCTCTACAAATGCGATGATCCGGCACGACGTGGAGTTCTGCTCTCACCTCTGGGTAGAAGCCCCATAATACCAGCTCGACCTACTTGACTCATTACAGCGCCGAGCTCTTCGAATCAAAGATAATCCCTATCTCACGGAGAATGTGGAGCCGTTAGGATTGCAGTGAGACTTTGGGTCCCTCTGTATAATCTATCAATTGTTTCACGGAAAGTGTTCTGAGGAAGATGGTGCCACTATCGCTATTCTCACATCACACTTCCCGTCACCGCAGTAGAAATTCATTCTTACTACCTGGAAACTATTCGTTCCCGGAATGTACGTTTCCAGTGTTCTTTTCTACCACGCACGTGAAAGCTCTGGAATGAACTCCCTGCTTCGGTATTCCCTGAGCGCTATAACCAATCCGTCTTTAAACTAGGATTTAAGAAAGTGAAAAAAATCATCATTATTATTATTATGTATCAAAAATAAACCTTGGTATCTTTAATGGAAACTAAGAAAATAGTTTTTGGTTATCAATTTTGTTGGTAATCAATTGGCTAGATTCTTCTCTGCTTACGGCCTCTCGGGCCTGAGGGTCCGGGCCGCCGGGGGCCACTAAGGTCGGGGGCCCGTGGCATTTTGCGCACTATGCCACCCTATTGTTACGCCACTGTTACTAGCTTATACAATCAATTAAACAATAATAGGTTTATAACCTGTTTATTGATGAGTATATGAAATTAATCTACTGTTTACTAACTTACTTATCACAGCTAAAATAAAACAAACTTGTATTTTATGTAGGTACGCATTTATGAATGGATTACAGAAAGTTAGTAGCAGGAAGCGGTAAAAATATTTTATGACGCTAAATGAAAGATATCATGCACTCTAAAACAACAATTTTTGTACAACAAACATAATTTCGTAATAAAGGTGTAAATAACTGAATTTCTCACCAAGCTCCTGTTCGAGGATGTCTGCTGAGTTATTGTTAACAGGAACATTAGTCGACGAGGTCCCAGGAACGTCGCCACCTGTGTATATCACGTAAAATAATCCGCTCTTTGAGCATATCTTACTTACGGAGGCCTGATTTTTAAATCTTATTATGTACCTATAAATTATTTTATATAATAGTTGTCCTGTAGGCTGTTTTGTTCTTAAAAATGTTTTTAATCAGCATAAAGAAATTTACAAATAATAATGGAAATATCACTGGATGTAGTAAAGGCACCTCGTGGTAAATACACGAAATATAGGTACGTATGAAATAACTAAACATGTTTACATCTTACCTATTATAAACATAAACAAAGAACGGCAAAGGACATGTACACACGATGCTAACATATATATTCAGTAACACGTAACTCCAAACTGAAAGTAATGCTTTTATGTAATACATACACCCATAGCAAAGTAACACTCGTGTGTGCACAAACAAAAGTATTGCGTGTGTAGGTATTTGTTATTAGGACTTTATTTACCTTTATTGACTTCGCAAAACATATGTTATTGTTTATTAATAGGGTGGTGGCACCATATATCGGCCGTCTCCTAGTATCGGCCTTTTCGAGCAAATGGAATATAACTATAGAAATAGTGTTGAAAGCTATGCTTGTTTTGTGCTAAAATCGACTCTATGTCAATACGCATAACCTCCCATATTTTCGTGCGGGTGCCTCAACGATCGAACTTTCAGTTGGCAACAGTGCACACGCAGGTACGGACGTGTTGCGTTTGGTAGCATTGCCGAGTCAAATCCCTGAGTCGACGCATTGCGTTGATAAGTATTTGAATAGAATTAAACACATTTATGGTAATTTATTTTATTTGTTCTTGAAGAAAAATAGTCAAAGCGTGTTTAAATAGTACATTTTTAAATATAATTGTTTGTTTTTTACCAAATAATCGCGGGGCCGAGATTAGGGATCTGTTTAATTGATAAATCTCAATATCGTCCGAGTGGGCGATATTGGGGAAAAGGTTGAAAACGTTAACATACACTTTAAGCTATTTTATATATTAGCAGTAATATTAATAAGATTAAAACTGAAAGAAAAGCTCAGTTGGACTACTAGATCCTAACTTCGGCCGCCTAAAAACGATTTTTATTAGCTACGGCCGATATAAAGGGAATTGATGCGTAATAACGGCCACCTTACTTCTGGTACTTCCTTTCCTACTAGCCTCAAACTATACAATAAACAGGGATGTGGTACAAAATAGAAACTACTTAGATATATTAATTTTTGCCAACAGATAGGAATGCCAATATCATGCCGGCCCAATCAAAACTCGCAAAGGATCAAAAAAAAGACAAACGTTTGCAATACGACCGTAGTAAATTAAAAGATGCAGTAAATGCCGTCACAAATCAAAATATGAGCATTAGAAAAGCATTTCGAGAATATGACATTCCTAGATCCACTTTACAAGACAGACTTCATAGAAGAATATATACAGACTGCACGGTTGGCAGAGATACCGTGTTAAACCAAAATGAAGAGGAATTAATTGTTCAATGGTTAATACGGATGACTATTTGCGGTTTTCCCAGAACACGGAGTAACGTAAAAAATACAATCAAGGAAGATAATAGACCCAATTCGTTTAAAAATGGAAACCCAGGCAAAAAGTGGTATTCCTTGTTTTTAAAAAGACACCCAATTCTTAATGAGGGGGTCACAGAACCGATTACTTTGGCCAGGGCTGTAATTACTGAAGAATACATCAGAAAGTGGTTTAATGGCCTCCAAGATCATTTAAAATCAATCGGCCACGAAGATGTTTTACATGATCCAAGGAGAATATATAACGGCGATAAGACTAGCTTCAGTATATGCCCGAAGACTGGGAAAGTAATAGGACCCAAGGGTTGGAAGAACATTTATGGAATTACAAAGGGCAGTGAAGAGGAAACAATAACTGTTTTGCTAGTTATATAAGCAGCAGAAGAATATTTGCCCCCCATGGTTGTATTTCCTTACATCCGGAGGCCACATAAGAAATTGTCAATAGCGCTCCATCCTCCTGGTTCATAGGCTTATCGGATAGTGGGTGGATGAGAAGTGGAATATTTTACGAGCATGTTGAATTTGGAATCATTGTGATCTTTAGTTTATTATTTATTTTAATTTCTATGACTGAGATAAAAGAAAAGACTAAGTAATTGTGATAAATAATAGTTAAGAAGTGACTAATACTTAAGAGTACCTAAGATGAAAATATAAAACGTTATCAGTATTTTTTTACTTTCGTATTTTCATTTTATTGACTTAACTTCACTTTATAAAAGGTATGCCGATATAAGGGTCACAGGCGGCGGATGATAGGGTGTTAGATGCCGATATTAAGGTAAATCGGCATGCTCGGAAAAAAACATCTATATTTTCAAAAACAACAGAGGATTTGTAATTTTGCGAATGTAATAATGAAGTATCAGTATCCCTTTACCCAAAAAATGCATTGCATGAAAGCAAAAGCTATTAACATTAAAATTACAAGCAGTCGAAGTTCAAAAAAAGTTGACATGGCCGATAATTGGTGCCACCACCCTAGTAAGGAATTTGAGCGTATAGGCCAACATTTCGTAGTTTTTTTTCGTAGTAGTAATAAAATAACAAAATCTGTATCTGTATCATCCCATATACGTCCCACTGCATTGCACGGGCCTCCCCTACAATCGAGAGTACGATTGAGAGTGGTTAGGCCATATAGTCCAAATAACAAAAAGGATTTAAATTTTTCTTTATAAAATATGATCTACCTATAAGATTATTATACGTCCAATTGCAAGGCACGGACCTCCTCTACATCCGATATATGATTGAGAGGAGTTATTCCACATGTTACAACCCTTAGTACACATACAATATTATGATAATATATTAATTTATCATGGGCTGTATTTTATTTAGTTATTACTCAGGTAAATTCACCCAGGATAATAATTCCCACATGTTTATAAATCTACAATAAAAATATTTTCGATAGGAAATCAGATGAAAATAAGAATGCGTCGAATATGACGTTTGAATCTTAGCCAAGACTAAATAATCAAAGATCACTCCACTATCGATACTAGTCACGAGAGTAAAGACTGGCATCAATGCGGGGCTTGACGCAGCGATGACTGATCAGCAACAAATTGAAATCTCTTGATGACGGCTGCGCATAACATTGAACATTTCACACTAAATAGACATCTTAATCATCTATTAACATCATTATGTCGCTTTAACTTGTAGGACAAATACTCGTATACTGAAAATTTGTTTGGGATGTTCAATCCTTATTGATCACAATGTTTCATTTTTAATATTACCTCACCCTTTGGGTATTTAAGAATCATATCTATATTTTAAATAAACTTGAGTAAAAATAGATGCACTGTTGACCTCTTAAATTTAAATTCGACATTATTGATGCTATTAATTCAGCACAGGTGAGCAAATGATTGGCCCCTATCCAGACAACCGCATCTTACACCTACGCAAGAATGTACAAGAGATCATAAACAAATATGTCCAATACATACACAATTTAATATCATAACTTTGAATTTTTGTTTTTCTCAGTCAACACCTCTTTAGCTTATATTTAATTACTATCGTCACTAAGTGTCATTCGGTGTCTGCAAAAGCATTGAAAAGTTTATGAAATCTACATTGTATTAATAGTTAGCTCCATTCAAGTAGGTACATAAAGGTGAAAACCCATTCCGAAAAAAGACATTACTTTTTTAAATCTATAAATATTTCTAGGTAATGCTTTGTAACAAATAAAATGCTGCTTTATTTTGAGCGGATCTCCTGACGCAATCGTGACGTTCGCGTTTCTAGAATTGATATGAGCATCATCATTACTGTGGACATACTTTTCATTGTTATGATATATACCAACCTTTTTTTGAAGCAGTGCGAGTGGCTAGCGCTTCGACCAGGAGCCGTTGGTTCACGCCGCATAAATTCGCTGTCAATTTTTCACATTTTCGATGGCAGTTAACATCACAGTCTAAAACAAATAACCGCAAGTCTCGCAACTAAAGCAGAATCTCTGCGTTGTGACAATTTTGAATTAAGCGTGTAGCCATGCTTAAGCAACCATGCGTGCGTAAATGTAATATTAGTGGAAAATTAGTTCAAACTGTAAACAACTGTTGGACTTTTTCAAACCTAGTCATGCCATTTTGTCGTTATTAACTATCTCAGATTTACCTTTTCTTATTTGAAGAAATCCTGCAGGTGATGTCGGTGCAGAGGAATCAAAGCCAGAGTCATTGGAGCCGGTGGACGTCCTGCCATCGGGGTTGACTTCACATTCGAAAAATTCTTCCGAATCTTCACTCGCATCGCATTCATCACCCTCTTCGTCCGAAGATTCCTCTTCACTTGATGAGTCAGACGACTCCGAGGAATGTATTATTTGAGGAGCCCTCTTTTGGAGAGGCCGAGGAGTTGCAATTAATGGACGTAAAGCAGCTTCCTGTTTGACAGGTTTCTTTTGAATAGGAGGTTCGGGAAGTTTTACCACATCCTTCACAGTAGGTCGCTTCACTTCTTGCTTGTCTTTTTTCATTGTATATTCATCATCATTATTGATTTCTTTCTTTTGCTCTTCTGGAACTATACAATCAGATTTTACTTCACTTTCATTAATTGGAATGTTTTCAGATACTATAACTACTTGTTTTTCAGGAATATTACTGGAACTTGAAGTATTGATGTCATTTAGATACTTGGCATTTGATGTAGATGCTTCTTCTGTGTGATTTCCTAGTGAGTCTGTCAGATATTCGGCACTTTTTTCGATATTTGTCTTTAATGGAAACAACTGATCTGTCACTGAATTTACCTTTGAATCAACTTGTGTATGACATGACTCGTTCACCTTCGGTTCAAGTTTGGTTTTTTCTTGAGGTACTGTTTCAGAATTTTGTTTGGGACTAGCTTTATCATCAATGTTTGAAGCCTGCGGTGTTAATGTTGCTTTTCCTTCATGTGGTGTTGATGTTTCAGACAGATTATCTTGAGTCTTTGCACTATGTTTTTTCTCGCTACTCTTATTTGATGCAGATTTCTTTGACGATTCCTTTTTCTTACCGCTTTTTATTTTAGGCATATTTGATTTAATTTTTGAATTTTCTTCGTTTATCTCTAGTGTTTTATTTTTTGCCGCATCATCAATATTTTCTCTTTGTAAGTTTACTTTTTCTACATTTTCAGCCGCAGGTTGGTTATTTAATTCCAATTCTTGCATATTAGTATTTTTTAGATTTGATGATCGGCTTTCAGCCTTTGATACCAAATCCATCACTTTTACTTCTTTGTTATCTTCCTTATTTAATGTATTTTGGCATACTTTTGAAACTTCATCCAATTTTTTATTATTATTGGGTTGTTCAATAAATTTCACGATATCAGAAATAGTGGATGTTTCGATAGTAGAGCAAATTGGAGAAGATTGCGCTTCATGTTCTTTTTTGGAGGATTCTTTTAATTCTGTGGTTTCAAAAACGTCGTCTATCTTAGGAGACAAAATAGGTTGTTCAGGTTTGGCCACAACTTTTTTTTGAGAATTTTGATTGGCTTCCTTGTTTTTAATTATATCTCTTTGGGATTCTTTATTATTTTTTATATCTTCCATAACATTTTCTTTCGGGATTGCAACGTTTATTTTTGAATCTGATACAGTTTGATCGTGCACTGTTTCCTTATTTTTAATTATTGGTATGTTTTCAAACGCATCTTCTTTTTTAGGTAGATTGCTTTGCTTATTTAATTCAATTACGTCATAAATTTGTAAATTATCTATATTCTGGACTGTTTCTTTTGTTTTTAACTGTTCTAAGTGATCTATATTTTGAGAACATTTTGGTGAAGCTTCGGTCACCACAGAATCCTTTGATGATGAATCAGCCATATTATCAACTGTAGCTGATTGTGACCCAAAGGCTACTGAACTCCCAGTATTTTCAGTTTTAATATCATTTAATTTTAAAGTACTAACATCATTTTCGAGTTTTACCCCTTGTTTATCTTCTTCCAATTCATCTTCATTAAGAGATGGTTCTTCGGGTAGCCAAAAAAATGGTCGTTTATGTTTTTCTCTTGCTTCTTGCAAAAATTGTTTTCTTTTCATTAGATAAATAGTTTCCCTTTTTCCTATTTTATTCCAAAAGTTGCCATCTTCTGGTTCGGGTGATGGAAGTTCAGGTTGTATCTTTTTAACTTTAATTTTATCATTTTGAGTTTCACTGTGTTGATTGCGAATGTTTTTATCTAAAGTAGTTGCAACTCGCTGCGCAGTCTCTTCTACCTCACTGCTAAATGTTATTTCTTTCTTCAGTACACGTGGTTTTTCCTCTACAACAACGTCGTCAATTCTAAACTTTAAAGGACTTTTGGGGGGTGATACATCTACTGACCCAGTTATTTTAGTTTTTAACTTTGGTTTGGGTTTTACAACTACACTCTCTGGTTTACTTTCGTCAATTGCGGGTAAATTTATGTTAAGTGGTTCTTTTGGAAGCTCTGTTATTGAATCTAACCTACGAATACTCCCACCAGAAGACGATTTCTTTAAGCTACGACGTTTTGAAATGTTTTTTCCAATATCTTGCCCATGCGGAGATTTCAAGCTCTCGTGTAAGGAATGATCCGATTTAGTTGTTTGTAATGGACTGTTTTTTCTTCTTTTGATAGGTCCAAATGAATTCACGTTAGTTTTCGACTCATCTACATTACCAACTTTACTGAGATCTAATGGAGCAGTGCTTAAATTCTCGTTTCTTATTAACGAGTCTAATAATTTAGATTGTTCTGCTAAAATTTCCATAGAGCAACGTCTTTCTGGGGATTTACTCGTGCTGGGTATAGCATCCACTGATAAGATTTTAGACGACTCTATATCTGGTAATTTTTTTATAGTAGACTCCTTTTCAGGAGTTTCTTCTTTGTCAGTGTTTTTGACCATAAACTTTTCCGCAAGCTTTGTTCCTAATGTTTTTTTAGCTTTCTTATCCTTATAAACTAAGTCGTCTGAAAGCCTTTCTCTCCATCTACTTGATTCCTGGGATCCACTTTGAAAATCCTGTGATGCCTTGTCTGCGGTGTTTTCTACTTTCTCCGTGACAGCTTGGCTTTGACTAGACTGAGCTGGTTTACGTGGCGAGTCTCTATCTTTCCTCCTAATAGTATGAAGCCTAACAACTGTCCTACCGCGCTTTATTGTGCTCCTTGTTACGCCTGGTGACGAATCAATCCCTGTTTCCGGTTTACCATCTACTCGAGGCATAAACGGACTATCTGCTTTTTCTTTTTCATAGCGAGGACTCTCTTTCCGTTGCGGCGGTGGCGGTGATGTAACAGGAGTTTCTACTTTTTTTCTATACTTATCTTTAGAGACGTCAATATCCGCAGTATTAATATTAATAGGCCGTGAAATATAACCAGAACTACCGTAACTTCTCTTTGTAATAGGAATCCTTCTTGGGCTATTTATTCTTACGGGACTCGCTGTAGATCTCTCCGATATTGTGCCCAGTATCGGCGAATAATTTCTGCCGACGCCGGAAATCCATCGTGAAGTCAACGGAGTGCGAGAATATCCTCCAAGCGAAGAGTGGTTGCTGTAGTTGCCACCGGGATTTAAATACGAAGCACTGTAAGAATTTCCGAGTGGTAAAACTGAACTGTTATAACCGTGAACGCGCGGTCGAAGTACTGCGTGTCTAGCGGGTGCCTCTGTACACGCACAAATTAATCAATACCTACACCCCACACACTACACCCACAGATTCACACGCATAGTCTTCCGGCCGTACTCAGAGACAGTTCATGTCAATTAAACCGTTCGTTAGTAAAGATTTTGTATACATATAATCTACACTAAGTAAAGATTTAATTGACATTAAATGTCTCTGAGTACGGCAGTTTAACAAAGAAGTCCCGTTTCGTGGGTGTATTTTACTAAGTAATAGAGACACGCTGTTGTCATTTATGAGCATGAATGGGCAGGCTTGTCTGAGGCGGTAATAATGTCTCCCAGGAAACCGAATTGAAGCAACAGTTTGTGAAATACCTAGGGTAATTAATGGTAACATGGCTGCCAAAATTGGCTGGTTTGGACCACGCCTGAGTTTTAAATTAGCAGTTCAATTTCCAAAATTAAATAAGAAACAATTATATTAATCGTCACACATCATTTACTTAAATACTCTAGCGTGCGTAAGTGACCAAAATAGTCCGCCGTAGACGGTAGAGTGGGTGGATCGTTAGACTCACTAGCCCTTCTCTTGATAGAAATACGATGTGTTTGTGTAATAGAAGAGGTTAATGTTCCTTTAGCCTTCCATAGTATATTTGTCTTCATAAACACATAATTAGGAGAATTATTTATGTTTTTATTATATGATTTATGTTTTATGCCAATTCTGAGAATTTAGATAGGTCTAGCTAATATTGTATACTTTGGTTTTATGCGTTAAATAACTTTATTCTACTATTCATTATGAAGCATTAGTTGAGACTGTAATGTGTAGTTTTACTGAAGATTGGAGATAGTTACATTATTAATTAATCATTTAAAATTATTTTCCTGCAAACCCAACTAAAATAAATTGATGATACTTGAAGGATCGCAATGAATCGCATGAATTTCTAACAAAGCTCCTGAATTAATTATTAAAAGTGCAATATTGGTCAGATGTAAAGAATATGGTGATTTGTAATTATTAATTCATTATCAATACAAGTTTATATTGAAATGGAAGTAATTATGGAAGTGTACGTACCACCCGCGGTCTGAAGGGCGCCTCGAGGTCTCGCCTCTCGAGCCGGTCCCAGTGTATCGCGTGGAAGAACGCTTGTTCCCTGATGTCGCCGTGCATGCACTCCGTGCCGCCCAGCCGCGTGCGCGCGTCTTTATCCAATAACTTAACAAAAAACAAATTATACATACTGTGTAAAACTCATATTTAATCAAAGCATAAAGTATATTTTTTTTATTGCCATGAATGGCGAGACTAGCATTCCATTCGCCTGATGGTAAGCAATACGACCGCTAATGGACAGTAGCAAAACCTAACAACATCATTAAATACAAAGCAATGTTTGGCATTCCATTATTGAATTGTGAGATAAGAAAAAATAATAATAGATATTTTTTATTTTTCCAGGCTTTAAAAAATTTCAACTCGACTCAAGTTCAAGTGGCAATCGTCGTCAGTATCTGGGGGTACGGCAGTGCCCCCTCCAAGTCGAGCTAAAAAGCGGCACAGCCGTACTATCCTTTTCTCGAAGCAATTCAGACCATTTTCAACCCCCCATAACTTCGTTGTGGTTAAAGCAAGAAACCTGAATTTTCAGTTACTAATTAGGCATTGTGTAAACACGGTATATTTAAAATTTCATTCAATTTGAACCAGTAGTTTAAGAATTATAACTTGTCAAACTTTCGCAATTTTGTCACTCACTGACTGACTGACCGATCATCAAAAGTCTAAGGCACTTCTAGCAGACATAGAACCTTCAAATTTAGAATATAATTAGTGTTTAGTGTCTAAAGTAAGGAAAAATTCAAACATTTCATAATTTCTGTTTAGTTTTCTAGATACACCAACTGCGTGAATAACTTTGTAATCTCATATAAATGTATAGGATTACAAAGATACATTTGCAGTTAATGATTTGTTGTACCCGTATATAATGGAATAATAGTTGTAGATTGGTATCTAAATATATTATATATGAGGCATAACAGGAGGGGGGTATAAAGATGGAAAGGGTGTATTCAGCCCATTAAACTGTACAACATTCCTCTAGAAAAACATGACAAAGATAACCTTGCAAATAAATAGACTAAATAGCTCGAAAACAATCACCATGAAAGAAAGAACACTAATAATCAAATCCGCTATATTTGTGATAAATTGATACCTACAAAAATAAGAAAAAACCATAAGACAGAGGCTTTAAGAAAAATCATTATATATATTCTAGAAATAAAAAGTACCGAAAAGGAATAAAGTAGGACTCTACAAAAAGACGTGAGATCCCATCAAAAACATCCTGTAAAAAAATTCCAAGTCTCGCAGCTCAGTTTTTCTACCGCAAAAAGTTGTGAGATCCATGTAATACCAAGTCGATTAATTTATTTAGTCCTTGATTAAGGGACGTTCTGTATAAAGTTATTACGTAAGTTATTATCATATCAATATTAAAAATTCTTTACGTTTTAAATAAATAGATCGACTTGGCCAGTAGCATTATGCATAAATTGTACGATACATTATGTTTTCATGCGATGGCCGAGTCGATCTATTTATTTACAACGTAAAGAATTTTTAATATTGATATGATAATAACTTACGTAATAACTTTATACAGAACGTCCCTTAATCAAGGACTAAATAAATTAATCGACTTGGTATTACATGGATCTCACAACTTTTTGCGGTAGAAAAACTGAGCTGCGAGACTTGGAATTTTTTTACAGGATGTTTTTGATGGGATCATAATTTCTCGATTTATGATTTTGGTTATGCTTCTGCAACCAGTTGGATAGGTTTACATCCAGCGATCATTAGCGATTACCACATTAATTTTATAGAAAACAGCATACAATAGGGTAACAAAAACGTGCCGTACTCGAGTAAGTATGGTGAGCGCCTCTTGCGAGAGGAAGCGCGGGTAGGAGGGCATCTCGTTGCAGATGGACCAGAACAGCTCGTCCTCGTCGCAGCCGCTGAACGGACTCTGACCGATCAGCATCTCGTACAGCAGCACGCCGAACGACCACCAGTCCACCGTCTGGTTGTACTTCAAACCCTTGATTATCTGAAATTACACATGACAAATGGCTTGTTAAATAAATAAAAACATAATTTCAGTTCATTATGTATGTTAGGGTTAAATGCTAGCAGAATCCTGAAGTACAAAATAATAATGAATATTGATAAAATTTACCTCAGGTGCCATATAGTCTGGTGTGCCGCAGAAAGTGTCCGCAGTTTTGTCCAAGTATATTTGTAACTTGCACATTCCAAAGTCAGCAATGCGCACGTGACCATCGAAGTCCAATAAAATGTTGTCCAGTTTTAGATCCCTAGAAACGAAAAATAAGATAATAGATTGATTTGCTAAGCCATGAAAATACTCAAACGTTAAAATAATCTTTATATGTATAGTGTAGCCAAGGTTACGAAAATAAAAAATGCAAACCTATAAATGATACCCCTCTTGTGTAAAAACTTTAAGCCTGAGACAATTTCAGCTGCATAGAATCTGGCGCGAGCTTCCGGAAATCTGCCACTTTGTTGGATGTGGAACATGAGATCACCGCCATTCAGGTATTCCATTACAAAGAACAAATGAGACTGAAAAAAATTAAAATGTATTACTATTATCTACCTATGTAAGAAATAAACTGCCACTAAGATCTCGCATAATAGAGAGAACTGTTAGGCTCAGTTGCACCAAGTAACTTTGCCAATACCTTTGCCTATGGACATGTCATCGCCATACATTTGAGATTTATTTGACCTTGCAAATGTATGGAATTGACAGTTTCAAGGGCAAAGCTATTGGCAAAGTTAGTTTGTGCAATTGAGCCTTAGTATTATGCTATTAAAGCTTGGGAGTTCAAACGTCTCAAATGACAATGCAAAACTTGAAATCAATTCAAGAGGATTATCAGGCGTTAATTTCATCGAGCAGCTAAAAATAGCGCCAACAAATTTACATTGTAGGCAAAATTAGTGGTTTAGTGTGTTCAAATGATGCCAAAATTTCGAAACCGCCAAAAATAATGATAATCATATTAAATGTTATGGCTAATTAACTTTAGCTACTTTCTTGCCGACATATCTATAATAAAAGTTTTTATGATACTCTCTTTATGATTCGTAAAATAATGTTTACTCACATCAGTCTGAAACGTGGCGAAGAGATGGCAAAGATAGGGATGGTTGGTGCCGAGTGCCAACACTTTTCTCTCAATTAGAGTGCACTCAACATCGTCATCTTCTAACACCACATCTTTCTTCAGACACTTCACGGCGTAGTAATATTCCGTATCCCGTAACTCAGCTAGCAACACCTGGGAATTTGTAGATTTATTTATAGCTTTTGAAATAATATATACCTATTACATTATCGAGTGATTCCAGGAAGTGTAAGATACAAGGTATGTCTCTTGCATTTATTTCAGGAACTATTTTAATTAATTGACCAAAATACCGTAATGGTAAAA
This sequence comes from Hyles euphorbiae, assembly GCA_023078785.2. Lineage (NCBI taxonomy): Eukaryota > Metazoa > Arthropoda > Insecta > Lepidoptera > Sphingidae > Hyles > Hyles euphorbiae. The sequence goes on from CM041050.1 coordinate 12,696,282, forward strand.
GGTTCCAAAACTGTGCCTAATTCTTGTAAACTAATAAAAGAAACTAATGAAAGTACACCATTCACCAAATCCCGCTTAGAATTTAGTCATCTGATCATAGGATTGTGTTAGCAAAATCGAGTAATGTTTATTGATAGGTGCATCTAATTAAAATCTGGAGATTTATGACAACCAATCGCCAAATCGAAAACATATAGTTTTTTACATTACAACGTAGTACGCAAAATTGTTAAAACGCGTATAACAATATATTAAATGAAAAACAAAATAGCGACATTATCTTTTGATATATGTTCAGGAAACGTTCGAGACAACCGTGCGAGAAGTTTTCGTTTTATATATCATGCTTTCTCTGTATTCTTGGCCCGGTCTCAAAGGCAATTGGGACAAGCGCTTCGAAACCAGGAAGGCGCAAGTACCTGGCTCACGAGTCGCTGGGATGATGCGTGCTCAGAAATATGTATTCGATACATTAATTACTTTTGTCACTATCAAAATATAGTAATCTCTAATTTGTTTGATTGACACCGCTAATTGATTTGCTGTATCGAATAGAAATAGAGAACTAATTAATTAGGCAGATTATTTTTGGATCCTAACAATATAGGTACACGATACTGATTGACTAAATTATTAAATACCAACAAATTACTTTTTATTTTCTTCTTAAAATTCGGAGAAGTATTTAGTGCAACACAGTAGCCAATTAGCCTCATGCCCCCAAAAGAGAAAAGTTGCATTTGTATGTGCAGATGACAATAAATTGCTTTAAAATTGGCGATGGTCTCAAAAGAAGGCCGACGACACGTGTTCTCTGACGTTCAAAAGGTGGCCAGTGATGTAAGCACTAAATATAAACCGTGTAAGTCTAGGTACCTATTAACACTACAATACGACAGCAGGGCAGGTGAACCACGACGACACTAGACGACGCTACAGGTGGCATTTTGCCATATCACAAGGGTTACGGTCAATATAATACGTCTAACGTTTGTGACGTGAAGAAAGAAATTCCCTCGTGAAAGTTGTTTCAAGTTAACAATATATAATTTGTTAAAATAATATATTTAACATTAACTAGTTAGTAACTCCCTACCACATCGTGGGACAAGACGTGGGACACAAGGCGAAACGTGGGGGTACTGGTACCTACCAGGGATACCTCTGCCTACCTCTTCTGGAATATAGGCGCTAGTTCATGTATGTATTAACTAGCTAACAATATAAATAAAATGGAATAAACGATGTTGGGACTAGTTGTGTATCTAGAGGCTAGAGTTAATGTTAGATCAGTGATCAATAACCTCTGTTACCGCATCAGTTTATCAAAAGACACGTACAGCTGCGAGTTCATCGTACTCAATGAGTGAAATAAAAATGTTATCGTTTGACATTTTCCCGTCTTTGATGTGATTTGCGTCATTATTCATAGCACCGTATCGTAGAAGATCGTAGCGAACTCGAGACATTAATGTTTTATCGTCACCTGTCAAAACAAACGGCGCTGGCTAGTCTTCTCCGACATATTGGCTTACACGGGCTTACATCACAACTCACATTAGAAAAGTCTAAAAGCTTAAAAGTATCTATTAATAGATACAATTAAATTAAATGTTGAAACAGTAATCGAATACGTTCTGTCTATCTGTAATTTCGCTCTGTATGATGTTTATTATTTATTTGAACGATTTCTGAATTTTAAAGAACTCTGCATCGACCTAGTTATGAATCTATTTTAGTATGCTACAGGTAGTAAACTCTGTTTTCATTAGTTTCGACTGTTGACACAGTTTTCATTTGAACAGGCAACATACGTAATCTACTACCTACACAAGCTTTATTTTGTCCTTTGTAATTATTGAAAATATATTTATTCTAAATTGTTTTAACTTATGACTAACTCATATGTACAATGGTATTCAATGGTTTTAATTTTCAATTGCTCGTAATTTCCTAGATATTTAATGTTTACAATGTTGTCTTAGTAACAGAAACAGAAAGAGAACAAAGGTGTTTAAAATATAAAATTTGGACATAAATAAATCAAATCAATGGACATGTTATTTGATACATATCCAGAACGTCCCATGGATATGACATTTGGAAGGGAAGTATCTTAAATATTGTAGATCTGATAATTCTCCTGCTTTTAAATAATGGATGCCTCCCATGTAGTATCGGAGATTTTGTCAAAAGAAGTTTTGTTTTGAGAACATGTTAAATTACCTACATTCAAAGATTTAAATGCATTTTTCTACGGGTACCGAACCCAAGGCGTAAAAAAACTGCCCATCATTTTATGATACCTACTAATCAAAAAGTGTGATCATTGGGATTATTTTTCTCCGAAAAATATAACATATGAAATAAATAAAATGTAAATTGTATTTCAACCGATGTACTTCTTTACTTTAAAAATACGGTTTTTATTTATAACATGCGTGTTCAAATATTGTCCAACCTTTAGATTCAGGGCTACGGGAACGTTATGTTTATTATATTATGTATAGACTCGTCTCTCATCAACCAGACACTCATCCCTGTTAGGGCCGGGACACATAAACACGATACGACGTCGTGTCGTACCACGATGCGGCGTCGTTTCAAGATGCGACGTCGCGTCGTGGGAATCTACGACGAGCATCGTAAAAAAACTACGTCGCGACATCGTAACGTGCCACGATACACGGCACGACGCCGTCGATACCATGCAGGGTGAATTGTCGCAGTTAATTTCGAGAAATGGACCGCACTAGACGTGTCCTGCTCCTACTGTTGTTAAGAAGACGGATAAAGAAAAGACAGAAACTCAGAAGATACTGGATCCACCCATTTCTTTTAATCATGAATAACGGGAGCCACTTCATAAAGAAGTACAATGCCTTAAAAATAGACCACAACAAGTTTTTTAGTTTCTTTAGAATGAGTGTATCAAGTTTCGAAGAGTTACTTGATCGGATAACGCCACATATAGCAGGAAAATATGGCAGAGGCAGACCACCTCTTGAACCTCTCGAGATGCTGGGATTAACTATAAGGTAAAAGAAACTTTTTCGTAACATATTTTTAATTTCACAAATCAACGACACTAGTAACAACAATTTTTGAAAATTAAGTTGCTAACAGAATAAGCTTCATTTTAAATTTACCCTTTGGTTTCGTTATACCGATTATCACTACGAGCTTTGAAGGAGTCACCGTATTGGTCCCCATAAATTATTATTAATTAATCATTTTTTATAAAGGAAACAATAAAATATAGAATTATTAACTTTTTTTTAAATGAACATTACACCTTTAGATTCCTTTTTTAAGAAAAGTCGTAAAGTGATAGGGGTGACGCTGGTTCACGTGATGTACTCGAATGATCATCAAATTCGCTCTCTTCGCTTCGGCCATGCGTGGCAGCTGGTGGTGGTGTTGCTTCTTGGGTAGAATGTGACGAACTACCGGTTGTTTGGTAACCGCCTTGGTACGCACTTTGCCATGAACTTTGGGGTCTTTGTGTTTCATAGTTACCCTGGTACGAAGATGGATAGTTGTTCTGTGGATAATATTGATGTGATGATTCGTGTAGATCCGTTAAAACTTGTAAGACCCGACTTTGAAAAATTAATGTTTCATGATCACTTAGTTTATTCAAAGATGGCAATATCGCTTTAAAAAAAGATAAATGTCTGTTTTCGGGCTCTTCTAATTTTGACATAATCTCTTCTTCAAATGTATCGATAATTCTCTTTTTTCGTGCTGGAAAGGCACGTGACGGACTTTTAAATTTTCTTTTTGGACTCTCCTTTTGTGTGTTCTGATAGTTTGTTTCTTCAGCCATTATGCTACTATCGGTTTCATTTTGATCATTTCTATTTAAAAAAAGGAGCAGTTTATATAAATGATATTCCTTAAGTTTTTTAGCGCCTGCTCCAGATTTATTTATTTCTTTAAGTTTTTTTACGTACTTGGCATAGTTATCTTTAATACCAGTCCATTTCTTTACCACAGCATTACCTGAAACAATAGTATTTACGATGTCACGTTAGGAACATTATCAGTTGCTGGACTGTTTGGTAGTCGGTTTTATGATGTGATACTGGCGTATACACACGCACGCACACATACATACACGCGCGTACGCACCCACACACGCACACACACACTTTTAATTATTTCATTTATTTATTCTCCTATTTTATTTCAGGTTTTTGGCTTCAGGAAACACCTTTCAAGACATGCATTTAAACTACTATCGTGGAAAGTCTACTATTGCTAAAACTGTAAAAATAGTTTGTGGCGCTATATGGAACCATCTTTTGATCGAAAATATACCGAAAATAACTACTGAGCGACTAACAAAAATTGCTGAAAACTTTGACAACAGCGGCAACTTTCCTAATTGCATAGGTGCACTTGACGGGAAACATATTCGTATTTGGAGTCCCAAACATGGCGGATCTCTTTTTTATAACTACAAAAATTATCATTCTGTATTGTTGTTGGCTTTGGTAGATTCTAAATACAGATTTATATATGTTGATATTGGAGCATATGGCAAGGAATGTGACTCAACCGTTTACAATAATTCAAAATTGAATGAATTACTGTTAAAAGGACAACTTCCTTTACCAACGCCAAAGCCTTTACCAGGCTCCCAAACACCTTGTCCTTTTGTTTTTGTTGCAGACGAAGGCTTACCATTGACAAATAATATAATGCGCCCATACCCAGGAAAACATTTGACGATACAACAAAGAGTTTTTAATTACCGTTTGAGTCGAGCAAGAAGATATGTAGAATGTGCGTTCGGTATGCTGGCTAACAAGTGGAGGGTATTTCATCGACCATTAAATGTTTCTTTAAATTTTTGCACAAATATTATAAAAGCAAGCTGTGTTTTACATAATTTCATTCTAAACCGTGAAGGAGCTCAAACATTAGAAGACATGATAATTGATGATTCGTTTATTGAACTACAACAGTCAACGCAAGAGGGTAGAACAAGAGCTACCGACACAAGAAATGAATTTTGTGATTACTTTAACAGTGACGTGGGAGCTCTAAGTTGGCAACTAAATAAAATATAGGATATTACTTACCAAATTTAGTTTTTTCTTGATTATTTAATTCTTGAAAACCAGGAAATAAATTTTCGCACACCTCTGTCCATGCTGTTGTTTTTATATTTTTATTCTTATATTCTTCTGATGTTTTGTCCCATAGTACGGGACGCTGCTCGACTAGCGTTATTAAATGATCGACCTCAATAGCCTTAGCGTCCGTCATCTTTGAATTTTGAATAACAACTGACACAGGAACGCATCGTGAGTTTCTACGACGCGACGTCGCGTCGTGTCGTGTATCGTGGCACTTTACGATGTCGCGACGTAGTTTTTTACGATGCTCGTCGTAGATTCCCACGACGCGGCGTCGCATCGTGAAACGACGCCGCATCGTGGTACGACACGACGTCGAATCGTGTTTATGTGTCCCGGCCCTTACTCTTTGCAAATCATCGTATAGTTTTTTCTTGGCAATATCCCTTGTTTCAGTATTAGTTTATTTCTGGACGGAGAGTTCGCTTACATTTTGCATTTGACGCAATTACTTAAACTATTTCTATGGTAAAAATGTAGTTCAAAGATTTTATTTAGTTAGGTTTTCTGGTGGTAGGTCTCTCATATGTGAGAGGCCGTCTGGGTAGTTACCATGGCAATGTCTATTTTAAACAGCAGTTTAAATGCACTGCTGAGTTTCGGACTTAAGGACATTGTAGCCAGAGTAACTACTGGACATATTGAAACTTTACATCTTATGTCTCAGGATGCCTAGCGGCTAGCGTTACTTTCTAATTCATGCTACTCTTCATGAGCGGTCGCATCGCTTATCTACCATCAGGCGAACGGCATGCTCGTCTCGCCATACATTGCAATAAAAAAAGGAAAGGTGCCTAGTTGCTTTTTTATTTAATTTACCACGTGACAGCAAAACCCATGGAGTATAAAAATAGCACTAAAATAATTGAAACGGTTTATTTTATAAACAGAGCAACGTTATTGATTGCTATGATGTATAGAGGCGTATTTTAAAATAGTTACGCTGGTTGTCTGGGCACTTGATTCTATATTAAATCTGGGTCAGACATAAACTGTGGTTATTGCTACAATTTTGTATAACTTTTATTTTTAATATTTTTTTATAATATAACGAATATCAGTTTTATAATTGCAACTCCTGTATGATATTCTTGTACCCTAAACGCTCTAATTTTGAAGGTCAAGTAGAGGCAACAATATAGCTATATTCTGATAATATAGGTTTTAGGATAAAAGAAGTACGTACATAAAAATCTCACCAAATCAATTTAATGGCTTGGCTGTGAGCGTGTAAACAAAAACGTTTTAAAATTTAGTTACCTATGTTGTATTTTTAGACTACGCAGAATTCGAAAGCAGCGGACAAAATATTCTGCTTCATTTCACCTTTTCTCATTCGCTGTTTAGTACATTAATATAGAGAACCAACTAGGAAAATGAAATATATGACAAAGGAGAGTAAAAGTACGTGTACCTGGCCCATTTATTTAAAATACATACCTTTCCAAAGCTGCCTTTGCCTAAAACTTTGATGAATTGGAAATCTTCAACGGTGTACTTTCTGAATCGTGGTATTGATCGCGCCGGTGGAGTGAAGCGACCAGTTTTTCTGAAGATACCGTAAGCCGTGGATTGTTCTGAAATATTTAAATAATGCTTTTTGTGAGTAGACAGAATTTAAATAAATCGCATAACATACAATATTATTAATTGATATTGTATAAATAAAAATAAAATGTTTCAAATCAAGCAGGCAAAGAAGTTTGAAGGGATATATAGTGAAATGAAATGATCAAATGATATAATATTCTTTCGTTATAAAAGATAATTATTATGCCTTTTATTGATTTTGCGTACCTACATCCAAAAAAAGCTTACGAAGGACCGATATTCTGGAAATGATGTGCGAGTTAAGAATAGAAAAAATATATTATGTATTTTTTTTTAAATTTAATCTTCTACAAACGCGTGCCCATGTGTGTTTGAGTGATATAAATTATTGGCACAAGTGCGTTGGTATTTCTCATCCATCTCAAGATTTGGACTGATGTAAACATCCTTGTGAGCAACACCGTTAATCCCTGCTGCATCACCATTACGTGTGAAAAAACGGTCACTTTAAAACTTTAAGTTCTACTGAAAATAAGTATTTAAAAAATATGAATTATAAAACGCATATTTTATTACTAAATTAAACAAACAAGACAATAATTTCTTCGTCTTGATTATAATTTGCAAAAGTATTCGTTCCTCCAGAAGACGTGACGACCGGACGTGACGGGGCAAGGCGGGGCTTATTAACATGATGAAATATGGTGAGATTAGTTCCAAAATAATATTGTTTTGATATCTTTTGATATCTACTTCCCAAAAGCAGGAAAACAATTTTACAAATATTATTAATGATAATATTTTGTTTTATGTGTTTATTCATTGGTATTTTTTGTTTACTGGATTACGTAATTTTAATATTCAGAACATTAATGATTGTTCTAAACTAATACCTATAAAGCTATCTAAAAACTAAGTCATGACTATTTAATTAAATCAATGTTTTCAATTCGATTTATTTTGATTTTTCTTTCCGAACAAAAATATCGTTGAGATTAACAATATCTTATCATCTGAGCTTTTAACTTTTGTTCTTTCGCGCAAGAGAGTGCGGTCCGCGGTTATTTTATTACGCGATACAGCTTCCGTGTGTTTACGTTGAACCACGTTATAGTAGTATGACATAATGTGCGGCCGCATGTGTGATATATTAATTATCTTTCACCTCGTATGAGATCGCGAGCATCGCTAAAAATATTTGCTCAGACAGAGCAATATCAAGGCCGACATGGTTAATTTTGGCATAATCGAAATGTCGACAAAAAAATGTATGCTTTCCATAATAAGTCTCGAACTTTCCATGAAAAACACGCAAACGCCACTCGCGTTATATTGGCTCTACAAAATTATTAAATTTAATAAAATTATTAACAGGAGATAATGCCATTGGCATCATGTACGCCTTGTATACTTTTATATATTATAAATAAAATAAAATAAATTAATTGAGGCAATAAAGAAATAAGATTTTGCTTGTTTTTTTTTTTATTGCCCCAAGTGTTGGGGATAAATTAATGTGCTATAGTTATTAGTTACATCATTCCCTCTTAAACGAAACATGCAATAGTATTAAATATATCTACCTACGTAAATATTTAATACTATATTTACATACTGACAAATGCATTTATACCTTTGACTGCGTCTTGAAGTAATTAGGTTGATCTGTTTAATTTTGTGAGTGGGATGCGCAGAGCAGGGATGTTGCGAATATTCGCATCCGCATCCGCAAATGCGGAACTTCCGCATAAATTTGGACATCTGCATCCGCATCCGCATCCGCAATAATCGATGCGGATGTTTTATGAGGATGCGGATGTAATACAAAATGAGACAAGACAGAAATTTGGTGGTGCCGGCTAATGGCGCGTGCCGTTCGGAAGTAGTGTTGCCAGGTGTCCCGCTTTACGCGGGACGTCCCGCTTTTCAGAAGTTTGGTGACGTGCCCCGATTGAACCTTCGGCGGGACGCCAAATGTCCCGCTTTTTGACCACCGTTCTCAGAACGAATAAAAAACGAAATCTTACACACTTTTATTTATAATCCGTACTGTATTTCACGTTTTTCTACAATTATTTACCTACTTAGTATCTATTTCGATTCTAAAGTAGTTTCGATAGGCTGATTCCAAAAAAATATAGGGCTTTGAATAAGTTCTTGCGGTTTGTTCAAAAATTCCTTTCTTATTTTAGATGGTAAAACATGTGCAAGGAAATACTGTTAGTGAACTTATGTCTTAGTGAATATTAGCTAGCTCCAATGAAAATTCCTTAGTAACAATTTCAAGTTTCATACGGCTTAGAGAGCATTACTAGCGCTTTTTTTACGACGTGTATATGTAGATGTAATTCAAAAGAAAATCGCATCTTAACTTCACATAATTCTTTTCGAGCATTATAGCGAGCATAATTTGTCAAAATTCATGTGCAAAGACGTGTCGGAAAATATACATTTTCATCTTGGAGATAAAGATCGCTCTGGTAAATCGAATAGTAATAGTCTGAGAATTTAAGGAATAACTTGATGTACACCCATAGTAAACGCTAGAGGAAAAATTTAAATCGTTTTGTGTAAATTTTTGAAATATTAGGAGTAAGGTAAGAAACCTCTGTCCCTTCTGGAAAAAAGGCGTGAGTTTATGTATGTATGCATGCTAAGAAACCATGGCGCCTTATGAATTGAAGCCTCGAGAAATATAGTACTTGGTCTGATTGAGCTGCGCTTTCATTATTATACTAATAACCAAAAACGGCTATTGTCTTTGAGAGCCTCCAAAGACGCGACGTTATTCTATGTAATAAGTATATACTGCTAGAAAGAGGGAGAGTAATAATTTGTGTAAGCAAAAAAATATAATTGTCTCTTCTTTAATAGCCGTCCCGCTGAAGAACTCAAAATCCCGCTTATTTGAATGTCCTGTCCCGAATTTTCAAAAACTAAACCTGGCAATGCTATTCGGACGTGACATTGACCAATGGGAGCGAAATAAATAGTGACATGATCCGACGCGTTTGTTGTTGCTATGATAATAGATTCTTCTAGTGAAAATGAGAGTCGAGAAATACCAGAAAATGGTAGCAATAGCAGCAGCGTAGATAAATCGATAAATATTATTAGTAGGCGATAATAATAGTTTAATTTCAATATTCATTCATATACTATATTTATATAAAATGTTAAACATCCGCATCCGCATCCGCATCCGCGGATGTGAGCCTTTGAAAATCCGCATCCGCATCCGCTTCCGCGGATGTGAAAAAATCGACATCCGCAACATCCCTAGCGCAGAGTAGTAACAAACATTGTATACTTCGCAACAATTACTCTCAGTCGTCTATTAATTAGTTATGAGTAGTCATAATAATTATTTCTCCCTCATTATCACACAATCCTTATTAATCAACGTATAGATGCAAAAGTATTTTCTAGCATTATATAAGTACATAAATCGTAGCATCATTCAGAAAACCCATCATAAGAATTGATATGCAAGTAAAAACCTTGTACTTTGCATATTTTTCTTAGCAAATATATTACTAATGCTAAGATCTAAGGAAATATAGCGCGAAAAAAATATGATTTAGATACTTGTGATCACTTAAATATCATCGCCTGTAGAGTTTAGTCTACGCGAAATATATTCTTATGTTGTACACATAAATTAAATCTGAGTGCGTAATACTTCGTCGCGCTTGTACCATCATGTTTCTTATTTACGTTGTAATTTATATCTTATGTTCTATCAACACGACCAGGTGCTTTTACATTACTCTCAAACCCTCAAGTATTTAATTGATTGATAGAAATGTTTTGAGAACTCTTCACTTTGGAGAGATACTAAATAGTGTACTTATTAATGTTAAAACCGTACCTAACGAATTTTACAACCTGTTTTATTTTGTTTTACAGTTTTGTTGGAGAATGGGTCAAGTAGGTATTATTTCATATAATATTATATTATGTCACGTCATACGAGTATTATATTATTTCGAGTAATATTTAGTAACGGCGCGGCGCTAGAGTTAACCGTGGGTGTTGGTGGTGAAAGGGCAGCGCCTAAAAGTGAAAACCCGGCACTATGTAGGTACGTACACAATAAGCTTGGTACAAAGATCAACGAGGTATACCTTGTGCTATACCTACAGTACGAAATTCAAAGAAAAAGAAACAGCATCACAAATCAAAATGTGTAGGAATATCGCTATTCTTTTAGCCGAGTGTATAAAGATGGTCTTACGCATATCTCCTTGTGCGTATATCAGATTGTTGTAAACATTTACACGCTTTTTATATTTCATGTTCAGGATCTGATGTTGATAAATAACAGTTTTGAAACTGTTTATTTGATTAATGATTATCATGATGTATTTTTTTCTAATTTGCCTCTTTTGTATATTTTCTTAGGTTGATTTTGATTCTTAGAAGATTTTGTTGAACATATGCTCAGTTTTATTATATACAGAGAAATCTGGTGCATTTCTCAGGTAAACAAAGCCACAAATGATCCTCGTGAGCATGCGTTTTGCTGTTGGCTATGTTGTAGCTGCCAAGTTTATTCTATTTTTATTTGCAAAATTCTAGTATTTAGAAAAATAGACATTATCTGTAAGTAGTTTATTAGTGACTTTATATTTTCTATAAATAAATGATCAACAAACTAATGAATCTACAAAGAACTAATGAAGAACAAAAAAGCATAGGCACATAAATATTTTTTAACTTGTTTTTTTGTTTCAGTCCGCTTCCAACAGGTCTATGTGGAGATCCATGGCAAAGGGATATGCTCATCAGTTGACTTCCTGTGGCTAAAGAGATTCATAAGTCATGACCCATAAATTCTAGCCACAGGTAAAGATAGTTATAATTACAACTCGCTTTAAATTTTATTTGAGAACCATCTTTGCTGTTATCACTTTACAATCCAACCAAGGTATTAGATTTGGCGGTGCTAATTTAGTGCCCATCCGTGTCATTACCATTTATTGCGTTGACACTTAAAATACTGTAATGGGTTTTGACGACATAAAGTACGCACATACCTACTACCTTTCCTATCAGTCAAATTGGAAATAAACACCACAGCTTTATAACGGCATGTGGAATGCGGAAACTTTACTAAGTGGATCGTTGTCCGAGATGCGTTCACAATTTCACCGAAACTTGCTGCGATTTCAGTTTCTTTATTTTTAGATTATCCTGAATTCAATTTGCCAAATGTGCCGTTTATTTTGTAAACATAAAGTTTTTGGCTTGATAAAACCGAATTATCGTCTACATTTTGGATTGTGAAACGTAAAAACGAGTATGTAAGTACAGTCAATAAGGACAGTAACTAGTCATAATTTATTCTAATAAAATTTAAAGTTACATGAATATAAATCCGGAAAAATAAACTTACCTCTTATAGTTATGAAGTATACGATACGCCTGTAGATATTTCTGATGTAGTATCCTCAACTTACAGGCTACAAAGACTAACAAATATGCCATAACAAGATGGAGGTTTGTATGGATCAAACGGTAGGTCGGAATTAATATTTTCTTCATTTATTTCTTATCATATTATATTTATCCGGATAAAGACTAACCACTTCATATTAAACAAAGATTTTACATAAAATATAATGGCTACTAATTTAATTACTAGCCAGTGGCGTAACTACACCATCTAGGGCCCGTGGCAAAATCATCGGATGGGGGCCCCCTTTTTTGTTAGGAGAGGAAAACTGTTAAGCTTATTTTCCCGTACCCCGGAGAAGACCGAAAGGAATATATTAGTGTCACTGGCCTGCTAGTAAATTGCGGCCGAGGCGGGTCCCTAACAAAAATCGGCGCTAGCATACCGAATAAAACCCTGACCTCTGCATTTCGGGCGGTACTGCAAATCTACTAGTCGAGTGGGTCGGTATGTGTCCCTGCAGTGGTTCTTAAGATGTCCGCCCCTGAGATAATCCCCGTACTCACGCGTCTTTTCTATTAAAACAACCTAGGCCCGGCTTCATGGAATATCGCCCATGTTCATCCAATCCCCAAGAAGGGTGACCGGTCGGATCCTTCGAATCGCAGGGCGATTGCTGTCACATGCGGACTCTCCAAGGTCTTGGAGCGAGTTATAAATACGCAGCTCTTGACGTATCTTGAGGATCACCAACTGAGGGTCGTTCGGATGGTGATCTTCTCGTTTATCTCACCCACCATCAGGTGGAGGCATTGGATAGTGGGGGTGAGGCGATTACGGTAGGCCTTGAAATTGTCATCGAGTGTGGCATGGCGTCGTTATAGGGAAGCTACCTGTCTGGTATTTCAACCTAAGGAACTCTGAAAGTACATCACCAGCTTTCTGGATGACCGCAGCATAAAAGTCGTATTGAACGGCTTTTGCATCGAGACCAAGACCATTAATTCTGGTGTTTATCCTGCATATCAATGACATGTTGTTTATCACCAGCTGGCATTGCTATGCAGATGCTAGTGCAAGTCAGGCAAGATACATCGGACAACAGAATCTCTATCGGGGATCCGTTAAGGAAAAATAGTCTCAAATTTTGTGGGAAGTTGAGATCTCTCTGGGGCGAACATAGCACAATTTAACCCCACGAAGATATAAGTTTGCTCGTTTACAACCAAGAAGACCTCTTTTGTCATGGAGATCCGAGAGTATTCATTGACCCGAGATATTGAGCAAGTTGCAGTTTGGGTGTCATTTGGAAGGCAAGGGCAATTTAGCCAGCTAAAAGTTAAGGATTCTCAAAAAAGCCAAGCCGTACTTTTCGTCGGATCATCGGTTGCTCTACAAATGCGATGATCCGGCACGACGTGGAGTTCTGCTCTCACCTCTGGGTAGAAGCCCCATAATACCAGCTCGACCTACTTGACTCATTACAGCGCCGAGCTCTTCGAATCAAAGATAATCCCTATCTCACGGAGAATGTGGAGCCGTTAGGATTGCAGTGAGACTTTGGGTCCCTCTGTATAATCTATCAATTGTTTCACGGAAAGTGTTCTGAGGAAGATGGTGCCACTATCGCTATTCTCACATCACACTTCCCGTCACCGCAGTAGAAATTCATTCTTACTACCTGGAAACTATTCGTTCCCGGAATGTACGTTTCCAGTGTTCTTTTCTACCACGCACGTGAAAGCTCTGGAATGAACTCCCTGCTTCGGTATTCCCTGAGCGCTATAACCAATCCGTCTTTAAACTAGGATTTAAGAAAGTGAAAAAAATCATCATTATTATTATTATGTATCAAAAATAAACCTTGGTATCTTTAATGGAAACTAAGAAAATAGTTTTTGGTTATCAATTTTGTTGGTAATCAATTGGCTAGATTCTTCTCTGCTTACGGCCTCTCGGGCCTGAGGGTCCGGGCCGCCGGGGGCCACTAAGGTCGGGGGCCCGTGGCATTTTGCGCACTATGCCACCCTATTGTTACGCCACTGTTACTAGCTTATACAATCAATTAAACAATAATAGGTTTATAACCTGTTTATTGATGAGTATATGAAATTAATCTACTGTTTACTAACTTACTTATCACAGCTAAAATAAAACAAACTTGTATTTTATGTAGGTACGCATTTATGAATGGATTACAGAAAGTTAGTAGCAGGAAGCGGTAAAAATATTTTATGACGCTAAATGAAAGATATCATGCACTCTAAAACAACAATTTTTGTACAACAAACATAATTTCGTAATAAAGGTGTAAATAACTGAATTTCTCACCAAGCTCCTGTTCGAGGATGTCTGCTGAGTTATTGTTAACAGGAACATTAGTCGACGAGGTCCCAGGAACGTCGCCACCTGTGTATATCACGTAAAATAATCCGCTCTTTGAGCATATCTTACTTACGGAGGCCTGATTTTTAAATCTTATTATGTACCTATAAATTATTTTATATAATAGTTGTCCTGTAGGCTGTTTTGTTCTTAAAAATGTTTTTAATCAGCATAAAGAAATTTACAAATAATAATGGAAATATCACTGGATGTAGTAAAGGCACCTCGTGGTAAATACACGAAATATAGGTACGTATGAAATAACTAAACATGTTTACATCTTACCTATTATAAACATAAACAAAGAACGGCAAAGGACATGTACACACGATGCTAACATATATATTCAGTAACACGTAACTCCAAACTGAAAGTAATGCTTTTATGTAATACATACACCCATAGCAAAGTAACACTCGTGTGTGCACAAACAAAAGTATTGCGTGTGTAGGTATTTGTTATTAGGACTTTATTTACCTTTATTGACTTCGCAAAACATATGTTATTGTTTATTAATAGGGTGGTGGCACCATATATCGGCCGTCTCCTAGTATCGGCCTTTTCGAGCAAATGGAATATAACTATAGAAATAGTGTTGAAAGCTATGCTTGTTTTGTGCTAAAATCGACTCTATGTCAATACGCATAACCTCCCATATTTTCGTGCGGGTGCCTCAACGATCGAACTTTCAGTTGGCAACAGTGCACACGCAGGTACGGACGTGTTGCGTTTGGTAGCATTGCCGAGTCAAATCCCTGAGTCGACGCATTGCGTTGATAAGTATTTGAATAGAATTAAACACATTTATGGTAATTTATTTTATTTGTTCTTGAAGAAAAATAGTCAAAGCGTGTTTAAATAGTACATTTTTAAATATAATTGTTTGTTTTTTACCAAATAATCGCGGGGCCGAGATTAGGGATCTGTTTAATTGATAAATCTCAATATCGTCCGAGTGGGCGATATTGGGGAAAAGGTTGAAAACGTTAACATACACTTTAAGCTATTTTATATATTAGCAGTAATATTAATAAGATTAAAACTGAAAGAAAAGCTCAGTTGGACTACTAGATCCTAACTTCGGCCGCCTAAAAACGATTTTTATTAGCTACGGCCGATATAAAGGGAATTGATGCGTAATAACGGCCACCTTACTTCTGGTACTTCCTTTCCTACTAGCCTCAAACTATACAATAAACAGGGATGTGGTACAAAATAGAAACTACTTAGATATATTAATTTTTGCCAACAGATAGGAATGCCAATATCATGCCGGCCCAATCAAAACTCGCAAAGGATCAAAAAAAAGACAAACGTTTGCAATACGACCGTAGTAAATTAAAAGATGCAGTAAATGCCGTCACAAATCAAAATATGAGCATTAGAAAAGCATTTCGAGAATATGACATTCCTAGATCCACTTTACAAGACAGACTTCATAGAAGAATATATACAGACTGCACGGTTGGCAGAGATACCGTGTTAAACCAAAATGAAGAGGAATTAATTGTTCAATGGTTAATACGGATGACTATTTGCGGTTTTCCCAGAACACGGAGTAACGTAAAAAATACAATCAAGGAAGATAATAGACCCAATTCGTTTAAAAATGGAAACCCAGGCAAAAAGTGGTATTCCTTGTTTTTAAAAAGACACCCAATTCTTAATGAGGGGGTCACAGAACCGATTACTTTGGCCAGGGCTGTAATTACTGAAGAATACATCAGAAAGTGGTTTAATGGCCTCCAAGATCATTTAAAATCAATCGGCCACGAAGATGTTTTACATGATCCAAGGAGAATATATAACGGCGATAAGACTAGCTTCAGTATATGCCCGAAGACTGGGAAAGTAATAGGACCCAAGGGTTGGAAGAACATTTATGGAATTACAAAGGGCAGTGAAGAGGAAACAATAACTGTTTTGCTAGTTATATAAGCAGCAGAAGAATATTTGCCCCCCATGGTTGTATTTCCTTACATCCGGAGGCCACATAAGAAATTGTCAATAGCGCTCCATCCTCCTGGTTCATAGGCTTATCGGATAGTGGGTGGATGAGAAGTGGAATATTTTACGAGCATGTTGAATTTGGAATCATTGTGATCTTTAGTTTATTATTTATTTTAATTTCTATGACTGAGATAAAAGAAAAGACTAAGTAATTGTGATAAATAATAGTTAAGAAGTGACTAATACTTAAGAGTACCTAAGATGAAAATATAAAACGTTATCAGTATTTTTTTACTTTCGTATTTTCATTTTATTGACTTAACTTCACTTTATAAAAGGTATGCCGATATAAGGGTCACAGGCGGCGGATGATAGGGTGTTAGATGCCGATATTAAGGTAAATCGGCATGCTCGGAAAAAAACATCTATATTTTCAAAAACAACAGAGGATTTGTAATTTTGCGAATGTAATAATGAAGTATCAGTATCCCTTTACCCAAAAAATGCATTGCATGAAAGCAAAAGCTATTAACATTAAAATTACAAGCAGTCGAAGTTCAAAAAAAGTTGACATGGCCGATAATTGGTGCCACCACCCTAGTAAGGAATTTGAGCGTATAGGCCAACATTTCGTAGTTTTTTTTCGTAGTAGTAATAAAATAACAAAATCTGTATCTGTATCATCCCATATACGTCCCACTGCATTGCACGGGCCTCCCCTACAATCGAGAGTACGATTGAGAGTGGTTAGGCCATATAGTCCAAATAACAAAAAGGATTTAAATTTTTCTTTATAAAATATGATCTACCTATAAGATTATTATACGTCCAATTGCAAGGCACGGACCTCCTCTACATCCGATATATGATTGAGAGGAGTTATTCCACATGTTACAACCCTTAGTACACATACAATATTATGATAATATATTAATTTATCATGGGCTGTATTTTATTTAGTTATTACTCAGGTAAATTCACCCAGGATAATAATTCCCACATGTTTATAAATCTACAATAAAAATATTTTCGATAGGAAATCAGATGAAAATAAGAATGCGTCGAATATGACGTTTGAATCTTAGCCAAGACTAAATAATCAAAGATCACTCCACTATCGATACTAGTCACGAGAGTAAAGACTGGCATCAATGCGGGGCTTGACGCAGCGATGACTGATCAGCAACAAATTGAAATCTCTTGATGACGGCTGCGCATAACATTGAACATTTCACACTAAATAGACATCTTAATCATCTATTAACATCATTATGTCGCTTTAACTTGTAGGACAAATACTCGTATACTGAAAATTTGTTTGGGATGTTCAATCCTTATTGATCACAATGTTTCATTTTTAATATTACCTCACCCTTTGGGTATTTAAGAATCATATCTATATTTTAAATAAACTTGAGTAAAAATAGATGCACTGTTGACCTCTTAAATTTAAATTCGACATTATTGATGCTATTAATTCAGCACAGGTGAGCAAATGATTGGCCCCTATCCAGACAACCGCATCTTACACCTACGCAAGAATGTACAAGAGATCATAAACAAATATGTCCAATACATACACAATTTAATATCATAACTTTGAATTTTTGTTTTTCTCAGTCAACACCTCTTTAGCTTATATTTAATTACTATCGTCACTAAGTGTCATTCGGTGTCTGCAAAAGCATTGAAAAGTTTATGAAATCTACATTGTATTAATAGTTAGCTCCATTCAAGTAGGTACATAAAGGTGAAAACCCATTCCGAAAAAAGACATTACTTTTTTAAA
This sequence comes from Hyles euphorbiae, assembly GCA_023078785.2. NCBI lineage: Eukaryota > Metazoa > Arthropoda > Insecta > Lepidoptera > Sphingidae > Hyles > Hyles euphorbiae. The sequence goes on from CM041050.1 coordinate 12,714,502, forward strand.
TCTATAAATATTTCTAGGTAATGCTTTGTAACAAATAAAATGCTGCTTTATTTTGAGCGGATCTCCTGACGCAATCGTGACGTTCGCGTTTCTAGAATTGATATGAGCATCATCATTACTGTGGACATACTTTTCATTGTTATGATATATACCAACCTTTTTTTGAAGCAGTGCGAGTGGCTAGCGCTTCGACCAGGAGCCGTTGGTTCACGCCGCATAAATTCGCTGTCAATTTTTCACATTTTCGATGGCAGTTAACATCACAGTCTAAAACAAATAACCGCAAGTCTCGCAACTAAAGCAGAATCTCTGCGTTGTGACAATTTTGAATTAAGCGTGTAGCCATGCTTAAGCAACCATGCGTGCGTAAATGTAATATTAGTGGAAAATTAGTTCAAACTGTAAACAACTGTTGGACTTTTTCAAACCTAGTCATGCCATTTTGTCGTTATTAACTATCTCAGATTTACCTTTTCTTATTTGAAGAAATCCTGCAGGTGATGTCGGTGCAGAGGAATCAAAGCCAGAGTCATTGGAGCCGGTGGACGTCCTGCCATCGGGGTTGACTTCACATTCGAAAAATTCTTCCGAATCTTCACTCGCATCGCATTCATCACCCTCTTCGTCCGAAGATTCCTCTTCACTTGATGAGTCAGACGACTCCGAGGAATGTATTATTTGAGGAGCCCTCTTTTGGAGAGGCCGAGGAGTTGCAATTAATGGACGTAAAGCAGCTTCCTGTTTGACAGGTTTCTTTTGAATAGGAGGTTCGGGAAGTTTTACCACATCCTTCACAGTAGGTCGCTTCACTTCTTGCTTGTCTTTTTTCATTGTATATTCATCATCATTATTGATTTCTTTCTTTTGCTCTTCTGGAACTATACAATCAGATTTTACTTCACTTTCATTAATTGGAATGTTTTCAGATACTATAACTACTTGTTTTTCAGGAATATTACTGGAACTTGAAGTATTGATGTCATTTAGATACTTGGCATTTGATGTAGATGCTTCTTCTGTGTGATTTCCTAGTGAGTCTGTCAGATATTCGGCACTTTTTTCGATATTTGTCTTTAATGGAAACAACTGATCTGTCACTGAATTTACCTTTGAATCAACTTGTGTATGACATGACTCGTTCACCTTCGGTTCAAGTTTGGTTTTTTCTTGAGGTACTGTTTCAGAATTTTGTTTGGGACTAGCTTTATCATCAATGTTTGAAGCCTGCGGTGTTAATGTTGCTTTTCCTTCATGTGGTGTTGATGTTTCAGACAGATTATCTTGAGTCTTTGCACTATGTTTTTTCTCGCTACTCTTATTTGATGCAGATTTCTTTGACGATTCCTTTTTCTTACCGCTTTTTATTTTAGGCATATTTGATTTAATTTTTGAATTTTCTTCGTTTATCTCTAGTGTTTTATTTTTTGCCGCATCATCAATATTTTCTCTTTGTAAGTTTACTTTTTCTACATTTTCAGCCGCAGGTTGGTTATTTAATTCCAATTCTTGCATATTAGTATTTTTTAGATTTGATGATCGGCTTTCAGCCTTTGATACCAAATCCATCACTTTTACTTCTTTGTTATCTTCCTTATTTAATGTATTTTGGCATACTTTTGAAACTTCATCCAATTTTTTATTATTATTGGGTTGTTCAATAAATTTCACGATATCAGAAATAGTGGATGTTTCGATAGTAGAGCAAATTGGAGAAGATTGCGCTTCATGTTCTTTTTTGGAGGATTCTTTTAATTCTGTGGTTTCAAAAACGTCGTCTATCTTAGGAGACAAAATAGGTTGTTCAGGTTTGGCCACAACTTTTTTTTGAGAATTTTGATTGGCTTCCTTGTTTTTAATTATATCTCTTTGGGATTCTTTATTATTTTTTATATCTTCCATAACATTTTCTTTCGGGATTGCAACGTTTATTTTTGAATCTGATACAGTTTGATCGTGCACTGTTTCCTTATTTTTAATTATTGGTATGTTTTCAAACGCATCTTCTTTTTTAGGTAGATTGCTTTGCTTATTTAATTCAATTACGTCATAAATTTGTAAATTATCTATATTCTGGACTGTTTCTTTTGTTTTTAACTGTTCTAAGTGATCTATATTTTGAGAACATTTTGGTGAAGCTTCGGTCACCACAGAATCCTTTGATGATGAATCAGCCATATTATCAACTGTAGCTGATTGTGACCCAAAGGCTACTGAACTCCCAGTATTTTCAGTTTTAATATCATTTAATTTTAAAGTACTAACATCATTTTCGAGTTTTACCCCTTGTTTATCTTCTTCCAATTCATCTTCATTAAGAGATGGTTCTTCGGGTAGCCAAAAAAATGGTCGTTTATGTTTTTCTCTTGCTTCTTGCAAAAATTGTTTTCTTTTCATTAGATAAATAGTTTCCCTTTTTCCTATTTTATTCCAAAAGTTGCCATCTTCTGGTTCGGGTGATGGAAGTTCAGGTTGTATCTTTTTAACTTTAATTTTATCATTTTGAGTTTCACTGTGTTGATTGCGAATGTTTTTATCTAAAGTAGTTGCAACTCGCTGCGCAGTCTCTTCTACCTCACTGCTAAATGTTATTTCTTTCTTCAGTACACGTGGTTTTTCCTCTACAACAACGTCGTCAATTCTAAACTTTAAAGGACTTTTGGGGGGTGATACATCTACTGACCCAGTTATTTTAGTTTTTAACTTTGGTTTGGGTTTTACAACTACACTCTCTGGTTTACTTTCGTCAATTGCGGGTAAATTTATGTTAAGTGGTTCTTTTGGAAGCTCTGTTATTGAATCTAACCTACGAATACTCCCACCAGAAGACGATTTCTTTAAGCTACGACGTTTTGAAATGTTTTTTCCAATATCTTGCCCATGCGGAGATTTCAAGCTCTCGTGTAAGGAATGATCCGATTTAGTTGTTTGTAATGGACTGTTTTTTCTTCTTTTGATAGGTCCAAATGAATTCACGTTAGTTTTCGACTCATCTACATTACCAACTTTACTGAGATCTAATGGAGCAGTGCTTAAATTCTCGTTTCTTATTAACGAGTCTAATAATTTAGATTGTTCTGCTAAAATTTCCATAGAGCAACGTCTTTCTGGGGATTTACTCGTGCTGGGTATAGCATCCACTGATAAGATTTTAGACGACTCTATATCTGGTAATTTTTTTATAGTAGACTCCTTTTCAGGAGTTTCTTCTTTGTCAGTGTTTTTGACCATAAACTTTTCCGCAAGCTTTGTTCCTAATGTTTTTTTAGCTTTCTTATCCTTATAAACTAAGTCGTCTGAAAGCCTTTCTCTCCATCTACTTGATTCCTGGGATCCACTTTGAAAATCCTGTGATGCCTTGTCTGCGGTGTTTTCTACTTTCTCCGTGACAGCTTGGCTTTGACTAGACTGAGCTGGTTTACGTGGCGAGTCTCTATCTTTCCTCCTAATAGTATGAAGCCTAACAACTGTCCTACCGCGCTTTATTGTGCTCCTTGTTACGCCTGGTGACGAATCAATCCCTGTTTCCGGTTTACCATCTACTCGAGGCATAAACGGACTATCTGCTTTTTCTTTTTCATAGCGAGGACTCTCTTTCCGTTGCGGCGGTGGCGGTGATGTAACAGGAGTTTCTACTTTTTTTCTATACTTATCTTTAGAGACGTCAATATCCGCAGTATTAATATTAATAGGCCGTGAAATATAACCAGAACTACCGTAACTTCTCTTTGTAATAGGAATCCTTCTTGGGCTATTTATTCTTACGGGACTCGCTGTAGATCTCTCCGATATTGTGCCCAGTATCGGCGAATAATTTCTGCCGACGCCGGAAATCCATCGTGAAGTCAACGGAGTGCGAGAATATCCTCCAAGCGAAGAGTGGTTGCTGTAGTTGCCACCGGGATTTAAATACGAAGCACTGTAAGAATTTCCGAGTGGTAAAACTGAACTGTTATAACCGTAAGACGAACTTGTGTATAAGGGCGAACCGCCGTAATACATGTTCGAAATGTGTTCGGAAAACAGAGGCATAGTTGCACCTTTGCGCGTTTATATTTAAGCGCTGTCCACCGAGGGGACGCGCGCGCAGACTGAGCAAAACGCGTGTCAGGTGCGCCGTGCGGCTCCCGCCCACCGCTACCGCCGCCCAAGAACCGCCCGCAGCGTCTACGCCAGGTGATTGATTGATGATGCGCGCCGAATAATAATAGAACCGTGTGACTTTTGCTATGTTGTGACTTCGGAAGGAAGTTTTTAATGTTGTTATAGTCCTATTGTTTAAATCGCTTTATTATTATAAGTGTTATGTAATATTTCTTTAAATCCTCACAAAACATGAATGTTATTAATTGAATAAACATACCCAACAGTATCCAAAAATAAACAAAGTGTTATGATCTAAAAATATATTAATAGATAATATCACTTAAATACGTTTAACATTTGTACATGTCTAAATGTATTTATAGTAGAGCATTGTCTGCGTTCACTATATTAGCGCGAGGTAAACTTTTTTCTCATGAAATATATTAAGAGACTTTAAAAATAACCGTACACTACGCAGTAGTAGTGATATGTGAATATAAAGTGCTTGTTAACATGTCGTTTGCTACGAGTAGATTCCACACATTATGAACTTCTTAACTTTTCCATGGTTTTCTGCCGTACAGGATGACCCATAATGAATGGACCAAAGGGGTATTTAGTGAAGCATTAGGATTATTAACGAATAAAAACACTTAAAATTCTTGTCCTAGGTCTTGTAGTTATGTTTTTTTTAACATTAAGATGAAAATGTCGTACCGTGTATATATAATTTAAAATTTTACAAATTATTTTCTATATTATAGTTTTTTTTTGTGTTCTAAATAGTTGAGAATAAATTGGACTTCCTAATTAAAATGAAATTTAATAATATTTTATAGCGACAAACAATTAATCATGTCGCTGAAATAATAAAAGAAATTAACGGTCTCGAAAAAGTTTGCTAAGAAACTTTTATACGAAGATTGCAATGTGTCTGAAGTCACTAAAACTACCACCCAGCTTCGTTTTCGGTAGCAGTCTTGAGATGTACCCGGTATAATATTTTTTTTTTTATACAGTGCTACAGCAACGTTCCAATGTCATTTTAAAAATTTCCAATTGTAAAAATTGTACTAATTTTGTTGAACTTGTGCCGACATGGTATAATGTAATGTCATAGTATTAAGATTTCAGTATTGTAGAAGTTGCATATTAAACGGACGTGTCTATCAACCGATCTTTTATTAATACAATACTCACATACCTTATTAGATACACACCAAATAAGGTACAGTGGTGACCCGATCGGACACGCGCAGACTAAAAAGTGCAAAGTACAGACGGAATATAATTGTCCTGCTAAAGGTAACATTCCAAGATGTCAAAACACGACAACCTGCAATCACCATCACCACAAGCTGGTGGAGCGGAAATAGCTGTAGTTTCTGTATCTTCGAGAATTCCCGAATTTTGGAAAGACCAGCCAAGACTTTGGTTCGTTCAATGCGAAGCTGTCCTAGGCCCTCAAAAACTCAGTGACGAAGCGAGGTACAACATGGTCATTACAAAACTAGGAAAAGATGTTGTGCAGCAAGTCAGCGACATCCTGCTTAAGCCTCCAGAGACTAAGAAATTTGACACTTTAAAGGAACGACTGTTAAAAGTGTATGAAGAATCAGAGATGAGGCAATTTCAAAAGTTACTTGGTGAGATGGAGTTGGGCGACCAGAAGCCCTCCCAACTCCTCAGGAAAATGCGAGATCTGGCGCGCGAGAAGATACCGGACGATACACTTCGGATTATGTGGCAAGGACATCTGCCTTCGGAAGTACGAGGTGTGCTCGCTGTTACAGAAGTTACGGATCTTGAGAATTTGGCAACTATCGCTGATAAGGTGATGGAAACAACGCGACCGTTGCAGCTCTCAGAAGTTCATATGGCGCCTGGTATTAGCAGTGATAATACTTTTATTTTGGCCGAGTTAGCAAAACTTAGCCTAAAAATTCGAGATCTGGAAGGTCAGAGAAATAATACAAAACGCTTTAATCGTTATCACTCCCGTTCAAGATCAAGGTCACGCGGTCGCAATTCGATCCGTCGCTCGCCTAGCAGCCCGGATTGGTTGTGTTATTATCATTATAAATACCGACAAAGGGCAAGGAAATGTGTAGAGCCGTGTTCCTGGAAGAAGCATGAAAAACAGGAAAACTAATTGAGGTACAATCGCGGGCGGAGATTTGTACCATATCACCAGTGCACCGCCTTTGTGTTACAAATAGTAAAAGTAGGTTGACATTTTTAGTGGACACGGGTGCCAATATTTCTGTGCTTCCAGTGAATAGAACTCGTTTAATTAATACTAAGTGCGATGAATATAAACTATATGCCGCGAACGGCTCAGAAATAAAGACGTTTGGTGTAAAAACTTTAAATTTAGACTTTAATTTACGTAGACCGTTTCAGTGGACATTTGTGTTGGCCGATGTCAAGCAACCCATCCTAGGTGCTGACTTCTTGGCGCATCATAAGTTATTAGTGGACTTAAATAGACGAAAACTTATTGACTCTGTGACAAATTTACAAGCAATCGCATCTATATCACTGCAAGAACAACCTACAGTTAGAACTATCAACTATGAAAATCTGTATGGCGATATATTAGCGGAATTCCCAAATGTAACCAAGCCGATGTGTTTTAAAAATACTCCATGCCATTCTGTAGTCCATTACATAGAGACAACGGGACCAGCTGTTTACGCACGTCCGAGGCCTCTACCGCCGGATAAGTATAGTAAGGCAAAGGCAGAATTTCAAAGAATGCAACAAATGGGCATATGCAGACCATCAAAAAGCAATTGGGCAAGTCCATTACATGTCGTCATTAAGAAAAATGGTGAGATACGACCGTGCGGCGATTATCGTCAGTTAAATGCGATTACGAAACCGGATCGATATCCGATACCACGCATACAGGATTGCACATATTTGTTATATGGAAAACATATATTTTCTCGCATAGACTTACAGAGAGCTTACCATAATATCGCTATTAATAAGGATGACATACCCAAGACGGCTATAACCACACCATTTGGATTATATGAATTTTTAAGACTAGGTTTTGGTTTCAAGAACGCAGCCCAAACCTTTCAAAGATTTTTAAATGATGAAGTCTTAAAAAATTTAGATTATGTATTTATATATATTGACGATATTATCATCGCATCTGCAAAAGAAGATCACAAGCAGCATGTACGAGAAGTATTAAAACGCTTAGGCACATATGGAATTACTATAAACCTAGCAAAATGCGAATTTGGTAAATCCGAGTTAAACTTTCTTGGATATCATGTATCTACCGACGGTTTAAGACCAATGGAACAACAAGTTAAAGTAATTTCGGAATTTCCAAGGCCAAACACTGTAGAAGAGTTAAGACGCTTCTTGGGTATGGTTAACTTCTACAGACGACATCTTCCAAAAGCAGCAGAAATACACGCAAAGTTAAATGTTTACCTACACAATGCCAAGAAAAAAGATAAGAGTATTATTGTATGGAATGATGACTCGATAAAGGCCTTTGAACAATGTAAACAAAGCCTAAAAAGCGCAATTACCCTGTCTTTCCCGTCGTCGGAAGCAAAAATCGCTCTTATGACAGATTGTTCGAATACATGTGCCGGTGCCGTCTTGCAACAGCGCGAAGGTGATACATGGAAACCGCTAGGATTCTTTTCTAACAAACTCAGTGAAGCTCAACAAAAGTACAGTACATACGATAGAGAGTTACTTGCGATTTACATGGCCATTAAGCATTTTAGACCATTAATAGAAGGCAGACCGCTAACGGTATATACAGATCATAAACCGATTGTATATTCTTTGCAACGTAACACTATCGGTAAAAGCGACACACCGAGGCGCATTCGGCATCTAGATTTTATTATGCAATTTTGCAGCTCAATTAAACATGTGTCTGGTAACGATAATGTAGCTGCTGACTGCTTATCACGCATAGCGAGTATAGAGATTTCAAATTCGCCTATCGATTATGAAAAGTTAGCGGAGGCGCAAACTAAAGACAAAGACTTACAAATATTGTTACAAAATAAATCATACAAATTTCAGCAAATATTCATACCTAACTGCAATAAACCAATTTATTGCGAAGTGTCATGTAATAGAGCGCGTCCATATTTGCCCGCGGCATTCCGTATATCAGCTTTCAAAGCGGTGCACGAGATAAGCCACCCAGGCATACGGGCTACACGAAAGATGATGCAGGAACGCTTTATATGGTATGGCATGAATAAAGACATTGGAATTTGGACGAAGTCGTGTATAGGTTGCCAAAAATCAAAGGTGCACAGACATACAGTGTCTCCACATGGACATTTTATTCAAACTGACCGTTTTGAGCATTTACATATGGACATTGTCGGCCCACTTATTTATTGCCAAGGGTACAGGTATATCGTAACTATGGTGGATAGAAAAACTGGTTGGCCAGAAGCATATCCTGTCAAAGATATTACCTCTGAAACAGTGGCTGATATACTTTACACCGGTTGGATAACCAGATTCGGAACGCCATTATTCCTTACAACGGATCAAGGAACAACATTTTTATCTCAATTGTTTACTCAACTTGCAAAAAGAATGGGTATCCAAAAATTCAGGACCACTGCATACCATCCGCAGTCGAACGGACTCGTGGAGAGATGGCATCGTTCGCTTAAAACTGCACTTATGTGTAGAGGGAAAACGGATCAATGGGTATCAGAACTACCATCAGTACTTCTTGGACTACGAGCGAGCTTAAGATATGACACAGACATAAGTGCCGCGGAAATGGTATATGGTGAAGGCTTAAGATTACCCGGAGACTTCTTTGAACCGTTTAGAAAAGAAAACAGCGAAAATATAACATTTTTACAAGATCTGCGTAACAAAATAACGGACCTAGCTTCTGTACCTAGGAGAGAAAATCATCAAGGAAAAATATTTGTCCATCCCGATTTACACCAATGCAGTCATGTTTTTGTGCGTGTTGACAAGGTGACAAAACCTTTAACACAGCCATACATAGGTCCTTTTAAGGTCTTGCAACGAACAGACAAATATTTTATATTGATGCAGGCAGACACGCAGAAAGTTGTTAGTATCGACCGATTGAAGCCTGCGTTTACACTTAGCGACAAGGAATTTGCTGACATGACAAATAATGCAACGGGACACAAAGTCGATACAAATGTAACGAGAGCATCGAGATACGGACGCCTCATCAAACCTGTCGTGCGATTCCAACCATAAAAAATAAAACACATTAAAGCAACATGGGAGGAAACCAGATCAAAGAGCAAAAGGAAGAGATCATAATCGCCCAGAATGGTGCTGGGAACAGCGCTGCCACGGCTGTCAGCACCGCAGATATTGACGCTAAAAATAATAGATACGAGCTGTATCTATTGTTCATTATCATATGCATTCTGGCAGTTGGACTATACTTGATGTGGCGCAGGTGCAAGACAAAATACGCATCCTTTTTGAGACGAGAGCTACAGCAGCAGAACGTCGTCGAGACACGCAGCGGTGAGCCTGGCTCCCACGGCGGTCTTCCACAGCGAGTCGTCATTTGATTAGTGCTTGTGTTTTGAACAATGTATTCGGTGAACAGTGTTGTGAGTGGCGTTATGACTCAGGTTTTGGACTCGGACTGATACGTTTATTTAAGGTATAGACTTAGTTAATAAAAATGTATGCGTTTTACTATATTATTAAATACTAAATGTAAGAAAATATACATCCTTATTCCATTTTTATATTAATTGTTTTGTAACTACTTTTTGTCTTGTGTATTGTTGTTTTACCTTGGGATTGTATGCCTAAAATTAAAGAAAGGGGGATGTATTGTGCCGACATGGTATAATGTAATGTCATAGTATTAAGATTTCAGTATTGTAGAAGTTGCATATTAAACGGACGTGTCTATCAACCGATCTTTTATTAATACAATACTCACATACCTTATTAGATACACACCAAATAAGGTACAAACTTAACTTTCAAGTTGCTTGTAACCACAGACTAAGTAAACTTATAACTACTACCTATTTTGATTAGGATAGGATTGGAATATTGATTGGAAGGCCGGAGACCCCGACATGCCCCTTCCGGTCCACCCCCGAGTATCGGAAGGAAGGCTAAAGGAGCTTTACTCTCGTTAAAAAAAAAAAAAAAAAAAAGGATAACTAAAATATATAAGAAAATATTGTAAAATTAAAATTATGTGTACACTGTACGATATTTTCATCTAAATGTTTAAAAAAAAATATAAGGTATTAAGAGTTTTTCTTCGATATTAATAATTATTATTCCTCACACTCCTTTGGTCCATCAATTACGGAACAGCCTGTATTTAATTTTGGTACCTATCATATTTTCCAAAAATCTTCTTTCTTTCATGTTACGAGTACAAGTTTCTATTTAAAAATATTCTACTATTTTAACTATATGCTACTGCTATATAGTATCTGAGATAGAAGTCCTTTTTTTTTACTATGCCGTGGTATTTTATTTTATCTCCGATTTGCGTAAATTTATTTGTAAAATATTGTATGCTTTTTGTTCTTTGGTGTGCAGTAAAGAATTAAAAAAAACCTTACGAAACATTCAAATATATTTTTACACGCTTTATATTAGCTTCACTTGTATGTTTGTAACCGACTCGACGCGAGACGCGATTTTGACCCACTTTAAACGGACAGATTTCATCCAAATTTTGCACACCTGTCAAAGACCGATGACAATACAATAATTCGATTAAAATATATGATTATCCTGATTAGATTCGTCAGGATTCATTAATTTCGTTCCGGATCCTTTGCATGAGAGTAAGAGAGCGGGCTAGTGCGCGAACTACGCATGCATGTAGGGACTCTTATGGTAATTGCGTCTTGTTTCGTATACATACATAGATGTCGGCCTAAAACCTACCATCGACAGTTGATAAGACAGACATTTGAAAATAAGAAAAAACGCTCTTATAAATAAACCAAACTAAAAAGTAGAAAATGAATAATAGTTTAAAAAAACTAAAAAACACGCTTTATATAGAAACCCAACTAAAAAATAGAAAATAAATTTTAATAATACTGAATTAAGGATAGTGTACAAAAATAATAAGAAAAATATATTTTTATTGTAAAAAAAACGTGGGGTGCTTTTTAAGATATTATCAAAATGATAATCCTTCTACTTATATCTGTCGATAAAATAATTATATCTATTGAAAACATGCAACCCACGCATTTTTTACAATATTTTTTTTTTCTTATTAATTTCTTACACTATCCTTAATTCAGTATTATTAAAATTTATTTTCAATTTTTTAGTTGGGTTTTCTATATAATGCGTGTTTTTTAGTTTTTTTTTAACTATTATTTTTATTAAAAGGTAAACTAATTAACTTTAAGCTTATAATCGTTTGTCTATATTTAATCAAAATGTATTTCTTGCATATCTAACTTTATAAAAATGTAATCTACACTAATTATTTTCTTGTTATAGATAGACAGCTTCTTATTGGTCTGTGATAGACAGGTTATATAACCTGAGACTCAAGACTGACCAGAGACCTGTCGTTAATAGTAAACAAAGAGCACTATATGAAAAAAAATGTAATTTGATACACATGAACTGTTTGTTGGGTATCATAAATTAGTTAGAAGCTATGTGTACATAAAATTCATATTATTAAAGTGTTTATTCTTCCTCTTTCGTCTCAAATGAACCGGCTAATTTAGACATACAAGAATAGGCTATTTCCGAAAACAAGTTTTCGGCGAATCCGCTTTCAAATTGCTACCCTAATACATCATCCAAATTTCAAGGAAATGGTTTCTATTAAAGTTTTCTATGGAAAATTTCATTTAGATTCATGTAAGTATTTGAAGATCAGAGCGATTAATTTAGTTTGAATCTTAAATATATATCTATAATATAGAAATCAGCCAAGCGTGAGTTAGATTCGCTCACGAAGGATTTCGTACCATCATCTATAAAAGGAACCCTAAAAATCATGTTTGTTCCTGTTTATTAATAAAGATTAACTCTTTATCACAAAATTACTTAAAAATTACGATTGTTGTATGGGAGTCCCCTTTACTATTTATTTTATTTTTTTACACGCTTTATATTAGCTTCACTTGTATGTTTGTATGTTTGTATGTTTGTATGTTTGTATGTTTGTATGTTTGTATGTTTGTTTGTAACCGACTTCTTTGGGCGCGATTTTGACCCACTTTAAACGGCCAGATTTCGTTCAAATTTTGCACACCTGTCAAAGACCGATGACAATACAATAATTCGATTAAAATATATAATTATCCTGATTAGATTCGCCAGGATTAATTATTCTTATAATTGATGACCATTGCTACATTCATCGCTAGATGGCGTTAACATTGTATTCTTCCAAGAAGCTTATACCCAAATGGAGATTGCATTCCGTATAAAACACTGAAGCACAAAAATTTGACCTTGAATGCAATCGCTGTTGCCTGCTATCCTTTTCTTTAGAGTGACAATGAATGAAGTTCACGTGAAGTTCATTCATTGTTACGCTAAAGAAAAGGATAGCAGGCATCAGCGACGTCATTCAAGGTAAAAATTTTGTGCTTCACTTTTATATACGGAATGCAATCTCCATTTGGGTATAAGCTTCTTGTATTCTTCAAGTGTCAAATGTTACTACTGACCAACAGATGGCGTTATTGATTGGAAATACAGCCGTAGATGGATGTTTTTAGTCAAAACAATTATATAATAGTTAAAAAAAACTAAAATACACGCTTTAATAAGATATACAACTAAAAAAGTAAAAATAATTGATACTGAATTTAAGATAAGTAAATGGAGTAAAATACATATATTTTATTGTTACAAAGCGTGGGGTGTTTACAACAATTACTTATCATCCTGCACCCCACGCTTTGTAACAATAAAATATATGTATTTTACTCCATTTACTTATCTTAAATTCAGTATCAATTATTTTTACTTTTTTAGTTGTATATCTTATTAAAGCGTGTATTTTAGTTTTTTTTAACTATTATATATTTATTTTGAAAGATAATATACAACTTAATATTCTGTGAATATTTAAGCGTCTACCCGTTACCGTTATTAATATTGAGCAAAATAATAAAAAAAAACTAGTTTATTGTATAGGGACACCCCTTAATATTTTCATTTTATTATTTTTAGTTTTTGTTATAGCGGCAACGAAATTACATAATTTGTGAAAATTTCATTTTTCTAGCTATCACGGTTAATGAGATACAGCCTAGTGACAGAAAGACAGACGGACAGGCAGACAGCGAAGGTTTAGTAATAGGGTTCCGTTTTTACCTTTTAAGTACGGAACCATAAAATGAATCGCTTAACGTGTTGGTAAACGCAAAACTCTAGAACAACTGGACCGATTTGGCTGATTTTGATCTTGAAATATTCGTGGAAGTCTAGGGAAGGTTTAAGATGTAAGTGTAAAAACACGGTTGAAGATACTAAAAACCCATTTTTGTATATCGTTCAAGATTCGTGATTCATCAAGCCAATATAGGTTGATTTTTGTTTGGTTGACGGGAGATGTAAAATACGGTCAAGCTTCTTCGGCCTACCAACTTAAAATGATCTATCTTTCCATTATCTTTTTTTAATTCCTATGTTATATAAATTCCGCCAACCCGCACTAAGTCAGCGTGGTGGACGATCTAATATAATAACAGCACTATTAATTTTTTTCTCTCCAGAGGGAAAAAGAAAAATGTTGTTTATTACGATACAATAAAATAAGATATTAATGGCAAAAAAATATGGCGATACAAAGGATGCTGGGTCAGCCAGTATATATTTATACAAAGTGTCGGTGTTATAATTTCTTTAAATTACAACGTCTTTAAATAACGTCAATTAAAACAAATTAAAATGATTAGATTTTAAATCACATTAAAATTGAAAAAATGATATTTTCAAACAAACTAAATAATAAAATAATTTGGTTTAAATACAACACGCTTTATAAGTTACCTACTGCCCTCAGTTGACCCAGACATAAGAGCGGCAACGCTGCATTTTTCGTCGCCGCGTCGCAGTCGTCCTTTGTAGTTTTTAGGCATAATTATATTCGTAGAATAACTACTGAAAACGCTCTTATTCAAGTCACCTTTTACACAAATTATGTAAGTCCAAATTGCTTCATTGGGTTGGGAGCGACGAAGCCACTTACGATTAGTACACAAATTCAGTCTTATTTTTGCGCAGGGGGATGAAAATAGCACGTCGCGTAAAATATTACTGCCACTAAATAGACCTTCAAACAAATCATATCAGTGTATTCCACAGCTGTAAATCGCGACATCATGAACATAAAATGATATCGTAATTCGTAATGTGTTGTGAGCAACGCACGCGCATTCGCAAAGAACAAGTACGGCTCACTGACGAGGTGGCGCGGGTGCCGACTCCCGAGTTTACACCCCCGCCCCCGCCCCCGCCCCCGCCCGTGACACCAGACCTTCGATCGTCGACATTCGACCGTCGATCGCCGATTGCAGTGTTGCTAGGTTAGATTCCAAAAAATACAGAAAAAGTTTCGTAAAAATATCGTAGATGGATATAAAATAGAGGAGATTATTATACTGTTTATTACAGGGCTTTTTTCATAGAAAGCGAAAATAAACATACATTCTTAAAAGTTACAAGTATTCCGTAAAAAGACTAAAGAAGTTAATCGCTGTATGTGTTACTTTTCTAAAATTCATCATAAAGTACTGGAGATACATAGTCGTGACCCCACACTAAGATCGAATCTATGGTTTGGTTGAAAATTTAAGGATGGCTCGGTGAAATAAAAGACCCTATATCATTATTTTGTAGTGATAAACAGACAACAGTTAGTAAGTGTCAGAAATAGCTCTACTATTTATCTTGTTAGTCATATTCCAGTATGTTTTATTCTTACTGTATACTTTGTTTTGGTATTTTACATTAAATGAAACACAAATAGTTTTAGTGTAATTACGTTGCAACACTGCCCAGGAGTCGCGGGTAATCCCAGGAGCAGGCGCGGTGGGGAAGGATGCACGATTAGAGATGCATAAAAAAATTCATCGATATTTTTATCGAGAGTAAATAAATGTCGTCAATTGAAATATGAAAATCCGCATAATTCATATTTAAATACTTTTAGGGCAGTAAATGTCAAAGAATATCATATTAATTAACACAGTTATCAGAACATATTCTAAGCGTGCCAAAAAGACCTCAGTACAAATAAATACACAAAAACAAAGACTTAGTAAAAGTTATTTTCCACGTTTCATTCTAATCAGCGGGTTTCTACATTGTCACCATAGCGCCTGCTTTTGAAAAAATGCGTCTCAACAGTACCCATACAGAATGATACCGAATGATGTCTCGGATGTTGCCACATGACCCATAGCAATATTAAGTAGGTATAAAATGTAGATGTGAGTTGTGTATCTCCTTTTATGTATCACATTTGTTTTTAATATTGGCGATAGGCTCGCCACCTATCACATTGTGGGACGGAACATGCAAGGCGAAATGTGGGTGCCCTGGCACCTCTGCCTACCCCTTCTGGGAACAAGGCGTGAGTTTATGTATGTATGTATGATAAATAAAGGGTTTTATTAATAAAGTTTGAATTCTTTAATTTTAAATAATAAAGTTTGAATTATATCGATAATATTGATATTGTATGATCGATGAAGTCGTTGCCACCCTAGCCTCATTTTGATCAACGACGCGACGTTGCCTATTCGACATCACGACGTCGCGAAGTTATGAGTCTTACTATCATGGATATTAGGTCTAAATTCAATTATTGATATTATTTCTATGCAACTAATAATAAAACCTTGTATTTTATTGCACTTGACCTATATTATTCGTTTGTGTCAATGACCTAGCCAAATCGCTACAGCAGGTGGTTAAATATTGAAAACTAAAAAACTATCCTGTGGCTAAACGGGTGGTGATAAATTAATAAAATTTGGTGTATGGGCTGCTGATGCGGTACCCTATATGTGGTCCAAAAAAAATACTTATGTCACCGCCAATTTGTATATTTTGGGATATTAAGATGAGAGCTTATGATGATCTTATGTGATTATGTGGATGTAGTATTTTGCAATATACGGAAACCAGATGTTTAAAATTTAACTTTTGATACAATTTTTAATTTTTTTATTACATCAAAAGAGTTATCATTAATGGACAAAATAATTCGTTTAGAACACGTTGGGGGCATATACACACGCCGGCAGAATTAGAGGAATACGCGTTAAATATTGAATTTCTTAGAAAATATTATAATAACTTAATGTTTTTATTTTTAAATATTTAAAGTGAGGCAAAATTTATAAACAAATTAGTATAATTGAGTTAAAAATACTTTAATTAATGACGAAAATACAATTAAACGGAAATACAGTATAATGAAATTTCTGTATTGTCAAATGTAATCGTGTATTTTAAAAACTTACAGAAATAATTTAAGAAAATTAATAATGCGTATTGCTACCACGGACTCTGATAAGAGTCTGGATATGATCCTTCATGCTTTTAATGACGTCATCAATCATTTTTTGCGACAAATTCTCTCACTCTTGCACTAACATGAATTTTAATTCTTGGACGCTTTTATGGGCTTGGTTTCTTCCATTTATCTTTCTTCCGATAACGTCCCATACGTTCTCTATCGGATTCATGTCTGGTGATCTTGCTGGGCAATCCATTTGGGCGATTTGGGCTTGATTTAAGTAGTTGCGAACCATTTGCGCTCTGTGGGGCCGCGCATTATCATGCATAAATAAAAAATATTCTCCTATGGATGGTGCAAAAGGCAATACATGGGACTCTAAGATCTCTGAGACGTATCTTTGTGCAGTTAAAGACCCATTTTCTATAAGTATTAACTCCGCGCGTGCTTCCAAACATATACCACCCCATACCAAAATTGACCCTCCGCCATAAGACACCTCTCTCAGTAAAGTTTGCTCGATAAGCGTTCTCCTCGATACCTCCACATCTTCTCCCTTCTTTCTATGCAATTCACACCAAAACTGCTTTCATCACTAAACAAAACTCGGCTCCACTCATTGGTCCAATTGCGGTGTCGATGATCAAAAGCTTATCTGGCTACTCTATCTAACATCTCAAGTTTTGGAGCTTTGGGCGGAACGTAAGACTTCAGTCCAACTTCATTTAAGCGTGTTCTCACTGTATGCTCACTGATATTAACATTACGGACTCCATGTGACATGTTTCGGGTCGGAATAGCCGTTTGACGACAATTTCTCAAAGTTTGCAGCCGTAAGTATAAAACGATCATCCTGGGTACTGGTTCACCGTTTTCTGCCTTATCCTGGCATCCGCACATAAGAGCCTATGTGTCTCTAAAGTTTAACGTTGCGAAAGACGACAGATATCGACACACCCAATGCCATACCGTTGACCATTTTCAATCATTGTTACCGCTCTGGTAACTTCAGTGGAAGGTAAGCCAATCATTTTATATCCTACAAGGCAGGTAATCTAAAAACAATAACAATAAAAATATCTTGTCACATGAAATGAAATTAAACAAAATTTTGTGAAACCACTTGAAAGTGAAAAGATCTTAAAAACACTTGAGAGCGTATAATTAACGATAAAAATCTAAATATCCAAAAATCTTTTTGCATCATTTTATTTTTAAAGGTGCTGAAATATAAAAACAAAGACCATTTAAACAAACAGCAAACAAAATTTAAAAAAAAAAACTAATTTTTGTGCGTGTTCCTCTAATTGTGCCGGCGCGGCGTGTGTAAATTGAAAGTAAAGCAATTTTATACACTAAGGTATATCATCATGATCGGTTTTTTGTATTATTTTGTGTGCAAACACCATTGGCAAACACAGATACAATTAAAATAAAGCATTTTGCCGAAAAAAACATTAAAGTAGCCTGTAGTATGTGGCAAATCTTCATATTTTAAAGTAGCTGTGCCCGTAACTTAGTCCGCGTGGAATTTAACAAAAACCTTATTTTTCTAAAATAAAAGAACTTTTCTAAAATAAATCTAGCCAAGTTACTCCTTATTATATCAGCTACATGACAATAAAAGTCCCGTCAAAATCGGTCCAGCCATTTCAGAGATTAGCCGGAACAAACAGACAGACAAACAAAAAAAATTCTAAGGTCATTTTCGTTACAGGTATCGTATATATAACGATATGTAGTTAGACATTTTTTTTAATTTTCCCTTTACAAACAGACACTTCAATTTTATTTATATGTATAGAATGTATAGATAAAAGAGTGGGAGTGTAGTGGGGACCTTACCGTCTCTTTCACACCCGCACACTGTAATGTACCTATAATTATTAAAATAATAAATATGATGTGATTTATAGAATTCTTTTGTTCTTTCTGAACAAAACACTACATTCTTTAAACTAGCATAGGACCATAGTTATTCTCTGTACATCACTATGTATAAAAAACAATAAAATATTTCTTAGAAGTAGCGTATCTTGTAGTGTAGTGGTCAGGTTTAAATTGTTGGACTCACTTTTTATATTTTTAGGTGGTACATAATACTATAATTACATAGATTAGTAAGACAATAATTAATATTATTTAAATAACATGATCAAGGTTTTTATGTGATCACATCACAAACCGGTGGAAAGAAGCGAAATGTGTCACGCTCGGACGACCTGTACGTACTCTAATGGTACAGGTTCCCCAGAACAAATTTCATAATTGATTACTAACAAGTTGATTTTTCGTGAGTAGCTTCCTTTCGACTAGACGCCCAACTTTTTCCTTACAGTAACTTTGGGAAATGGTAGCTTAGTAGGGTAGCAAGGATAAAACATGTCGATTTGAGGAATTTTTAAAATTTATTAGTACCTAACCGAATTTTTCTTTGTTAATTATCGAGATAATTATCTAAATAACGTGAAAAACTATTTGTCCTACAAAATATAAGGTTTTATCACAACAGTCCCCTCTCTCCAACATGTATCATAAACAAGGTCATGGAAAATAATTACTAACCAGCTGATTTTTTTTTTATTGGTTAACTAATATTTGTATAGTTTACTACCCACAATGTCCTACAAATTGTGTGGTATGTCATCTTGGTCCTACGCTCAAAAGTTGTCAATACCGCAAGACTTTTTTTTTTATTAGTAACTGTAGGACAAATATATCACGTGATAGGTTAATATATTTTTCATCCAAATAAAACAATGTCCTACAAAAATAAAGGTATGTTATATTAGTCCTACAAAATTTGTAATTTTTGAGTATACAAAATAAAATGAAATATTCATTTATACTTACACTAGTACTCGTACACAACGACTTCGCTTATAATGACTAATCGGTTTTAACGACGATAATGTTTACTCAAGTTAGGTTTCATAGTATGGTACTGAGAAAATATCACCGTTTAGTGCGACCCCGGTTTAAGCGACCAACTGCTTATAGCGACCAATAATTACGTCTAGTTAAAACCACAGAATACTAACAGAAGTCAACCTTGTGTATGTACTTCACTTTTGTTGCCATACTACGCTCGGCGTTCGCGCAAAAGTTGAAACTCACTCTCGCAGTGGTCTCGACTGGTTTGGAATATCATGTCGGTGAACGCTGTCTATGTGGGCGTTGATTAAGCGCGCTTTGTATGAAGCTTGACTTCTGTTAGTTTAGTATTCTGTGGTTAAAACGACGCGCAATGTTTTGTTTGCACAACCTATGCACCAATACCTCGGTGCCCCAAAGTTACCCCGCCCCGCGCGCTTCACCTCTCCTTATTAGTGCGTGAATCCATGCTTAGTGTTTGTCACTTAAGACAAGTTCTAAAAGGTCGACAAAATAGTTATTTCGGTAAAATACCTATTTCCAGCTCCGGTGCGAAACGCATCTAAATATATACCGGGTATATCAAGGGTGCTACTGAATACGAAGCCGGGTGGTAGTTTAAGTGACTACAAAAACAATGTAACTGTGTGTTGGCCGTCTGTATTTTTAGTCGTCTGTGGTCCACAGTAAACCATGCTGTGCGGATGCGTTTGTGAGCAAGGAAAGCAGTGTGCCTTAGCTACAATAGCAAAATATACAAAATATTTTTTTTAATTTCATGAATTTCAACTTTGTAACTGGAGGACTGGAATAACGTACCACGCAATTTGTAGGACAGTGTGGGTGGTAAACTATGCAAATGTTAGCTAAACAATAAAAAAAAAATCAGCTGGTTAGTAATTATTTTTCATGACCTGATTTATCATACATGTTGGAGAGGGGGGACTGTTGTGATAAAACCTTATATTTTGTAGGACAAATATTTTTTTACGTTAATTAGATTATTACCTCGATAATTAACAAAAAAATAATCGGTTAGTAATATGTTTTTTTAATTCGTCAAGTCAACATATTTCATCCCTATTATCTTAGTTATATACCACAATCGAGAATTTTCGTATAAGAATTACTTGGGCGTCTCATTGAGATGAAGCTATTCTCGAAAATTCAGCTTGATAGTAATTATTTTTACATTATGTATTAGTACTACATCTTTTGAGCGTAGGACCAAGATGACATACCACACAATTTGTAGGACATTGTGGGTAGTAAACTATACAAATATTAGTTAACCAATAAAAAAAAAATCAGCTGGTTAGTAATTATTTTCCATGACCTTGTTTATGATACATGTTGGAGAGGGGGGACTGTTGTGATAAAACCTTATATTTTGTAGGACAAATAGTTTTTCACGTTATTTAGATAATTATCTCGATAATTAACAAAGAAAAATTCGGTTACTAATAAATTTTAAAAATTCGTCAAATCGACATGTTTTATCCTTGCTACCCTACTAAGCTACCATTTCCCAAAGTTACTGTAAGGAAAAAGTTGGGCGTCTAGTCGAAAGGAAGCTACTCACGAAAAATCAACTTGTTAGTAATCAATTATGAAATTTGTTCTGGGGAACCTGTACTATAATGGATGTATCTCCTAAATTACTTTCCGGCCCATAACTATTTTTTTACGGTAAAATAAATGAATGTTCAGCTTTATTTTACATTTAAAAAAATTAAAAGCAAATGGCCACAGTTGTTAAAAAAAGTACTTGAAATACTTATTTCCACTTTAAAAGTAGAAAAAAATTGAATATAAACTCTGATCCGAAATTCATAAAGAAAAAAAATATATCCTGTAAAATACATCACATTCATTATTTTATTATAATTTGCTTCAATATGAAAATAACATTTCAAAAAACCCTTCCGTCAATCAAGTGATTTCTATAGAATCTCATAACTTAACAGCTAAACCTTGAATAAAAAAAATATTATGTGAGCATGTTCATGTGATCCAAAAGTACAAATATGCCCAATAAGAAAGAATTTCAGAACTTCAACTTTTTTCGTTGTCCGCTTCACGTGAAATGGCTCAGAAAAGGAATATACTAAATGAATTAAAATAATAATTATATTTATGTGTACCTATACCAACATATTAGAAAATAACATACAATGACAGAATCAACAGAAAAATCCAGTAAATTGTAAATGTTGATAAGGTATAATACTGTCGTGTGTAAAAGCTGATTAGGTATGTCTCTTTTTATGCAACATCTGGGTGAGTCTCGGGCCTTTCTCTTTCACACACATTGTGTCCATACTATGCAGATGTTAAATCTGAGCTGGGGCTCTAACACAAGCTTGTTTGACAAGAAGTTTACTTGTAATGTTGGGTACATTACCCCACAATCTCAAAAAGAGATAACAACACAACCTCAAATAGAGCGCTCCCAATGACTTTGTTAAGAGACCAGCGAGGAATATAGTCCGATCATGGCGGCCGGCAATTTTCTTGAGGGGCCACTAAGAGCGCCCCCAAGCTCTTGACAGTCGCTTTTAAGGACAGGCGGGAAATAAAGTTGAATGTTATTATAGCATTTTCATTTATTTTGATAACAATAGGTACAATTTTACTTACAATAAAAAATATCAAGAATAACATCATGATCTTCTTCAATCCAACAAAATTTCATACAATTATTGCATCTAAAATAATAATTGAAGCTGTTTAGACACCTACACCAAGGATGCATCTACAGGATTCTCAAAGTATTAAAATATGTACTACGCATAGTTTTATTGACAGTAAAAAATGGAGAAAGATAGTAATACTGTTAGACTAATTCGCTTAGGTATTAGGAAGGTAACACAAGCGACAAGTTATTACACGCTTTATATTAGCTTCACTTGTATGTTTGTATGTTTGTATGTTTGTATGTTTGTATGTTTGTTTGTAACCGACTTCTTTGGGCGCGATTTTGACCCACTTTAAACGGCCAGATTTCGTTCAAATTTTGCACACCTGTCAAAGACCGATGACAATACAATAATTCGATTAAAATATATAATTATCCTGATTAGATTCGCCAGGATTAATTATTCTTATAATTGATGACCATTGCTACATTCATCGCTAGATGGCGTTAACATTGTATTCTTCCAAGAAGCTTATACCCAAATGGAGATTGCATTCCGTATAAAACACTGAAGCACAAAAATTTGACCTTGAATGCAATCGCTGTTGCCTGCTATCCTTTTCTTTAGAGTGACAATGAATGAAGTTCACGTGAAGTTCATTCATTGTTACGCTAAAGAAAAGGATAGCAGGCATCAGCGACGTCATTCAAGGTAAAATTTTTGTGCTTCACTTTTATATACGGAATGCAATCTCCATTTGGGTATAAGCTTCTTGTATTCTTCAAGTGTCAAATGTTACTACTGACCAACAGATGGCGTTATTGATTGGAAATACAGCCGTAGATGGATGTTTTTAGTCAAAACAATTATATAATAGTTAAAAAAAACTAAAATACACGCTTTAATAAGATATACAACTAAAAAAGTAAAAATAATTGATACTGAATTTAAGATAAGAAAATGGAGTAAAATACATATATTTTATTGTTACAAAGCGTGGGGTGCAGGAGGATAAGTAATTGTTGTAAACACCCCACGCGCATAAAATATATGTATTTTACTCCATTTTCTTATCTTAAATTCAGTATCAATTATTTTTACTTTTTTAGTTGTATATCTTATTAAAGCGTGTATTTTAGTTTTTTTTAACTATTATATAATTTTTATAAATATATACTTCGTATCCGAAGTAACTACCAATGTAAACGAATAACGTATTGTGTATAAACTCACTAATAAAACCATAACATATTTTGCTACGTCTATGAGCGAATTTTAAAGTAAATGTCTTCGTACAAATGCCACAACCACAGGTCGCCTCGTGGGGAACGCCAACTCGTATCGTAATTAAAATTAATGAACCTGAAAAGAGTTTGCCTGTATGCTGAAAATTAAGCATACAGGCAAACTTTGAAAATCAACCAAAATGAAAGCTTATTTCGTTGTTGTAAATAAATGAATACATTTAATTGATTAGTGCAGGTTTCGGGAAATCAGTTACATTTTATACTTTAATTAATCATAGTCACATCCTTTGTTAATTCGATCAGAAGATAAAACTGTAACAACCACGTTTACATACATACTACATACATAGATCGGTTTAGATTAAGCAAATGCAATGTTAGGGAAACAAATTCCAACCAATAATCATTATAGTAAGAAGATAAAACTTTGAGAGCGATGACGTAGCGAACAAGCAATAAACCAAAATTAACACATACGGCCTTATTATGAATGATCATAGACAATTTTGAAGCCTATTTTAGTTAGCGAATGTTTTTTTCCCTTTTGAACTTATTTAGAATTCAGTCTGAACCAAGAAGACAAACATTCAACAACTAAAATAGATTTTAAAACTGTTTATGAATAAGGCCAATAATGTAAATCTAGTACATACAATTATATCACTATTATAAAGGCCATAGGACGATTAGGGTACTAAAAGTGCCCCAGAACGAACTTTGGATTATATTTTAGGTGTATGTTAAAACTATTAAGATTCTTTAAGTCTACAATTTTCAATGGTTATACTTACCTAATTTGGTTTAAGAATAAACGGAAAAAATAATAATAACGAGAAATATTTTATTTCCAAAACACGCCGGATCCATATGCCTAAAGCTTTTATTTAAAAAAATAACAAATAACTATACATATATTAAATATAGCCATATTAAACACGCGATTTGATTCTATTTTTGAAAACGTTTTGGTACTTTATGATTATTTAAGGTACGCCTTTTTTATGTATACAATATATCCCTAAATTTCAACTTTTACGAGGTTATCCTCCTATGGTCTTTAACATGCACATTGAACATATTATATAAAATACCAAATATGAAAGTAATAAATTAGGATAAACCATTTAATAACAATAAATAGTTAAACACGTAAAATACCGTTTTACGTATTCTGTTAATATTGTTTAAATATTCAAGTTGAAGAGATTTTGGTTCAAAAGTTCTAACTTTAATGAGATTAATATATTAATTGGTAGTTAGACTATGCTACATACCTTCACATTTGAGTTCTTGTTTGAAGAACCCGTAGAGTAGGGCTCCGCAGTGGTCGCAAAACGTCGGCGACATAAACTGATGCGGACGAAAACGATGCGGCACGTCCACTTTGAATCTCTCCCGCAGATACTGCAACGAATAAACAAAAGCATTATACAAAGTATAATCAACCTATGTAGAGTACATTAAAGCCTGGAATCCATCGAAGTTTTCAAATAAACATCTTAGCTAGAATGGACGTGAATTCATTTAGTAGACATTAGGCAAATTATTGTCCGACCGGTTGTCTGGAAGAGATCGCTTAAAGCGATAAGACCGCCAGTTATATCACCAACGTTATGTTTCTATAACTATTGTTTTCTTCTTTTTTCTTTTTGTTTTTGTCTTTTGTTTATCTTTTGTATATGGTGTTATAATAAAGAGTTTATTATTATTATTATTATTCATTTTAGTACTGAAATTTATTTGATCTGAGAGCAGTCGGTATTAAGCAACAATAAACTATGTCTCATTTGCGTTTTTTCTCTCCAATAGCCAACACCATATATGTTGAAGGAAATATATTATGTCATTCGCAGCGGCGCGGCGGATCCAGGGGGGGAGGTCATGGGGATCATGACCTCCCTGAGTAAGCTCCAGATTGACAGAATGTATTTATTATCTTGTTGATAAAATTTATAAGTACAATAAATAATATAAAAAGGGGCTGCAACAACTTTACAAAACCATTACTACGAATTCGACTGTCGCCATTGTGGGAGTATTTGCCGATACTCGTCACGCTTGGCAGGCGGGTTGGCGAGCACAGTATAGGACTGGCATTAATGACGTTGCTGCTCGTCACTAACCGGCGAAAGGAAATAGGATTTGTGGGTAGAGGATGTTATAGGAAAGGAGAGTAAGGCCTGTAGGAGCGGATAGGTCGATAGGAGCATCCCTGACCAAATCATTGGGGTAGGCCTATGTTCAGCTGTGGACTTCCTTTGGCTGATGGATGAATGGATGGAATTCGAGTGTTGAAATCGTACCCTGACAAGACAATACTATGCCCCCCTCTCCCCCCGGCTTGAAAGCTGGATCCGCCATTCGTCAATGTATACAATTTCTAGCAAATGTGTAAAATTCCTTAAATAGATAGGAAACGTATGATTATTTTTACAATATCTACTTTACTAGGAATTCTATAAATTTCCTAAATGTCTTTGAGTACAGCGGATATGTGAAGCATGCTTTCCCACTTTTAATTACACAAATAACAAACGAACACAGAGATCCAGACAAAAGGATGATTAGGCTAGATTAGGGCAGGATTGAGATCATTTATACAAGAAAAAAGTGGATGAAAGTTTTGAAAAATTATTATGTATCTTGTACCCTTTTATGTTTAAAGACGCAATATAATTTCATCGTGTCGTTTTCGGTCGCGGTCTGGATACGCCCAATATGTATGGGAGGAAAAGCAAATAATATTGTGCCTATGAAATACTGAAAAAATTGTGGTGAAATAAATAACACTCCACTTACAACAGTGGCTTCGGAATGTGCGGGCGAGCCGGTACATTTTCCCAGGAGTTTGTTGTGGCATCGCTTGTGCACGGCGGTCTGGCAGGCCACGCACCGGTAGCCCTGCTTGCCGAACCCCCACAGGAACTCCTTGCAGAACGCGCAGAAAGTTGGCTGCCGGAAGAACTTCGCCACGAAACGGTGACCGTTCACTTCGTGGACTCTGAAAATAAATGCAGATATTTTCATCTTTAAATATCCCGTTCATATCAAAATAGACTATGATTGTAACGCCTGGAGTATATTTCTTAATAAATAATCTTTACAGAAATCAGGTGACATAAAATTTATGACAAAGTTGTATGCTTCATCATTTTTCACCGCACGCAGTGATTTGAGAAGGCATGCACCTGACATTGCTTTAGCAATCATGGACTTTAGTCCATGAGCGTAGATGAGCACTCAGTACCCACAGATCGATTGGATGGTTATCTGTTTCCAACAATTCAGGCTAAGTACTTTATTAAAAACTTTTCAGGCCGGCTACAGATGATCTGTGAGACCGGCATAATTGTATCTATTGGCATGGGACTGCCATCCGATGCCGATGGATACTCTGCCTGGGCGACATTTGCGCTCACTATCAGGCGCAATGCGACTACTATGCCGGGCTAGAATAAAAAAAAAACTAGCGGCGCGGCCCGGCTTCGCCCGGGCACAGATACAATTCCAGTCCATATTTTATTTAAACTCAACATAACTGCCGTTCTCTATAATGCTTATCCAATACCGTCCTGTATTCTTCTGTCTCATTTTATCCATCTTATACTCGTATTTTATTCCATCCCATCTCTCTGGGATGAAAATCGAAATTAATTTTTTAATTTATTAATTTTGCTATGGGTATATTATTGAACTGTTACTACTCCATCGACATTCATCGAAATCAAAATATTAAATTTATATTTAAAATACACAGTCAGGTCATAAGTATTGTCACAAAGTAAAAAGTTTATTGACCGACTTCAAAAGAGGAGGTAATCAATTCGACTGAATTTTTTTTTGTATG
Organism: Hyles euphorbiae; assembly: GCA_023078785.2. Taxonomy (NCBI): domain Eukaryota; kingdom Metazoa; phylum Arthropoda; class Insecta; order Lepidoptera; family Sphingidae; genus Hyles; species Hyles euphorbiae. The sequence goes on from CM041050.1 coordinate 12,741,697, forward strand.
TTTGTTACGCGATTACGCCGGCAATTTTGAACCGATTTTGAAAATTTCTTTTTTATCGGAAAGCATGATATACAGGGTTGGTCCCATATAAAATTGGTGAAGACCTGATGAATATCTTAGGATCTGCCGACCAGAACTCCTCAAAATTAAACGGTCCAGCATTAATTCTTTTTGCGTTAGATTAAGTATTAGTATATTATTACAAAGGGTGGGTGAAAAAGGGAAAAGGGTGGGGGTGGGGGTAGTGAGGGGGTAGAAAATAGGTACAATTGTTAATACTCAATATCTCCGGCAGTTCTTAACCGACTTAAAAATAACTTTTTTGTCAAAGAGTATTATATGATAGGTTAGACCAAAAAAAATATTGTGAAGACCTGATGAATATCTTTGGACCTGAAGGGCAGAACTCCTCAAAATTTAACAGTACAGCAATAATTCTTTTTACATTAGGTTCAGTATAAGTTTATTACTACAAGGGGGGGGGGGATGGAAAGGGGAAAGTAGAAAGGGGCGTGAGAAGGGGGGGGGTATATACAAATATAAATACTAAATATCTGCGATAATAAATAAATGACTTTAAATAACTTTTCTTCGGAACGAATTATACATAATGTTGATCACATAAAATATGGTGATGATCTGAATCTGGGTAGCAGACCACCACAAAACTTTGCAGAAACGCAATGATTTTTCGTCCATTAGGTTAAGTATATGTGTTTTATTAAAAATAGCAAGTGAAGTAGGTGTAGAGGTGAGAGGGTAACGAATGATAACCACACATAAGTGTACTCAATAGCTCTAGCAGATTGAGCCGATTTTAGTATTTTCTTTATAATAAAAACGAAATGACAGTGTAGCTTCCTAAAGAATCATGAAATATTAATTTTCGTTTTTGAAATTATAAAGGATCACAATGGTTCATTTTTTATATACATTGATTCCAGTTTTCATTATAGGATTACCTTTGGCATAATTATAATGCTTATGAAAAATAAAAAGTAATAAATAAAATAATTTAATTAAAAATTAAAAGACCGACTTCAATGTGCACTACAAAGTAATAAATAATATATATTTCGTTGTGCTAGTACACATTGATTAATTTTCTTATTGACTAGACTAGCCAACAAATCTTAAATACGTAATATTTTGAAGGCGGGTCGCCAAGTGTCGAACACGACGACCTACACTTAAATTTAATTTGTGTAAAACATCCTAGAGAAAATTACGCAATTTTACACGCAATATTAATTTGTCTTAATCTATATAAACTCACGCCATTTTCCCAGAAGGGGTATGCAGAGATTCTCCTGGTATCAACCAGGACACCCACGTTACGCCTTGCGTGTTTTGTCCTTGGTGTGATTGGGGGCGAGAGTCTATAGTCATATCGGGTGCAAATTCTAGTCACTGTCCTGATAACTAATAGAAAAATCGCCCGTCCTTAATATAACAGCTCTTAATCAACATTGTTGAGCATCGGACTTATCTACAACCGAGGGAAACATACAAACTTAACAACCCTTCCCTTTCTTATACTTTCCTCACTATAATTCCTATCACTGTTAAAGTAATTGTATATTTGTGTATAATTGTATATTATGCAAGTGACTCCAATAAGTCAATGGTGTACCCTGGAGTTGAAACCCTTGACCACTGTATCTTTGATCGTATGCAATACATTAAAATTAGACCACACATATTAATTCTATTAAAATTTCAACAAATGTACACCTAGGATCAATATGTTAAATTAATTTCTTTCTAGTTTACATATGGACCTAACTGAGCGCTAACGATATATCTACAAGTAGGTAATATTCAACTGTGTTACATTACTTAATTTGTTCTCGTTTGGCACTTGGCGACCCGCCTTCAAAATATTACGTATTTAAGATTTGTTGGCTAGTCTAGTCAATAAGAAAATTAATCAATGTGTACTAGCACAACGAAATATATATTATTTATTACTTTGTAGTGCACATTGAAGTCGGTCTTTTAATTTTTAATTAAATTATTTTATTTTTAGAATGCTGGCCACAAAAAATTCTTGAATTCGAATTTCGAATTGTTCATGAAAATAAAAATGTATACTTTTTACACAGACTTTTTAGAATTTTACTCATTTTTACATAATATGGAGTTGACGCTTAAAGAATACCGTGTTGCAGTTATTGCGTTGCATCGTTGCGGTTACGCGCCAATTCAAATTTTTGACATACTGAAAAATTTGAATATAACCAAAACATTCGTTTATCGTACCATCAAACGATACAATGAAGACTCTAGTGTAGATGATAGGTCAAGAAGTGGTCGCCCTCGGTCTGTTAGGACTCCAGCAGTGATAAAAGCTGTGATGGTGTGAATTCAAAGAAATCCCAAACGTAAGCAGAAACTGTTGGCCCTTCAGATTGGGTTAAGCAGAACCACGGTGAAAAGGGTGTTAAATGAAGACTTAAGGCTTCGGGCATATCGAAAAAAAACAGTACATCGTTTGAATGCCCGTCTAATGGACCTGAGACTGAAGAGATGCCGCGCTTTGTTGAAGCGGTACGCGGGAAAAAAATACCGGGAAATTCTTTTTTCAGATGAAAAAAAAATGACCGTAGAAGAGAGCAGTACTACAAACAAAATGATATGTATGCACACAATAGTGAAGAAGCGAGCAACCGTATTCCGCGTGTCCAAAGAGGTCATTTTCCATCCTCGCTCATGGTATGGTTGGGAGTTTCTTATTGGGGCTTAACAGAGGTACATTTTTGTGAGAAAGGTGTAAAAACGAATGCAGTTGTGTATCAAAATACAGTCCTGACGAACCTTGTGGAACCTGTTTCTCATAAGTCCATTGAAATGTTACATGAGCATTGCATTTTCTTTGCCCTCCTCTTCGAGCACTGTATATAGAATTGGTAAGATACAAATCGCAGAGTCTACTTTTAAGAGAAATAGGAAGATTTCCCTTAAAAATTTCTTCTTCACTTTTTTGCTTATAACTTCTTTAATTTTTAATTTAGGGCAAAAAGTAAAAAATCATATTTGTAGGCAAAACAATTTGCTACAAATTATGTACTTACAATTTTTTTGTAAGACTTTTAGTTTCCAAGTTATCGCGAAAAAAGTGTCTTCACCCCTTTTTCCGAGATGGGGGCCGGAGGACAAGGGTGGCGACCCCACAAACTCGAGGCTAAGCTTCTATTGACCCCCTAAACATGTCCCAAAAATAAAATTGCGTCCTCTAAGAAATGCAATATTCGGTCCTTAAATTGTAACATTTCAATGGACTACATACCATGTTCAATAACAGGCACTGGGTATTCCAACAACATTCGGTGCCAGCTCATAGAGCGAAGAGCCCATAAGACTGGCTGGCGGCGCGTGAAATCGACTTCATCCGGCACGAAGACTGGCCCTCCTCTAGTCCAGATTTGAATCCGTTAGATTACAAGATATGGCAAAACTTGGAGGAAAAGGCGTGCTCATAGCCTCATCCCAATTTGGAGTCACTCAAGACATCCTTGATTAAGGCAGCCGCCGATTATTTCAATTACAATTTCGAGAACAATCGTATCAATAACAAAATTGTTCAAAATTCTATAAATATCGTTGATTTCGGGTTAAATACATACGATCAATGAAGTGATAACTAGATAATAGTATTTGAGTAGACAGATTTTATGGGTGTCTCCATCCGGTTTTCAATTTCATACATGCAACAGGTAAAATGTGATGAAATTTAGGCAATATAGAATGAAGTATCGTCGTCGAAAATTCGTCAATCTCATTTATAAACGAAACCATATCGTTTTTAGAATATTTAACTTTTGAATTATATGAAGCAGAATATCTTTTCATGAGATTCTCTTATACACTATAATGACGAATATCAGTTCCTGTTATTCAAAGTCATCACAAAGTACTTTTACAAGAGTTCCTAGGAAAAGTTTTTGTGATTTTCCTCAACATAATTTTGCTACTTCACAGTTGCCAGAAATATGTGATGATCTATTTCTTAATCATTTGAAATAATATCGTAAATCGAAGAAGCTTCTATTTCAAACAACATGATATAATTCATTGCTTTTGAAATTATTGTATGCAGTATGAAATCCTTTATTCAAATTGCCGTACCTAAGGTAAAAAAGACTCTCACAAGTGTAACTTTTCTCTGCTCTTTACAATATGAATTGTTAGTAAATACTAGATACACAATGCCAATGCAAGAAACTGATTCCATAATATCTACATTGATATCTGACGCTTAAAATGTAAGATTGGATAATTTTACTGTTGGTAGGTGTCTCATATGTTAGAGGTCGGCTGGGTAGGTACCACCGCAATGTCTATTTGTCCCGCCAAACAGCAGTGTAAATGCATAGTTCTGTTAGTGAAGGAAATTTAACCCAGAGTAATCACTGGACATATTGAGCTTTAACTTCTTATGTCCAAGGATGGCGAGCGCAGTGGAATGCCATGCCCTGCTTTGTAATTCAATGTGTTATTTGGTTTTGCTACTGTTCATGAGCGGACGAATCGGTTGCCATCAGGCGAACGACATGCCCGTCTCGCCATTCATTACAATAAAAAAACCGAAGTTTTAATATTTCCGTAAATATAACATTATAATACATTACTTATCTAACTAAGCAAATAATTACACTTGTAGTTGGTTATAGGATTACAAAATGTTTACCTATATATATTTATGTTAAAGTATGTAAATTCACCTATATCTATCCCGTTTTATTGCAAACCATGTAAAATACGCGTGAACTATTTTGAAATTAGAAAAAATAAGGTTTTCTGATAAGTAAATACGATTAACGGATCATAAAGCAGAATTATGTGCACATTTATTATTGTGGCCGCTTTATGCCGCGCTGAGTGTCTGTTCCGCGTGTGCGTGTATTTCCAACTTTACAGTTTGCTAGCGCTCTTGAACTAAATCTCAATATTTGAACAGTAATATTTCGTCGAATACAAGTGGATGGACTAAAACATATGATGAAAAATGCATAGTTTTCTCTTGCCGTCATCAGGAAATACAGCTATTAACCAGTCAAATCACTGTAATCTATCGGTCTTTATTTACTAACAACACGTATACATTTAATTGATATATTATTCTATGAGGTACATATAATGTTTTATTTAGGAATCGTGTGAGATTTAAGTGTCCTACCTATAACTTGCCAATGAAATATCTACTTTTTTTTTTTATTCTGGCCCGGCATAGTGGCCACATGGCACCTGATGGTAAGCGCAAATGCCACCCAGTCAGAGTATCCATTTTCATCACACGGCAGTCCTATGACAATAGATACAATTATGCCGGCCAGCCTTCGGCCAGCTAAGATGCCTCTTCACACTACGGCGGAAGGACCCAGCATTATTTATTGCCGTACTCAGACATATGATATATTTATTAAATCAGTATTTTATAAAGAGAATCATTACTAAGGAACAATTTAACTGACTTAAGCGTCTCTGAGTGCGGCCGTATATATTTTTATTCATCTGATAGTGCACTTATAGCTCAAAAACTACGAGTACTAACATTATTTACATTATTATTTTTAATAAGACCAAGATACGTGTTCGGCCAGGTTTTAGTAGAAATCTGCAGTAAGTAAAATAGACATAATAATAATGGGTAATTAAATAACAAAGTAACTAAGCCTTTATTTTTATTTAAAAAATGGTAATTACACTTGGGACGCCCATCAGGGTGGCATGACGAGTCGATAGTTAAATTTACAAGGGGCCATAATAATTAAATCGGGCTATGAAAGCTTTAAAAAATCAGAATGGATTCAAGAATAACTACAATCGTAGGCTGTTTATTTCGGAAATAACACAGGCTATATGTATCGTTGGCATGAACACACATTTTGATAAATGTAAGTTTACTCGTTCAAAATCGTTCGTTACAAATTTTTACTCGTTTCTGGTTTCTGAGATAGCACGAAGTTTTAAATAATAAATTTAAGATCGATTTAATTTTATTTCATGAACCTACATATACCTGTGTAGTCATTTGCCGAGAATTGACACAGAGATCTTTTTTATTGAAAATTAAAGTACCTTGCCATACTACTTACTAGGCCCGTTTGTTTTTATTGCATGGGTCCGGAAAACGAGCAGACAGACTACCAGATTGTAAGTGATTACTGTCGCCCATGAACATCCATAACGCTTGGGTAATAGATGCGCTACCAGCCCATCAAATCGGGAGGGGAGTAGGAAGGAAAATCTGCCAATGTCACTCACCAACTGTGCCGTCATTCACGTCGATTTCCTGTGGGGGAATGGACCCGCCCTGGACGAGCCTGCCCATTCGTGCTGACAACAGTATAGCTCTACCACTTTTAGGTACTGCGTTATTGCTAGTAGATGAGGTCGTGAGAGAATACAAGACAATAACATGTTTTTTTGGGATACCTACCCACATAAATAAAACTTATAGGTAAATAGTTAGGTACCTGTGAGAGCCATGTGTTTTATCTCTGTACCTACTCGAGTTCTCTTGTGGTTAGTTTATTTTATCCATAACACAAATTGAATATTTAAATTTGGGGTCATATCCATATGTTGTTGAGGTGTTACATAGAGGATCTCGCGGCAAAAAAATGTTTCAAACGATAAACATCAGCAGCTACAAAATGTTCCCTCTGGTTTCACGATATGCTTTCTAGATACTTTTACATCAAACATGAAACTACTTTATGATTTTGAACTTACTTGTGGTGTTTAATAGCGCCGCGACGCTGCGTGATGCGCTTCCCGAGCGAGCGACGCACGCCACCCTCGCCGCCTTCACCGCATGTCCCGCCCGGCAACCACTGCAAAACACAGTGCATCATAATTACTAACTATAAGAGAAATATATTGCATACGAATAAGTCCATAATCGCCCATTGATAAGCACAGGACTCCTCTAAGATGAGCGATAGAGAGGAGTTAGGCCAATGAGCCAAGGCAAATGGCCAATGCACTAAAATATTATAAATACTCGTAAGTATTCAACTAAATTGAATTATTTTTTTTACAAATATTTTTTACAATTATAAGTATTTATTTTACCAAATGAGAAATGATGAATTGTAAAAACAAAATTAAGGTTAATATATCCACATCAATAAAGATTTAAAAAAAAATATTTTTACTTATTTTGAAGTCTCAATTCTCATGCATATTCCTTATTTGAGCCGACGCGACCCCTAGAAACTATAGAATCCCTCATGTCATGCTTTATTATGACGAAGGCAATCTTACCAAAACTTCGAACCCGACTAAAAATTTCAATGAATCACATAAAACACTCCTGCAAAAATATTTTGCAGAAATACATATTATATTTAATTAAATGGCTTCTACTATATGCAATAAAACTCAATGATCATGAAATTATTAGAACAATAACAAGAGCTTTAAGTAATTCCTATGATTTGCCCGCCAAAACTCAAATCACATTTTAAATAATTTTTTTTTTAACCACATCAAAAATTCGATTTACTGGCCAGTGCTATGTTCAAAATTATGTATTACTAAAGAAATTATTGTTTTTTTTAATTCGAATTTATTGAATTTGGAACTTAATTTGGAATGGAAAACAATGTATATAAATAAAATTCTAGACAAAATAACCACAACAACCATAAATGCACCCAGAACATGTAATTATGAAAACTCTACCTACCATATTATTTGATGTAAGTAGCTAGAGAAAACCATGGCCGAGAGATCCATTACGTAAAAAAGTAATTAATAAAATCAACTTTTGCAAGCATGTTACTACCTATATTACTGAATCAGTATTACCACAATTAACTACTGAGTTAATTATTGTAGCTACAAACATCTTCGATCAAATATACATATTTCATCGAAGATAAACATGTATGTATGCTTTTTTTACTGAATTGCTAAGCTACAATATATTATAAGTACGTATGTAAGTACTGTCATTTGTGTTGTAAAAAATATTTTCCCATTCGAGTCCAAATGCATTTTTCCTTAAAACTAATAACGACTGGACAAGACAAACTCAAAACTGTTTACGTGTCGCACTGCCGACTATAAATGAAGTCTGCAACTACAATGATTGCATTGTACAAGCAGTCAGCCGTAGCTATAGTCCCACAAACTTATCTGACCCGGTGAAAGAGTCGCTGTTGTCGAAATTGGTGTTGCCATTAAAAATAGACATACATACATACATACATAAACTCACGCCTTGTTCCCAGAAGGGGTAGGCAGAGGTGCCAGGGCACCCACATTTCGCCTTGTATGTTCCGTCCCACAATGTGATAGGTGGCGAGCCTATCGCCATATCGGGCACAAATTCCTGACTCTGGGCTGATACTGAATAGAAAAATCCAATATCACTTTGCCCAACCCGGGATTCGAACCCGAGACCTCAGCTTTGTAACCGTACCGTAGTACAACTACGCCACCGAGGCAGACAGTAAAAATAGATATAGCAATAAAGTGGGTGAAGTAAGATTTTTCAATTCAATCAATAGTGTCAGGAAAATGAGTAGACCAGTTTCCTTTGCATGTTACACACAAGTGTATCTGTATCAGCCCATATACTTTATGTACCACTGCTGGGAACTGCCCTATTCTACAATCGAGAGTGCTATTGAGGGTGGTTAGGCCATATCATAGGCCATATAGTCCACCATGCTGGCCTAATGCGGGTTGGTGGACTTACATACCATAGATATTCTTATAAATCGCTATGATATGCAGATTTCCTCACTATGTATTCCTCCACCGTTTTAGTGCGTGTGTATTGACTATCAATACACACATGACTCCGTAAAGTCAAATTTGTGACCTGGGAATCGAGCCCACGACCACCGTGAACATGTTGGCAGCCATGTCTGGTCCATTTACCAACAGGCCACCACGCACGTAACGATACATTTTAGTTTATGATATGTGCTTACACCTATTCTATTAGTACGTACAAAATTCTGTTTACGTGGAAATTATTTTGAAAAGCTGACAACACAAGCCTGTGCTGGCAACTACGTGTTGATACAATTTTTCGAAGGGTATTGGTGTCTGAAGACGCTTTTCTTCCTTCGTAAAATTGAATACCTGGAGTCTAACGTTCCTAGCGTCACTTTTTAACGTATTCGGCATTTTTCACTAATTTTTAATAATGCAGGGAAAATAAATACATTGAGTAAACAACCAATGGCGGTTATGTCAGTGAGTGGCAGGTAAATTGTCAATTCCAAATGACGTTGTTGTTTCCACTTTTGGCCACCGGGCCAGAAACTTTGTGGCTCTACAAGACTAGTTATTTGTAATTACTAATTTATATGAAAAAATATGTATTTGTAGTGTATTGATACATTCATACTCTTTGTATCTGTCGTCTCGAACTATACACAACGCTAACCAGGGGTGAATGGGAACAGATATAGATGTTGAGGACGGAACGGTGTGAAGACGTGGTGTATAGCAAACAAGCCGATAAATATAAATAAATGTATTCTGCTAAAATTTTACACATATTTACCATAAATAGTGACTATTACAATATTAATCGTAGCATTGACGGCCTCTGACGCAGCCTCTCGCACAGTCGGTTAGACGTCCGGTGTGAAACAAAAGGCTGCGCTTTCGATCTACACACCGAGACAAATGTTTGTACGAACCACAGACATTCTTTTAGTGTCTGGGTCCGAAACCGAAAAGTCTCTCATTCCTTTCTGATACCCATGACACAAAACTTAATTGTGGAATCATAAAATCTTAGTGTGAAATCAGGAATATGAATGTCAATATAGAGAGCAGTTATAAAATATTTATTAAAACTAATAATAGTCTTATACGTTATAACAGCCTTTCCCAAAGTGGGCGATAACGCCCCCTTGTGGGCGCTGCAGGTCTCAAGGGGGGCGGTAAGAGAACCAGAAAGAAAATGACGGCGTTGTGTAGAGGCCTCGGGGTGATTTGTAATTTTATTTAGCTAGGAGGCCTCTTAGACAACTACTGCATGAGCTCTCGACTCTCAACAACTACTTGTGAACATCAATTAATATGAATTAAAAGATTGCTCAAACTCGGTTCTATATTTCTCTCCGCGTAGTTCATATATCATATAGGTGAAAAAATAGGGGCGCTAAATAAATATTTATTCTCAAAGTGGGCAGTAGACAAAATAAGTTTGGGAACCACTGCGTTATAACAAGCCAAGCACAACGCTCGCAGTCAGAAGTACGTTAGTCGATGGAATAGCATAGAATAGCATTTATGAATTTTGGATACGCAATCCACAGAAAGTTGCTATACTGGTAATATACAAAAGATACTTATTATTCAAAGCCGGTATCGATATGTAAAGTATGTGTAAAATGTAGTAAATGATTCAATACGTCTTTATATTAATACTTTCATGTTTTACCATGTGGAATTGGTCCAACATAATTAGGTTTCCCACATGTCTGTAATGAAATTAGTTTCGCAATATATTAATTTGTTAAATTAATTTTCTTTCAGCAGTGTACGTTGAATGTTACATATTAACGGCCGATGCCAATAATCAATCGAAAAAAATTGAAGTCAATCTGGATTGTTTTCTACTTTTCGATTTGTTATTTACCATGTTGCCATAGTTTTTTCACTACTGAGATTGATTATTGGCAATATAGTATCAGAAAAAGATTGAGTTGTCAATCTCAAACGGCAAATTTTGGATTGGGATTGTTTATTGGCAGCGGCTGTTAGTCTTGTCTTTGTACGACTTCAACATGACTAATGCATTTTATATGTATATATCTGCTACTAATTTGAAGACTTCAGAAAATAATTGTAAATATATTGATTATGTTAGCTCGAATCAAAGCACGAATTGAGTTTTTGTTCAAAATAAGTAAATCTCTTTCTTTATTTAAATAAAATATATTATCACAGTAAGTTTAGCTTGTAATCCTGGAATAACAATTATGAAAGTTAATATTCTTGTAACTGAGATTACCGAATATCGGACGAAATGAACGAGACCCTGCAGGACTGCAGACTCTGGAACCTTCCAGCAGCAGTTAAAACAAAAGTAAAGACACAGAATGACTTAATGATTGACTCGACTATAAATATAATGTATTAATAAATCAATTTTAATATGAAAAATACATTTATATCAGAAGGCATGCCAATTCATCATTCTCAATGGCTACTGGCCAAAGTAGCGTCGACATTTTGAAGTTATCTAAAGTGTTTATGACATGATTTAGGGATTATTTTATGACAATAACATAAAACTGCATAATACTTACAACTACGCTCGACATATTTACAAACCATATTTATGTTATATTATTTTCTGTAGCTAATATTCCTATTAGCTACAGAAAGGCGACTCAAATATGACGAAACGTTATTTTACGAAGACTGATAACTCGACACTCGCACTAAAACGGTGAAGGAAAACATAGTGAGGAAACCTGCATACCATAGCGATTTATAAAAATTTATATGGTATGTAAGTCCGCCAACCCGCACTAGGCCAGCGTGGTGGACTATATGGCCTAACCACTCTCAATCGTACAGTCGATTGTAGAGGAGGCCCGTGCCCTGCAGTGGGACCTATATGGGCTGATACAGATAACTCGGCAGATTAGATTTTTTTTAACGCTGTTATGTTTTATGTTGTTAATTTGTGATGATAATTATTCCGTAAGGCAGAATTAGCAAATCCGAGTTCACACAGCGCAGGAAAATTAATTGAACATAGATGTTTGGTTAATGGCTGTTTTGATGTTGGTTATAACGTGATAGGGCATTGTAAACATTCGTGATTCATCCGTACGTGTTGTTTGGGTTTTGGGAGTCATTGTGTCAGTCAACGCTAATTGCATCGGGTTGACCGATTGCCAACACTGCGCCATTATTAGGTATAAACCGTAAGGCGGCACCCATACTCGTAATTGCTTTAGATTCATAACTTCAATATCTCAATTCCTTACCTGTACACACTATGTGGGCATACTGTTATTGTCTCTCGTGTTTGGGAGGGTGCCAATCCGACTAAACCGATGTATCCTGTTAACTAACGAACTGTGGTTTGCCAACATGCTCGCTCCAATTGATTTGTAAAGTTCAGCTTGTGTAAGACGGAAGTACTGATTAATGTTTAGGTGTAGGCAATCAAGCCGTAATTGGATAGAAGGCCATTTGCAGTTAAATATAGAAATTGGATAATGCTAAAATACAAGAAAAATAAATCGAATCTGTGACTGAAATAAGTGGGGTATTAGGAAGCCCTATTGCTTAATCGGATACAAATATACTCTGGATCAACAACTTGATTATGTTTATAATTGGACGGCTTGGGATCGATAACTGCGCGAAACAGTAGGTTGGGAACTTTGAAATGAAACTGTGTAAACTGAGTGTTCTTTGCTCTTATAGCAAAAAATGGTACAATTGTGGAATGTATTGATTTCCTATAATGCCGCTGACTTTTTCTTCAAACAGTTATACATGAATATGCTATTTCTATGTACATATAATTCGGCTGTATTAGCCGCTCAGCTAACCGCCCCGCTCAATACAATGCACCGCATTTAGATTTATTGCGCTTTCACATTTATCGATAATATTATTTACACTTGAAGCCAAGAATCTTCCCTTCGAGTTAAACGAGAAACGAAACATACCCGAAACCACGACGACATCGCGCTCCGATGTCATCCGCACGCATCGCCAAGTCGCACGTCACACGGAAGTGGGCTACGAACCCATCAGAATGTTTATATTTTTACAAATACAGGTGGCGCCCTTACAGCCGAAGGGACACAACTAGACGCATCGGTATTTACATGGAAAGCATCTGTATAAGATCTTTGAATTCTCTGGCATGAATCCTGGTGATTACGGCTTTGAAATACATTGTGAATGTCAAATGGCCAAAATCGAGAATACGTTTGTCATGTCACGTGTGTGACCACTGTGACGCGCTATGCGATCAGTGATTCATTCGATGTGCACCCGCACCCAATATACAATAATATTATGTTCTAATTTCAAGTGCAATTTTGATAATTTTATTGCCCATCATGTGATGGCTGCATGACAAACAAATAATAGAGTTTGTTGTAAACTATTTTGATGACAATTTAACATCAGGTCATCGATTTCTATTTGTTTTATTCCTTTATCAAAAGTATATTACGCCCGGATTATTACGTACATACATACTTTCTACATAGCACTATACAATGCGACTTCTCGTTGCCAGAACAAACATAATATTGAGTTAATGTTTCAAACAAACCCGTTTTTACATGAGTTATTCCTAAATAAACCATTTCTATCCTTGTTTACGACCAAATTTCTAAGCTTGACTGTTTTAATACAGCTAGGCCGACTAACATTTGGGTTTTCGATCTTGTAGCCTAAACAAAATAAGAAACTTATAAATTCATAATAATAAGATGTAAAATATGGAGAGCACTAAGAGCGGTGCCAGTCATAAATTCAGAGATGATTTACAGTGAACAAACAACAAGATTTTAAAATGGCGATCGGAATTGTTACATTTAGGTATATAGAGTATAAACACTTCTATATTATTTATTAAAGGGGTCCATCATATACATCATATCCAAATAAATCATGATAATTTGTATAAGAAGAGCAGTAATCAGATGTTCATAAAACAAATCGACTTATTCTGGATTTGAAATACCTAATGTAGTTTCAACAAAAGTCAATGCTACGCCTATTTACAAACAAATTGTTTTTACTAATTGGTTATTCCAATATTAATTTAACGTGAAATGACTGTTCGACATACGAATTAATTTGAAATAAACATAAATAGTGATCTTGACTACATCTCTATATCGCAGGGTTACGTCTCAATAGGATCAAAATGTATTGTGGGCGAATATGTCTTTCCTGAGTTTTAGAATTTGCAATTTTTCTTGATTTATGGAAGTTAGATAAATACCTAAAATAAAGACACTTTTTCGCTTCAGTTTTGCTTATTAGTGTTTCAAATACATCATAAATAATTACACAAATAACTTTTCATTTGTATTTTTTTTTTCAATTAATGTCAGTTGGAATATGGAAACATTTGTTTCAGGTTGCCGTTTAGGGTTTCAAAGTCATGTTTATAGGTTTTATTATACAAGTGAACTACATGTGTTAAAGATAAAACATTATATAAAGATTTAGGGCAGGTATTCTAGGTATATGATTATCGGGCGTTATTAGTCCATCCCGTTGACGGATTTGAACATTGAAACAGGAGTTGGTTCATTTCATAGCTCATTTCATATTGTAAAGTAGACAGCAGCGTTTCTCTACCATTTAAAGTGCTTATTAAAATATTGGAAAAATATAATTACCAGTTACATCTAAATTATATATAATTATAGGATTAACTTCAGTAAATTCGTGTTATTTTATTAGTTGAAATAAGTATCTATTAAGCATATACATACCTATGTACAGAATACGTACATACGTACTGCACCCTATTATTATATTCCTTGGTAGTTGATGGTTATATTCCATCCGACTGTTCGATATTTGTGATTGAACCGTCTATATTAACTAAGCATCCTTCTAACTAACAGCATCAATAGCGTTTAAAGGTAATCTCTGCATTTAGCATTATTTAAGAGCAAGCAATTATAACCCTTTACGATTTTATATTGCAGGATCAAATGTAGGCCAGAAAAATAGGCCAGAAAGTGTTCAGACGACTTCAGAAACGAAATTTTGAATTGTAGAAATTTGAATATGTAACATATACATATATACATAAACTCACGGCTTTTCCTAAAGGGGTAGGCAGACGTGCTACTAATTCAACCCCTTATCACGTTTTACGTTCTGTCCCATATTGTACTACGGGACGATCCTATCGACATATTGGGCACAAATTTCAGACTCAGGGCTGAATAGAAAAATCCAATATCACTATGGCCAACCCGGGATTCGAACCCTAACCCGAAGGTTCAGATTTGTAATCATACCGTTGTAGAACGACGCCAACGAAGCAGTCTGCATAAGTAAGTACGATACTACCGTCATTGAGGGGTCTGAACACTGTAACATCCAGTATTGTACATACGTCTATAAATTGTTATAAGGGTGAATATACAAAAATTGGGTAACTCGCTGTCATCAGCCAATATATACAAAGTCTTATTATATTTTATTGAAATAACAACTTATTTTAAAACAATGAAAAGTCCTTTATATGGTCACCCAATTTCACTTATTCATTTTAAATACAAGTTAATAAAAAAACAAAATTAATACTTAAAATGTCAGTCCTTTGGCATGTCACAATCCCGAAAACCAACAATCAAGTGACTATCTATTAAACATTATCATTGATTTAAGAAAACTTACTAATTTACTACAATCTGTGATGAACATAGTATTATATACTACAACTTTCATAATGCAATGTTCTCCAATTTATTTTAAAAAAAATAAGAAACTTTGTGTTTGTTTTCATCTGTCAGTCCGTTGTGTGTTCTTTAAATTTGAAATTCTCGCCATATATCACCGAGTCAAGGTCAAATCCCTGTTTATGTATTAATGTTGGTAATGAAGTTAGTTGCGGACAGCACAATTTAACGGCCGCCATAACTGTACGAGTTCTTGGGTTGTGTTTGTCTTCTATACACATGCAAAGCCAGTCAAAATGTCAGTCCCGTGGTGGGTCGTTATTTTCTTGTTAATCTGAGGTTTATTATCATTTATACATAATTAACTATGATTTGTTAAAATGTAGTTTGTTGATATTCGAAATTATCAAAAAAAACATTAGTTCTGATTATAACCTCAAATTATGTCTTTTTCATCAATCCGCTGGCGTCAGTCCTTTGTCAGGTATCGCGCTAGAGGATTGAATTGTCTCCATAGTACTGCTTTTTGTTGTTGTTTTAGAGCACTTTTATCTTAATTGCTACCGTGTATAAGCATTTCTATTTTATATTTCAGTTTAGAATATCATACGGCACACTAAAAGCAATTTGACCAGGGAAGAAGATTAGAAAAAAAAGAGAAGCCGAAAAGGTTCGCTTGGCCAGAATTAAAAGTGCCCCATTAAATTAGCGGAATACAAAGAAAAACAAAAACTTCAGTACTTAAGGAAATAACTAAAATTTTTAATAAAAACCTACTTCAAAACAAAAAACCACTAAAAACCAAAAAATAATAAAATATTAAGTTACGCATATATTTTGATTTGTTGGCTAGTCAAGTCATTAAGCAAATTAATCAACATGCACAAGTACAATGAAATAAATATTATTTTTTGCTTTGCAGTGGTACTTATTATTTTAATATTTTTTGTGGTTTTTGTTTTGAAGTCGGTTTTTATTTTTTGATAAAATATTTTAGTTATTTGTATATTTTTAGTGTTGATAGGCATTTCAATGAAGAAGATTTGGTCCCACAAGGAATATGTTCTTTCCGATGACAATGAAATCGCTAAAATCAGTTAAAGCTGCCGAAGATATTGGTATTTACGTTTATTTTAATTTTATAATTATTTTTAATTGTTACTAAGTGATTTGAATACTTAAAAGACATGTGCCATTATTAAAACTAAGAGATTTGTACTAATTCTTATTAAATTTCATTATAATTCTTAGAAAATTGTGTACTTTATCAGTACTATGTTAGCCTCGTCAGTCCCCTGGCAGTCAAATTCAGAAAATTTTAAATATCTCATAATTTACTTAAAAAAGTGACTGGCCCGATTTGGAACAATATAATCATTAGATTTGTCATCATATGCACCCGAATTTGTTATAATTTGATTTAATTATTATAGTAAACAAAATATCCTCAAAAGTTGCCCAACTTTTGTAGAATCACCCATAATACCTTGCTATATGTAATACAGATACGGCAATAAGCATTATGGGAATGATTTCCCAGCGAAGAGCATCAAGGTTGTGAACGCGTACTTGTGTAATGCATGGGTATAAAAATAGCCGGAATCCAACCGTGAGCGTGAGTTGATGGTACCGTTGTAATTTGTAACACTCCTGAGTCACTTTCCATTCAGATATCACTTGTTACTTACTATCACCAGATAATTATAGTATTTGTGATACACAACGTCCCAAGTTAATAGCAACATTATTTAATCATCAATAATGCAGGTGATGAATGTTTGTATTGTAAACAACATAATGGATTTTATCTTTAAACGTAACCGAAGTTGTACGTTTCATAGAGTTAATTGGGTTTTTTGTTTTTGTACCTCTAAGACCTTATTCATAGATACATTTTCAAATCTATTTTAGCTACCCAGATATAGGATATTTTGCCCCTGTCGGACGACTTTTGAATTCACTTCGGGCGAAAAACTCAAAACATTTGATAACTAAAATAGGTATTAAAACTGACCATGAATAAGGCCGGTAATGTAGAAAATATAAAATGTTACACTATTATGAATTACTTTTTGTTGTCTAATGTGTTTCGAGATTCAAATATATACAATACCAGAAGCACCTACCTACTTGAAATCAGAACGTGCGTCATGAAGTTAAACAAAATGCTTTTATTTAAATAGCCGTTAGCCCGATAATACTCTCATGTGTAGCAAGTTTAGGCACTTACATATACACAACATCATTTACAGAGATAGGACCAAATACACTCTAGCTATATCTCTAATCAGTTATGATATTTATCGATATAATGTAGACTTTAAGAGTCGTAGACTTAAAATCATTTTATATCAATATTATCGTCAAAACACATACCTACATACCACCACCTAATAAAAAATCACGTTCTTCTAAAGTATACAAAATCTTCTCGTTCTCTTATAAACGGCGAGCAAAACCTTAATATTACTATGAAAATATTTCTTTAACCAATAAACCGGCGATGTAGATGTAATATTTCATAATTATCTTGACATTTATGACAGAGTAAAATGTAATTAGGCGATTATAAGCACGTTGGGAAGCTAACTATGTCCAGGCGGTAGGCGACAGTCGGCAGTGGGGCGCGAGAAGTGGTCACTCACGTAGTCGGCTTGGAGTCTGTGGGCGGGCGGGCGCACGGGAACGCGCGCGCGTGGCGCGGGCGAGGTGCGCCGGCGCGCCCCCCCGCCCGTGAATATCATCGTCGCACGCGCATCCCCGCGGGCCGACGGCTACGCGCCGCCGCGCCGCAGCCCTGCTCGCCGCGCCGCGCCGCGCCGGCTCCCTGTGGCTCGCTGCAAGCTCGGCACCGCCGCGGCTTTCGCATTCGACGATCCGCCGACACGACTCACCAGCACTCGCGTATTTATAAACGGAATTCCACGCGCGCTATTCGAGGCCGGATACAACTTTTTACACGACTTTCAGCACTTACGTCGTCCGGAGCACTGAAGAGGCGAGATCCGGACTCCTGGATTGTCTAGCGGACTCCGAGTGAGTCACTCGCGCCGCCCGCACCTTGCGGCGACGACATAAACGCAGAAATACGACGATTTAAATAATTGTTTTACTAGCTTACGAATACCGCGGCAAATAAATGATATAAGTGTATTTTTATCGAGCTGAATGTTTATTTTTTGAAATTCCTACAAAAGAAAACGTCGCTGGTTATTGTTTCGGAATGTTAACGCCTACGCTTATATGAAATCATTATGAAAACAGTACAACAGTTGGAGACGCTATAGGCTTGTCAACACTCAACAGATACGTATTTTAGGTGTTTTTTTTTTGTTCTCTGCGTTAATTGCCACATGAGGATACAAAACAATCGTGCAATTATATATCACTACTAGACGTTTTGTTTGAAGAAGTTCGGACACAATACTGCTTTATTTCTAAATTATTGCCAAGACTTAAAACAAAGAATGTGACCTACAGAACAAAAGCATTACTACGTTCATGACCATGACGTCACTTGGCCATAAAATGCTAGTAAATGGATACAGTGATTCAAACAGCGGTCAATTTTACGAGCAACCTCCTGATAGGCGGCACAAACGACCAACGGAGCTGTAGATTTTTGCGAAAAATAAACATGAAAACTAGTATTGCTTTTCCGAAATAGGTGTTCCGGTAAAAAAAAAAACAAACGATAAATTGAAAGAAAAACTATTATATATTTGATTTTTGTTTTTACACATTTTATTAGAATAAACTACATGCGTAAAACCTGTTCTTTTTAATTATTTATCGACTTATAGGTACATTTATACTAAGCATTTGCTGCCAAGTGTATTTTTCCAAACATCTATTTTCTATTGAGAAAAGTAAATAACGTGTATGAAGATTTTAAAACCTGCAAACAAAATTATACACACACATGGTATTATTTTAAATAAGTACAATGTAGAAGTGGGTACCTACTACAGTAAGCAATATATTGTAATAATTTGTCAAGAATCACCAATGTAATGCATCATAGACGGTGCGGCATTCATAATTAAGTTGCATTATTTCTGACTCGTTCTTTAAATTTCCTTCGACTTTCGCCTATCCGTCTGGTGACGTTCTAAACATCGTCTGAGGCCAAAATTGTATACCTACTCACACAACTCGAAACAAATAAAAATCCTTTCAACACAGTTTTATTCACACAAACATTCTGAATTGCAAATGTAATGCATGCAACCATTGACGTAAAATATAAAGTTGAAAGGACAATACAAATGTTTCAAAATGCCTTTCGTATAACTAAACAAATGAACGCCGAAAATGTTCAGAAGTATACGAATTTTTACGTTGCATGTAGTTTTTAAATCAATGCATGCAACGTAAAAATTCGTATACTTCTGAACATTTTCGGCGTTCATTTGTTTAGTTATACGAAAGGCATTTTGAAACATTTGTATTGTCCTTTCAACTTTCAAATAGATCCCTTTGTTAAACTATTGAATAATGTTAATTAGAAGTAGATTGCAACACGTGTTCTACCTACTGACCAAGATAGAAAAAATTGCTTCTATGGTATGTATGCAAGGGCGGATCCATGGAGGAGGTCAAGGGGGTCATGACCCCCCCCCCCCCCGTGGGCAGGGCCCAGATTGACAAAATTTATTAATTATGTTGTTGATAAAATGTATAAGCACAATTAATTCTTTGCAAGTCGATAAATAAAGTAAAATAGTGTATGTGTTGACAAATCACGGCTATAACAAACTTTGAAGTCATTATTACGAATTGGAGTATTGATATCGTACCCAGTGTTCTGACATGAACTATATGACCCGCCCCTGGCTTACAATTTGACATGAACTATAATATGACCCCTATAATATAATTATAATATAATCCGCCCTTGTATGTATGACAATGTTTAAGATGCATAGCGATTCATTATAATTCATTTAAAAATGGTATTGAGGAGTATACGTATAGTACCTATACTCATAAACTCTACAGGAAGAACTTGCATGAAGATATTAATGAGTAGTAGTAGTACTTATATGAGTACAAAAAAGCGGCGTAGATACATATGATTGGACTGAAGCACTTTGGCTGAAGAATTATCACGGCGCGGCGCGGCGGTACCTCTACGTAAGTTAAAATTACTTAGTATACTTTACAAAAGCTTACGATAGGAAGACTTTTTATAACTCGTTCGCCATTAAAGTAGGTATAAGGTAAGTAGCTAGAATGATTTCACATTTTGATTTCTTTCCGTTCTGGCTGATTTTTTTATTTATATATCTATATAAGTATGTATAAGTATAATACTTATGTAATATTTTTTGTGTATTTATACCTAGATATGTTTTAATATTAACATTTATTTGTTCGAGCTTTCATTGTCTTTATTTTACATTGTTCTTTTTTTTCCTTTTCATATATCCATCGCATGGTTGTCTGACCAGTTTTTGTAATTAGTTATTTTTCTATTACCTCTATCAACTGTTATTCTTCCTTATTATGTACAATAAATAATAAAATTAAATAATAATTCCAACTGCTGCAAATCAAATAAGCGCATAGCGCCTCCGTTATTTTGTTCGGGTGGCCATGTCTCATATCGGGATCTCATTGAATTTTAAGCGCACCACCTATATTATATCATAAAGTGCAACAGGCTGACGTGCAGAAATACAAAGGTGATGAAATACAAACCGTGATATATGTTTCCAAAGACATGGGAATTACGTAGGCGGTACGAGGTGTTATTGGCTGAGAGCAATAGTACATTAAGATTAGTAGCTGTTGACGGAATCGAGGACTTACTGCCAGCCAGTCACTGCGATATATAGATTGACTCACAAACTCGCTCTGAAACAAATTTTCAAGACTTGCAGGTACACTATAACGCCTTATTCAGTAAGCTAAGAAAACCAATCTAAAACTAATTTATCGTCTCTACCACATGAAAACATTTTCTATCGCCCATTCCGACAATAAGATCTTCCACGTTTACTTACTTATGTTCCCTTAATACTTATAAATAAATACATCATACATTTATTTATTTATTAAATTTATATACCAAACAGTATACAGGCGGACTTAATGCCAGGGGCATTCTCTAACAGTCTACCTTTGGGTGAAGCAGAAATGGAGTACAGCATTACTTTGGTCTTCAAAGGGACAAAGTTCTTCAAACGATACATAATTAGTATGAAACCACATGGATAATTTACATTGTTTAACTCTTCCCTGAACAACTATTAAAAAGTAGCCACTAGACATAATAAAAGCGTCTCAATGTTTAATTAATTACCTCCACCTTGAGCTGAGTTCCAAAGAAACAATAAATAAATAGCTGTGCCAACATACATCCCAGGTACATCGCCATCGAAACAAACTCAGCAGATAAAATGGCAAGCTGAAAGAAGTAAAATCTATTAGGTTATTATTCATGTTTAATAATAAGAAAAGTAAATATATTTTATTTGCAAAGTTACTAACTCCAATTATCTTGTATACTGTCATACATATAACCCAAGCCATTATGAAAAATTGCACTGTCATTGCTTCTCCGAATGTGGACTCAATTTCTTTACTTAACCTGTAACAGCAGAATTACACGACATACATTTATAATTATTATGTCTATTATATACTCTAAGTATATTTTCCATATCTCCTCTTAGCCCAATCTAATTATTATTGCACTAATATTTTAAATATTTACCATACTATCTTCTGGTAATGTTCAACACAGTGCACTAATCGTCTTTGTAATTCAGTTTCTTCTTCACATCTGTCTTTATACATGAGTTTTTTTCCGTAATGTAGTTTTGTTGTTTCTTTGTTGTCTTTTGAATTAATCAGCTGTTCTAGATCGTGGCGGAGCATCTGTATTTGAGTTTTCGCTTGGGCGTAGAAAGCGACGATCGTGCAGTCCATTGTCACATTACCATAGGCTTGTAATGTTATTAGTACTGTCATGTAGGTAAGCGCCAATTCGAACCTAAATGAATAAAAATATATTTTTTAAATACAATCTTATGAGCTTCAGTTTTGTACCTACTACATTTACCTATAGATTTTCTGAAACATTAGGAAAAACAGCCAATAACTTATTAGACACCTTCGGGTTACGAAAGTAATGGCCACAGGCGACAAGAAAAGGGAGATAATAGCGAAACATTTTAACATTCCCCCTACCTCTACCTCTTCCTTCCTTTCTGCTTCTCCCATACATTTGAAAAGACCGGCAGCAGACAAACAATACTTAAAATTCAAATGTTTGTGTGGTTTAAATTCTATTCAGTACAATTTTGAATTTCTGACATAAGTGATAATGCTAATAAATCAATGTGGTTATACTGACGAAGACTAAACATTTTGCATTACAGCCTACTATCAACAGACGATAAAAAAAAACTGCTTACCGTGGTGAGGTACTTGTATCAAAAGGGAAATAAGCTGTAAACTCGACTTCATAACCCAAGGCCCTATTGACAAGCGGGAATAGGGTCCAGAGAGTCCCGCATACGAATATTGCTATGTGATATAACTTTAAAAGCCGAGACATCACCACTGCGTTAGATTTTACTACTTCTTGATGGTACATTTTACTCGGTGCAAAAAGATGTCCTGCAATTTTTTTTATTTAGTTATATCCCTTTTCCAAATCACTGTAATTTGTACAGTCAATGCAAGTAATGTGTTATTGTGCAAATATCATGCATCTTTTGGATTCTTTATTTATTAAAAAGGAATATAAAACAGAAAGTATTACCGTTCATTACTTTGAAAATGTCATCGATGCGATGAGACCGTGCATTAAACGCTAGTTGTTTGCCAAGAGTATTCAGAGTAGTGAGAAGAATAAATAATATATCAACTACCTTGTCTATGCTGAGTCGAACCTGCAGAAAATAAAATCCGATGAAAATTAGAGTACACTTAAAGTTTTAAGGAGGTACTAATTTCAGTTAATTGTATTCTCACTTATTTTTGAAATATTAAACAATAAGATCAATAAAATCTTCGTTTCCTTGTAATAATTAATAATAACACAGATTTTTTTAGAATATGTCTAGCTATTCAGTAGACAGGTAAGTGGTCGCTGCCACCCAATAATATTCATAACGCTTGGATCATGGATGCGTTGGCGGCCTATCAAATCGGGAGGTGGGCGGGAAGGATAGGGGTTGAAAAGAGGGAAGGGATTTTGGGCATCAGGCAATCCCACTCAGGGAAAAAACGCGACAGCAAAACTTATCGCTTTACATCGATCACCGATTGATGTGACACAGTGGGACCGCCCCGGACGAGCCTGCCTATTCATGCTGAGTCATGACTGACAACAGCGTGGTGACTCTAACACTTATTTCTACCTCTTATGCTTTTGAAACAATATGACTAGCATTTTCTTTAGCTGGTCAACAGCGCCGAATCTAAGCAAACCGTGGCAGCTACCCAGGGTGGCAATTCCAGGAGGCGTCCAAATGGTAATATCAAAAATATTTTAAAAAAATTGCACCAAAAATGTTCAAATAGGTGTATAAATAATGTAGTTCTAGTTATACATAATTACTAAATGCAAATCTATTTTTTCTGGTGTGTATATATATATATTATTTAGTGTCTTTATCTGAATCTGTGTACTATATGGCCTAACCACACTCAATCGTATTCTCGATTGTAGAGTAGGCCCCCTGCCCTGAGGTGAGACGTATATGGGCTGATACAAAAAAAACTATTAAAGAGAAAAACTATTCCTATTATTTTGACTACAGTTAACAGCACTTTCGGTGGCAGGATATCGAAGGCGATCTGTACTTATAGGTTACAGATGAACGAACATGACGGTAAATTAAAAAACAGGCATTACTGCTATGCTTATTACTACTATATTAGGCTTTATATTACCTGAAAAACTCGAATAACATGTTGTACATTATACATAATAACGAAAATTAATACCACAACCCGATACAATTCGTGTAAAGACAGCTTCCTTTTATTAATCTGGTTAAAGACTCGCTTGTAGTACCCAACTCTAGCAAGAGCATTAAAATGAGGCTTAAATGAATAGAAAACTAAGTTGGAACTTTCCATTGTGGCTAAAGAAATTGAACTATGATTTTGATTCAATATTCTTGTATATATTTATAAATGTTAATTATCGAGCGTTTAGATTATTATGGGTTTCGGATTTTCTTTTCTATGTGATTTCACTAGTGCCGCCTCTACTGTTTCGGTTTCAGCTATTCGGCCCAAATTTTATTTTTTATTTTTCCGACTTTACCATATTAATTCGACTTTACTGGTAAACCGTTCCTGCCAGAAATATATAAGTACGGTTTTATAGGATATTATCATGAAAAGGTATTATTTTGTGACAAAATCTACAAAAGTGGTAGAGAATTATTAAAAGACGTTAAAGCTCCAAAAAGAAGTAATGGCTCAGTTCGATCGGAGAAGTATCGATGTTTCACAAAATTGACGTGAAGTAACAGCTTTTTTAAAGTACAGTTAGGTTACCAGAGACTCTAATGCTAGAGACTTAACTGGTAGAGCCAGGTCGCCATCAGAATATGGCGCGGTCGGCGATGGGAGGCCGCAGTCGGCGCCAAAAATGAATGGAAGACTGCATATCATTGTTATTATCTCAATCGCCATATTTCTGTTGCGAAATTTATGTTTCTTATTAAATCGACTTTTGTTATATTTTGATATTGATTTGTGATAGTAACTGCGGCTGCTGTGTAGATCTCGCAAAAAGTGTTTTTACTGATATTAGTGCCAAAAATTGTCAGTGGATAAAGTATTTAATTCTTTAGTTCATTAAAGATACAGTACTGATGAATCTGCTTGATCGTGGTGGTATTATTGATTCTTAGAAAACCATCAGAAAGTCACAGCTTGGCTGTAGCGTTTTGTTTAGAGTGGGACTGCTAGAGACCCTATAGCTGGTGATGGAGAATTAATATCGAAAATAGCGAAAACAGCCTTGTGATCCGGGTGGTAGTGGAAAAAAGTGACTGAATCTAAATAATGTATGACATTTTATGGATTCAATAAATATTTTCATTTCATTTCATATCCGCCTCGATGGTCACCATTGTACATCACGGTGGAAAACTCTTCATAGTGATCCAGTTTCGATTCGAGCCTCTCAAGTGCGTATATCCAATTTCGAGCAGGCCAGCATAGTTGTGGCAACTGCTTATGGATACCTACTTTATCTCTACTGCACAGCATATATCACATGCGTTGCAGTCATTTTTCTATGCTTGTAGAAAAATGTCTGTCCTTTAAACAAGTCTTAAAGAGCGTACTCTGCTCATGGTAGGCATAGCATGGTATATTAGGTGCCATAGAGATCTATGTAATAGATCTATAGAAAAATAGGATATATCGTCTAATATAGTGGTTCCCAAACTTATTTTGTCTACTGCCCACTTTGAGAATAAATATTTTTTTAGCGCCCCCATTTTTTCACCTATTTAAAAACCACTATAACTTCAAATTAAATTAATTGATTATTGTGACCTATATATGTATGTTGCGTCACAGGTAGCCGAATGCAACATATCTTGATTTTCTTCTTCGGCGCTCATAATTGTTAATCCTTTTTTTTTAATTTAGTTGGAAATAAAACACACTTTCATAATAATAATGCGGTTACAGACAAATACTCGAAGAACGCCCGATCATCGAGGTTATGTCCAGGCCCATTCATTTTTTTAATTCATATTGAATTAACCAATCAATGTCACCTGCGTTACCGCCTCCTTTTTAATAATTTCTATTTTAACATCTAAATTACGTACATACTACTTAGTAAAAGTAAACAATCATTGAAACACAAAGTAATTAAATCTTTACAAATTAAATAAATTGAAAACAATTACAAAGAAAATAATAATTGAAATTAAATTTAAAGAAGTGATGTCACTCGCCATTGAATCTGCCACAGCAGCGCCATCTATTTCCGACACGGCCATTCTGATGTTCACCCGTCTTCGGGTGTGGAGTCTATGAATAAAGTAAAAAAAAAAGAAAAAGTTAACTGTTCGGCAATCCTGCCAAGCGAATTAAAAGACGAATACCATCAGATGAATTATTAACGGTAACAATTTTTCATGGACATAATACTTTAAAAAAAATACAACCTTCAAGTTCCCAGAGAATAATTGAACAAATCGTTTTTAATGACTTACAGGATACTATTACATAGCCACAACAATCAAGACATAGCCAACAATCACAATTGTTCAGTCCATCGAACACAGTATCTAGTCCATCAGATACTCTATGGCACAGTCCATCGGCCATTGATTACTATCACACTGTATCTAGTCCATCAGACACTATATGGCACAGTCCATCGGCCATCAGTACAACTTGGTCCGTTGGAAGCACTTCTAACCGTCATGCTTGTCGTTGGCATCACTGTCATCATCATCATCATCATCATCAGATTGCAAACAATTAAAATCTAACTCTTTGGGAACTTGATGATCGGGGACCCCTCTTACACGATCATGAGGGTACTTGTACGTTCTGTTCGAATTCAAAGCCCTTAAGAGATACCTATCACCCTTTAAAACTTCAATTACTTTAAAGGGGCCTCGAAATTTAGCATCTAATGTAGTTTGGTTTCTTTCCTCATTTTCAATTAATACAAAGTCTCCTACAGTGAATTTATTGAACTCTCCGATTCGGATCCATCAGACGAATTTCTAATTGGCCAGTTGACACCCTTGTCTTAGATATATTTTTAGGAAAAGAATATGAAAACTCACTGAAGACTTCCATCAGCTTTGGAAGAAATTCATTTGGTATGTTAGTTTTAATATTACTAAAATCGTAAAATTCATTGCATACATGATCTACCTCACATAAATCAACCTTATGATTACGAGAGAACATTATTTCCGAAGCAGACACGGTCACAGTTAAATCGTGCTGTAAAACTTCTCTACCGATCATGATATTATGTTGCAATTGATTGTTTTGAAGAACATGAAAAAGAACTTCTAATAGTAAGCCGTTAATTGTTACTTTACATAAAATTTGCTTCGTACTATAAGCTGATCCCGATCCTATATCATTTAAAGAAACTGTATTATGATACACTTTTCCAGAAAACTTAGAGGCAAAACTTTCCTTTAAGAGAGAACATTCGGCTCGGGAATCGTAAGAAAAAGGAAACGACTCACCATCATGTAACAATTGTCCTTGAGGATTACCAACAGAGCAGACATTGACTCGCTTCTCACCCGCTGTGATTATTGGTGCTGCACTTTCACCGCAGGAAATGCTCCGCTCGTTGCTGGTCACCGCGTTGCGTGGACACTTGAAAGCGTAGTGGCCTTTGACCCCGCACTTGAAGCAGGTCACATTGATGTTCTTTTCTCGCTGAATCTGTTCAGCAGCTGTAGTTGGTTTCGGAGAGTTACTCGATGTCCAAGTCAGCGCACGATGTTTGCGACAGTTGACGGATAGATGTCCAATCCTGCCGCAGTTGTGACAAGACAACGTATGTGGCACATGTGGCTTGATTCGCTTGCTGTCACTCAGTTCAACAAAAGCTGGAGTATTTGCTTTCCTCTTTAAATATGAAAATGCTTGCAGTTCACGTTGCATTTGGTCACGCGTCGAAATGTCCGTCGTGAAAGCCAGGCGTTGCAGTCTACCATCGAACTGTGCCACGTGAGAAAGCACCGTAGCAATGGCAATCTGCTCCGTAGTCAATTTTTGCCAGCGCGAGGTTAGCATGGTCATCAAGCGAGACGCATAAGCCGCTTAACATTCACCTTCCTTTGGTCGGCCATTGCCAAAATTAAGTAACGTAGCTGCTGGAGTTTCCACACAATCATACCGCGCTTTAAAAAGAAGCTTCAGTTCTGGCCACGTAATCCCTCCATACGATATTTGCGATAGCCAACGTGACGCGCTTCCCTTTAATGCTTCACTGATCACCATTATTAATCTATTGCCGCTGAGGTTGCGTTCCGATATGCAAAGGTCAACCGTATCACGTCCCCAGGGAGGTCGAGGCCATGTTGGCCTCCCTCCGCAGGTCCGCTGTGGAGGAGTGGCGTTCCAGGCTGGAGAGCCCTAGTGCTGGTACGAGGACCGTCGCGGCAGTGCGACCTGTCCTCGAGCAGTGGCTGGACAGGCGCCACGGCGCGCCAACTTTCCGGCTGACGCAGGTGCTCACCGGGCACGGCTGCTTCGGTGCGTACCTGTGTCGCATAGCCGGAGCGGAGGAGTCCGCCGTGTGCCACCATTGTGGCAACTGCCGTGAGGACACGGCCCAGCACACGCTGGAGGAGTGCCCAGCCTGGGACGAGGAGCGCAGCGCTCTCACTGTGGTCATTGGAAGCGACCTTTCGCTGCCGGCCGTGGTCGCCGCCATTGTCGGCAGCCGGAGTTCGTGGCGAGCCATGCTCTCCTTCTGCGAACGTGTCATGTCGCAGAAGGAGAGCGCTGAGCGGGATCGGGAGCAGACCGATCCCGCTCGTCGCCACAGGAGACGTAGGAGGCGCCGGGACAACAACTAACCCGGCGCCGCAGAGGCCACGCGGGGCCGCCGTCCCTATCTTGGCGGCCCCCGAGACGTGACGCAACACGCGTCCAAAGCTGCGTCGCTAAGCGGCAGTGCACAAGGAGGCGGTCCTGGCGCGTCCGTTGAGCGGTATCCCGGGGCCGTCTCCAAAGTGCACCGATGGTGGCCGACGCGGGGTTTTTAGTCGGTATTTCGGTGCGCAGACTACGATAGGGACCCGACCCAGCTCCACGTCTCGCTGGGCCGGAAGGCGCACCGGTGAGTCCGACACACCCTCGCCCCTTGGGGGGTGGGATGGTCCGTAAAGGGATTTTCCCCGCGAGAAAAAAAAAAAAAAAAAAAAAAAAAAAAAAAAAAAAAAGGTCAACCGTATCACACCAAGCACGTGGATCGTTGTCAGACTTGTCCGGATCAAATTCAGGAAGGCAAATCTTTTCGTTGCTAGCCGGTGCTTTCAATGCATCGATCAGGCATAGAAAATTACGATTTTGCGATTCCAACAAAGAATGGAGAAAAGTTTCATCCAACCTTGATTGCGCCTGGGGCGTAGCCTGTGGTAATCCCAATTCTGATGTCGCGTCACAGGTAGCCGAACGCAACATATCTTGATTTTCTTCTTCGGCGCTCATAATTGTTAATCCTTTTTTTTAGAATTTAGTTGGAAATAAAACACACTTTCATAATAATAATGCGGTTACAGACAAATACTCGAAGAACGCCCGATCATCGAGGTTATGTCCAGGCCCATTCATTTTTTTAATTCATATTGAATTAACCAATCAATGTCACCTGCGTTACCGCCTCCTTTTTAATAATTTCTATTTTAACATCTAAATTACGTACATACTACTTAGTAAAAATAAACAATCATTGAAACACAAAGTAATTAAATCTTTACAAATTAAATAAATTGAAAACAATTACAAAGAAAATAATAATTGAAATTAAATTTAAAGAAGTGATGTCACTCGCCATTGAATCTGCCACAGCAGCGCCATCTATTTCCGACATGTATATTAACGAAGAGTTCATTATTAACATAGACGTTTTTTGTTGTAACTATTAAAATGCGAAAGTATGTCTGTTGCCTTTTTATTTGTTTGTTTGTGTCTACTTTCATTACGAAACAGAGCGACCGATTGACATGATTTTCATTTTTTATATATTCAATAAAATAGGACAGATATATGAACTACGCGGAGAGAAATATAGAACCGAGTTTGAGCAATCTTTTAATTCATATTAGTTGATGTTCACAAGTTGTTGTTGAGAGTCGAGAGCTCATGCAGTCGTTGTCTAAGAGGCCTCCTAGCTAAATAAAATTACAAATCACCCCCCAGGCCTCTACACAACGCCCCCATTTTCTTTCTGGTTCTCTTACCGCCCCCCTTGAGACCTGCAGCGCCCACAAGGGGGCGTTATCGCCCACTTTGGGAAAGACTGGTCTAATATGTACATATGTGTGTTATGTGTAGCTTTAGTACCATTGTAAATCGAACACTCGATTTGGGAAGCGACCTGAGCTCAGCAGTTTGTGGCTCAGCAGAGGCTGTTACAGTAAATTGTATTAAATAAAAACATTGATGATTGATGTGGACCAAAGGAAAATCGACGAACAAAATGTTTTTCACACTACAAAATATAAAACTTGAGCGAATCATATTTCGGTTTCGGCTAAAATGGTAGAGCACAATTGAAAACGCATTAAAATAAGCATATTAGTATTTAAAAACCAAGGCGTTAATTTCCTTGGCAAAGACAAAATTATAGGCGATAAAGAGATAATTATAACGTTATTATAATAAGCACTCGGGCACTTCACGTGAAGTGGGTAGCGGAAAAAAATTGAGATTGTGAAATTGACTCTTAAATCATATACTACTAGATTATGATCCTGGATAATATATTATTATGTGAAAGAACAATTTTTTGTCAAATAAAATAAAGAATTGCAAATGTTTGTGAATACGTTTTGCGAAAGCTATTTTTTAATGAACTGATTATTTTATTAAAGGTTAAAAATATTATTTTATGTCATTCTAACAGCGTTATGGTATATCAATATTTTAATGATAATAAATGATTTATCACCTTCCAAAAGTTCTTAAATCTTTGATTAAATAAATCTGATCCTTTTTCATTTTTGTTTTTGAGAGACAATAAGTAGGCCTCAAAAATCAAGGATGAGCTGGACTCTGCACCATCATTTACCAAATGTTAGCTAATACCTAGTGTGGCAAAAGCCGACATTATGAAGCCGTCAATCGACGACCATCCTACTAATTACTATACTACTATTATTGCGAAAGTTTGTGTGTTTGTTTCTTTTTCACCCTCAAACGGGTGGACCAATAATTTTGTATGGAATGAGCTAATAGGTACCCTGGATTAACACATATTTAGACTACTTTTTTAACCATGGAACGACTACGTTTTCGTGGATTGCTTGGAATGGCTACACCAAAAAATCTTAGGTCTAGGTATTGTTTTCACAACGTGGGGCCTGTGCCATCACAGAGGACCCGTGTTTGCGAAGGCGATAGATTATTAAGCAGTTCTATATTCTATTAGTCTGCCGAAAGTATTTTTTAAATGAAAAAACATAGTTTTGATCTACAAGTGCCTCTCCAACACATAGTTAAATTTTGGGCTGAATTTAAATGTGGCCATAAGAGCTTGGCAGATGACGAATGTTCGGAATGTCCAAAACTGTAAGTACTCGTGATAATTGCATCGCCAAAATTCACCAAAAGATGTTATATGACTGCTGAATTAATATGAGAGAGGCTGTAAAAAGTTGCGTTGCGCAGTTGGCTAGACGGCGGCTGTGAAATAAGTGAGCAGTGGCCTCGGGTTCGATTCCCGCACTAAATAAAATTGATTTTTGCTAGGCCGCAGTCTCTCGTAGTTCCTGTTATCCACGACACAAGACTCGATCTTAGTTGGGGTCAGAACTATGTAGGTGACTGTCGGGTGTATTAACTCACGCCTTTTCCCCAGGAGTGGTAGGCAGAGATGCAACTAGGACATCAATCAATGGTTTTCGCCTTGTATTTTTTGTATCACGGTGTGATAGGGGGCGAGCTTATCATCATATTGGCCACAAAATCTGACTGCGCTCTCTGTTTACAATAAGCAGGAATTTGTTTGGAAATGATAGATACTAAGATTTACTGTAAAATTATTTATTGTTATAGTCTATAAGAAAATAAACCACATTGTTAATGTATTTGGTATTCAGCTCTGGTCAAACGTGCTATCGTTTGCATTCACTTGCAACCTTGGAATGTGATACTAATTTTTTGAGCCGTTACTCTGCAGCCGCGATAGTTTGTACTAAAAATAAAATTCAAATGCCAGTGCGGTTGCTATAATTATTAAAATGGACTCTCCATTAGTAATAATAATCAACAATGTTGCATAATGCTATAATAATTATTCATAAATATTTATTTCTACACAATCTATTTAGTCGAATTTACATAAGATTTTCAATAAATCCAGAGCCTTCTGTGGGTGCCGAACACGTCCACATATACAACACTAAGTTCTTGCACTGCTTTGTTAGAAAAATACGGATACTATCACTCTGTCAGTATGTCGGGGCACTGTCTCTTGGGCGAGGTCTCGTCTTCAACGGGTTCTTTCCTTTTTAACGCTTTCGTCTCTTTTTCTTCTGTTACATAATCTACGTCAGGCTGATTATCGTCAGTCTTTTGTTCAGACTCGGCCTCTAGCCTCTCGTTAACATCGGCGTCGTTCTCTTGCGAGTCTTCGTCGACTACGCTCACCGGATCGTCGATATCGTCGTCCTCTGGAATGCCGTCGTCGCGTTTGTCAAGACTGTCGTCGTCGATGACCGGCACCTCGAGTCGCTCCGAGGATTTTTGAGAGGATATTTGCGTGCACGTATTCGCCGCTTTCTTTTTGCTAGCTAGCACGCGGCAAGTGAGAGCTTTGTTCAACTGAGTGATGTCCCCCGGTGTTCCCTGAAACATGAAAGAGCCATGATATTAAACAATCGTCGCGGCACACACGACGCACCAGTGTCGAATACGCACCATGATAAGGAAGAGTTTGATCTGTTGTTGCGCGTCGGCGGCGGTGATGCGCAGCGACTTGGGCCCGGCCTGCTCCACCACCATGTCGGGCCACAGCTTGGTGTTGAGCACGACGCGCAGCGAGCCCGACACGCGCGCCACCACGCGCGACGCCTCGCCGCCCGCCGCGTCGTTCAGCCGCAGCACGCCGCGCCCGCGCTCGCGCCAGCTGCCCGCCTCCCACGCGAACAGCCGGCACGATATCTGCAAACACAGCGCCAGTACCAACTCACTAACACTGCACGCACATATCCCGAACCACTCATACATTGACACGATACTCACCAGTGCTGGAACCTTAATCGTATTTCAAGCAAATAATATTTAGTCATTAGAAAATCACAAATTCCCAATGTGTTTTCAATGGTTACCTAACCATAATGATTTACAATTTTGAGTTCATACTGAAGTGAATATTGAGTAATATTGAAGGGCCATGTTAATCAACGAAAATTTGTAAAAAAATAAATTCATTTTTATTCCATAACAATATTTAACTACCATTTATATAATTCGATTCGAAGTCAGTTACCTACAAGTGCTATACCAATAGAATTAGAATATATGAGGAGGTGATGATTAGAATATATGAGATGAATCTGCAGAGAATTCTTGACAATTTAATTGTAGATAAATCCATGAAAATACAATAAAAAGCCCCCAAAACGCATTTTAAAAAAGTGTTTATTTTCAAAAATGGCCTATTCCATCGATGCTTACTTGATGGCTGATAGGGCTGTCACTTATGACATCGGGCCCGAACGGATTTTTTTGATTTTTTATATTTTCTTCAGTACTTGTTATTTGATATTAAATAAATATTTCATCTTTTTTAATACAACTAAAATTTCACGACGACGAAAGGTCGCGCTGCACGTTTGCTAATATGTCGCTAGCAGTCTCATGTGAGTTTATCTAATTTTTTAGATATAAAGCATTTTTAAAATAA
This sequence comes from Hyles euphorbiae, assembly GCA_023078785.2. Taxonomy (NCBI): domain Eukaryota; kingdom Metazoa; phylum Arthropoda; class Insecta; order Lepidoptera; family Sphingidae; genus Hyles; species Hyles euphorbiae. The sequence goes on from CM041050.1 coordinate 12,775,696, forward strand.
AATCTATAATGAAACGGATCTTTAAAACAGATCACAATAATGGTAACTGATAAACACCTTCTGTCGATTGGAAAGAGTTTTGTTATGCGAAATTATAAAGACAGGAAATAACGAGATGGGGTGAGAAAAGCTGCATAGTGGAAGGCTGTCTTGCGGAGAAAGTTATTATCCGAAATGATAAGTTTCTGATGTGAATTGGATTTCGTACTCAAAAAAGCATCTGAACTCGAGTGGATTCAGGCCGACCTGCTATTTAAAGATGAAAAATATCCTATGTCCTTTCTCAAAATGCCTTTGTTATCATCATAATGTCATCATCGAAATTAGTATAGCTGCAACGGAACTTACAGCAATTTCTCATTGAACATTCAATGATAAATTGATGTTCAATCTTTTAAAATATCAACATAATATTATGTAATTTTATAATAATGTTCTCTTTTTTTCCTAAAAAGGACGCACAATAATAGAATCTCTTCCGATTCCCTCATTGAAATTGCAAGTGGCAACCCTACATAATCAGATATTTTTTTACTTTCAAAAATGGTCAAATCCAAACACATTTTTCTTTCAAAATTATCCAAATCCAATTCATTTGTTTTCATAAGTAGTCAAATCCAACACTTACAATCAAAAGTAGCCAACTCCAAACTTCAATGTCGTTTTTCTAATTAAATAGACCATTAACTTTCATTTACATATTGAAATTCTCATCTAAAACCTTAAAACTATCAGAGTAATGCAATTCCAGCTTAATATCAGCTATAAGAAACGCCAGGCAAAAAATGTGCAATTTCTCGATTTGCACAAAAGTGGATTTGGCTGATATTGAAAATTACCTCCTGATATGTAACTGCATTTCTGATGTGGTATATTCAGAACACCAATTTGTTACCTGTAGTACATTGATCTCCCCCTCTTCTCCCGTGATGGTGCAGTTGCTGGTGGGCGGCGGGGGCCGGGCGTGGGAGCGCTCGTACTCGGCGGCCGCGGCGGCCAGTCCTTGATTGGCACTTACTGTATTTGTACTGCTCATACCCTGCACATTGCAATTAAAGAACAATTGAACTGGAACTTCAATATGCATATTTCAGACAATGCATCCTTAAGGTCTAAGGGTATTTTTTAGACTTGTTTATATTCCAGATAATGATAAAAAATAGCTTAAGGCCCGAAAAATACTACTGAAACGCCACGACTTATGCTACACGTGTAGAATCAAATCAAATCGTAGTATTTTCTATGACCAGAACCACACTACGAACACGCCACACAATGTAGCATCGCGTGTTCGTAGTGTGGTTCTAGCCATAGAAAATACTACGATTTCATTTGACACGTGTCGCATCAGGTCGGGTGGCGTGGCGTTTCAGTAATATGTTACCGCCTTTATTCTGTGGTACATAACATACTGTAGCATCGTAAGTTAGTAAATAAACTCTGCTCTATCAAAATCTCACTTATCTACCTAAAAGCGAGCTTAAATTTATATCATTAACAGGGAGTTTATTATTCTTATTTCCCGAATACTACATTTCTGTGATACGTTCACATTTTGTAGTAAGTAAATTGGGAAAAATTAATGATAACATAATTGACTAGTTATCAAACATGGCTCAACCACAATAATAATATTGCGCCCTGAATAAAATAAACAAACACTTCATGAATGACATGCCTTGCAATACATTTTATTCAAAATAACTTACCTGACCGTTCTCCTTAACCGATGCGGCGGCACTAGTGAACAACAACTCCGAAGTACCATTAGAAGAGCTGTGGTTTACCGTTGAAGCTTCACCATTATTAACATTTTCTTTGATTACTACTCTTTCGCTTAAGCTCTGACCGAAAACAAAACCAGTGGACGACGAGCTTGCTGAAGGCTGTGGCGGTATTGGCACCGGGTTTGCGGTCCTTGCTGTCACATTGGACGAACCCAATGGAACGAATTTCGGTATTTTAACATCATCCTTAGCATCCTTCAGTCGGTCTTCAGAATTTTCAGTGCTTTTCGCCGATTGAGACTCATCAGTATCTGTGACTTTCAAGAATGGATTGTTGTTGCCAGGTTTCAGCTGTGGTGGTCGCAGTATAGAACCTAGAAAGTAATCATTAAATCAGTTTAAAATACGGTTTTCCATTGTTGACATTAAACCTAACTCGATTATATATGGAGCGGGCTATGCTTGGTGTTTCCCTGAAGGATAGAATCAGGAATGAGGTTATCCAACAGAGAACCAAAGTGACCGACATAGCCCTGCGGATCAGCAAATTGAAGTGGCAGTGGGTGGGTCACATTTGTCGGAGAACCGACAACCGTTGGAGTAGACGTGTTCGCGAGTGGAGACCGCGCCTCGGCAAGCGTAGTCTAGGACGCCCTCCAACAAGGTGGAGTGATGATGTACGAAAGATGGCTGGTAGCGGTTGGAGACGTTGGGCTGGAGATCGAGCCCAGTGGCGTGCCATAGGAGAGGGCTATGTCCAGCAGTGGACGCGAATAGGCTGATGATGATAATGATGATTATATAAAAATGTAACATAACTATAAAGACAGTAAGCCAACTTTCAATTTGTCTCGCATGTACTAGAGCATTTATTCACATGATATACAACTAGAAAGGAATAGTAACCGAAGCAGGGTACAGCTCGATCACTCCACTGTGGAAAATATGCCGGAAATAAATGCGCACTGCTGATCTAAATATCGTTTAAATAGCAACAATCTTCAATACAGTTTAAGCGACATAACACTAATAACCAATGAGAAGATATTAATGATAAACCTTATATTGTGACAATTTATAAAATAACAGGAGGATCAAAGGATAATAAATCATACCGGGTATCTCAAGACTGCTACCGAAAACGAAGCCGGGTGGTAGTTTTAGTGACTACAAACACAATGCAACTAAAAATTTCGCCAAGAAAAGCGACAATGATTTTTTATGATTTTTTAAATATCGTCATTTTTGGGTGGTAAATCCATAGTTTTTGCTAAAATAATAATTTGAACACTTTTATACCTTAGATTATTTATAAATAAAAGGGTATACACTATTATTTTAGGAAAAAATGTATTTACCACCCAAATATGGTCATAGGAAAAAAATAACAAAAAAAAAATTGACGCTTTTTTTTGCAACTTTTTCTGTTGCATTGTGTCTGAAGTCGCTTTAACTACCACCCGGCTTCGTATTCGGTATATATATATATATACATATATATTGGTATGAATGGCAAGATAAGAGTGCCATTCGCCTGATGGCAAGCGATACGACTGCTTGACGATGTATGGACATTGATATTAATCAAACCAAACAACACATTGAATTAATAAATATAATACATATATGTTTTATTATTAAAAAATACTTACCAAATGGGTTAGTAGTTTTGCTAGAACTTGATCCGAAACTTGAAGAACCGAAACCCCCAAGCCGTGGCTTGGCCAATACCACACGTGACTGTGATGAACCATTGCAGAAATCTTCTCCTGGTGTCTTCCCTAATGTGGACAAATAATAATGTTTTTCACTTAATTATATTAACTCACTATAAAGTATAAACATGCTGTGCCAATCTCCACTAGTTGGGATGTAATATAAGCATTTTTTTAAATAGTTACATATCTATAATCAGGTAAGTAAGAACAATACCTTCTAAGAATTTATCAGAAATCTTATGTGTTATCAATTTATTTTCATAAATAAAGGAACAGAACAGAGGCAGCAAAGTATTGTGTCACTAACATATTGTCTCATATATTATGTTTCTAACCTTAAACAACATTATTTCAGAACTTATTGACACAAGAATTCTACACCATAGGTACTTAAACTAATAAAATAAATCAAAACATCCTTGTTAAGAAAATACTTTGATTTATGATTCAGTGTTTAAATAATGTATATGGTCTGTATGTTATCAATACATATGTACAATTATGTTACATACATATTATGTCCATTCCAATAACATCTGGAAAATATTTACATTCAAACTTTTTCAAGTTTTACATTATCAAGTAATATTTATTTATTTTTATAAAATGTAATTTTATTTTGGAGCAAAAATAATATAATATTGGAAGAATCAGATATCAGCCCATTTACGGCCCACTACAGGGCACAGGCCTCTTCTAGAATCAAATGAGAGTGGTGAGGCCATATAGTCCACCATGCTGGCCTAGTGTGGTTTGCTGGACTTTAAACACCATAGAAATTGCTATGGTATGCAGCTTTTCTCACAATGTTTTCCTTTACAATTATAGTGTGTGATGATTGACTGACTAACAATACACACATGACACTGAAAAGTCAGTGGTGTGCCCTGGGATTCGAACCGCTGCTGTATCTGGTCCATTTACCAACAGGCCACTACACAATTTTTGAAGAATAGAGAAAACTAAAAAAAATTTTTACTCTTTTTATTACAATGTGCAAAGCAAATGAAGTAGCTGTATAGAGATAAAACATGGAAAAAAAAACAAAAGAATTGTGAAAAAATTAATTATTTAAGTACACATTTAAGAAATATTATATTGCTGAAACAAAATGAGACATAAAAATGACAAATTGCCAATAAATATTTCACATGGATGCAAATACATGATACATAAATATATTAATATTTAAACAGTAAGCGGCATTATTATGTTACTAAAATATGGATATTTTAATAGACTTATTAGGTGTAAATTAATGTAATATCAAATGTTTCCTATTGCTACATAAAGCCCAAGAAATTTATTCATAAAAACATAGATCTAGATATATGAATTGTTTTTATATAAGTAATTGATCGATACATTCTTGTCATACTATATTATTTACTTAATCTGTGGCAATATGACACATTTGATGATTTATTCAATTTTTTTACATCCCAATCATTACCACTATTTATCACATTAACCAAATATTAACACAAATTCTACCTCTAATACTAGATGCTAAATAAAAATATAATATAGACATTAAAATAAGCATTGAATCCAGTCAATCAGATATGAGTTAATGGTATGTAGACAGACCTAATTTCTTTGACTAGTATTTTGCAGGATGGCTCTATACCTATATAAAAATGGTTCGTGTGCCAATTCTTCATAAGTAAATAATGAAAGAACTTGGTTTCTTGAAGACAGATCTAATGCATACAAACCAAAGTGCTATGAAATTATCACTTATAAAAATATGCTAACAGCTGGACTGATTACATTATGACGTCGGTTATACATATCTAAAGCAAGAAACCTATCATCACGATGTATATACAGAGTCACGAAGGGAAATAATAAAAAAATACGTTGATGATGCAGTATGAACATAGTGCATTCCCGCAGATAATCGGCAAATATATCTGTGTATAATACTTGAATTTAATATAACTTCACAAAGCCTCTCTAGAGTAATGTGAATAAATTGTTTACATGTGGAAATTCGAAATAATATACATAAAAGTACGAAAACCATACCTTGCTTTGCGTCTGCCATTGTCGAAGATTTTTTTTAATTATGCTAGACTAGAGTAGTAGTCATACAGCACTCCATAGTCGATAGTCGATACGAGAATAATATCGACTGTTGCTCTAGCCTTTTTTGATGATGCAAATAAAATTACGTTTTATTAAGTCAGTAAAAGGAAAATAATCTCGTGGTATTTTCTTATTAATATAAATGTTCAATGATAGTTATAAGCCTTATTAGAAGTTAATTATGTGGTAATAAATTAATCTTTCATGCCATAAGAGTTGGAATTTCAATGCATAAATTACGTTTGAAAACATGGAATAATCGGAAGCTTTATTATAGTACATAACTACTTAGTTTGTGGTATTTTCCAGTTTTAACATTAACGATTATTGATTCTCAATTTATATTGACCATCTTGCAACGAAATAATTTTTATTTTATCAAAAAGTAGGTACCATAATATGTGGTGAATTGGGACAATTTTCAACTTCACATCGAATTTTCGGGTAGTATTATACAAAATATTCCTGTGATAGAGCATATTTCATTAAGTCTTAGTTGCGTCTTGACTATTAACTAAACAATTTTTTTGGATCCCTTGGAAAATAAGAAAAAAAGGACGCAAAATAAGGGTTTGGGGTAAATAGGAATTTTGGGGGTAATAGGGGCGGGATCGAGTTCAATGGGGAAATTAGCAAGGGTTGGCACTGAATTGTTTCTTATTAATTACTTTTTAACCGACATGACACATCTAAATATTCTGAATTATTTATCGTAATAATTTGCTTTGTCACAAATGAAATAATTAAAGATTACAACTGTTTTAAATGATATTTATCAAATCAAGTGATACGTTTAAAAAAGCAAATATAGTTTCAAAAAATTTAAAAATCCACAAATTAGGTATTGTACATTGCAGTTTTATGATTCTTCTAAGTAAGTAATACGTAGAGTATTGTATATAGTTCGGAATCAGATAATGATTTCTCACCTATAAGCAAAATTATGAGATACGCAAACAAAACAAAGTACGAAGAAAATTTATAGGCAAAATAACACACTAAATTTCTTAAGTGCGTAATGCTTTTTTTTATATTGCACTGATGAGGCGCTCATACCGTTCGCCAGATGGTAAGTGATATGACCGCTCATAAACTGTAGCAATACCAAACAATACCTTGAATTACAAAGCAAAGCTAGGCATGCCATTGCGCTCGCCATCCTGAGACATAAGATGTTAAGTCACAATATATTCAGTAGTGACTCTGGATACAATGTCCTTCACACCGAAACACAACAAAGCATTTACACTGCTGTTTAGCGGTTTGCCCAAATTAATGTGTACTACTTATTAGAAAGAGGAAAATGGCGAATCAGTTTTTTCTATATTTAAAGAAATACTCCTTGCATCGCACGTTACAAGATCTATCAATCAAAAAGGAATAGTGGTAATGAAGAATATTCTTACTGCAGTTTCTAGATACAATAACTCAACCATTGTGACCATCACTGAAGAAAAATTTTAGTTGTTTTAAGTGGAAGTTCTTTCAATGTAACTTACAGCATAAAAAATAAATATAGTTAACAAGCAAAGTTAAATTAGCACTTGTAACGACAAAATATTTTACAACAAAAAAACTGTTGCGACAACCCTACACCTGTACCTATATACCCTTTTTCGTCCCAATAGGGTATTTGACAGTTTTTTGGAAAGTATCTTAAATTGTTCATTTTACCATAATACACTCGCAATTTGATTATTTCTTTGTTAACTGCAATATTTTCAATAAAAATCATGATTGAAGTTTGAATGATAAATAAGACCGCCAAAACGCTATAAACGCCATATGTGTGGGTCACGTGATATTATTACGTCACTTTCTTGCAAAACAAACATTTTGATTCATTATCAAGAATAACTTTGATCAGGTTACAGCTAAAAATGCCTTATAAATGGTGTAGTTGGGGCTATCTCTTCTATTAATTTTATAGTTTAAGTTAATTCTTTATAATAATTACACTCGAGTATATTAATAATATCGATTAAATAAATAAGTATACCTATATTATGATAATTCCTGCAGGCGCTTCATTATAAATGTCGTTTTTGAAAATTCGTTACACATTGAACTGTTTTCGTTGCTGTTTCATTTGTAAATACTTCAGTGCCGCTCCCTCAAACGTTGCGAAAATTATTCCCATCCTTTAATACATCTACTAAAACAACGGATAAAATGTTCGTGAGCATTCCCAAAAACACCAAGATTCGGGTAAAGTGGTTAAAACTCGCTCGTATTCGCTGGGTGCGCGACGACAGCGCCAACTAGCGGTTGCAACTACGGTGGCCTCCGAAATGTCAAATGCCCGGCTGTCATGACGACGAGTTATTTACAAACGAACAATTTTAATTAAATATTGTAATTTACATTTATTCCAATAAATATTCTAAATCTATATAAGGTAAGTCTTTTTTATTTTTCGTCTAAAATGGCACAATCAATAGATTTCGCTTAGTACATTACGGATTTTTCATGGCTGTCGTCATGAAAAGTAAGTAAAGAAATAAGCAAATTTCATCGAATAATGCATTTCATATAAATAGCAGACGATTATTTATGAGTGCTTGTGCTCTCAATAATCCATCCTTTTATGTATTTTCAGTTCAACATGGCCAAATTAATGAATTAATCATAAAAACTGGATTCCGACCAATCACACACGACATCATTTTCCAACCACGAACAACATTGAAAGGAAAACAATTAGTTTTAGCTCAACACGTGCAAGATGTGAAAGAAATTAAATATGAAGACTTAACTTCGTGACTCATCTTTATTTACTAAAAACGTAAATCTCGCTAGTAAAAAGTAACAGCGTCCGCCACCGATAGTTCCTTTTTTGGCCATGACGCGCGCTGCGATCGTTTCGTGGTTCCCCCACCTTATACTTCGCACCCAGCGAATAATAATGGAATGATATCATAGTGGAATACAATAATTACTTGTATTTTTCATACATTGTTAGCTAAGTTTTTTTTATTACATTGAATGGCGAGACGAACGTGCCGTTTGCCTGATGGTAAGCGATACGACCGCCCATGAACAGTAGCAAAATCCAAACAACACCTTGAAATACAAAGCAATGCTTGGCATTCTACTGCGCTCGCCATCCAGAGACAAGATATTAGTCTCAATATGTCCAGTAGTTATTCTGGGTACAATATCCTTCAATCCGAAACACGACAGTGCATTTAAATGCTATTTGGCGAGAGAAATAGACATTGCGGTGGTACCTACTCAGGCGGCCTCACACATATGAGAGACTATCACTCGAAAAAGCTTTAGTTTATAATATAACTAATAGTGATATTTACATATGTATGTTTATAAGGTTTGACATTAATAATTCAATAGATCAGCGTAAAAGTAAGGGTTGTTTTAAAAAAATATTCCGACCACTATAGCGTCTATTTTTGCGAAGTTTCCACTGTCAGCTTTTATATTTTAGTTTCCATCGTACAATTGTTATAGATAAAGTTCGCTTATGTGCCCTAAGCGTCGCAATGGGATCAATATTTTAGAAATTACTGCGAAAACAAAGAAAACGCTCATGAAATGTTCTAAAAATCGACTGAAAACAAGAAAGTGACGTCACTCTAAATGCACCCAATGGCGTGCGTTTTTAGTCACGTGGTCAAGCTCGAAAATTTATTTAATTTTAAAATTATTTCTTAAGATAATCCAACATTGTTTTAAATACTTTATTAGTTAATTTTGTTTAAAAAAATATTTACAGTTAGTCTAGTAACAATATGTTTCATATTTTCATCATAGTCAAATACCCTACTGTAAGTTTTCACGTCTCTATAAACCTTAGTCTCGTTATTAATCACCCCCAAGTGGCCTCTATTCCCCCCAAAATATCATATTTTTTTATTTACTTTTTAAATGATCAAAAAAACATAAATTAAACGGGAAATTGAGACTAACCTTTTATGAATTCGATAGTCCAATACTTATACTTGGTGTGTTTAACAATTTCTCCTTCATACATGACGTATTTTTATAATAGACCGAAGTTCGTTTCAGTGTACTTTTACTGCATATCGAGAGGCTAGTTTCAAAAGACTAATGCCCACTGCACACGACGCTTGTTTTGCTGCTGGATTGCTTGCTAGAATTTGCTGCTGGGTTCAAAGTAGGCTCTGGCGCTGGGTGCAATGATGGCTCTCATGATATGTTGGCTTCACGCTGTGCTTGCCACTACTCGCCGCTAGGCGTGCATGCGAAGCGACGTCGCTATCAAAGACACGAGTCTTCATAACTTCTGCACTACCATGAACGCTCGAATAAAAAAACTATTGCTGCTGAGATAATTAGACGTAGAAAAACTATTATTATGGCAGCTGCAGTTATTACTTTTAAACGGAAACGAGAGCTCGAACAACTAAAGCGTCGATTGAGGAGTTGCGAGTGGCTGTTACGGCGTAATACAGGACAGAATGTTCTACTAAACATAGTATTTAATGAGCTCGGGTATGTATCTATAACATTTCAACTTTATTTGCTACTATATTATTTGGATTTATAATTTCGTACTTCAATTTTTAATATATTTATATTACATTTTTATTTAAGCCCTGAAGATCCTTCCAGTCTCACTAATTATACGAAAAAAACCAAAAATAATAATGAAAAAACCCCGAACACGCAAGCAATCTATCACGAAAAATAGCACGCGTTCGATCACCGAAATCCAGCACACGACCACGCTTTAGAGCCAGCAGTGACGTCACTTTCTCGCAGCGCTGCCAGCAGAGCAGCCATCAGTGAACCCCGCAAGCAATCCAGCAGCAAAACAAGTGTCGTGTGCAGCGGGCTTAATAAGACATTTTGTAACTCAAATTAATTGTTACTGATTGTTGCATTGGGGACTATATATAGTCGTCTATTGTTACAACTTGTTTTAATAAATTATGTGCTGCTACTAATGGCTCACATTTCAACCCTAAAGTCTTTTCTCAGTTTTGTCCCTAATCTCCCTTTGATCCCTAATCACCACGTTTTACAATAATGACGTGCATTTGTCAGTGTCAATCTGACAGAATTTGATGGAATTTGAAAGTTGAAATTGTCACTTGTTTGTCAGATAATTTAGAAAATCGAGATATTTTACAATGTTTACATGAAAAATATATAATAAACTATCGTAACATTCCATTGCATCATTAGTATCAGGATACCACTTCATAAAAATATTTTTAGCGAAATATTAACTAGACCAAAGTGTCGTAGTGTTATCAATATTTATCATTAATGCTAGGTTGAACTTCAATGTTTTCCTTTCTATTTTAAAAGAATATTCTGTGAAGGCAATGATCCAAAGTGTTCTATAAATGAAAATAAAATTTAATATTTCAATTCAACTTTAAAGGTGAGTTTGTATTTTTTATTTTTACATACATGTCTAAATCTTTTAATTAGAAAATATGTCTTTATAAAAAGTGCTCTGCAGAGATATGTGACGGCAAAAGTTAGTAACGTAGGTACTAAGTATCATGTAACTTTAATACATACTTTTTAAACCTCAACCACTAAAACTAAAATTATAAAATTACTGTTGTCCGTAAACATTCAGGATTGCTAAGTTTATCATAACGCACCCCCGGTGCAACAATGTCACTTTTGCAAAAATGCATCTTTTCAGGAAAAACATTTGAAACTTTCACATCATATAAAAATATGATATTTCAAGACATAGACAAGTTGAACAGCTTTTATCACAATACCAACTTTTAATTTACCGTTAAAAAAATTATTACCACTTATTATTCTAAAAAATATAAGATTATTTCTTTATACCTTCCAACCTTGCAATTTTTGCATAAGTGACACTGTTGCACCGGGGGTGCGATAAGTTTCTGTTGTCACACAAATAATTATAGGATTGTGTAGTTAGTTCAATGTACTTAGTGGTAAATATTAACTGCTTATCATCAGCATCAACTCAATTCCCATTATTTTAATAAGATGTCAATTCCATTAGAAACAGGTGTAGTTTATCACTTGGATACATTTTATTTAAATACTATCTTTTAAAAGAAGATAATAAAAACAATAAACAAAAAAATGATAATATCAATGTTAATTGCAACTGCAAGTTTTATCTTCTTTTATTGAATAGTTTAGTTTTTTTTTTTAAATTCTCATTGATGTTTTCATTTGTGGTAGATGATTTTATTCTTAACACCACAAGAGTTCGAAAATATGGTTTCACTCACAGTATCTTAGTAATTGCTCTCAGGCCATACAATATAATACATGCAATAATTCTCTGACTTACACACATTTATGAAAATAAAGATTAAGAGCAGAAATGCATGAATACATTTTATACTATATGTATATGTTATGGGCCAAGTGATTAATCGGGCATTATTCATAATGCCTGGGCAATATGAATAATGCCCAATAAGAGCGGGCAATGTGATTATAACCAATCAATTTATCACATTGCCCGGGCATTATGAATAATGCTAAGTGCCTATTGGGCAGAGTGATGTAAAGCGAATCAAAATCAAAACAATGAGCCGAAGTGGTAGAATTTAGAATAGGGCAGCATGAGAGGGTGGGTTGGTAGGAGTGGAGGGAGAGGGGGAGTGTCGCACCTCCCCTGGTACCACTTATTGTCAATACAAATTAGCTTCTGCATCGTCACCGGCGCTACGGGAAATTCAGCCCCTTCGCCCTTGCGTAACAAAAGATAGGCACCCATGCTCATCTCCGTAGCTTCGGCCAGCCTCAGCCGCTACGGCTCGCACGGTTGCCTATCCTTCGTTACAGCGGGCGGGGGCTGCTCTCCCTCCGCGCCTCCGGCTTTTTGTATACACTTCAGGGTCGGTAGCCAAAAGACTACGTGAAGTCGGGGTGTCCCAAGTTGGTTTTGGGGCACAGTTGACTTAACTGAACTGATGATGAAAAAAACTATTTTTTTTCTGAAGATAATGTTTCGGACGTTAAAAAACAACTAAACATAAGCAGGTCAATTCAACCTGTCTTATTTATGGGTCTATCGCAGATGCGACAATGCGGCAGCCCACCACGTAAAAAATCACCTATTAATCACATTGCCGGATCATCATGTAGCCATATTCATAATGCCCGGGCTATGTGATAAATAGGTGAGTCTAGATTGTAATGAATCACTTGGCCCGATATGGCTCGGCAATATTCATACTGCCCGGGCATTATGAATACTGCCAGCATTAATCACTTGGCCCATAACATATATATTTATTGTACTGTGTTGTATGCGGCTAATTTGAGCGTTAATAAAGCATTTTCTTTCTTTCTTACTTGTCATATTTGCTATAGTATTATTGTATGCATATAAGGTACCACTCAAGATGTTAATACGTTATGAGTAAAAACTATGAAAAGAATAAATTTAAATTATCAAATTAATTTCCCAAATAAAATTTTATATTCAATTGTTTCTTGCTACTTATAATTATGTAATCCTTGAATTTAAAAATACTTTGCTCGGATAATTTTCTAAAATTTTTACATCGGACTTCCTATTTATCACATTATATATTTTTTTCTGCAACAAAACAATTGTGTTGACTAGTCAATATTTTGTAAATGTGATATTGAATCGTTGGTGGGAAAAGTGGTGGGAGGCGCCGACGTAACGGCCCAGTGGTGGCATGCGCGTGAGATGCGCGCGGGCATTGCAACATTACTTTATTTTTCTAAAATAAAATATTTTTTTCTAAAATAAATGTACCCCAAGTTACTCCTTGTTATATCAGCTACCTGACAAAAAAAGTCCCGTCAAAATCAGTCCAGCCATTTCAGAGATTAGACGGAACAAACAAACAGACAGACAAAAAAAAATTAAATATCATTTTCGGCACAGGTATCGTGTATACAGGGAGCGCAAATAAATGGCGCACTTGCTCAGTTCGGTACAAGGGCATAATATTAATATCGTAATAAAAAAATAATATTTGGAAAATACCTATCCGTTTTGAAGTTATGACCGTTTAAAGTTTTAAGTTTAATCACCACTTTTTCGCATAAAACCAGTTGGAATGGATGAAGAACAATATTTAAACACATACGTATTTTTTCGTTTCGTCGTTAATTGAACGGTTAACGAAATATACCACGACAACCATTTTTAACAGCATCAAAACTTTCTTAGACTTCGCTTTAACCGCTGTTTACACATGGGTAAGGTCATGAACTCTTAGCTGTATAATTTATCCTTCTCTAACTTCAAAAAAGGATATTTTTTGTTTCATTTCAAATAAATCAATCAGTTAAACAGGGACGTACTTAGATTTAAGCGTCAATAAATTAACAACATAATAACTTTAGGTGCAGTTGCATCGTGTATGGATTGACTATTTTGTTTGTCATTATTTTCCTTAGTGTCACAAATCCAAACTGAAAGACACCAAGAAATCACACTGGTCATCGCTTAAATCATGTAAGATTGAGATTTAATTATAATTAGAAAAGTTTTGGTAATACCTACATAACATTTAAATTTTCTAAATGATTAATATTCATTGAAAAAATAATCTGATGACACTGATTAATAAAAAATAAGATTTTTAAAATGATGGCCCAATTCGGCCCTATTAGTCAAAGGAAGCCGCCGGTCATAGTGTACTTCGTCGGATCCAACGCGGCTCGATTATTCTTCCTTTGAGGTTGCCGCCGCCCTTTGTGAGCGCGAGCCGAAAGGCGGCAATTTCTTTGTCGGTAACTTTTAGGATTTTGCAAAAGAAGACCGACATCTTGAGGTGTGTTCACACTACACACTTGATATAACTTAATTTGATTAAGTACCTACTCCGATATAAAAGTTACGTTAAAAAAAAGATCTTATTGGACTGATAGAATGGTCCTTACTTACTCAAGAGCTTATAATATTATTTAAATATGTCATCAACCGATCCAGTCAGTTACAAATTGCCTATTTACTTTTGCTTATTATTGTATTTAACATTACTTTAATGTGTTTTGAAAATAATGTTACTTTAAAGTGATAAAATTTCTTCTAAATTCTTATACCTAGATAAATGTCGTCTACCATTATAGCATAGAATTTGCATATGAGACTTCTGTGAGATAAAATTAGTGAAATCAATAAACACTAACCACTAATTTACTGCACTGGAGACCCCGTGCCCTGCAGTGGCACGTATATGAGCTGATACAGTACTAATACTAATTGTTCACATGAATTATTATGAACTCAAATAGGAAAGCTTTGTATCTAATGTGAACAGGCCTTTATCTTTCAAAAATCAAAATAATAATTTATTTTTTATTAGTTGAATTCGGATTGCGATCGCGTGTGCATGTATTAGTCGTGTGCATATTATTGTAAATTCGTTTTCAGTTATTTTAAGTAAACTATGCTTTGAACATTACCCAATTTGATAGCTTTTGATGTAACTTGTGTTATGTGAAATGTAAAAGAAAAAGTGATTTGTGCTACCAAACTGTGACTGTGTTTTCGTGCGGGTTTTGGCGGATCCTGCGCTTCCATCCTTGCCTATCAAGGTCATTACGGTTTACATTACAAGGTCAGTTAACTATTTTAGTGGTCATTAATGACAACTAACCAGCCCATATGAGTCACCGACGGCCTCCGTGGCGCAGTTAGTAAGAACCGCCTGTGAAATGAGAGACCGCGGGTTCGGTTCCTGCCCCGAGACAAATAATCTCCGTGAACCATAATTATTTTTCTAATACCCGCGACACAAGATTTGTATCTTAGTGTGGGGTTAGTACCCTTGTATGTGACTGTTGACAATATTAATTTAATATCTTTTTTATGTACCCTGAGCGTTATGCAAACAATCGCACGACTTATAAGTAAATAATGAGCCCTGCTTATTTATTGTTGAGTGTCTACCGTTCAGTTGTAAGGTTCAATCACTTTAGCGTAATGTGTTAAGGGTTAGCATATGTAACGTTAGTTTTTTTTTCTCGGCATCTTTCTTAATATTCGCTAGCGCCATGCAAATCCGTCTTAATTAAGATGCCTTCACCATATACTATAATGTATATTGGCAGGTGTGCCGTTTTCTTGTCCACCCTGTATAACGATATGTAGTTGGACATTTTTTTTTATTTTCACTTTACAAACAGACACTTCAATTTTATTTATATGTATAGATAAAGAAATTTTTCAATAATGTTAATACAAAAAACTGAAACTAAATGTGTAACGGGAGTTTACCGCCGCTCGCTAAGAGATGGCGCCACCGTAGAATTAGATCGCGGTATGGTTTCGTTACGAAGGTAAATAAAAATGCAAAAACCAAAATAAAAACTA